>OY997378.1:9969851-10696598 GCA_963921505.1 Phakellia ventilabrum
GCAGACTATGATAGGAAGAATTGGATGTCTGGATGACCTTTTGTCAGGTGGGTATATATATTATGTGAAGTCATGATATAATCTTGCAGAACTTTACACAATAGGCTACATGTATGTCGCAAGCAACACTAATACCAAGGGTACTGAATAGCTAGTATTCAGTGTATATGTAGCTAAATTAATTCCTATAAACCATTGCAGGAATGCTAAGCAAGTCAAAGGGTCAAATCTTGCGAGTCTCAGCTGTGCTGCATGTGCTCTTTCACATTAATGCACCCCTCGACATCCCTGAGATAATTTCTGAGAATGCCGTGAAAGCAGCAGACAACTTTGTTGATTTCTGCTTACAGCATGCTGCCTTCCTTGCTGGAAGGGGCGTAATACAGGAGGCCGTTGATGACATTCAGGAAGGTACAGTACCGTGGGGGGAAGTTTGGGGAGGGGAGGGGGGGGGGTGGTTGTGGGGGTGGCATACATTCCAGCAGATATGGTTTGAAAATGCTTGTCCATGCTGCTCCATAAATTATTTCTTTGGTACTAGTATCATACCCCATAAGCAGTAGTTATAGCAGGATGAGTGTTATTGCAGCTAGGCCTCATATGCTGCTTTGTGTATGGGTATAATTAGTGTAGTACTGGTTTTAGTAAAAAAAAATTGCTTTTCCTGGTTTTGAAAGGTAATATTGTGTTAATAACTGATGTAGCAACAGGACAGCCCATGTTTACTCAGCTAGTGATACATGCTTTATTCTAAACTTTGCAACCTGGCTACACATTCACACCATGCTTTCTTTATACCCAACACAGTTTCCGGTGGAACAATGTCTTGTGCTGCATCACCAGATCGTGCAAGTGCTACCTTCTCCCTCTTGCTCCCTGGACGAGTTCTCCACCTGAGTGCCATCCTCGTAGCCAAGAAGTTGAGGCCTATTAATGGGAACAAAGATAGCGCCGTAAAGGGGTTTCGGGTGCTTGAAGATGAAGGTTTGGGAAAACTCATTGAGATCAAGCCTCAACGAGGAGCAACCCTGGTAGGTGCTTAACAGCTGCTGAACACTTTTACTAAATTACTTATTAAATAATATTCATTAATAGACTTACAATTTTGAGAAATGCGATGTCCCTATGGAGGAGGGTGAAAAGGAAGTCTTCTACCAGAAGCTTATGCAGTTTGGGGTTTCCCTGAAGCAATACCAAACTGCTTTAGAACAAACTGAAATTACCATGTAAGTTTTCTATACCTGTGGTGAACGTTAAAATGGTATATTATAAACTGCTACGATTGGCTCTCAGGGCATCACTGGAATCCAGGAAGAGGGCTACTTCATCTGCTCCAATGAGAAGGAAATCTCCCAGGAAACAGGTCCCGCAGGACAGTGAGGTTGACCCTTAAATACTGCTCATGATACACTTAGCTTGGGTTGCTTGTTGCTCTAACTTACTCTTTCCTGGCTTTGTTCTTGTTTACGAAATTATACACTAAGTGATTGTATATCTGTACCTGCAAAAATGCTTGACTTCAATTCTGACATATTCTGTGCATTCGGGATTCTCTGACAGGGGGTAAGAGTATGTGTACATGTGCATCCCGGGATGATCCCTGGATATAGGCACAGGGGGGTATAGGGGTATGTGTATGTGTGTGCATCCCGGGATCATCCCGGGATAGTCACAGTTACTAGGGAATCCCGGGATACTCTGATAGGGGGGTAGTATGTGTGTGCATCCCGGGATAGTCACAGTTACTAGGGAATCCCGGGATACTCTGACAGTGGGGTAGGGGTATGTGTATGTGTGTGCATCCCGGGATGATCCCGGGATAGTCACAGTTACTAGGGAATCGCGGGAAACTCTGACGGGGGGGTATAGGGGTATGTGTATATGTGTGCATCCCGGGATCATCCCGGGATAGTCACAGTTACTAGGGAATCCCGGGATACTCTGACAGTGGGGTAGTATGTGTGTGCATCCTGGGATCATCCCGGGATAGTCACAGTTACTAGGGAATCCCGGGATACTCTGACAGGGGGGTAGGGGTATGTGTACATATGCATCCCGGGATGATCCCGGGATAGTCACAGTTACTAGGGAATCCCGGGATACTCTGACAGGGGGGTAGGGGTATGTGTACATATGCATCCCGGGATGATCCCGGGATAGTCACAGTTACTAGGGAATCCCGGGATACTCTGACAGGGGGGTAGGGGTATGTGTACATATGCATCCCGGGATGATCCCGGGATAGTCACAGTTACTAGGGAATCCCAGGATACTCTGACAGTGGGGTAGGGGTATGTGTATGTGTGTGCATCCTGGGATCATCCCGGGATAGTCTCAGTTACTAGGGTATCCCGGGATACTCTGACAGGGGGGTAGGGGTATGTGTACATGTGCATCCCGGGATGATCCCGGGATAGTCACAGTTACTAGAGAATCCCAGGATACTCTGACAGTGGGGTAGGGGTATGTGTATATGTGTGCATCCCGGGATAGCCACAGTTACTAGGGAATCCCGGGATACTCTGACAGTGGGGTAGGGGTATGTGTATGTGTGTGCATCCTGGGATCATCCCGGGATAGTCACAGTTACTAGGGAATCCCGGGATACACTGACAGGGGGGTAGGGGTATGTGTACATATGCATCCCGGGATGATCCCGGGATAGTCACAGTTACTAGGGAATCCCGGGATACTCTGACAGTGGGGTAGTATGTGTGTGCATCCCGGGGTCATCCCGGGATAGTCACAGTTGCTAGGGAATCCCGGACAGGGGGGTGGGAGTGTGTGCATCCTGGGATGATCTTGGGATAGTCACTGTTACTGGGACTCTCAGATAGGATAGGGCGGTCTGCATCTTAGGATGGCTCTATGTCATAGGTAGCTACATGTTGAGTAGGTGGGTAGATTTAAAGGACAGTCCATAGAATTCTCATGTTACTTAGGACACTTTGACAACCTTGACATGTCACGGTGTCATTGGACATGAATGTTGTCTCTAATAAAGTACCGTGGAAGTACTCCTGATGTGACATTGTTGTACGATAATATGTGTAATCTAAATAAGTTGAAGGCCTCACGTTCTCCATTACCGTTCAATTCACCCCTTGACAAGATGTGGATCAATGTCGACAAGATTATTGATGTTTTCCATTTCAGTAATCACATCAGTCCTTTGTGTAGGCAACAATATTCCCCAGAAGCTGTTAAAAAGGTGCACCCGGATTGGAATACACAAGCTGGAGAACAAACTTTTACTTGGTTGTCACGTTTTAAGCATACTGTCTGTTCAATGCCAAAATTCCATCATCTTTTCTTTATCCATCGTATGGTTATTAGATGCAATGCATACACTGCTAAGTGCTACGAATATGGCAGAAAACCTGTTCTTCCTGATCATTTGTTATTTTTGTTGTTGTTTTTGTTGTTGTTGTTGTTGTTGTTTTGTAGTCACCATAATTACCTTCTTGCTACATACAGGCAGCACTCACAAAGTAGTAGATTCTGATAATGCTACCACTTCTATGACCACTGAATGACTCGGGAATTTGCTTGGAGAGTTTGAGTACAGGTATATACCTAGCTTAATGCTTATAATTACGGGCTATAGTGGTCATACTCTACTTGCTTTGACACTGAGCAGCTGCTTTTGTGAGTATATTATTTAACAACATAGATGGAATGCATTACAACTCTCCAGCAACCTGTGAAGTGATTTATGAGCCTCAGAAGCAAAAGAAGAGAAAGAAGAAAAAAAGGACAGGTGAATCAACTAGCTATCGTCTCGTCTCTGCCTATAAGGCAATTCAATGGGAGGGGAAATCGGCAGAACAATGCTATATTCTGCCGAATTGAAGATCAAAGTGTATTATCATGTGACTATGTGCTTCAGTTTCACAGATAAGCAGTCGTTTTGAGCTGCCTGCACTGACATCCCCTCCAAAGCGTCCTCAACTGTACAGGCTAGCAGTTTCACCAATAAAGTACAGGTAGGAGTAAGGTAACCTCCTACAACACTGCATTTTTCTATTTGTATAGTACTCATTCTACTGTAGGTACTTATACAACCATGGTGTCAAGCACAACCCTTTCGCTAGCTCAGTGAAGAGGGTCCTTTTTGAACGTCCTACCAATCCCAAGCTCTACTTTGTCCACCAGAATAGTGAAGGTAATCACAACCCTTTGATATAACTGAAAGTTCTTGATAATGGCAATGTTAATATATCTATATGTACAGGTTATAGAAACTCTTCACTTCCCGACACAGTCAAAGAGGTTAGTATACTATTAGCATCCATTATTCCCATGCTTTTCAGGGTGAGGCTGGCACACACTGTTTACACAAGACTCCGGATTTCTGTAGGGTGTGTTTTCATACAAGGCAGTATTTTCACCATATGCATGTAATGTGATGCAGTTCTAGTCAAAATCTGTTGGTTTTCTCTTTCTGTATACGTATAGCTGTCTTTGTTCTACTCCTTACCAGTCACTCATTCCTCTGCGTGCTTAGATGGTGACTGTGCCCATAAAAGGGCAAGGAATCGGGTCCAGTACGAATCATGCTCTTTGTGGTACCACTGCATTTGTGCCAGAATAACAGCAACAACTTCCCGCATGTCAAACTTTCATTATACCTGTCACTTCTGTAACTATCCCTGATACCATTGTCAGTCATGAATTGTTACTGTCAAAGGTACGACTGGAAATTGAGCATATGATGTAGTCCTATACGCCTACCTTTCGGTTTTCGTTAATGGCGTCCCCTGCATGGGGACAAGGCTACGTGGATAGGCAGTACATCCTGGAGTGCAGCAGCTTTAGCAGGGGTGTCTGAAAATAGATGAGGTTGCTTGATGTAGGTATGGAGTTGTGACATCCTACACAATGTTGTAAGCTGTGGAAAGTTTTCTACTTACACCTGCACTCCTGATGTATCATTCTCATTATGGACTTCCATGGGGTTGAACACACGAAGGTAAAATACACTCTGTTATATTTTTGGACCCGAAACTCAATTTATTTTTGCATGCATGCACATGCATGCACAGGCTGAAGAAATGATGCTAACGCATCCTAAGGCAGATGAGGAGGACGACGAAGAGCCATTTCACTGTAATGATGCATGTATTGTGTAGGCGTACGCAGACCTACAGTGGTCAACGCCTATTGCGGAGGCGTTGACCTCTGGCCACGACACAGCGTTACACGGTTTTTAATTGTGCCTATCAGTGGTCTTGGTTGACTAATGACTTCAGGCAGAAGTAAGAGTGTCGTTGGAAGCGAGGTGTTAAACCTTTCCACAACAATGGCCAATAAAACTGAAGAACTAAAGGAGTTAATGGAATTGTCATCTGTTTCGGATTCAGGTGAGACCGTGCTCTGCACATGCCTGCACAGGGATTGGAATGGGAGTCTGAAAAAAGCGAGCAATGGTTTGTTAGTATTTAAATTGGAATGTGATATACTTTGCAAGTATATTTCAGTGTAAAAACTAGCTATAGAGGTATGGATGTTCCTTTCTAGTCGATGAAGAGCTATACTGCAGTTTGCAAGTTGGTTGTCAGAGTTCACCGTTCAAAGGAAATAGTGGTTGTGGGGTTTCTAAGTGGCGATAATATAATTACGGCTGTGCTAATGTAATAACAATGACTCAGCAGTTTTGGCGCGTGCAAGCTAGGCGCTACTGTTTTGCGTATCAAGTTGAGCTGTTTGCCCACAGCCAGCGACGACGGTTCTGCTGATGGATTTGCCGCACTACAACAGTGGAGGGGGCTGGCATTACAACGTCTACAACCCTTCTGACAGTGCTGTATCATCTTACCACTATTTTCAACCACCAACTGAAAGCTCTGTTCCAAATAATGCCTCCCACTCTCCTTCTGACAGCCAAACAACTACTGCACTAACAGTAAATCAGCCTACTAGACCTGACACATGCGAGGAATAAACTGTAAAGTATAACGCAAGTCTGAAGGTGCTTAATCCGACAAATAAGAAAGACTTCACCATGTTTACACTGAGAAACCTCACAGCAGAGGATATAAACACTCCTATTTCTGTAAAAGAAGCTGTTTTTGAACAAGTAGGTGAGGGTATTGTCTCTAGAAAGCTGGATTTCCAGGTTGGATTCTGCAATAAGTCAGCAAAAATGTGGTTAAACAATGAGCAAGATGTGCAGGATGCCTTGGCAATATTGAAACAAAGTGGAAGAGTGACATTTTGGTGCATGGGGTTGGGGAAAAGGCATGGCAGATCAAGGTGTGACAGTGACCGAGACAGTGATGATGAAGTCAGTGATAAACTTACCTCGCAAACACCAGCAAAGAGAAGGAAGCTTACTACATAAGAAGAGAAAGCAGGTCGTGTAAATGAGCTCAAGACCCAATTACGTCAGAACCATGGTTCAAAGTACTCAGGTGTACAGTATGCCTTATGGGCTGAAATGATAGTGGGAGGAACCCACGAGAGCTTGGATGAACCACCACCGGTACCAATGTTTGGTGCACAGCGTCCTCGTGGTAGACCAAGCACCGGCAATCTGGCAGATGCTCTTACAGATGTGGCTGACAAGATCGCTAACGCATTATCACCACCTACTAGTCAACCACGTAACCTTTCAGGTAATTACTCTCAGTCTCCTAGTAAATCGGTAGAACTTCGTGGAAAGTACATACAACAATTGAAGGAGATGGTGAACTTACGTGATATTGGTGCACTAACTGCTGAAGAATACGAAGAACAAAGATCTGTGGTGGTCAATCTAATGCGAAAGCTATCATCTACTAGTACTGTTACACTATATATCACCCATATATCACTTATATATACACACAATGATACCTGCATGGTATGCAATGATTTATACAACAACCAGTACATATCCTGAATGCCTTACATAACCGAAAGCGTCCTGTGGAGTAATAGTGTCAAATGCCATGGATACCAGTGTACGAGGATTTGATGTAAATTGTACAAGCAAATCATCAGCTTTCCAAAATGACTTGACCTTTGAAAACACTAACTCAATTGGGTTTAAGTCTGGGCTATAAGGTGGCAGGAATCTGACCAGTGCGCCGACACTATTTATCATTTCTAGAACTGTTTGTAGGTGGTGAATCGAACAGTTATCCGTTATAACAACCGAGTGACTCCTGTGAAAGGTAAACATCCTCAACTCCTTCAAGTGACATAATTACAATGGCATTGATGGACTTCTGTCCCACTCTCAGTTGGTAATCACTAGCACGCATCCCTCTCAAACTGTAACCGTATGCCCTGATTGCGTTTATACGATTAACCCATTAACACCTGTAGTGTCCAAAAGTTACCTGGTCTCTCCATAAGCTTATGGGAATTTATATGGGGGATTTAATACTAGACGTTATACTTTAATACATGGTTTCTGCTTCTTTTAGCTGCTTTTTAAAGGTGGTAAAGAGTTAAAGCCCGTCTCATCAACCCATATCAATATGCTAGGGTCAAAAATCGATACTTCAGCCATATACTCAGCTCTTTTCTCATCACTGCGTTGAAGAGCTATATGTTGTAGGCGCTTTCTTGTAAATCCTAGTTGGTGAACTGTGCGACAGATTGTAGAAATGTGCACTCTTGTGCCTGTGACATCATTTAGTTGTTGTTCCAGCTCAATGAGACAAATTCCAGGCCTCTCTATCATTGACTGGAGCACAGTTATTTGCAAACTCAGTCAGCAATTGCTCTGGCCCATGGTTTTGCTTTCTAGGCTCAACAGCACCAGTGGATTGGTACAGTTCCACATACCTCTGCACAGACCGTGTGGACATCAACAGCACATGTGCTATATCAGCATAGCTCATCTTCCTGATTAGAAATAACCATATAGCTCTCCAGCGCAGGTCTACAGAGTAGTTTGCAGGCATCCTGTAGCTCAATCTGATTTGAATTTGACTGCTTACATAAGTGCGCATGCGTTGACAGGCCCACCCATGCAGTAGGGCATGACAGCCACTTAGAAGCCCTACCACATTAACCACAGACTGGACTATTTCCGGTGAACTTTGACAACCAACTTGCAAACTGCAGTACAACAGTGTTACAAAGGGTGAAGAAGCCCAAAAGTGAAAAGGAGACAGGTATAATGTACTATTAAATGTATAACAGTTTAAAAACAGATTAATATTGTTATAAAAGTCATACAGAGGAGCCGAGGTCAGGCACAGAAGATGAGAGCCCATAAGGTCACACCTGGGAGAATCACCTTCCTTTGTAGATTTTTATCTGCTGGATGGCTACACCTGAGAAGGCATGTGGGTACGAGCCTACATAGAGATGGATGCATCACGGCTTTTTTCGTATTCTGAGCTGGCTGTAAAGGATGCAGAAGTTTGTGGCAAGGATGTTCAAGGGAAATCTCTAGTCCTTTCCAAACCATATGCCTGTGTCATAATTCCAAACAGTGAGTTGATTGTATGAGGGGCAAAGAAGCCTTGGAGTTTAGGTGCATACCTAGCACAATTGCACAAGGCTGCTGGAAGTTTGAAGTTTGGAGTTGGCTTTGTGAATACTGGTTAGCAACATATGTAAGTACATTGTGTGGCTATTTGAAATGTATGCATTCACATAGTTCCGTATAGATACCTTAAAAACCAAGAGACAGTCGACTCCAGAACCGCTGTCTACAGAATCTGGTTGGTATTCTGCTTTCAGTTTTTGTATGCTACATGATTTTACATCTACATGTTTATGTTATCTCGTTAGAGCTAGACACCTCTGCAAATCAAGCCGGCACTTCTCACAACACCCATTCTTTTGAGACCACACCCAACACCCATTCTTCTGAGGGGACTGATGACAGTGAGCCTTTTCCATCACTCCTGTAATTATAGTACATGTATTATGGTGTTAACGTGCCCAAGGATATGTTTAATACGTGGGAGTGATGTTAGGATTGTGAGCGATCATGAGATCTCGAATCAAACACGGTAATCACCATTCATACCTCATGACTTCAGTGGTAAGTTGAATAAAAGTTACCACCCTGTCAAGTTGTGTGTGCATATGTTCATGTGCCCATATATAACTACCTTACAGCCAATATGGAGTTATGCCTCGTGGAATTATAACACGGATGTTTTATTGCAATGTCTACGTGGAAACTTAGTTTTTCTAGGAAGCACCTACATGATTAGTACAACCGCACATCCTGTGTGAATGCACTAAGCAGTACCACAGGAATTCATTACTTATCAGACTGGAATTTCCAGTACTGCCTATCTAAAGCACGTGGTCAGTTTTATCACTCTTAGTACATGAAAATGGTGTAAGTAGCGTGAAAATTGGTCGCGGCTATCCCGAGTTGTGGGGCAAAATTCGAGCGCCCTCAGTTTTAGTATGGGCTACAGAGTAGCCCGTGGCGTACAGGTCAAACTTCTACTGGAGGTGAAGTCTGGAAGACTCGTTGGGGAAACAGTTGGGCTATCTGCTGGTGGTGGTCCCGAGCTGTGCTACCTTTTTGTTACGGAGATATGAACTACCAAAGTGACAGCAATTTTGGCGTTTGATTCTTGCGTGAAGCAATGAAATGGCCAAGAGAATTAGTGCCCAAACTGGCTCATATACTAAACTATCATACTAAACTATCAGCCAAGAAGCACTCCCTCTCGCCTTGCTCAAGGAATTATTGCCAGAGCAAGGCCAGGAGCAGTGCTGCCAGGGTGTATGACCCAGATAGCATTCAACTTAGTATTGACTGTACTGAGCTCAAGCTACACTCCAGCCACATGATATGATAGATTGATAGAGAGAGAGGGAGGGATAGAGAGAAAAAGGTAGATAGGTCCAGTGGGTAGGTAGATAGTTGCCATGGCGCCAACAGGAAAGAAATTCACTCCTCAATTTTTCGCTTCTTGATAGGAGGCTGTTTGATAATATTTGCAGGTGAAATATGCAAAAAATGGGCCACCATCATCTGTCGTAACTGCTGTACCGGGTCAGGTATTCCTCTGTACGATGCCTTCAAGAGTTGAAGTAAGCATGTATACTCTCGGCACCCTGCTCCCCCATGAACCCAAAACCAACCCGCCACCGTCTTATCCATGGGATCGCATGGTCCTCTAAGATATGCATTTTGGGTAAGACGGTTGCATCAGGGAATGTGGCTCGGTAATGTGTCATGAACTGTTTGACGTTCTTCTCTGAAATTTAGAGATATTAATGACCATAATTTTTCAATAGTATACAAAATTGTGATGTAAACACTCACCCAGTTGGTCAATGTCCTCTTTTGAGAGAAATTTTTGATCATATAAGGAGTGGCACCTGGCAAAAAAGGGACAGTGCCTCTTGATATTTAGTGGCAATGTCCTGTGCCTTGGGAATGAGACCTGGAGAATGCTGTTCGGCTATTGTGACCGTTGACTTACACAGTGTGTCAATGTTTACAGCCTATATGAGACACATGTACACAGTGAATGATGAAGAATGAAAATTTACACCATTAATGATCACCTTTAGGGTGCGGTGAACATGGTTCCCAACAAAGGTCCCACTATAGTAGGCCTGCCTTTGAACATTGAAAGACTTGAGTGCTGCCTCGAGGCCTCGTACAAAGGGGCCATCTCCTTTCGTAAAACCCTTCCCTACTTCACTCGCCGTAGTCTGCAACACTGACTCCTGCCCAGGTATGATGTGCATTATTATTTGGTTAGCACTCTATAGCTATGTACATGTATGTGCAAAAAGTCTACTTACAAGCTCCTGCACCCTGTGCTTATTTGTAGCCACCACTGTGCACAGGCTGCGGTACTGCACGCTGTTTGTGGGGTTGGGGAGTGTGATGGCTGCTAGAGTAACTAATTGCTCTAGCCTCTGGATCTCCTTCAAATTTCCAATTTTTTTCTCAGTATCTCGCTTCTTCTTTAGAGCTATGAGGTACTGCTCATGACTTGGCCCAGCCTGTGCACCATGAAGCATGTGCGCAAGGTCCAACTCGTGGCATTCATCTTCTAACAGAGAAAAGAGCCTGAAGATGCCCAGTGTAACATGGAGCCCCGGGGGACACACCTGTAATGAAAACCGAACTGTTGTCACAACCTACCTACCTACCTACCACCTAGATTTGAAGCAATTTACCTGAGACAGAGGAAAGTCCTTAAAGAAAGGCTCGTTGATTGCATTGTTGAAGAACTTTGCCCTCTTTAGCCTCCCTCCATCAGCTACAAACTGCCTGTGGTCGCTAAGAATGGAGTCTGTGCTCCGGAGCTGGATGTCCTTTCGGCCAGGGTCACCTGGAGGGAACTTTAGCTGGTCTCCACGGATCGTGCACCACAGGCAACAGTGACGACCTGGATATCATGAAGTTAGTACATGACGTTTTCTGTACTATGTAGATTAATGTTTGGTCTACAGTTATACCTGATGCTCCGGACAACCCGAAGAGTAGAGTCTCAAACTCATAATCTCCATTCAAGAATACACGTAGCCTCTTTCCCCTGTTGATTATTTAAAATTAATTAATATTGAGTCGCAATTATACATACCTCCAGATGGTGGAATGCAAATGAGACACCTGACTGCTGTACCGGTCAGCAGCCGTGTGGAGGTTGGTGATGGTGTCTGGAGCAGCGAAAATGGAAAATACGCAGGTATTGCTTGGTGAGTTGGGTGTTGGTGTATTGCAAATTTGGAAATTAAACTTGAATGTCCCCCCTCCTTTGTCGCCACCTAGTTTGATCCATATCTCCTCGCTGGGTATGGCTCCATTATGCCATGTCAACCGATGTATTCTATTGGATTAATCATTAATCATGTTTTACATGCTACTAAATTCAAAGTGTGTCAGTTGTCTGTATATGTACCTTCTCTCTTTGTCATCATTTTGTTCAAGGAGATCTTGTTCCACAGGTTGGGAATGTATGCGTGAGCTGCCGGCTTGATCTCCCCACCGTTCTTTTGTGGGAAAGAAAACGGGACTAACTCTGCAACAAGATCATCACCGAGCAGAGCTGTGGCCTCTCGTCTCATCTTCGGTTCGCTCCCAATTTCAACTCTCCATGCTTTCATCCATCTGTAAGTTGTTATATGAATAATTATGGTTCATTTGTATGGATATTTTATACACTTCTACATACCTTCTTACTATTCGCAACTTGTTCCAGGGAATTCCAAGGTCCGCCTTCGTTGCCAAGGCCTCGTCTGGTGGGATTACAACCTTGCAACCATCCTTTTCCAGTGCACCCAGTAGCTTTTGCCGCTCATCAGATGAGCAAGCCTGCAGCTCACCTTCCAGCTGAATGGTAGCGTCTCCTGAACTCACTAAGTTTCTAATTGTACTCATGCACTGTGCTCTGTTGTGTACTGTCTTGGAACAAGCATCACTGGAGGGCACACAAGGCTGTGGTACACGGACGAACTTCATTGGCTGTTGGGATAATTATTATATTAATGTTTTTGTTAAAAATATTGTATGGTATATCTACCTGGCCACCTGTCTTGATTTGAAGAACTTCAGGGCTGGCTGCCAGCGACCGCTTTGCCAGGCTTGCCTGGAGTTTTTTGTCTGTAGGTGTAAGGGGAGCATCTAGGTTTCTGGAGGACATCCTGCACCTGCGCCTGCACCTCTGAAGGTGATTTTGTACCGCAGTTGTGTACACGGTAGTCAGCGACCTTAACCACTTGGTTGCATTCTCTGCACACAGTCTGGAGGCCCCCCATGAGCTTCAGGACTAGACTGGAGGCCGGCCGGATGCTGCTGAATGTGTCTGAAAAGTGCTCCCCATAATAACAACATGGGCAGGAGAGTGTGTTGGTTGTTCGCAGCCACTCGCAACAGCAATCAGCACAGACGTGCTGACCACACGTAACAAGCTCTATAGGGCGATTTAGTTCATTGCTACATATGGGGCACTCTAAATCAGATATAGCAACTGGTGAGTCTAGGGGCAGAGTAGATTTCGCTAGTAGCATCAGGGATCAGTGATGGTGGTGCGATTGATTGAATGTGCCTGATAGCTGACTGGCAGCTAACTGCGGCAGGGCTACCAACTTTTGTCTTCCTGGCCCCTCTTCGCTGCACCACACTGATGTGCTGGCATATGCTACAATTTACATCGGTGTGTTCTGTCCACCCATCGAACTTGACTACCCTGGGAGTGTAGTCCCTTCCTTCCTTTGCCCTTTTGTTGGCAACACAGATCACATTTCTGCATTTGTGACAGAAGTATTCGGGGTGAACGGATAGATCATCGTTCGAAACGTTGATGCCAAATATTTGCATCAGATTTTCAGTGTGCTGTGTCTCAGCACACTTATAGTGCACTCTAAAGGCTCGTGCAAGTGACTCTCCACAGACTCTGCAGAGCTTCTGAAGACCTGCAGCATGGTATGCTGCATCCATGACTAGCCTGGAAAGAATTATAATACACTAAATTTGTTTGTATCCATAATATTTAACTAATTCTGTGCATTTATTTGCTTACACTTGTCAAGCCACGGCATCCAAAAAAAAAGGTAGCACAATTTGCAGTCTGTCCTGCCCAGCCTCTCTGATGTTCGAGCTGCCAGGAAGTTTTGCTTTGAAATTAAAGACACTTTTGTGAGAAGTACTTGAACCGCTGCACTCCACTAACTCTGCGGTCTATGAATATTTGGAATGTGCAGTGCCGCAGAGATGCAGCAGCTGCTGCGCGCAAGTTTCCCTGGGACACAGGTACACTGGCACGTGAATTTGGTATGTTAAGAATGTGCATTCTGTGCATTCTTAGCGTTCCACAGTTGCATGTTGTGCATGCCATAATGCGACCGCAGTTGCTACGCATTGCCAAGTGAGCTACGCCCACTTTCCGTATATACGCAATGAATTTAATTATGAACTAAGTTTTCGCAATAAAACATCCGTGGGAAGTGATTGGCCAGGGCTCATTTGGTGTCGTTCACAAGGCTGTTTGGCATGGTTGCATAGTAGCAGCGAAAGTGATGTCTCTTCCTTCTACAAATAAGATCAAGAAGTGATGAAAGAAATTGAGATAATCCAGTAGGTTTACATATAGACGGAACATAACTAGACACCCACTTTTGATTTATTAATTTATGTAGGAAAGTACAGCATCCAAACATCTGCTTTATGGGTGCATTAGTAGAGGATACTACAATCACCATGATCACCAACCTCGTTCAAGGAAAGAACCTGCACACCTTGATTTTCAGTGACCATGGTGTGAAGGTACGAAAGGCTAATTCGGTATCGTTTTGTATGTAAAGATACCAATCTTTTGCTTTGATATTTTGTAGATGGAGAATAGTCATAAGCTGGCTATTGCTGTGCAAGTTCCGCAGGCACTGATGTTCCTTCACACTTCCCCTCCAACTGTACACGTGGATATTAAGCCAGCCAACCTTCTTGTAAGCTATAATTATATCTTCATTTATTTCCCCTTCAGAGTCAAATACCACCAGGTCGTAGTATGCATAACATCATAATTAACTGTAGACATTATAGTTGTATCAATATAATGTCATTATACTATACCTCTTAATAGGTGGAGGACGGTACAAATCATGCCTTTATAGCTGATTTTGGGCTTGCTAGGGCCATTAGTGCAAGCCGCTCTCACACTTTCAAAGGTCACTGTCCTAGAAGAGTTCCCAGCCTATGATCATGTGCCTCCTAACATCTGAGATATATGCAGCATGTGCATGGTCAAGCCAGAGTGCAGGGCTCAGATGAAGCAAGTGCTGTATGAGCTTCCGAGGTTGCGCTCATAAAATATTGATCGTTCAAACTACTAAGCAGGGTCTCTATCCTCAGCAGTTTATTCTTATACTCTTGGTATTTCCGCTACCAGTTTATATCACTTATGTTATTCGGATTATACCACTCGTGGAATTTCCTTTACCAATTCATACCGATGATGGTTGTCATTTCCCCTACATGTACCAGTTTATCAGTATCAATGATATAATTATGTATGCTGATTATACAGATTTTTGTCGCATGTTGTACAGAAAGCGGGAGGGAGCCTGGTCAAATTTATCACGTGAAGTGCGTCATATCCGCCGGAAGGGTGCGTGGTTTTGTGGAATGCTGTGATCTTGTCGCACCGCGTGCGTACCGTACTGCACGCCTCAGCTAGCCGTACTGCGCGCCTCAACCAGGTCGAATCAAGGAGCAAGAAACAAGAAACAAGATGCCCAGGGAGAGCCATCTTGGATAAATTGTGAGTCTTGATATTGGATTGCTGCTCTACGAACAGCGTAATGATTTGATTCTGTGCCTGTTACATGCCTTGAAATGGCACGGAATAGGCAGTTTCCATCACCCTGTACTCTAGCACGTATGTGTGGTGCTATTTCATCACACTGTAGTGGACGCACACGGTCTGGGGTAGAAAGCTTGTCAACCACAGACATTCTACTATAACGTGAGAGAACACAAATTTGCTCTCTGTGCCAGAGTTCACCTGGGAGTGGTCGATTACTGAGATTTGGTGGATTCTGGTGTTCTGTACCACCATACATGACATCATCTAGTACAGTACTGGGTGATTGTCCTATCACAGAATTAGAACTCGGTGGGCACTTATATTCCACACCTTTTGGGTGGATTGCCTGTTTGGAGTTTGGCAAATGCTGGTGCTGCTTAATATTCTTTTCAGCACATCCTACTGCGGTATTAGATATACCAAACTCAGAAGTTTTTCTTTTTTCAAGGATCGCGTTCTTTTGCCTTTGTGTGCACTGCACCTGTTTCTTACTGCTTTTGGATCCTTTAGTATACTGGTTTGTCATACAACTACTCGCACCTTTCTGCTTTGAAGGTAGCAAAGGTCTGTGTTTATACACAGATTGCTTGCCTTGATAGCCTCTTTTATGAGCTGTAACTAAACTCATACAGTGGTTAATGTCACTATCTGCTTGACCATGACCACGTAACCGTTCCATTTCAGAACTTACAAATGGAGATGCACTAACCCTCTCTGGACTTAAAGAGAACAGTGCAACACCATCAAGTGAGCGTACACGGCTCAATGCTACATACGCCATCCTGTACTCAAAGACGTGTGGCCCCAAGTCAATGACTGCAGCATCTAGAGATAACCCCTGCACTGTATGTATGGTAGCTGCCCAACATAAAATCAGAGGCACCTGAGTACGCTCAAGCACTGATGAGTGCTTTCCATTGAACTGAGCCGTAATCGGCTTAATTTCAATTGCTTCAACTCTGGAGTTGCCAAACAAGGCACTTATGTGTGTGAGTCGCCCAACACGTGGGTCGCAAAACTTCACAAGAACTGCTTCTGGAAGTTCTCCATTAACACCTTGTGTAGAACTTCCATTGCGCCATCGGAATCCAATTACAATACCTCCAAGCCCCGTTCACAAGGCCGTCTTCACATAAAATGTTACGACGTAGCATGACTTTTGCGCCAACTGCAAGCTTTAGTACGTGTGGTAAACCCGCACAGTCATTGTCATCACGTGGAATATACTCCAAGGGAATCTCTCCACTCCTGGCTACACCTGGAGGGAGATCACCACACTCAGCCAGAGTGTGTGTGGCATCAAATCTATACACTGATGCATTCACTGCAATGTCATCAAGACGCTTACTGTTATGGCTGTTACATGCGGAGACCCCCGCATCTGGAACTCAATCCTCCAGAAGAAGTCTACCACTGTTCCAATCGGTTTTGCATCACCTTTAAGAATGTGTTTTATAAACATGGCAAATCTGTGAGAAAAATGCCTGGCAACAGTCACAGGATTCCCAGCAACAAGCCTGCGCCTCTCCACTACACTTAGTGTGTGTACATTCTCAAAGTTTACCTGAGACATTCCAGCTTCATGTGCTAGTAAAACAAGCATATCCGGCCAGCTTAGATCATCAGCACTTAGTGTGATGAACCACGTGGGCGGACCAAGGGTGCGAATCATGGCAAATACTTCGAGTTTGCATCTCTGCCAGTAAGCTGCCGTTCCACAAAGATTATGCATGAATGCAAAACAGCTCTCAGACAATTGAGGGTTTTCTGTAACCCCACATTTGACCTCACCTGCTGTCAATGAACTCAGCTCAATTTCACTTCTACCGTGTTGTACTGAAGACCGCATACGTAAAGCAATTGATATTTGATCTTGCAAACGCAATTGCTCTACCATGTTGCATGCCCAAAAAATATATGGAACATTCATCCGCCACCGAGAATCTGCACTCAAAAGTCGCGTTTGGAAATAGTCCAGTGCAGTGATCCTTACTTCCCGAGCTGCACGAAAGCCATTTATACCTAGAGTAAATAGGTTAGGAAAGGCCATCTCTTCTGCATTTGGATGAATGAAGAGATTAATTGGCTCTGCTACTACACGCCCTAGGTGTATTACATGGCTGTTCTGTTTCCCAACTAAAATGTCATTAACCTCGATGTTGGGAAGAGTATAGTCCATGTGCACTACACCCATCTCAACCTCAGGTTGATCTGTAGCTGCATAGCTACTGTCCCCAACCACACTACTTGTGTAACTGTTATCCACATTTACATCAACGTACAAAACATTGTTGTTTATTAGCCAGTGTACAGCATTTAGTACATGCTCTCTACTGACTGAGTACCATCGCCCACAAGGCTTCCCAGGCAACCCACCGGTGTATACTAATATCACCCCATCATCATTGGCTGTGCGAGGCAACTTCGCACACACTTCAGCCATGTTTACTCAGGGGCGTAGGAAGATGTTTTGTAGCACGGGGGCTGACATTGGCCAATGAATTGGTGGATATGTATGTCTGCGGGCGAAGCCCGCTCTGTCTAGGGTGGTGCGGGGGCATGCCCCCCCGAGAAATTTTTTAAATTTAGATGCTCTGAGATCAATTCTGGTGCATTCTGAGCCAACTTTCCCTACATTTTATTGAGGGTAATTTTTCTTTTTATGATTTTTAGCCACTCATGAAATGCATAGAAGCATAGTGATAATGTTCAAGAAACACAATTTTTTTAATATTTTATAATATGATAAAAAAACTCTGTTGTCTGTGTAGGAGAAACAATGAACTTAAATTTGCCAAAATAGTTCAGTCAGCGTCTGTTTGCAGACACAAACTCCAGGGTACCTCGCACCGCGACTCCGAGTGATCGTCAGCGCAGCAGCTGCGGCGGTGAGTTGGCAACTGGCTCAGTGCTCGGGGCTTCCTGCGACGAGTCCTCGTCAGTTTTTGTATAATAACAAGCGTGTACAGAGGTAAGAAGTTTATCCGACATAACACAGCCTGGCCATTGACACGCCCACTTGTCACGCCGCCACGTGACAAGCAGATGTGAAACGCGTAGATATGCTGTATGCTGTAGCTAACGGTGCATAGCATTAGCTTACCTTGAGAAGTTACTATTCGCCGTGGAACCGGGGGCTGGAAGAAAGATTGGATGAGCCTCTGCGTCATCCTACTGCCGGAACAGTCAGAGCTGTGGTTCTTCACACCTCGCATGACGAAAATGATAGGGGGGCTCAGCCCCCTGGTTGTAAAGTTTGGGGGGGGGCTGCAGCCCCCCGCGCCCCCCTGCTTCCTACGCCGGTGGCCATGTTTACTGGGAAATTTATGCAACCTCCACTAACAGCCCTTTGCCCAAACTTCAGGATATGCAGCTTCATAAAGCAGTGGACCCTAGATACCAGACGAATTTCTAGAGGATTCAAACTGCTCAGCTCAGCTGGAATTACTCCTGCCTGCATGTTATTGCTAATACAAAATGGGGGCAATTTTGCAGTAACAATTTTATTCTTGCATCTGTTGCACACCCACCCATCACTCGGAGTACTTACCCCCCACCTTCTCAGATTCTCATACACAGAGGGCACTTTCTCTGCATTTATACTGCTACCCACGCTACGGTAACAAAGTTTTTTGCAGCTCATGCACACATTGCTAGGATATTCGCCTATTGCCTTTTGAAACGCAAGCCTATTCTGCAGCTCACCATCTCTAGCAGCTTTTCGACTTCTTCGAGTAGCTTTCCGCATTGTTCTGCGGCGGTTGTTTGTTTTTTCGTGACTTTCATACAATTTCTTCATTGCTGCGGCTTTCCTCCTTGTTGCTCGGCGAGCACCCAAGTCGCCATCGTTCGCGGCCTCAGTCCGCCTTTTCCGAGCAGATTCCCATATTCTTACGAGCCTCTTCTCCTTCTCCTCGGGATTTTTACTAAATCGCTTCTCCGCATCAGCTGTCCTCCTTTTAGCTCGCCGACTGGCCGACTCCTCTGGCTTTTCTAAACTTCGTTTCTCTGCGTATCGTTTTCTTCGCTTTCTGCAGCGTAGTTCCTTTTCCTCTGAGGTTTCTGCACCATGCTTCCTCTTTCTATTCTCTATTCTCATTGCTTTTCGCTTTTCCGTCCACAACACTTTTTGAATATAAAACTTGCACTAAAACTACAAATCACATCCTGTGGTTCCAATTCACTTTATATACTCTCTCTAGCATCCCCATCCGGTTAGGATGTGACGTGTAGAGTAATACGCGTATATCACCCCGCCCCCTGCAGTATTTAGGTACTAGGTAGTCTCGTGCCCAGACGTCCACGCCCTCGTGGACGTCTGGGCACGAGACCTTGGCTCCTCCCCTCGCCACCAAGGTCTGGGCATGCGACTAGTCTATACGTCAGCATATGTAATATCAGGAGCCCATAACCCAAAGGGAAGGAGCGTTGAACTAGTGATTCCACCTGTTGTCGAATAGCACCTACAAGAAAACTCCATATACGGAATACCTAGCAGTTATGCATGGCTGGTTTACTACTCGACTAGTGCTAAGTAAATTATAGCGCTTACATAGCACTTACCATATAAGGAGTGTTGGGCAAGTGCTATTTGACAACAGGTGGAATCAGCATACATGCACAAGTTTAACGCTCCTTCCCTTTGGGTTATGGGCTCCTGGTAATATTGACCCCACCCCGAGACCCCAATCCAGCATTGCAATGTATAATTATACATGGCTTTTCCAGACATCCTAGGTACATGTACCTCATGCAGATCTAACACCCAACCCAATAATCCTCCATCCAGCAGGTTAGGCTGCATCCACCAGATTAGCTACTTTCTGGAGTAGCTAGCTAGTGGTGTGGTATCAACTCTAACGGCTCAACTGTAGTCACGCTAAAGATTTCATAATAATAATATATATAATACAAACTAGCTACTCATAGCAATTGAACTTCAGCGTCTGGCATCATCAGTCGTGGAAGTACATATCTGTGAACAAATCAGACAGCAAAATTATCTGCTATTAGCTAGCTCAGGAGCCCATAACCCAAAGGGAAGGAGCATTGAACTAGTGATTCCACCTGTTGTCGAATGGCACCTACAAGAAACTCCATATATGGAATGCTTAGCAGCTATGCATGGCTGGTTTACTACTAGACTAGTGCTAAGTAAATTATAGCGCTTACATAGCACTTACCATATAAGGAGTTTTAGGCAAGTGCTATTTGACAACAGGTGGAATCAGCATACATACACAAGTTTAGTGCTCCTTCCCTTTGGGTCATGGGCTCCTGGCTAGCTACATATAGCTATGCCACTAGCATTAGCTACACACACCAATATAGTATAGTACATGTGGCTACTATGCACATTACACCACCTAGTAAACCCCAATCTTATATCTATAGCTTTGAAAATGATCTCTAACAGCTAGCAGTGCATCCATGTAAACTTCACTAGGACATTCAGCCCATATCTATCTTGCTATTGCTGCAACAGCTACATGTATAGCTACATTCACATTTCATTCATCCTACATGTAGCTACCATACAAAATGAGTATTGCTCCTCTCATGCACCCTAGCTACCCCTAGCTAGCTACACGGGTAGCTACACGTGTGTGTAACTGTTACACAGCTAGCTATAGCTATATGGACAGCATCCCAAAAAACCAAACAATGGTCACACTAGAGCACACACCAGATCAGCCTATGGACCAGCCTTCCCATGTTAGCATGTGCTCACACCCGAGCTACCCTACCAGGCTTGCGGGCCAGCCTCACTCACACTCTCATGACATGTAGGGTTGTAGCTACAACTAACCCTGCCCTTACTTGCAGCTACACTCTTGCTGCAGATAAGGTGTGCATTATAGTGAGGTGAATTAAGTGAGTGCTGCAGTAGCTCTATAGTAGTAGAGCTAGCTATAACACTGCATGACTACCTAGCTATATATATATACATAGCAAACCATGCCTAATGCGGCCTCTAGGCTAGCCTCAGTAGCTAGCTAACCCCTTACATCATAGTAAAGTAGAAGTAGTTGTATTAGTACTATCAAGGGCATATCGAGCCGCCAAAGGCGGCGAGAGGGCATGTGACTAGTGTAAACGGCAAAATTCAAAATAGTGTTATTTATAGAACGTCACTACTATTATTAGCAACATTCACACCGCAGTAAGTCTGTGACACTAAACCGATTACTGCCTGCGTGGACAACTCAGCTTACCACTGTCGTCTTCTGGCCTTCCAAGTTTCGCCAGTAAACTCTGACGAACCGCATCATTCAGTGGTGACGGTCGTGTGTGAAGCCTACGGTACCTGCGAGCTATACCTGCGGCTCGCAAGACAGATGGGGACGTCGCTACCAGCCGCAGACCCTTGGATGGCGTACTGATACTCACTCAGTGACGGTCCTTTGCGCTTCCTCTCCATATGCCATCGATCTAGCTGGCCGGCTTTAGACAATATTCCACAAAACTCGTATAATTGCATTCTTTTTCACTATACGGTTGTACTAACAATAGTAGTGTCGATCTAATAATAGTATATCCGGTCGCCTGTTTTGAATTTTGCTGTTTACATTAGCGAGTACGGGAGTTACATGCCCTCTTTCCTTTAGGGTTTATGCGCCCTTGGTACTATCGATGCCCTAACTGCCCCTAGCCCCAATTGGCTTACCTGAAATGTTCAGTGCAAGCTGACTAAGAGACACGTAGCTATTCTATATAGAGCCCAACCAGCACACATATATAGCTGGACCTAGCCAGTCTCTCAATAGAAAAAACAACTTTTTAAATACTATATATAAAAGGAAATATTGCAGAAACATCTAATATTATAGAGAAAAAGCTGCAAAGAAAAAAAATAGAATGTAAAAAAAAAAGTAAACTGGATATTATAACTAGGAATCGAACCCTAGGTATGGGAGTTCGTGCACTATCCACTAAGCCATTCTGCTACTGTTTTATGGGTGCGTAAAACAATGGCTTATATTTATCTATCACGCTCAATGTTATTACAGTAACGGTGCTACCAACGTTACAACACTACAAACCCAACATAGTACTCTTCGCGGAGCGGCCTTCGGCCGCTCCGCTGCGAGTAATAAGCATGCACTTCATGATTATGGCTGACAATAACTTAGTCCTTTATTACCATAGCAGCTATACCCCTGCTTACCGGTTGTCAGTGGTAGATTGGAAAAAGCAAGTTGTTTAGCTAGCTACATGTGCTGCACACACCTTACTTTTTACAGTGTAGCGTTAGCCACCTCTAGCTGAAAAAGGGAGAAGAATCAGAGAGAAGACTTCCCAAGCTTTACTATGATAGCAAGTTCGAGGGCGCTGGACTGCAAGAGCCATAAACAACAGCAGACAAAATACACAAGGTAAAGTACAGGCATGATAGGCAGATAAACTATCTAGTGGGGTTGATAAAAGTGTGTTTTAGGCTTTCTAGTTTATGAAAATACAGGAAACAGTTGAAAAAGAATGCCTGGGGTTAACTCATTGCACTCATTGCACGCGGAAGGCCACATACGTGGCCCGTATTGTAATGCAATTATTGTTGTAGTCCACGTGGGAGGCCACATACGTGGCCCGGATACTTCTTGAGTATATTATTTACACTACGCGAGGCAAGCCAGCCTACTTCTGCCATATATGGACACTAAGGGGCATCCCCTACATATACCTGGCTTCTGCTTACATAAGCACCAGGACCACAAGGGGAAGTATTCCATGGCTGCCGATCGAGTTGAATCTATACAGGACGTCACAGTAGTGGTTTCTCATGAGCTGTGTAGGTGCCTACGACTGTCCCAAACACAACTGCTTCTTTTCCCCCAGCCTCAGCGCACTGGTAGACATCCTGATGGCTTTATATAGGTGAGAGAATTGAAACAATCGGTACGGTCAGGAGTTACCCACTGGAGTCCACTGTAAACAGCAGTTTACCTTATGTATGGCTTTGTATAGCCTTACTAAGCTTGGTTAAGGCTTCTACACAAGCCTTTTAGGTACAGCTAAGCCATTAGAAGCTTGTGTAATTACAAATTAATCACGAGCACGCTGTCAGTTAATTAATTACGCGTATACTCACAAATTACGTCATTTTTTAGTCGCGTGCAATGAGTTAAATAGTATGTCCTGCTATCGCTATAGGGGGCTATTCTTTGCCGAGTTTGCCCTTTGAGTACAAGGATTGATCACGGCGACATCATAGGAAATGCATGGTCCTGGCCGCTCCCATGGCTGTGATGTAGTACGGGTGTAATCGCGCCGAGTCAGGCGAGCCGCCGATAGAGTATCACGGTGAGGATTTTCCAAACTCTGATTATATTCCGAACTCCACATACAGTGACTGCAGTTCATACTCTTAAATACACACAAGTGACAAAGATATGGCCAGCAGGGTACAAAAGACACAAAGACAGATGAATAGAACAATACACAAAGAAGTAGCGCAGGGCCCCCTGCGGCGCCCTCTAGCAGTGAGTAAACATAAAGTAGTAAACAGATCAGAGTAACATACGAATGAGGAAATGAAGAGTTTAGGAAATGACTGAGGAAATGCAGAGTTTAGGAAATGACATAGTCCAGATGCTGTACTTTACATCACTCCCCCCTCCAGAGAATACGTCCCGGATTCTGTGACTTGGATGCTTCCATGAGGGATATAGTCCCCCAGTCGTTCAGGAGGCTGTCGCAGGCGAGAAGGGTACCGCCGTGGTGGGGCTGGCGAGGGTGTAGGGTCATCCCCATCAAGGAGATCAAGCCGCTCTCCAGGCAGTGGTTGGAAGGAGGGTGGTGAATGGGATTTCTGGCAAGGGTGAGGGAGGCGAATTCTGGGTGGGCACCGTTTCAGGCGATCGAAGTGAACAACCGTTCGCTTATTATTAAAAACATGTTGAATCCTGTAGTTGGCAACCGATATTTTGTCCAGAATGCGGTAGGGACCAACCCATGGGCGACGAAACTTGCGAGCCTGCCCTCGAGGCAGGGCTGGGTTATATAACCACACAAGGTCTCCAGGAACCAATGACTTGCCATGAACCCTTGAGTCATATTGCTCCTTCTGCCGTAGCTGCTTGGTGTTCATTGTTGCTCTCACACTATCGTATGCTGAGGTAAAGCGTTGGTGCAGTCGAGAGGCATATTCGGAGACCTCGGCCGCGGCTTCAGGCATGGGAATATTGTACATGAGGTCAACTGGGAGTCGTGCTTGCCGCCCAAACATCAGGTAGAATGGGGTGTACCCAGTTGTGGAGTGAACACTGGTATTATATGCAAAACACACCTTTCTCAACTGTTCTTCCCACTGAAAAGGGTGTTTCTCCACACAGCAGGCCAGCATACTCAGGAGCGTTCGGTTGAATCTCTCCACAAGTCCATCTGACTGGATGGTAGGGAGTGGTACGTGACTTGCGAATGTGGAGGACTTTGCAAATTTCCTCGATCATCTTGGACTCGGAACTGTTTGCCCTGGTCCGAGTGCAGCTGTTCGGGCATGGAGAACCGGCAGAACACTTCATCAACTAGTTTGGTTGCCACAGTACGAGCCTCCTGGTTAGGGATTGGGAACACTTCCACCCACTTGGTGAAGTAGTCTGCCACCACTAACACGTACAAGTTCCCGCCTTCACTCTCTGGCAGTGGGACAAGATATCAACAGCCACCAATTGCATTGGAGATCCAACTTTCACGGTTTGTAGGGGAGCCTTTGTTTTGGGAGCAAGAGTCTTTCTGGAAGCACATACAGCACAGGTTTTGCACCAATTCCGCACGTCATTCCAATGCCCTGGCCAGTAGAACCGTTCTTTTAGCCGCCCACGAGTCCTCTCTTCGCCAAGGTGACCGCTCGTCGTCCCTTCATGTACTTCCGTGAGAATTCCTTTCCGAAGAGACTGGGACCACCAGCTGCTTACACATTGTCTTTCCATCCAACGAGACATAGTGCCTGCGCAGAATTCCATCATCACCCAAGGTCAACTGATCCTTCAATTGCAGCAGTCAACAAACATAATTGTCAGTTCAGGCCCGCGCGCCTCCTGCCAGCAACACAATAGAACACAATAGGCGACAGTCCAATAGTCCAGGGCCTTGGCTGCTTGCCACTCATCCCATCAACTGCCACGCCGTGCCAGCGATTCCCTCTGCCTCGGCGCGGGCGGTGGGCACAATGGGCACTCTGTGACCCGATGGTCCACCCCGCACCTTGCACACTCGTGCTTGAACTGGCATCGTGGCTGGAATCTGCAGAAGCCCTCATTCCAGGAGTAGCAGATCCGGTCGACTGGAGCCCTGCTGGGGCCTTGGCTTCTTCCTCCCATAGAGGTAGCTGGGTCGCGACTCTCCCGTGGCCGTCGGGACTCTGCCCCCCCCCCCAAATGCAACCCCTGCCCTGGGGGTTGCCGCACTGGTGGCTGTGGCTCTGTCGGCCTGGAAGGGCCGAGGGCACACTCGGCGGCCACGTGATCTGATTCCAGGCAGTACTCGCATGTCCTACCCCGACCATTCTGCTGTGCCAGGAAGGTCACCGCATACAATGAGTTATTTAGCTTGGACCCGTCAGTGTCGGCTCACATATTGGCAGCGTGCTGCCGGAACATGGCATCGTAGCCCTGCCAGCCTTCTCCTCCACAACACCGGGCCTCCTGAATCACAGTGGTCTGGTAGGCCAGCAGCTGCATCAGTTTTTCCGGGTGCTGGCTAGCGACCACACACGCGTATGTGCCAAAGCACTGCACCGAGCTCAAAACAGCTATAGGAAGAACTGGAAGGTCTAGCAGAGCAGTAGGCAATATACCTCTAGCCTCAAAGTAATGCTCGGAAAACACTCCAGCGACAACTTGCTTCAATACAGTATGACATTTCTTGTCAACTTACTACTGTAGCTTTCATATGGTTAGCTTGGTATGCTAAGCACTTTAGCAAGTTGGCAGTATAAAAGGAGGCTACAGAGCCTGAAATGCTCCAATAGTACCAGAATCCATTCAAACTATATAGCCACTGTTGCCCATGTTGTTAGACACTCTGGATGTAATTCAGAGTGGATGTTTATCACTGTTACCAATTACCAGGGAATGTATTCGCGAGAGGTTACGTCTACGGCGGTATACAGACAACATTTTGCAGTTCAAACCACGTGCCGATTCAAGAATTCCCGTTCCATTTCAAAGTGGGTCGGATTCCAGTGTTCCATGATCCACTCGATCAATTTACGGTACACCTTATTATCCATGGTAACTTTTCCCTTATTATAACCAGCTGTATTCTTACGTAATTCCAATTAGTCACAATTTACGGTATACCTTATTACCCGCACAAAGTCGTAAAACTTTTGTTTATAACTCGCAATAACTAAGCTACTCAAGCGATTTCCGGTAGTGCCGATTATCGGACGACATGAGGTATGCCAACGACAATTGATGCATTTGAGTCTTAATCAAGGAATAATCAATATTTACGTTAGCTTTTACTTATCCGTTACTGGTATCCAGAGCGCCAGGGGCTTCTCCTAATTGCGTTTCTGATGGCTCATTAATACAAATCAGAGATGCAATCTTGCGGGAAAAGCTAACGTACGTTTGTAGCACTCCTGAAATCCTACCTTGTGATGGTGGAATAGTTACTGTCAGTTACTCACAAGTCCGATAATTTTTGTTGCAATTCTCTACCTAGCGTAACTGCGGTAGCCCTAGCCCCGCCCTTTTGAGCCCCACCCACATTTTCTTTGCAGTTTTGAACGACTTTTCCAAAGCGTGATTGGACAGCAAAAGATTGATAAAAAAAGCAGTCGACTGTAATTACAACAACAAAGTATTAGTGTGATTACAAAAATGTTATATTACGAATATGCATAATGATCATGAAAGCATAGATAATATAGTACGCACTTATCTATGATGAATGTACCATACAGGCTGATATAATGCATTGCCACACCCACGATCGCCTCCGCCCATTCTGTACTTGTCCTTCGAATTTTCGGCTGCTAAACAACTACTAACAAGTATGTATGTATGTATGTATGTATAATATATGTATGTATGTATATATGTGTGTATGCATGAATGCACGTATGTATGTGTACAGATGCATACAGCATAATGATAATTATATCATAGCTGGCTTCTATACATTCTAAGCATGAAGAACTACAGATAGTCAACAAAATATCATGCCCTCTCACCCCATACTCCACCAACTAATAATTTTCCTACTCTTCTACACAATCTTTCTACTCAATCACTGCTCTGAATCACTTCATTATCTGCTCACCTATTCCTCTACACACCCATAATACTTTACACTCGGGAGTGCGGTTCGCTCGTAACTTTATAATTATTTAATACAACTATTAGCTATCTGGTAAAACAACTGTTATTATTGTGTGGAGTGTTCCTGGGTGGCTCCTGCGCAACCTCTTTGGGATCATCAGTGCTCTATATAGAGATGCATAAGATATATACAATTGTCAATCAATGTCAAGTGTAGAGTATGGGGCCAAGTAGCCTCCCCCCTCCCCACCCGCATAATATTATACTTGCAAATTCTGTTGTATGTACATTGCCCTAACGTATGCTTCCTCAGAAACTTTTCTAAAGTAACGAGCTCTGAGGTTGCTTCTAGGGCCCCAAACAGGCTGCAAATTAGTTACTAATAAAGTAACGAGTATCAAAAAACATCCATTTAAAAATTCTGGGGAGTATCTCAGTGCCGCCCCCCTCCCCCAATATTGCTTGTTTGTGGGAATTTCCTTCCCTGTCTACCCAGCAGATAACCTATTTTATGCCTCCTACAAGCATACTAGCAATCAATTAACCATACCCACTTACAGGGTTATATGGAGAAATTGTAGGCCATTCACGCCCATTCACACCTTTCTATGTGTGATAATCAATAAAATGGCAAAAAATTGGCCATTTTTGGTATAATTCTTTTCATTACACTTAAACTATAAGAGATATTAAAAGTCCTAAGTCTGCATCTATTTCCTCTATCTCTGTAGATTCATCTGATGTCAGACACAAGCCCATACAGGACAATTTACCACCTTCATTTTCAGGAAAACCATGCCACGTGCAGTACTACTGTATGTATAGTCAATATCCTGTTACTATGCACTTTGATTAAGTTTTCTAAATGTACGTACGCAATATGAAATATCCGAACACAGATTCTGAAAGCATAACGACCACCGTCATTTTGAGGTTGAAAGTTGGCTGTTGAAGTTTGCTGTCATATAGAGCTTATAGCTGTTGCTGATGCATGGCCACACTTGGGTGTTTTGCAGTAGTGTTAGCTTTGTTGTCTTTGGTCCCCGCAAGTTTATCCGGTCCAGGAGAAGACGAAGCAATACGCTCTTCTAAGTTACTCATCAATGCAGTTGCGGGTCTTATGACTGTGGTTCTCTCAAAGTAAGAGTTAGCTAACATAGTATTTTATAGTATCAACTATATTAAACTTTAATACTAAACCAGCGTAGACGGACGGCTGGAATTGTCTTCTTGATCGAAATGCGCAGTTTATCCTCTTTGTTGTCTTTTGTAGGTATTCAGTAATCAGCTGCTGTCAAACTCAAGCTCTAGCTCTAGCTAGCTCTGCTGGGATGCAATAACGTAATCCCAATCCAAATTATATAGTATGCGAAAGTATACGGAAGTCTACAAATCCGATATGCGTTCGCACTAATTAGCACCTTAAACCTAGAATATCCGAACTAGGCCAATATTTCTCCATCTAATTATAGGTGGAAACAAGAGATAAAATTATTCAGCATGCTAGCTACAAAGTTACACCTGGCCCACCCCAGCAATAAGAAACAAAAAATTTGAATCTTGAGCTTTACTTGAATATAAGGGTTAACTGAAATTGTAACATGGCAGCCATATAAATCAAAGGGACAGCCAGTTGGAAGACAGTACAATAAGTAAGCAGACCTTATACTACAGTAGTCAATTATTGTACTCAATAGTGGTTTTCTCAATTTTAAGAGCCACATGCACTGAATTAGCTAAGTACATGTAGCAAAATTAATGCAGAAAGAAAGCTATAGGTAAACCAGTCTGAGTTACATTCCAAAGTTGATTGTAAGGCTAGCTTGTACAGCCACTAAAAGAAAGTTTCAATTGTTCGTGCATACCACACCCATTTGGGTCCATGCTGTGTAGGCAGCACTCTTGTAGTGTTGTAGAGCTCTCAGTAGCGATACACTAAGCTAAACAACCAAAGTTCACTTGCTAATTAAAACAGTACTACAGGAAGACTTGAGCTAGCTAGACTAGTGTCTACGGAGGTAGCTAAATGGCCTAAGGCACACTTACCATACCAGCTTGGCTCTATGCTGTGTAGCAGCTGCTAACATCGCTCTTGTAGCATAGTAGAGCTCTAGGCTTAGCTATACAACTAAAATTCCCTGGCTAAAGTAGTGCTCCAAGACTCAACCCCATGCAGCTACCAAATCTGTTAATCATGCTTCCTCAGTCCTATTGCTTTCTTGATAAGATTCCTGCATATGATGGTTCAGTAAAAAAAAAAGAAGCTAAATTGGTCTGGTAGCTACTGACCCATGTCTAATTAAGTCTGTTGCCATGGTACAAGACCTTTATAGCGCTCAGTATCAGCTGTTCAACCACGACTGAGTACTTCCTGTATGAAAGTTATTATCACACTGTACTGGTATAGTGTAATTATTCAATTGTGGTTTTGCATAGTCAGCTTTAACAATCTGATCAGGCAAGAAAAAGGGACTGGGTAGGGTTGTTGGTAAAACTAATTGGATTACCACAAAGAGCAGCAGCTGAATAGGATATGGTAAGAAGCTATCACTGACTCAGACTTCACAGCTACTAGTTAGTCTGAGAATATAGCCAAGTCCTAAAGGTCACCCAACCACCTAAGCAATCAGATGGTCAAACACTCAATATTTCCCAAGGGTGGTATGTGTTAACTAGCATTTAGGGCACATTTAGAGGTGGTTACTAAAACCCGGAACGATCGCGGAACGTTCCGCCTACTAAAATACGGACTGCGTACGTATGGAATTTAATAGTAATCATCAGGAACTTACCTCTTTACACTTGGATAATAATGCAGGAGCGTTCATAGCCAGTCATAAACTATTTATTTATCAAGCAATCACTTGGAATCAAGCAGATTCTAGAGAATCCACCAGAAAAATGCATTACCATCCGTCTGGGTATGGGCAGATGCGGTGACAGGGTATTTCTGTAATCATACTTTTGAATTACTCATTGAATAAAATAATTTGATTGAAGTGATTATATTCAGATATAGTGTTAGATATACAGAAAAAGTTACAAAAAATTGCATGTGGTATAGTATAGAAATTATCATGGAAAGATCATGTTTCATTTCAGGATATTTGACCTAACTGCCATCATTAATGTCAAGGAAAGTGTACAGAAAAAGTAAATAAATTGCATGTGGTATGGTATAGAAATTATCATGGAAAGGTCGTATGATTCACTTCAGGTAATTTGACAACTGCTATCATCAATGTCAAGGAAAGTGTACAGAAAATATGCCCTATACTGTGGAGGATAAGTTAAGGAAATGTGCATGTTTCCTACAGTTGGTTAGGTGCAGTTTAAGCGACTACAATTTCAAATTAACTGAACCAAGCCTGCTATAGAAAATATTTCTTTTCTTCCAGTGTTTGTGCAAAAAAACATTTGCAAAAAATGTAAAAAGATGTAGGGATGGAAATACCAAAAAGCACTGAAACAAGGTGTAGGGATAGCAGAATCACAAAGTTAAACATACATAGCCCCGTCCCTACATCTTTTTCACTAAAATTAATAATCTCCAGCTCTCAAGCTGGGGATGTCAATAAAGTACGCAGTGAAAACATAAATAACTCTAATTTTATTACAAAGGGCTATGAATACAGTCGGTATGGAAGACAACTCCAGTGCAGCTTGATACAACACATGACAAACTGTATAGATTAGTGCAACCGTGCTGCATGCCGTAACATGTGAAAAACATGTAGGGATGGGGCTATGTATGTTTAACTTTGTGATTCTGGTATCCCTACACCTTGTTTCAGTGTTTTTTGGTACTTCCATCCCTACATCTTTTGACATGTTTTGAAAATGTTTTTTTGTACTTGTTTTTTTACTTGAACTCAGGAGTGCTAATTAGTAAGCAGTAAGTACCTGTAAGTTGAGACAGTGCAACATATCACGATTATTATACAGTTTATATATCAACATAACATCTGTATTACTGGATCTTAATAGCCTGCATTAGAGACCCAACCTTGAGTCCTCTGCTGTTATACTTGAAAATACTGTGAGTATAAGTGTTTCAAAATCATGTCCTGTGACTAACATTGATTCGTTTGCCTTCATCACTGCTTTAACTTTAGCAAATGTCTCCTCAATGGGGTTGAGGTCAGGGCTATAGGGTGGTAGAAAATAGACCAGGACCCCTAGATCTTCCAATTGCAACATCACTTGCATGGTGTATGCTACAGTTGTCCATTATCACCACACTTTTAGGATTTCTGCCATCAAAAGAGTAGAGCTTGGGCAACAAGCATTCATCCAGTCTTGAAACACATCTGCATTCACTGCTCCATCAGAGCTCTACAGTCTAGTATACCATCAACACTCATAGCAGCTATTGCAGATAAGTGTTTTCCTCTGTCAAAGAGTTGGACTGATCTTGCAGGCTTTCCTCTCAAGCTATAGCCGAATTTCCTAAGGGCATCACGCCGATCTGAACCAGTCTCGTCATTGAATACCAACATCTCCATCTCTGGCTGGTATATGGATATGGAATTCTTAAACTCAGCCCTCATTTCATCACTCCTCTGTAGTGCAACCCTAGTGATCGCCCTACCCTACCAACCCTAGCTATCGCTTGTGTGATAGATAAAACGGGTACTGGTTGGGCGTTAGTACCTACCGCTAATAAAACTAACTCACCTTCTGGAATAAAGTACGCTATCATCGCCATCGATGGAGGTAGCCCGGCATTCTTGGCACCGATGGGTAGCCCTGGAACCACGCATCACCTTAGTAATACCTTCCTTCTAGCGATCTTGCGTCGTTCAGAAGCTACAAACAGTTTTTTGTCCACCCGCTTCCCACGGGATCACATCGTTAACTAACAGGTAAGATCAAAGGTCAGATCATCGACGTCAATGGGTGAGGATCACTGCTAGTCTCGTGCCCAGACGTTCACGCCCTCGTCTGGGCATGAGACTAGATCACTGCATGCATGCACTGCAAAGGAATGATGTCATTATTACCGTGTGCTGAGCTCACGCGCTATACTCTAGCTAGGGGCGTACCGACAAAACGATGTCTCAGTTCAGAAAGAAAAGAAGAATTTCGGTCGTTGTATCAAAATTAGTAGGTTCTAAGCGATTCAAGAAGACTTCGACTCCACTGTTGTATCCTCCAACGGTTCCTGGACCCTCAGGCTTAGGCCTTCAGAATGCAGATGTCGATGACGATCCATCCCTGTCACTCGATGATGGTTCTTTTCTGGATCTACTAGGTGACAGCGTGAGCAATAGTGCTATTGATGATCCATCTGACAAACGATCAGCCCATCACAGGAGACGCCAAAAGGCTGCAGAAGCTTGGGGCAGGCTTCGCAGTAGTTTCATTGCTACTACTGTATCTAAAAGCTGTATCCCTCCTGCATCCATGTGTGTCAAATGCAACACATTTGAAGCCACCGTACGATGTCAACAGTGTGGACCGCTGGCATATTTCTGTGAGGCATGCACCGTTGAACAACACTGTAACCCCATTTTTCAATGCAACATGTTCCATACTCCCGAGCTATGGATCAATGTACGTATCGTGTATCCTCCACTGGTATGTAATGCAATACCCATGCAATTACTTTCAGTATCACTATATGCAGGGTCGCTTTCGAAGGTTCAAGTATTACCCCCCTCCTGTGATTTACAGCGGTCATGTTTGTGCAGGGCAATACAAGAAATTGATGGTTTGCATTGATTCATCAGGTAAACATACATGCCAGTATGATTATTATGTGAGCTAACTCTCTAGCTGTACATATATCTCTAGGAATCCAGCATCAAGTCTACATTGCGTTTTGCCATTGTGAATCTGAGGCCGTTACCCTCTTGCGGCTGAATTTCTGGCCTGCTACCCCCACCAAGCCTACACTTGCTATAAGTTTTGAGCTTATGCTGTGGATGAAAGTGCTCCTCTTAGATTGCCAGGTCGCAGTGATGGATTTTGCACAAGCACTGGAGACAAAATGCGCATGGCTGGGACCAGACTTTTCTCAGGTATGTGGCTGTTATGCTCTGGTCTGTAAGGTATACCGATTGTTTGCCCATGTTAATACAGCTGCGAAGAGTATATCCTGTCGTCATTGACTCCTTTGAAGAATTCAGGTACCACAGCAGTGCTATTAGCTATTGGAATGTATGTGCTCTAAGGTGATGTCTCATTTCATGCAGATACTACCATCATAAATTATGCACTCTTGATGGCATTGCAAAGGAGCCAGATGACTTCTCCAAGTGCCCAGCCTGTCCTCAGGTTTGTTGTGTGCATACACACAGTGTATAAGCAAACTTTTGATTTTGTACCTCTGCATCTTATTATTTTAGCCTGGGGAGATAGGCCAACTGCATATCTCCTATGATGGTCTGTTTGGCCTCTGTCACAAAAAGGCTGCAGGTAGCAGTGTAAGGGAACCGCTTCACCAGGGAAGATATTTTTTGGATCAGAGTGAAGTGGATGCTTATCTGCAATCTTATCCTATGGCATCTATACCCAAGAGGGTAATGTTTGCATGTGACTGCCATTCTTCCATCCTCCCTTCAATGTCTTTGATTCATAAGCTGCAGTGCATATATATATGATCAAGGCTATGTTATTTCTTCAGGAATGTAATGACTTCCTTGCTGGCGATGTACTACGCTCTCGGCAGAGATACAGTGCATTGGATGAGACAGCTGTTGCTGGGCTTGCCTGCCGACATGAGTATCCCCTACTCTTTTTGAACTTCAAATACGGTGAAAAGTAAGCCTTGCGTGTGTATGCAGATTTTTGTCATAATATATCATAGATATAATATGTTACTCTCTAATCAGGATTGGTTATGGAGTATACCTCCTTACAAAGCTTGTTGAGAAATACGCAAGTGGAGATGTTGATATAATGTTCTTATATGACATTGGTTGTCTACTGAAGCGTCACCTTGAGGTAGTTATTGTACAAGCTCTCTAGTGTGACCCACATGTAATAATCTACTTATAATGTTATGATGTTGTAGAAGAGAAATCTCACTGAACTACTGGAACGATTCAAGTTTGCAGTTCCTGTCTTTCACTCATATGGTCATACTGCACTATGCCAGGTAAACATGTTATGTCGTAACCATCACATAAGATTTTATTTATTTCTGATAGCTTGAGTTCAGTCCCTGGTTCCAAGAAGGCTTTGGTTTAACAGACGGGGAGGTCATGGAGCGTCTTTGGAGCTACCTGCTACGATTCTGCAGGATGACAAAAGAGATGCGTCCAGCTCACAGGATCGATGTGTTGACTGACGCTCTTGCTCACCATGCCTACAGATCTTCTATGAATCTTGGTAATTAATGTTTACAATGTTGTTATTTTAATGCATTATTTTGTGTACTGTAGGTGAATTGCTGATTATTAGAATGAAGAGAGCTGTGTCCACACTACAAACCTCATCCAAAGAGCTGGAGTCACTCATGACTGACTCAATGGGTGGTATGTCTAAAAGAAGTAACTTTATGATGTAATGTTATAGTGATCTCTGCTGTAATCAGAACCAATTTTTGGAACCACTGACATCCAGAGGTGGCGTAAAGAGGATTTACAGCAAACAGCACCCTCTGGTGGTAAGCAGCCTGCAGCATTCCATGCACGTTATGTACTGCTTTAATGTTCTCTACACCTACATGCAGAATTGGAATCATCCTGGCAAACAGATTATGTTAATCTCTTGTCATCACATACATAGTACATAGATGAAGTTTGAGCTGCGTATTCATTAATACACACATGGGAAATAATTATGTACAGTAATAATAATAATATACTCATGTTGCTGCCGTAGCGCTTACGCCATTGACCACGCACCCACAGACGCAGGCGGAGCTTGTAAGACCTCCAGTCAGAGGACAAGAGCAAGAACAACCAGAGACCACACAATCCTGATCACCATACAATTCCTTCTTCCTAGTCTCCCATATCAGTAATACAAAGCTCTTAACTAGCTTTAATAATGCTTTAAAATCATCCCTGTTCCAATTCTCAAACCCTAAAATAAAACTTGCCTTATTAAAATTATCAAGTGTACTAAACTCCCCAAACCTCCCCCCCAATAGATTTTCTAATTCAACCATGAAATTATTTCTAATGCTGTCATATGCTGGACACTCCCAGAGAACATGTACCACACTCTCACATTCACCCCTGCATAATTTACACTGCCTATCATCATTTTTACCCCTATGTCTTCCTAACTCTTCATTCAGACCGTTCGTACCTGACCGAAACTTAAACAATAATCTTGTACCCGGATCACCTAGCCCCTGCAAATAATTCTTGAATTCTATTTCCTTACAGAAAGACTTGTACAGATTCAACTTAACTTTAGTATTCAAGCTGTCATTAAAGTCCTTGTATTCTCTATCCCTCAACGCTTTGTCTACCGTATCTCTTCATTCAGACCGTTCGTACCTGACCGAAACTTAAACAATAATCTTGTACCCGGATCACCTACCCCCTGCAAATAATTCTTGAATTCTATTTCCTTACAGAAAGACTTGTACAGATTCATGTACAGTGATAGATTTTAATTGTCTACTACATCTGTATATATAGGTGTGATTTAGATGGTGCTAGCGAACCCTCTAAGATTACAACCCTTTCACGGAAGATTATAAGGTATATATAGCCATCACACACAGGTGATTACAGTCTTTCCAGCTGAAATTTGAACCTTGTAACCAGTACAGCCTGCACACAAACATAAACTCATGCATATATGTACAATGTCATGCATAAAACCCCATACCAGCAATACTGAAGGTACTCACGTACAACTATACATGTACCTACCAATTAACTCCAAATTTTCCTTGTTTGCTACAATTGCTCGCAGCTGCCGAATCCCATATAGCGAAGGCCTTTTGAACTCCACATTCTTCACACCTATCATTTTAACATTCCAATCAGATTCAGCATATGGCACCGCACCAACTTTCCCAGTTGCTATCGCTGCAATGGATACATACAAAGTCAGTCAATGTATGTGGTACAGTGAGTCCATACAATGTCATGTCAATAACAGATAATTCACTGAAGTTCAGCATACCATACTTTTGCTGGAAGATGTCATGCACTTCTTGTACTAGTTTTTTAGATGAACTTGCTGCTTCGGATACACCATCTGGAATGGACTCTTCAGCTGATTCTGTATGGAAAATCAGAAGAAATTCTTAACAGGATGCATGCGGTATAATCTGGCTGCCTAGTACGGGGACCTGCATGTTTAAGTAATGTACTACAACAAAAGTATATGGTTCTTCCTACGGCAGGGATTGAGCAGATGAGTGAAGAGGAAATTTGGTGGGCACTTACAGTGAGTGATGGGCCGCTAGAGAGTTGTCCAATCAGGTACATCATCCCCTTCAATCGGCCTTTTCCGTTTGCGATTCTGGTTACTAATCCAGTTCTGAATATGAAAAGTAATTTTATCAATAAACTGCTTGTTAGTCTACCTTAGCCTCATGCCCATTCCAGGCTGGAAGAGGCTACTATAGTCAGAGTAATCACTTGCTTATGTTGTAAACTGGCATAGTAAATAGCAAAATGAAACATTGCTAAGGCCAAGCAAAATAATGACAGGTTTCTCATGACGTTTGTTGTAAAACATCAGAGCAGAAGAATTCTTTTACGCATTGCGAGGTCGGTTTAGCACACAAGGACTATATTGCTGAAGGCAAGAAATGGTTTTAACTTGGATGTGGGAAACTTCGGAAAACCTAGGAAAATGCCTTCGTATAGCCTCGTACCCAGCCGTCCCAGCTTTTTTTCGCTTCCAGTAAGAAAAAGCGGAACGCCTGGGAACACTTCTCACGTGCGTGACGTAAGATTTAATGAACGTGGGCATGGGTAACCGCAAGCAATAAGCTACCCACGCGAATTAACGGTCGCTTTATCTGCATGATGTCATTCTGAATTACGCAATTGCATGTGTGCAGTTTGTGGTGTCGTGACTTGTGACTTGTGCTCTAGCTTTGTCTTGTGTCGGTAAATCTCACTAACTACGCGAGAGGATAGCTATATAGTACGCGTGCATATGCTCGAGTTATCGACTCTGTCACTAGTCCTGTCACCAGAGGATGAATCTCTTGTACCGCCTTCGGGGGTCCAGCGTCTTAGATGTCTGCCAAAGGTACGTTTTTATACAGGAGCAAATAAAATTGTTTGTGGAACCCAGGGATAACCGTAGTAACTGAGCGTACGTGTATGTGCCCGTATGCGTGGGCAAGCTGAACTTGGTTGCCATCTTGCGGCCTTGTACCTCCACGCGCAATTAAGTCTGTTCTACCCTTGGTTCTACCTTTACGTCACGCACGTGAGAAGTGTTCCCAGGCGTTCCGCCTTTTCTTACTGGAAGCGAAATAAAGCTGGGACGGCTGGGTACGAGGCTAGCCTTCGTATGCTTTGCATCATATGCTGCAATCCAATGAAATTCGGAACATGAATGAGTTTTTCCACATGAGTAAAGCTTCACAGTGTAAAAATTCTATGAAATTATCAAACTGCAACCACTGAAGCGAAGCACCCACTTATTCCTTACGTATTCCAACCCTATACTATGGCAGTCTAGGCTGGCATTTCTACGTGCTCCCCAAAGTTTCCCACGGGTATAGATGAGACAGGGGACAGCTATACTTGAGTGTGTGTGTCTGCCCTACAGACTATTATCAGATGGCCTCACCAGAATTGTATTCAATAGTAAAGACTATAGATTACATACACTGATGTACCTGTACATGAGCAACAGACAAGCCTGTTGCCTCACTCGCTTGTAGGTGAAGGGAATTACACGCTTTCTCTGCTCGTCCGTAATTATCAGTCTGCTGCTTGATTCCCCGTCCATAGCTATCGTACACGTGCCTATTAACGGTATTAAACAATGACATCATTCGTTTGCAAGTGATCCTCACCCATTGACGTCGATGATCTGACCTTTGATCTTACTTGTTAGTTAACGGTGTGATCCCGTGCGAAGCGGGTGTTTTGTCACGAGGTTGTGAAACTATTTCTACGTTACGATTAATTCCGCTACCGTAATATAGCGGCGCGCGCTAAATGTCACGTATAATCGGTTAAAATCCCTACTCAATACACCACATCCTTCTGGATAGCTAGCCCGTTGGGGACTTGCACACAATAAAACGTATTCCTGGGGATGGTAACTGTTTGTTCCGCTCCTTTTCATACATCATAACGGGGTCTGACGACCAACATATGGCTGTTCGTGCAGCCATTCTCAAACACATGAAGAAAGAGAAAAAATTACTCCGAATACTTAAGTGTTAAAGAGTATATTAGAACTAAGAATATGGACAAAGTATCGGTCTGGGGTACAGACAGAAATACTTACATTGTCCCATTTATTACGAACTCCTATACACCTTTATCTCACAGACAGCTAGATGGGGTAAATACACCCCCCATAATGTGGACACAACTTTGAATGATGTCAGACAAATGTCCATGTACCTTTGGCATCCTCCTGCCCATTTTGAGGTTGTACGTTCAATACTAAAGTGAGAGTTGATAGACTCTGTATAAGGATGGCACAAGATTGATGCGTAATGCTCATTAACATCTCTATTGCATAAATATCCGTTTCTGCGCTAATTAATAGTCCACTGTGGAGCTCATGCAACCAATAACAGCCTGGTTTGGCAGCAGTTCACTGCTTCGGCAGCTAGGAACTACCAATCAAGCTAACTTCAAGCTGCAGTGGAAAGGTGACGACAAACTTTTCACCACTGTATGTCTACATTGCCAGCATGCACGCAGTAATCTGTAATGGTATAGCTATTTTTTCTAAATGGAGCACATCACAAGTTTTCTTAAGTTCTACCAGATCAATTTCATGGTGTACGTATATATGGTCCTAAGAAAAACTCCTATTAGAATGCAGTGTCGGTAGTCACTTTTGCATAGACTTTTGTACTGCTAGGGATCAAACTGTGCCCCCGACAGTAATAGACAATGTGTAGGGAAAATGAAGTGATGTGGTGCTCTAATTAGAATGTGCCCTTCAGCCTCTGATAGTGAAGCACCACATGTAGTTCATACTAAACCACTCCCCTTTGTAGAAAAAGAGACTATAGGTCTCATTTTTGTATGGAGCCACTCAGCTTGCGTGACCTGGGTACAGTGCAGAAATGGAGTGGCCAACTTGCACGCCCTTTTTAGTGCAGTGCAGCAATGATATGCACACCATTTTTGATGCAGTGCAAAATGGAGTGGCCAACTTGCACGCCCTTTTTGGTGCAGTGCAGCAATGACATGCACACCGTTTTCGATGCAGTGCAACAATGGAGAGGCCAACTTGCACGCCCTTTTTGATGCAGTGCAGCAATGGCATGCACACCGTTTTCGATGCAGTGCAGCAATGGAGTGGCCAACTTGCATGCCCTTTTGGTGCAGTGCAGCAATGATATGCACACCGTTTCCGATGCAGTGCAGCAATGGAGCGGCCAACTTGCACGCCCTTTTGGTGCAGTGCAGCAATGGAATAGTGCCTACAAATATATTCTAGTGTAACAAAAAATTATTGAGCATGAATCCTTCTTACCACATGTATTCAGTATTTCCTTTTCAGGAATTCATTCCACAGCTATAGCTCAACATGCAGCATAGAAGGAGAATCGTATCCTTCATATTCCTACTCATCTCTGTCATTGGGTGCTGAGTCAACTTTTGGGATACCATGCCTCTGGGGTCCACGTCCCGTAACCTGGGATCAAAGTTTCTCATCTCAAGCTTTGTATATCAAACAAATCATGGTGAGAACTGACACACATCAGTTCTTTGCTAGTCTATGGAGCTAGACCCTCTGCGCTCACCACTGGAAAGGCTAGAGAACCAGATGTTATTAGTATTCGTAGTTCACAGTTATTGCATCAACCTAACAACCACTTATCAAGTAATTAAACTATACCACAGGTAGCACATGGTACTTCACACATACCCACTAAAGCCATAATGTGCAAGTGTTACTACTATCCCAAACCAGATAGTAAAATCTAATTGGTCAGCTACTCATGAATACTAATGACATCTGCTAGACCCTCTCTTGCCTTTCCGGTGGTGGGCGCAGAGAGGGTCTAGCTCGATAGACTAGTTCTTTGCATGTACGTATGGAGATGTGAAACTCTGATGCTGACGGCCCCCGGGCAAAAGCAAGTGCACTAAGCTGCGCTACGAGCGCGCACCATCGCGTCACTGATGCAACCGCAGAAACAGCACACCTAAGCGGCATTAGCGCGCACATGCACTACTCACGCAAACGACTTATGTACTACTTGCTCAAGGCGCATCATCAGCGCGTACTGCAAATAACGTGATATATAATGCGCTACTCGCGACAGCGCCAGTATACACAACACACGAGACTACTATATGCACATAAACAACATATCACAACCAGCAGTTATATACAAAGGCCACAGCATAAAAGTGATAAAAAATAACAGATAGTACATGTACATCACAGTCGTACGGCGAGATGAAAGGCATTATTATGAACAGGTTTGGCTACATTGATGCTGCAGACCCAATTTCTATAAACACACACTTGCTCTGAATAGAGGCCACCTGAATAATGATGCTGACATTGTGGCTTTTAGTAGATGATGCAGGGGAATATCTTCAAATGATACCTCATCAATTACAGGGTTCACTACTGCAATTACATTCACTGAACTATTTTGCACATGTTTTAGTTGCAAGAAGTAATTTATGATACCAAACATTCCATCACAAAGCAGAACAGTATAACTGTTTCTTGTTCGTGCTCGCAGGTAATGAGATGAGTAATACACAGTTCCAGAAATCTTAAGACGAAAGAACTTTAGTGCCGTTAGAGCAGGGTCAAACCCACAGACTGATGATAGCTCTTCATAACTAGTTGTGGCAATTGTTGTCACTACTCCTTGGCCAATGCACCATACAAATGGTGACTGACTCTACTGGTATGTCCTCTTCCCAGACCTGTGTGCAAGATAATGTATATTATACATTATACACACTTCCTGATGTGCATGGATAAATGATGCTCATGCAGCTATACAGCTAATTTCTCTAATGCATACAGGGGCTATTGCTTTGCCATACAGAGTAAATTTTATGCATTCTAAATAACAGGCTTGAGCAGCTATTAGGATTTCTTCTTCGTACCTGATCTGTGAATTAACACTCAATGTCATCTTTCGAATCAATACATTTTTTCGTGACAATAGGAAAGTGAACACCATCTGAAGAGCAGACTTACTGAATAGTGAAGATCAAGTGCATAATACTTAGTAACTTACGTGTTCAGACATTTCTTGTACCATGAAAGTACTTTTTTAATTCACCACTCAGTGACTCAAAAACAAACCAAGAAAATGACCAAATTGGTCCCCAGTTCCGCACATGAAAGGTCAAATCTCTCAGTTGATGTGTATTCATCGTTGCTGCTGTGATACCTATATACCGTACTTCCTCGTATAAAAGCCTCCCTCAAATAAACGCCGGCCTCGTTTATACGCCGGGTGGAAGTTCGGTATATCATTAATAAACCCCGGGCTGCAATTAAACGCCGGGTCGAGCTGAGGGCGTGGCACCTTGCACACGTGGACCGTTAATATTCGCCATGTTTTACTGACATATCGTTGGATAATCGATGCAGGAAAGTACGGTAAGCAACTACTCTCCCATTTGTGTCTGGTTTATTGCGTCTGTGTGTGTGCATGTGCCCATACTGCCAGCCAGCTTACTGGTTTAGTGTCATAATAGCGCTAGGTTCAGGCCTAGACGGGTAGCTAGTAGCAATTCTTCATGCTTGCTACAGTTGTTGGGAGTGTTTCGTCGCTAGGAAGTCTTAGTTAGCATTAATTTTTGTACGCATGAATGAGCACTCATTTATAAATGGCCGGGCCTTTATATAAGGAAATGCGGTACATGTATTTGGAACACAATAAATTATATGTTTAAAGCCCATTTGTACTGTATATATAGCTTACCATACAGACTGGGAAGCTGCCTGCAGAAGGAATTAATAAGGCGTTTGGCACGCTCTAGATCATTAGCTGTAATGTTGCTCCCTAAGAGAATCGCAACTGCTGCAACTAATTTGCAGTAGTTTATAAAATATGGATTATGTAAAATATTGTGCAATATGGGAACAGAATACCACACCAGCCAAGCTTGATACTCAGTTCCTAAACAAGAAAATAAGTGCACTTATAAACCACTACAATGAGTTGAAAATCACTTGACGATTGAATCACTACAGAATGTTATGGTTTAAAGATGAGTACAAAGAAACTGATTGCATAACATACTACACAGTCCCTGTTAAACTTTGTAGATACTACAGCTAACATACCTTTCCAATGTTTCCTTTCCGTAATAGCTCTTGGACTTTATTTAATACTTGCAAGCCTATCACTGCACATGATAAAAGCAACTTCTAGTCCCCGCCTACTTAAATTATTCGTAGTCCTAATGAATATTCGGAAGTAAACGGAGTGTTCACCGCTGGGCATGCTGCAACAAGCAACGAGTACGAGTAGCTACGCTTTCTGTAAGGCACAAAGCAGTAGACGGAATTTTATATGCGATGAGTAATACCAGTGCGAGGGTGAGTCTTCTGCAGTGGGATCCAGACGCAACTAACTGCAGTTAGCCGTCTCGTGAGGCAGATTACGCGTATGTTTTGCTGTTTAATCTTTATTAACCGCTGCATAATTATATTCATGTTTCGTATTAAAATTTCAGATGAAGGAGAGAAGGTTGCCATCCGCTTTTGTGAAGGCAACGAAATTCACCATTTTTTGTGGAGTGAGTTATTGACTGTTGATCTTGAGCTACCATAAGGTCGGAACTAAAGTAATGGCACCATGGTACACGCCACATGAAGATATCAGCTATCGGAGGCGTTCGTTGTATCTGATCATGATCAATCTGAGAAGGAAGGTATGCTTACTAAAATTGTGTTGAAGTATACATAAAAGGTGTCAGCACATACAGCATGCAGACGATACTATTAGCCTCGTTCCCAGGCCTCCACCCAGCTTTTGTCGCTTGCAGTACGAAAAGCGGGGAAGGCCTGGAATCGAACATGCCCACGCACAGTTCGATCGCTCGAGCATGAGGTGCGACGACAGGCTCTGGAATGCAGTTGCAGAGCTGATAATCGCAGCCAGGTCCTCGGTCGAGGCCTCTAGCGAAGGTCTGGCTATGTGAGACTACAGGACAACACTACAGGACTGAGATTATCGCTGTTCGCCTTGGAGAACAGTTTTCACAGTGGCATTCAGCCCAAAGCAGCCCCTTTCCAGGCTTCTCTCAAGCCTTCTCTTCGCTTACTGATCGCAGAGACTACTGCTAGCAGCCATGCAAGTAGGTACTATGAAATAGCATGCTGCACCAGGCTAGCTAGGCATCTATTACATCAACAGGACAGCACTGCTAAATAAAGCACAGACCAGCACTACTAAATATAGTGCAGGAGAGGCATTACAGCAACATTATACAGGGTTATTAAAAAACTATAGTTCTGTATCTGTTCGCCTTCAAGCTTGATGGAAGAAAAAGTAGAGTGGTTGAGGTCCGTATATAAAGAGGCTCCTCCAGAGTGCCCACATCCCAAGAAGGTCAAACTATCTGATCTTCAGCAGCTTCAGGAGAAGTACTTGCCAGAAAAGATCAGTCATCACGCAGTGTCGCAGATAGTGCACAAAGCTTTTCCACCGGCAGAAAGCAAGATTGCTGGTAAATCTCGTACCAAGCATATCTTTGGTATAGCGCCAATGCATGATGTCACCCAGGAGGGTAGTAGTGCAAGTCAAGCTGGTGGTAGCCAACAGTCTATCCCAGTTCCCATTGCTGCATTGCTTGAGAGTGAGTGAGCTCAGAACAAACAACTCATGGAGAGATTAATGTTCCTGGAGGCAAGGGTACAGGAACTTGAGCGGACGTCTCCTGTCACCCTCACACAGCAAGCAGACCAATTACAGCATAGTAGCCTGATTGCCTGTGGTCCAGACACACCTGACACGGCTAACAAGCTTTCAAGGAAGCCCCTACTAATCCCTACTGACATTGGCAACGTCAGTAATCGATCTGAAGCTCCACCGACCGATCGAGAGAATCTAAGCGCTTACTTTTTGTGGTACTGTTTTTACACTGGCAGCTTAGGCAAGCTTTCTAGCACCAAGAACGCGCTCGAAAAGCCTATTATAAGCCATACAAATGCAACACGTGATGCGTGGGTGTTATGGCACTTGACAAAAAATGGTGACAGATGGATTGTCGGGTTGGACAAGTCAGCAGGCAAGAAGGTATCAAATACATACAAAAGTAGAAAATTACAGCTAGCCTAGACAAGTAAATTACTAAAGCACCGTACATAGTTACTGACAAAGGATTAGCATTAGGACTATAATTTTAATAACTAATGTTACGATATCCTGAACTGTGTATACAGGGTACCGGAGGGCAATATCTCTGCACAAACTGCGGAGGGCTGCAGATGCCGTTTGTCCAGGACGTTCCCTCCACATGAACTCATCAAGATATGAGCTTAGCATTTGCTCACGCACCCCTTTTATGCGCTTAAATTTAGTTTTCACCCGATTCCAATAAGACTCTACATTTTGGGTGTGGACACCTATTGCAGGGTCAACAAAAGTCATGGAGTGGTTTACAGTCCCATGGTGAGCCACAATAGTGAAATGCTGCACTCGGTTGTATGCCGCCCACTCATCACTGTGTATGATCGTCCCAGGGTGAATGTGTTGTTGAATAATTGGGAGAAGGGTGTTAGCATCCTGACACGGAACCATTTCCATATACCCAAATGCTGGTATGTGGCTGGTATTGAGCATACCAAAGACCCACTGTTCAGTTCTTGGTGGGCGCTCCTGGTTCTGTAAGATCAGGCAAGTGCGTGTGATTATAGCTTTACTTTGGCTCTTTTCAGCTACATAATGTTGTTTTACCTTACGTTTGTGGCGAAATAGGGATTTGTCTATTTGGACCACCACACCAGGGCCACCAAGCAACAGAGGAGAATCCCGGTTGATAAGCCTCCAGCTGCAAATGCCACGGAAGTACTGATATGCTTGGACAGCAGTGGTCTGGTGACTTTTCCTTCCTGGGCTGCATCTGTATACTGCCTACACCGCCAGTGCATCAGGACCAGCCACTGCTGGAGAGAGAGCTTGGATTTTTCAAAAAAGCTCCCATCCCGCAGGCTCCTTGATTTCCTACAAGTAGGAACTCGGCACCGCCACCTATCCGCCACCTATGACAGAAGTTCTGAATAAGACAGGTGGTGCAGTTTGCTTGACTAGTGGAGCACGAAAGAAATCCATTGCACGCTAACTGGAGCGAGGAGTCTTGGTAACACAGTGCAAATGATTGTCGTCAAGGGACTACATGTATGCTTAAAAAAGGGGTAAATGCTGACAGGCCCCCTGACTGATACTTTTAGATTGGCCATGGACTATATAGAGACATGGGTGTAAACTTGGAGGACAGTCATGTTGTCTGAGTCGAATATCCTCAGGGGGTTGATGAGGGGGTATCACATTTAGGAAACATGTAGACAGCAGTGGGGGTGCCATGTTTTCATGTCTCCTGGAGACATGCAGATAGGGCTATGGCTCCTGATTATACTATGCTCAAGATTATGCACTGCTCACAAAGTTTGCCGATTATACAATTATAATAATTAATAATTATAATTTGCATGGTAACCGGGTTTAAGTTGTCAGTGAGAAGATGGTCAGTGCAGTGCATTCCAAAGTTCCGGCGCTCTATGCGTCCATGCGCCTATTGCGCAGTAAAAGTAGTACTAGGAGGGAGCGAGCTCGTCGAGTTCGGACTGCCTTTTATAAAAGGCAAGCACAAGAACGCCTAGTGTTTGCTTTCTTCATGTCTATCGCCCTCATGAGCATGCATTGGTCTGCAGTGTGGGTGAAAGAAAGGAGTAACTACTGGTGGGAACGAATTGTCAACTGCACTTTTACTCCGAGTGACAGGCTAGAGAACTTTCAGATGTCTCATAGCACATTCACATACCTGTGCAATGAGCTCCGACATACAATTCAAAAGAAGGACACAGTCATGTGCAAGGCAATACCGGTGGAGCAAAGAGTTGCTCTTACATTGTGGCGGTTGGCGATCACAGCAGACTACCGAACCATTAGGCACCTATTTGGAATTTCCAAGCCAGCAGTGTGTGTCATTGTGAAGGATGTGTGCTCTGCTATAGTGAAGGTACTACTACCGAGGTATATTAAAGTTCCCACTGGTGATTCCTTAAAGGAAGTGTTGCACGGTTTTGAGCACAAGTGGGGATTTCCACAATGCGCTGGTGCAGTGGACGGGACTCACATTCCCATTATATCTCCCCGAAACTTTCCAGCAGACTACTTTAACCGTAAGGGCTGGCATTCTATTCTTATGCAAGGAATGGTTGACCATCTCTACCGATTTACCGATGTATACATTGGATGGCCTGGACGAGTTCATGATGCTCGAGTTCTAGGGAATTCTACTGTCTACCAGAAGGGAGAAGATGGGACACTATTTCCTGACTGCAAAAAAGTGATATCGGGAACAGAAATTCCTATTGTAGTACTTGGTGACCCTGCATATCCCTTGCTTCCTTGGCTAATGAAGCCATACCTTGACAATGGGCATCTCTCACGTGAGCAACGGACTTTTAATTATCGACTAAGCAGGGCTAGGGTGGTTGTGGAAGATGCATATGGTCGACTAAAAGGAAGATGGCGATGCTTGTCCAAGAGAAACGATGCCGATGTTTCAGATCTTCCAGAACTAGTTGCAGCATGTTGTGTTCTTCACAACATCTGTGAGATACACGGAGAAAACTTTAATGAAGACTGGCTACATGACCTTGATACAAATAATGTTGACCAAGTGCGTAGTCAACAGGACAGCAATAGTAGTAGTACATGTGGAAGTGGAGAAGAGGTACGAAAAGCTCTGACCACATACTTTAAGGAAAATTAATTCCTGAACAGACATTGTGCTTACATAATTATATGACATGGTCTTGATTGTGTATAGTCTGTAAATAGTAATTAGGTTGCTGTTATGGTATATTGCATTCACCAACATGCACATATCTTGAGGAAGCAGTTCCTACAGTATTGTGAACCCACCCAGGCATCCAATGTACATGCCTTCTCCACAGCTGCAAGATAAAATCTGGGTACGAGGCTACCTAACCTGCATATGCCATTTATTACTCAATATTAATCTTACTTTGACTTACCATTTGGACTTCTATCTTCATCTTCAGAATCACTGTGATCCAGTTGCAGCTCTGGTGTCGTGCACGATTCCAACAGAACAGGTGGAACGGATGCTGGCCTGCACCCAAGAATTTCATCAAGTTCCCTGAAGAAGTTGCATGTCTTACGCCCCCTGCCTGTACCATTGTTATGGTCTTTCATTGCCCTGTAGTCGCCTTTTAGATTTTTTATTTTCGCTCTGCATTGCTGCCAATCACGATTGTAACCCTGCTCCAGCATTCTTTTTGACACTGTAACAAATATTGGCTTATTTCTCTTTGCTCCATCCAGCTCTTCCTGAATCTTGCCATCCCCCCAGACATGTATTAGTGCTCTAACTTCATTATCTGACCAGATAGTTCCACGATTCATTATTATTCTCCACCTCAAGCGCTGGCTTTAATTACATTCCTAACGTGTATCTAGGTAACAAATCGCTTCAGCTGCCACTTAGCGTTTACACGCCCCGCATTCGCGCCTAAACCGCATTCAAAACGGCTTCAACCCACCTCACGGAGGCAGTTTACATAACTGATTGCTAAACCGGTTCAATAGGAAGCGGTTTGGGAACCGGCTTAAGCACTACGTGTAAACGAGGCTTTACATGCGGGCAACACCATGCACCTGTTGTAACTATAAAACTTTCTGTGATTATAATAACATTCTTTGGATACCAGGTGTGAGATGTTAGCTATGACTGATAAATGTGAGTAGCTATTACATGCATGGTGAACGTACAGTGATATAGTGAGTGAGATTATTACGTGTGGTGAATATGGGTGATATATGTGATATAGGTGATACAATACAATAATGTGGTTAATACTCATTAGGACAGTGATAAAAGGCATTCCGCGGTCTAACGTAACCTGCGGTTCAGGGGCAGTCACTTCCACACTCGGCGACGAGAAACGTTCTTCACTATAGGCATCCTCCATTGTTTGGAGAGGTTTACAGCCAGCCTGAGCAGTAGTATATAAGTACCAGTAACCAACTGAGCAACCTACACAAACTTTGTAGCTAGCTAGAGCTGATTTGTGACTGCCCGCGCGCAGGTGACTGTACACACATTTCATTGGTCGATACGCACTCCGCGGGTAGGTGGCTGGAGAAACTGAATACTACGTATATGGAGAAATGCAATAAACCTGAAAAGTGATTGGTCAGATCAGGTCAGCTAGTCAATCGTACAAACTCTATACGGTTCGGTATGAGTTTTTTGCCTGCCTGATCATGGAAAAACTACAAAGCTCTGGTCCTTCAGCATCATTGCCGCTCTCTCTCAATACACTGTCCTCTCGAGTGAGGAATGAACTAAACACAAACTCCCTTCAACCGCAGGATATTCTGTGTCCTCATTGTGGCGTACTACTGACAGCTAAAGCTTTCAGACGGCACCGTAGCTTATGCTTTAATCCCGAAGAAGGTACTTAGATCAGAGATACTGAAGAAATAGACACAGGTAATTTCAATCATGATCACTGAAGAGTTATCTAGCAGTAGTCAGGGGCGTAATTTGTTTATGCCTAAATGGTAGGGTGGTATTGACCTTTTCATTTTATATATACAGCAAATGGGAGTGGCAATACATGTGCACCTCCACTACCAGAATTCCCTGCATCGTATACGATAATGCAGCACAATGACAGTGCTAGTGACATCATGATGTTTTCCAATGATCCAGACAGTGGTGCAAGGAAAGATGTTCCTTCTGATGGCAACTCAGCCCAGATGAAGGTAAAGCACTTTTGTGCCAAAGTCTCAGTTCATCTTCAAACTCAGAGTGTGGATGCACAAGATAGTATTCTTGTTGCTGTTGTGTCATGGTATTTTCATCCTAATAGATTTTTACTTGGTAAGCCTGTTGGTGTGGTGTTCCTCAATGTATGCAGACCATAACTTGTATTCATTTGCTTTCTGTTTATTACACGATGTGCTTATTGTATTAAGACTATTAACGATGAGCCACTGTTGCTTGTAGTCCCACTTATTGAGTAGCCCATTATAATAATTATACTTTCCAATTGAAGCACTGGCCTAAGATTTCTTTATTTGTACAGCTGTATGTGTATGATTAATGAACTGAATTGTCTTTAATGGTTATTTACAGGAGTAAATTAATAAATGAAGGTAGTAACTATGGGTCGTATGTGTGCATGTGGAATTGGTGCAGGTTATAGCTATATCTAACACCTATCTGGCACACACCGCCACATGGGGCAGGCGATGTGGCATTGGCACTGGATATGTATCTGACACAACTCGTATCTGGCACATACCACCGTATGTGGGACAGGCGCTGTGGCATTGGCACTGGATATATATCTGACACCTCTTATCCACCACATACCGCCATATTTCCTCTCATTCTTTCAGCTGTTTCCATGTGTCTGACAAAGCGATGTCATACCTTTCCTTTATTTCAGCTCTTGTATAGCACTCGTGCTCTTGCGTTAAAGATGCTCCTGACCTCACAGCTTTTGCCAAAATCTTCCCTACAACCCTTTACTCACTACGAAAGTATCTCAAGTTGGAGACATCTTATGTCAAGTGTATTGTTTGTCCACAATAAAATCTACAGAGTCAGAATGTGTGGGGGAATCTGGTGCAGTAAGTAAAAGCTTTAACTCATTCCATGCCGCAAGCCACTATATTGGCTATTACGTAACCATTCCACTATGCCACAAGCCACTTAAGTGGCTATGACAACCGTAAGTTCTTAGTACGGCCAGGAAGAGGCAACCCCTGCCTTTATTAGCCGTTAAATAGTTAGTGATTAGTAATGATGATGCAACAGTACCGAATGTAGACAAAATTTGTAAAAGAACGGATATACACGGCAAAATGATTAGCTACGGCTAGCGATGCTGGCTACGCTGCTACATGGATAATCAGGCTCTGCTGTCATCTACACTGACACTTGTGAGGTTCTTGCTTCTGTAAAGAGTCAAACATTCAGTAGGACCATCTTTGATGCAAGGGTGAAAAACTACGCTTACAGCAGTGCCGTATCGAACTTACCGAGTACTGTTTGATCGATCCTGAAGCGCCTGCATGGTTCCAATCCACCGCCCTTTTTGCCTTGGATGGCTGCAGTAGATAGTCTCCCAACAAAACCTGCAAAGATTCGTTGCTTCTTTGACTTGGTAAGTGAAAAAACTGCCAAACGCTACTTTACTTAATGATACTTTTAGTCTGCCATTTTTGTAGAAACTAACGCGTGGTGGCATCATGCGCGTGACGTAACTACATTGAGTTTCCCAATCATCCGCATCAAGCACAGAAAAAACGTGGAACAGAGCTGTTAAACTAGGACAGACATACAAATTTGTTCCCCGCAAAGCATATGTGTATTATAGCATCATTGACTCAATTCAGTGACTTGCGTCAACACCGCGATTGCTGCATAAATGTGAGGAGTGGAGAGAATGCATAGGTAAAGTTCCAAATGCTTGCCTTACTGATGTGTATGATGGTAGATTATGGTATGAGTGGATGAAACATGATGGTATCCCGTTTTTAGAAGTACCTGGAAATCTGCTCTTAATGCTTAACATTGACTGCCTTTGATCACACTCCATACAGTGTGGGTGTGATCTATTCAGTCATTCAAACTTGCCCAGGGCTATAAGATTTAAGCCAGAGAACATTATCGTTGTTTGCACAATACAAAGCCCTAATGAGCCCAATTACAAACAATATTTAGAACCCATGGTGAATGAACTTCTTACTCTGTGGCAAGGTGTGCAAATCGAACCCCCATATTCCATTTGTAGCTCTAAACTAATGAGGGCAGCGCTTTGCTATGTTTCTTCAGACGTACCTGCAACCCGAAAAGTATACAGATTCTATAGTTACAATGACAACTATGGTTGCTCACAAAGCCTTAAAACCTTTCCAAGGACCTTTAACTCTAGTCCTGACTACTCGGGTTTGATCGGACTCAATGGGAGTTTGATCGGACTCAATGGGAATTACGAACAATAGTTTCTCATCGCTCGCTAAGTTACCCGTATTAAAGCTTGTACAACTCGTACTGAGAGGGAAAAACTTGAACACGAAAGCGGTGTGTGTATTCAGCACTACTAAAGCTGCCCTACTCGGATATCGTCCGATGCCATGCAACTGATCCCATGCACAACTTATTTTTGGGAACAAGCGGATGCTCACCATTTGTAAATAAAGAGGCTACCTAAACCATTCTATGTTCGATAAACTTCAAAATCATATGGATTCAATCAACCCCCCTGACAACATGGGTCACATTCCCTGTAAAATATCAGCTGCTTTGCAGGTTTTACAGCTGAACAATGGATGTTGTGGACAATTTTGTGTTAGAGCATGGAATTGTTATTTCTGCTACTGTTAGTGATCATTCAACTTGTGCCTCATTTATGCCACTGTCTAGGATTCTTTCACGTTGTGCAGTAGTTGATACTACCATTAAACTTGACTATGGAGAAGACAGAGTATGCATTGCGATCCCTGTCCGAAGACACTATCTGTTCTGAGTCATGTATTAAGCAGTGTTTATATCAGTGTATCATTTATTTTTTTTATTTGGAAGTTATTCCACTGGTGTATGGTTGTTATATAATGGTTTTTATTTACCTTGTTCTCTGTCTAGGGCATCAGAGTCCGCCATGACAGAACAACAGAGAGTGCATGCACTGCTTTGCCAGATCCGTGGGAGCGTGTAAGACTATGTATTTCCCATGACAATCTGGTGATCGAGCCCCGCAATCGGAGGACGATACTGGCAAAGACAGCGCCCCTGCCGTGACAGAAGCACAGTTTTCAGTCCCAAGCATCCTATATGAACCCCTTTATTCTTTTTATAAGCTACCTAGCTCTAAGATTACTTTCTTGAATCGTAATAGCAACTTTATTTCGCTATTGCTCTTGTACTCTTGATGATGACTCTCTCCTTGCCAAATACACTTGAATGAGACATCAAAATGAAGCTTGGGAGCTCTTCTCTCCGATTCTGTCAGGTGTCCAGCACAACTCGAGCTCAGTTTTTGGCCAGAGGCGGTAAGCGCTACCTACTATTCGACGTGTACCGATTAATTTTTTGCGGTCGCGCAATGATGTAATACGCATGTGAAATGGTTGGTAAAGAGTTAAACAGTGTAACTGCAAGCGCCATTACTGTCTACTTAAAAGACGCGTATACGCGTCTTTGGTAGTGAGTGAAGTCTTTGGTCGGTAATAAGAATAACAGGAAGCATAAAGAATAATTCCAGAATATTATACATGAATATCCCACTCACACACGAAAGCTGCATGACATTCTATTGAAAAGATGGTAGAGTGTACACCAGCGACATCTAAGCCCAGAACTGAGGCAGAATCATGCGGTGCCGTCACTGGTCGCTATTGTCTTCCTGCTCCGCAGCCATGAGACCTCTTGAGGTCATGCCAGATAAAGTGTAATCCGTGAGCTTGGCGACCAACTTTCAATTATATCGCATGATCCAAAGTCTGTCTCTCCACATCACCACTTGTGTGAGTTTACTAATGAAGGCCTGCCTGTTTCCGGTGGTAAACTCTTTTGTAATGGGTGCAGGGAAGAACTGGGTCTTAAAGTAACAGTTATCAGACCGCACCTGAAGTGGAATAAGCATCAGCTAGGTAAAGAACGACTACGACGCAAAGACAGGGAAGTGAGTGATATAGCTGAAGGGTTTGATGCTTACAATAAGGAGCAGCACCTAGTTGGCAAAACTCTACCAACAGATCTGCAGGTCTACCGTATAAGGGTAGTTCAAACTTTCCTTAATTAACCCTTTAGTCCCGAGATTGCGCATGCGCAGGGATACCCCTTGTTACGGAATTAATTTGAAGAAATCGCGCCATTTTGAGAGAGGTCTAGACAAACACGCTTTACCAGTGAAGTATATGGCAACTCGACTGGTAACGCCAACTCTGCCCTCAAGAGATCGTATGCAGTCAGATTTCTGGATGATACTGGCTGCATCTATACTATGATCAAAAGAGAAGTGAAGACCGGCCTACCGATATCTATTTGCGCAAGTCTCTAGCTGGACAGGACGGTCTCTGGAATGCAAAGATGACCGTTGTAGCTCTGCAAAGGTAAAGTAACTCTGTAACCCTTATTATATACTTATACGGAGAGTAATAACTAACTACAAAGAGGTATACATATACAGAGAAAGGGCGATAATAGCTACATTGTTTACATGATCAGCTGGGTACTAGGGACAAGTACAAGCCATGTTCTTCAGTGTGACACACGTGAAGTATACACTCGGCATATTACCAGGTAGTAGACTTCCTGTAGCCATTTTGGAGCATTGTGAACATCTCCCTGTTGTAGAATTAGTCGGGTAGTGCGGAAGCTGCATTCTCTTTGTACAAGAAGTGGATGCACTGGTACTTGGCCTCCCACTGTGTTTTATTGAACAGTAGCTTCCAAGCATTTGCTTAGCTAGTTCTACTCAACATGCCTTCACCATTTCACACTTTCTTTCTGCAGGTGAAAAGTTCAAGTGTAGAATGAAGACATTCACAATCGCCACATAAAATATGTACCGGAAGATGTATTTATAACATTTCGTTGATTTCAGCCGAACTGCATAATACCCCCGGAACTGGTCATTCTTATCGACACACCCCATGTATTTATTGTACTGGCAAACAGACTGAGGCATGGAACACAAATCTGGGAACCATCCTTCTGTCGACAATGCCCAAATCCCGACTTCAACGGCACTGCGCTCCGCTGATCACAACCCACGTGTGATCAATATTTGAACACGTGTTTTGCCGTGTAGACGGCAATGCAGCTGCTACTGGCTCCTGTTCAGGTTACTACCCTGAGGCTAACTGTGTAGTAAGGGAATTAATTGGTAAAGTGGTACCTAGTCCTAGAGTGTGATATCAAGTACCTAGGGTTACTACTGGGCATGATCATTCCTTGTATAGTCCAGTGGCTTCATCTTGTACTGCCTCATGATTTTGCAGATATTTTACCACCAATTGGACCACGTGGTACCTACAGAGGGTGGGGAGAAGTCAATTTGGTTAATGCAATGATGGCTGTTGATAAAGGAGTATCTTTGAGAAGGGCTGCTGAGATACAAGATACCACGGTCAACTTTACATGATCACGTGTCAGGAAAAATAGCATTTGGGACAAGGTCTGGTCCAGACCCTTCTTTATTGGTTGAAGAGGAAGAACTTGCTAGTTTGTTACTGCAGTCGGCTAAGATTGGTTACCCCCACACAAAGAAACAAGTTCTTTCATTGGTGCAGCAGATAATTACCGAAAAGGGAATTGATGCAAATGTAAGCAATGGATGGTGGGAGAGATTTTGTCAACATCACCCAAGTATAACATTACGGGCTGCAGTGCCATTTTCATTGGCAAGAGCAATGGTAACTGATTGAGGTATTGAATAAATACTTTGACATGCTTGAAGAATGCCTTCAACATAATAAGATTTTTGACACGCCAGGTCAAATTTTTAATAGTGACAGGCCTTCCACTAAACCCCATGTGCCTAAAAGTAGTCGACAAAGTGGGCTCTAAGAACCCTAGTTTTATCACGAGTGGGGATAAGTCTCAATTGACTGTTCTTGCATGTTGTAGTGCATCTGTATGGCGCGATATCCGGGCAAAAAATCGATAAGGCGAAGCACAAAATCACCGGTACTCGATCACGCAGCCAATCGATCGATTTTCTGTATCGATCCCAAAGATCGATCGATTTTCTGTATCGACCACAAAGATCGATCGATTTCTCCAACCAAACGAAAAACTACCGACTGCTTTCCTGTATCTTTCCAATTGGCCAAAAGAGGCATCGATCGATTTTCTTTACCGATCCCAAATATCGATCGATTTAGCTCACTGATCGTGATCGAAAAACTCACAGAAAGGCATCGATCGATATTCTTCGATCGAACGCCGTAGGATGCGACGCCGCGCCGCTGTATGTCTCGTTCTCAGGCAATGCGTTGGTCTGGGATTGGGAAACGAGGTAATTAAAGTTCGCTATGGACCAGTGGGATTCGTTCTTCAGTGACTTTGTTGCCTTTTTGCACCTTACAGCTGACAGGGAGTCATCTGCTACTAGAAATGTTGTGGAAGCTACCCTTTTAAAGCTAGATAACTACATAAGAGTACTTACAGCTATTAGAGAAAGGCTACAAGCTTCCCTAGCTGCTGGTAGCCCTGACCCAGAATTTCAGGACATTGAAAGGGACATTTCCTGTGTTCTTACTAATTTGAGGGATATTAGAAAGCATTGGGAGGACCTGGATACTGAGGTCAGTGTGTGTGGCCTGGTTGCAGAGCGTCAGAGGAGTGGTGGTCGTGGTCGTCCAAAAGTGTTCATTAGTAAAGAGCAAATTGAGTTTCTACGTGAACTGAGGCTCTCATGGACGAAGATTGCTTCTTTGTTTGGGATTTGCCGCAGAACTCTCTACCGAATCAGATCAGAGTATGGACTGATGGATCCATATAATTTCACACACATATCTGACTATGACCTAGACCGTCAGGTGTCTAGTATCAAGCAACTCATGCCAGAAGCTGGGCAGAGCATGGTGAAAGGAGCATTGCAAGGCAGAGGAATTCATGTTTCATTTTCTCGAGTACAAGACAGTATGTCTCGTGTTGATCCTGTGGCAACGGCTCTAAGGTGGGCCACTCCAATTTCACGTCGCACTTACTCAGTGTCTGGCCCTAATGTACTGTGGCATATGGATGGCAACCACAAGTTAGTGAGGTAAGCTGCTTTTACCCTCACAAAAGTGCCTACCTCTGCATGTTAACTAAGCACAGTAGCTATTTATATTTTTTCATGTTGAACAGGTGGAGGTTAGTAGTCCATGGAGCCATTGACGGCTTCTCACGGTGCATTGTATTCCTGCACTGTTCAAGTAACAACAAGAGTGCAACAGTTTTACAGTTGTTTTGTGGGGCAGTGCAAGAGTATGGACTACCACACCGTATACGATGTGACCTTGGGGGTGAGAATATAAAGGTATGAGCACAATTGTGCTTTCGCATACCAATTGTCACAAGGACACAAAGCCACATTATTACCAAATTAGGGAGAGGAAATAAGAAACCACAAGGCCTAGAACTTTTTGTTGCCTGTGACATTACTTTTTGCCATGACCAAGCCAATGGACCATCACTTGCTATATATTTGCTCTGTAGTATAGCCCCCCCATATTCAACTGGGGTTATTCACGTGCAAAGTTACATAATTTTACCAGTAATCTACTGTAATGTGGATACATGTAATAAACATATTATTGCATGGGTGCCTACCACTCATCCCATCACCATACTCCATTTGTACCATGCAATATACCAATTATTAATTGAACAAATGTTTGTGGTATTTTATGTGTATATATTATATCTTGTACAGGTTGCGGAGATGATGCTGTTACACAGTGACCACCTAACCCCAGTGATTACAGGTTCTTCGGTACATAACCAGAGAATCGAGCGCCTCTGGAGGGATGTGTTCAGGTGCGTCTTGACTGTGTTCTACCAGCTCTTCTACTATTTGGAGGAGAGAGGAGTGTTAGACCCCTTATCTGACACTGATCTCTACTGTTTACACTTGGTGTATTTGCAAAAGATAAATAAAGCCCTGGAAGCATTTGCAAATGGATGGAACCATCATGCAGTTACTACAGAACATTTTATGACACCAGTGCAATTATTGACAGTAGGAACTCTACTGAGTGATCGTGCTATCATTCCTGCCGAGAGCCTTAGCAGTGAATACGACAATATCACTGTCCCTGGAATTGTAGAGGTTCCACACACACCCACTCCTTTGGATCCGGATGACGTTGCAGTTGTAGAGACTATCGTCAACACTTCTCAAGTATCCCCCAATGGGTACTATATTGATGCTTATGAAGCAGTTCGTGAGTATGTGTATAATCATGTTCAGTAATTATCACATAATGTTGACGTATGTGATACAGTATATGTTGTGAAATGGTATAAACAAGAGACTATAATATGCATGCCACACAAAATGTTCTACATCACTTTGGTGCTGTAAATAGGCAGGTTTGTTGGTAATGATATAACAAACAGTGCATAAGGTACATGCTATGCATTACCATAGCTATGTCCTCCAAACGTGAGACTCTTTATGCATGCTGCAAAAAACTCTTCCTTGGTCTTGTGGATGACAGGGAGAAACACCTTGGAGCAGCAAGCCTGTGCACCCAAGAAGATTGCTGTCTCAACAGCCGGGTGATATTGCAATTCAATAGGATGTTGAAGTCCCATCGGAGGTATTGCAGATTCGCCTGTGATGAAGTGTAGCAGGGACGACAGCCGAACTCCCTCATTGAGAACATCCTTTAGGTCTAGATATACAAACAAAACCCTGTCACTGACACAATCTGTCATATTATTCCAACCCAGAACAGTTTCTCAGCCTTATTTAGTGATTTGCTAGGGAGGGACACAGCTAACTATTATATACTTACCTTCAAGATGGAACACAAAGTCGCGAAAGTAGTCATATGCCCGCTGCTGGTCCTTGTCACGTGGCTTTAGCGATGCCACTAACCCCAGAAATACCTCAGCTGTAACTTCTTTTACGGTAGGTTGGGCTACAAACAGGGGCTTCAGTACGTCTGGCCACGTCTGCATCAGCTGCAGCAACTTGAGACAATCAAGGCCTTGTTTGAAAGCCTGGATGTTGCCTTCTCTCCTCAAGATCACCTCCTCCCAGATGAGGTGCTGAAGCAGGCTTGCTTTGTTTTCCATGGTCACCGGCTCGATAATGCTCCATCCCGACTGATTGATGATGAACATGCTCGCTGGCTGGTCTACAAGGGCATCTATCTCATCAATGGTCTTTGCTTCATCAAGCTGCAAGAGAAGTGTACATGCAGGTAATATAGCCACGTTCCAAGACCTTCCAGCAACACATGATGCCATTACAGAAAGGTGGTAGAAAGGTAATCAGTGTGCATTGTAGCTCAATGAAGCTAGAAGGTCTGGGAACAAGTCTACAGATAATACCCACTTGGCACAAAAGGGCCGAGGGCGTAAGACTATCATATGGGCTCAATATATAGGGAATACAATAAATAAATTAGCGTAGGTCAAGTTAGGGGTCGAGTTAGACCATACTTTACATACAGGGGTCAAGCCTTCCTTGGCTTCTGTTGCCATAAACTGAGCCAGATCTGCACTGCACAGGCAGTGACCCCTGTACTTAAAATATGCATGGCCTACCCTAACCCTAGCCATTGACTTACTACCCCCATATGGTGTTATACAGAGCAAGGTAAAAAAATGTGCACAAGTATTTGTATTAGCACATCCAATTCACTACATTTCTTGGAGTTACATAAATACATCACTAACTAAACCCATAAATAAATAATTGTGATCTTACTTGCTCAATGAAGGTATGTAGCTCTGTAGTTGCCAGATCAAGTGGGATGTCTGTCTTGCAAGGGTAGCATTCTCCCTTTGTAATGTAGTCATACACTGCTTCGCTCAAACAGGGAAAGCCAGGTCCTTCCTGGAGCACAGAATGTGCCACGAGCATACCTACCAGCTCAAACAGGACCTGAAGGGTGTAGTCCTTCTTTGGAATTCGAGTGTAGTCTTCCCCATCGAACAACCTCTCATTGGCTTCCTTCAGAGCATCTTCAAAAAATTCCTTCCGTAAGGCTCCCGAATCTGCACCAATCTCACCCGTCCCACTGAAGCTCACAACTAGCTGCTTTCGAAGCTTTTCCGGGCGAACCTTCGCTCCTTTGTAGAAAGCGATGGCAGAGAGCCACAAACTGTCGGCAGTTGTACGATTAACAGACAGTGAATACTCCGAGGACTGGTTAACCACCTGACTCGCATGCACCTGAAGAAGGGTCTCAAGAGACTGAGGGTTTTTGTCAACTTCAATGGGATGCTCTCGACTTCCTTCACTAGACGTAGAAGGGCCTGGGTCGAACTCAATGACACGAACTGGTAGACCAGAGGCATGTTGAAAATCACTCACATGGACACGTTGAGGTTGAAGATTTTCGTCAGAGACTTCCTGCTGTGTTCCCTGAGAACCAGAAGAGGCTTGTCGATCAGAGGGCACATCTTGACCCAAATCCACTCGGGGCAACTGGTGGATACAAATATTATACCTTCATTATGATGTAATCCAGTCGGGCAAAAAATGACTTATGTTACAATTACCTCTTCGCTTGAAGAAGGGGATGGGCAAGAGCTCCGAAGGTTATCTTGTATTTCACCAAGCAGAATGTCCAGGGTCTTCTGAAATCCATGTCTACAGAGTAGCTCAGCAATAGTAGATTTCGGAGTGTTCTTGAAGATTGCCTGGAGCCTGCTCAAGTTCTCCTCATACTCATCCATGGTTTCCTAATCAAAATCAAACATTTGTGTTCACAAGTTCAGGCAACCATACAGAGTTTGGCTTATAACTATACCCAGGATGTCTCTTAATTTTATTAGGTATCGTTACTCACCTCTGTATCACTATTAGTAGCTTCAGACACGCCCATCTTCACAACGTAGAGACACCCAGTTCCCATCAGCGCCCGAATCGATTGCACTTCCCAACTGTCTGCTCCTTCAACATCACTCAAACTTGCTGGTCGAATGTTTTTTCCCTGCGCGTAGAGGTACTGTGGCTTCTCTTTCCACCCAAGTACACTCTGAATCTTGCCAGAGACCTCATCCCCACTTGCTGTAGCACGAACCCATACCTCATGTACACGTCTCTCACTAGGAGCTGGTATTAGAGACATCATTCGAGGGAGTGCAACCACCTTAAGTCGAAACTCCTTCACTTTACGCTTAGCAGGCTGCTTTCCCTTTCCTGATTTTGGTGGAGGGGTAACTGCACAGGTAGCAGTGGATACTACTGACTTCTTTTTCAGTAATCTCTTTCTCATCTCTCGATTCAGAGGAACTGGCTGGAAGTCATCCGAATCACTTCCAGTCTCTTCTGCACTTGTGACCTTCGCTGCACTTGCGACCTTCGACGATCCTGCTTTTGAGCTTGCAGGATTAAAGCGAAAGAGCTGGCCAAGCTTGGTCCTGATAGAGCTTCCTTTCTTTGCCTTCGACCCAATGTGCTGCACCTTTTCAGTTACCGCACCATAGTCTACTCCATGAACCTTCCTTGTAGAAGAGCCACTATCACCAGACTGTGTACGGCAGAGCTGAATTAGGCCACGGAGGAGACATTTCTGGCCGTAGTTAAGCTGCTCCAGCAGTCCCGTTGCTTCCATGGCACTAACATCCAGATTGCTAAGTGACAGCTTCGAGGAAAATCCATGTGCGGTCAAAATGCCGACAAACTGTTCATCACCACCGTGTTCCTGTACCCACGCAGCGAAGGCCAACGGTGGAGAAGGATCGGCAGCTGGCAAGGTCAAGTCCTCTTCCGCCATGCCAGGGCGTCACCACGTGTCTTGCGCATGCGCAGTAGTATTGAGTATTGTCGTCGTTAGCTTTTTGATCAGGATATAACATAGCCTCGTCCCCAGGCCACACCGACTGAAAAATAGCCTGGCCTGGGTACGAGGCTAGATATAAAATCGATCGATCTTTGGGCTCGATAAAGAAAATCGATCGATGCCTCTTTTGGAAAGATCGCTCGATCATTAGCGTTGATACAGCAAAGCAGTCGGTACTTTTTCTTCCACCAACCCATCCTCTGATGCTTCTGCTTGATGGATACTTGTCCCTTATTGTCCTGCAACAATAAAGCTTGTGGCTGAAAACCATATCATCATCTTTGCTTTACCTCCTCATACCACACATATAGCACAACCACTAGACAGGGGTTGTTTTGCACCCTTGAAGGTGGCGTGGCGTCAGGTTTGTCATGAGTTTTGTGCTTTGAATTCAGCCACTTATTTGCCAAGGCCTGGTATAAGGCAATTACAGCACCGAATATTATTGCCAGCTTTAAGGCCACAGGTGTTTGTCCTTTCAACAGATCAGCTATAAAATTAATGTACCAGGTATGGAGACAAGTTTTTCCTTGTTTAGACCAAGAATCTTGCAGACTTACTTGGAGCCTTGCCCTCAGAAGAAATTTGTAATTGATGTTTCTCTCTGAAAGCCCACATGAACAGTCATTTGCAACTTTATTTCATAGTTCCGTACCTCTTTGAAGAGCTACCAGTGTTAGCAACTTTTTAATCCCGCCTCTTCCTCCAAAAAAAAAGCAGCATGGCAAATCCTCTGGCTGTGTTCTGACAAGCCAAGAAAACATTCAAAGGATTAATGAAAAAGAAAGATAGAAACTAGAAGAGCTTCACAAGAAGAGAAAATTGGAACGGGAAAGGAAGGTACAACTGAAGCTTCAAAAGAAGGAAGATAAAACAGTGGAACGGAAAAGAAGACAAAACTGAAGCAAGAACTAGCAAAGCAGAAACAAATGGAGGCCGAACGATGTATGTTGCTTGTTGCCGAGCGCAGCGAGGCCAATAATCGCGACCTATGGGCTCAACAATCTCAGCTAGCGTCTATATATATATATATATATATATATATATTTCCATATGGGAGATGTCTGTCACGCTTGGGGGGCCCCGGGGCAGCAACACGTGTTCAAAATGGCGTCCTGGTAGTTACATGGATGCCGTCTTCGAACTTGTGGCGCCCGAAGACTCAGACGTTTGGACAAATCTACCACATCCTTTTACCAGGGAAGGCTTACTACAGCTCCCAGGTTAGTAGAGTTTATGTACACTCTGTATAAGTAGAGATATGAGCGCTGGAGACAGACGGCACGATCGAGCGATACGAACGTGAGTTCAAGCACTACAGCCCCTATCTCTGCTCTCCCGTGGCATCCATGGCTGATCCCTGGAAAATGTAGGTAGCGACATCATTCTCCTGGATGTCAGTCGCTTTCTCGTAGCTGCTCTAGCATTCCCTGTTAAGCTCTTATTCTCGCGACTGGCTGACTCGCGAAAATAATCGGTTCGTGTGCATCCGGGGTCTACCCAGCCCCAGTACGCACCCCGTGTGCATCCGGGGGGCTACCCCGCCCCAGTACGCACCCCGTGTGACGATGTCAGCAAACTACAACGAAACCCCACAACTGTTTGCATGTGACCACAAGCCTCTCCCCTCCATACAGTGCATGTCTACATCTAATAGTGAACGCGAGGCATAGTGCGCTTGCGTATACCTAGTACACATAGTAATTACTAGAATACATTATTTCTTAACTGCTTTAATTACCTACTTGGAAATTATCTATAGTGTGTATTCCCAATGTTCAGGAAAAAGCTTACCTTTGATGCGAGGATGTTAGAGATGACTGAGGATGATAGCAATGACTTCATCAGGCAAGTTATATTGTGATGGTGAAGAGTATATTTTATGTGTGTGTGTGTATTGGGTTACAGAAAATCAAGAATTAATGTCCTACGGTATTTGTAATCTACTGACTCTGCCATACGACTAGGTGTTTGGGCTACTGAGCTGGGTATTGTCATAGCAATTAGCATCTACCCCGCCTACTTTTGCCACACCCACTCCTAGGGGTGTTTGGGGGGGGAGGAAGCAAGGGCATATCCATGACCATGCTGGCCCTTAGTGGGACCTCACAATCAGCCCCAGCTCATTATCACGCTGTCACCTAGCCAGGTTGAGATACAGGTTACAGCGGAGACTAACTACCATCCGGCTTCTGACCCCGTTCTTTAGGGGTGGGTGGGTGTGAAGACTACACAAAACTGTCGACTTGAGGGGGTACGATACAGCCTGCACGTGGTAATTAGCTAGCTAAGTGGCCCAATTACGCATGCCCACAACCCTACTTTGATGTTACCGTGTGCATTAACTCCATTTAACCTGGGTTAAACTCCATTTAATGTCCTACGGTATTTGGAATCTCCTGACTCTGCCGTACGACTACTACATGTTTGGGCTGCTGAGATGGGTATTGTCATAGTAATTAGCATCTACCCCGCCTACTTTTGCCACCCCCACTCACACACTCCTTCACATATAATGATCTGCTCGAATACTGGCTGTACCAGTTACAAAAACACTATTAGCTAGCTACACACTCAATGCAAGTTTCCATTCTCGACTAAGAGACATGAGATAGCACTGCTGCCACATTCTGCAGCCGGGCACGGCGGATACGAATATAGAGTAAATAAGCTGAACCTTCCCACCTTCCCATTGTTTTAATGAGAGAGTCCTCTATACCCGCCGTCGCCGCTGTAGTTGCCGCTCCTGCCCGGAAACTGTGGCCTGCATATCTAGTGGCTGGTAGGCCCAGTAGCTGAAGTGCAGTCTTCACTCTGGTAACAAACGCTGACTGAGTCAAAGGGCGGTCATTGCTAAAACGAAAGTGGGCCTTGGGAGTCACCTCTAGTTGCCAGATATGGTAACAGTGCAGCAACTACGCATAAATCATCACCTGTGCTGCCAATCACAATCTGGACTCCTTTCCGGAATGGGTCAGTTTTTGACTCTTTTAGATGTAGCTGAATCAGCGAAGGTTGTTGCTGGCTATCCACTGCCAAATCATCAAAGCTCAAATGGGTGGATGGGTCATAACCAGTGAGTGTGGCACCACCGCTGCATTGTCAGATATGAATTCCACGGTTTTACCTTGCCAGTGGTGCCCCCATAAGGCTGCCGCCACCACTACTGGGACAAGCTCTTTCACTGCAATATCCGCTTCCTAGAATTGTGCACCCCATGATACCTGAAACCATTCATTCTGCCAGACTGCTCCACAGCCCCACAACCCTGATGCATCCCTAATGACTCAGTGGTCAGGACTCCTACAGCGTGCATCCCAGAGCATCGAAACCCCATTTCACTGTTCCAGGAATGCCATGCTAAATCTGATCTTACTTCCAAGTACAGGCGTATCCAGTGATGAGGACAGCCATGGTTTCGAAAATTCTCCCAAGAAAATATCTGCCTGGCCTCACCACCTTGCACGCACGTTGCAGCAAGCCTGCTAAGGACTGCAGCTCACGCTTAGTGCAGGCTTTCCTTCCTAGCCAATTCAAAATAGTCTGTTTAAAACAGGTCAACTTATCAGACGGCAACCGTATTTGCATTTTTGCCGTGTCAAACTCAATGCCCAAAATATCCTAAGTTGTTGATGGGCCTTCTCTGGTGCCACTGGTGCATTGAGCTCCTCACACTGCCAGCAAAGTGACTAGTGCTTGGTGGCATTCCTCTGTGTATGGTGCACCCAGGCATAAGAAGTCATCCAAGTAATGAATCAGCCACCTCACCCCCCGTTGACTCACTGCCCATTTGCAGGGCATCTGCCACTGAGTTGAAGATTTTCAGCGCTGACCAAAGACCGAATGGGAGGACACAATCAACAAACTCTTGGTCTCTCCACCGCATGCCCAGTAGTAGACGGTCCTGGGGGTGAACTGGATATGCACTCCGTATATCGAGTTTTGCCATCATGGTGCCCCGGCCCATCCGCACCACTGTCTGCACTATGTGGTCAATTGACACATATGCTAATGAAGACCACTGACTGGAGATGCCGTCATTCACACTATTCCCTTCTGGATGTGAGAGGTCCAGGATAAGCCTCCAGTTTCCCGGTGTGTGGCCCTTTGGAATGACACCAAAGGGGCTGACGTGTAGGCTTGGTATGTACAACCCGTCCTGCCTCACATTCCTTTTTCAGATACTCTTGTACCACCAATGGGTGAGTGGTCACTGATGGGAAATTATTCTTGGCTGAGACACATGTGATTTTCACAGTCAAAGCCTATGCGGAAGCCTTGCCGGAAGCCATTCACAATATACTCCCTAAACAATGTCGGGATGGCTTCTCAGCACTTCCTCCCATTTGTCAGCTACTTCTGACAATGGAGACACTATAGCGTCTGGTATCACCGATGGGGTGGGCTTGTGATGGATGCATTCCTGCAATGCCTTTAGGTAGCTTGTACAAATGTATTGGCCTTAGCCTCCCGGTGATGTGTCCCTGCCAGGTCCTCACCTGTGCATAGATAGTGCCAGAACATAGATTCTAGCAACAGTTTGCTCACCCCAACTAGATCAAGGTGTGGTAGTAACAAGGTAGGCTAGTGTATGTATATCCCTATTTTGTGCCTCTGCATGAATGGAGTTTTTACAATGGGGGGGGGGGGGGCGGAAACAACAGAGAGTAGGGGTTGGATTACCGGGCGGGTAAGATCACATCCCTCCCCCATTACAGGGAAGATGGAGACCGGTACCCCTACCCTATTCCCCCTACATGTCTTGTTTCATTACAAGAATGCCAAAACTGCATGAGGGTACAACTCAATAAGCACAATGCAGGCCTCACAGCCTTAACCCAATGCTCCAACTAGTTTAGTCATGAGTCAGCTCCTTTTGGGGAGCTTCTGCCTCCTGTCCGGGCAATCTGACGACGCATGGTCTTCTGCTCCGCATGTGTAGCAAACGTGTAGAAAAGGACACACCTGGCCTTGAGCTTCTTTAGCACATGCTCCATCGAAATTATTCCTTTCTGCCTTAATTGTTCAGCTATGGACTGATCCCTCCATCTCTCCCCAAGAGGCTACCCCCATTTGTCCACCCATATCATATGCCCTCTATGGGTGTCTTTCCCTTCACTACCCCAATAGCGGGTAGCAGGTGATCCCCTTCCAACCACTGAGAGTGTCTCCTCTAGCATTCTGGAAGGCCAATTTCTCCTGTTGCACTCTGAGGACACTCCCCTTTTGCTTCGGGGGCGCATTCAGTGAGGGGGGGGGGGGTTCATTTCCTTTTCACTTTGGGAGGCAACTCCCTCCTGCCTTGGGGCGCATCCCCTTTTCGCCTATGGGATGACTCCCTCCTGCTATGGGGGTGTATCCCCCCTTCACACTCTTGCAGGGTGCATCCCCTCCCCTAATGAGGGGAAACAACCCTCCCGCTGTGGGGTAGGGGCGCATCCCCCTTTCAATTGGGGGTAACTCCCTCCTACTGTGGGGGCGCATCCCCCTTTTCGATTGCAGGCAACTCCCTCCTGCTGTGGGGGTGCATCCCCCTGAGGGCCAATTCCTCCTGCTATGGTGGGGGGGGGGGGGGGGGAGGCATTGCCCGTCTACTTTCAAGGCACATCCCTCTCGCTTCAGGGGCATCTCCGCTCTTTGCACTCTGAGGGCCACTCTCTCCCACTAAATGGGGCGCGTTCCCCTTTTTTTCTTTTGAGGGCGAGTTACTCCTGCGTTTGGAGGGGGGGGGGGGTGTATCTACCGACTGCATCTTTGAGAATCAACCTATCAGCCTACTATGCCTATTCCTTTGGCTGGTACCCGTAACAAGGCTGTACTCGATTCGATTCATAGTTGATCCCATCATAGACCCTTAACACTTTCCCTCTGCCTCTGTCCCTTGCTACCGGGCTCCCACTGCACATAGCCACCCCCCACCTGCGTCCCCCAACCTTACCTGCGTCTGCTGTCGAGCTCGGCCCCGGCAGGGTCGACGCGGATGGGTGCAAGCCGCTGGATCCAGGAAGGCCCGGGCCTGCGGGAACGGAGTGCAGCCCTGACTGGCTGCTGGGTCCGGGGAGGCTGAAGGGGGATTTATTCTCGTTCGGTTCCTCCAACTCAGTCATCTTTGAAAATAGAGACCCTGTCTGTTCAGCAACAGTTGACTGCGACCTATTTGCTATAGCAAAAGCCGTTAGAGTGTGCCATAGGAATAATCCAGAGAATGTGTGGTTTGATCAGAAGAAAATAAGAAGTCATTTGCTAGAGTGTTTTTACAGAAGAGTCTTGCGCCCTTTCCCCAGAGGTTCTTCGGAATCCCTACCTCGTCGTACTCATCGACTTCAAAGGATCAAGCTGTACAGCATTTGTAGAATGCCTGAAGAGTGTGGTGCAAAAATGATTTGTTGCGATACCTGCAAGAGTTGGTATCACTATTCCTGTGTGAACTTCCGACAGGCAGAAAATCCAGTTTATTGGGAGTGCTGTGTTTGTCATTTTGCATGGGATTTTGTGTTTGCGGGTTGTGGACAGAACAATGCCACCCTGTTGAAGTCGGGATTTGGGCGTTGTAGAGGTGAAGGATGGGAGAACAAGTATCCTAAATTTGGTCGCTTCTCGTCTACCCGTTCTGTGAGCAATGTCCGAAAAATGAGTTTTGTCCGAAAACAATGTTCTAACACTACATTTCATCAGGATGTAGCATCTAGACACTTCAACGCTGGAAGCTCGTTTTTGGTTTGCAAACTAGGCGTACGTAGGCCTACACGCTGGCAGTTGACGCTGAAGTTGGCGCTGAAGTTCCAATCTCCTCCCGTTTGTGTTATACAACCGTCCGAATATCCGTCTGTCCGATTATTGGTCATTTACTCGACTACCCAACACAGATGATACAGAATACAGAGAGACTTGTAATGTACTGTTTAGTATGTGGCAGGACGTAAGACCAGTATTTGTCTTGTCAACAAATGCTCTTGCCAATTCTGAGCAACAAGTTCATCGTCGACAAAAGGATGGTTCCCAGGTTTGTGTTGCATGCCTCAGTCTGTTTGCCAGTACAATAAATACACGGGGGGTGTCGATAAAAATGACCAGTTCCGGGGGTATTACGCAGTTCGGCTGAAATCAACGAAATGTTATAAATACATCTTCCGGTACATATTTGATGTGGCGATTGTGAATACCTTCACTTGAACTTTTCACCTGCTCGATTCTCGTCATGATCGCGAGTGCAAAGTAAGGGTTGGGTCATAATTATTTAACCATTACATGATGTCATACTACGGTTAATTGATTATTTATGACGTAATGCATGTAATTATGACGCTTTGTGACGTAGTTGGTCGATTGTTTCGGGAGTTCCGCAAAAAAGGGGCTGTGCATCTTGGACTTCTTTTGCTGTGGCCTCCTGCAGTAAGAGTCATAAATTCCAGCCACACTTTGCCATCATAGACATCTAGAAGCACTGAAGGATCACATGAAACAGTCTGGCGCCACTTTTCACATAAATCAAGAAAGCCGGGCCGTAGAAACAAAGCCCGGAGAGTTGAAATCATTTTGCAAAATGGATAGAGCAATACAGGATAGTTACACCTTAGCGATTTCGGATAATTTTGTTGAGAACTTCCCCATATAGATGAGAAGAGTTCAAAGAAACTTTAGCAACCACTGGACTGTTCTCAGTGATAAAGAATGAAGTGTTTGAAACACACGTGAACACAACCACCAAATCACAGCATGTTTGTCTGCATCCAAACCCTGCTCTTGATCTTCATCCATTGGCATATCCAGATCGCTAGGTTTAGAATGCATACATCCCTTGATGTCAGTTTCTATTTCATCGTCACTTTCTTTCCAGTATTCCAACTCTTGAGGTTCTTCTATTGGACATAAAACAAAAGGCCGTAGCAAACCTCCGGAGGCCACTTAGCATTATATAATATTACCTGTGCATGCCTGACACTTACAGTTATAAACTCGAATGCACTACAGTTGCATCATCTGTATCAAACCAGAAAGAACCACTTGCAGGATGATAATTTGCATGCACGTTACATTTTTTTCTAAACTAGGCATGGCAATGAGATTAACTTTTGGCACAAATCACTAGGCTGTCCTTTAAGATGGCAACAGCCATTACTACCATGCCTGGCCAAGGCATCAGTTGCGATAGAGATCACGTGCATGTGATGGCATAACTGTAAAACTTGTATATTTCCTACTTCCAGGTAGCAAAAGATTCTAGTAAGTTAAGACAGAAGCTTATGAGTGCAGCATTCATAAGCTCCTCGTTAACTGCCATAAAATGTTTAGCTAAAAAATAAAGCTAGCTAGTTAGGTGTTTCAAGACATCAAATTATACACAAGTACTGTATAGCACTAGCTACATCGGTACATACCAATGTCATCAGGTTCAACATCATCCAGACTGGACCCAAAACTGCCATTACTTTCAAACTCACAATTTGAATGATCAGAATCAGAATCTTCGGATGGAGGATCAGACAGACTGAGAGGCGATGAACCACTTGAGCTGTGGGCTCTGATCCAATGGTCGCCATGATAGTAGAGTCTTTTGTGCTCTTTGAAGGTTTTAACGCTTAGGTTCTTGTCACAGTGGCCGCTGACCCTATGGGCGCTCATCATGACGATAGACGCTGCAGCAGCAATACACTAATAAAGGCACGCTAGCTACATGTATCCTCGTTCCCAAACCAACTACTGTTGGAATGGAAGTTTGGGAACTTTTACGTCACAAGCAATCTGACCAATCAAATTTTGTGCTAGATTGCTAATCTCCGTGTTTGTAGTATACGTTTTTTATGCGGGCATGGGGACTGCAGGGAACTGCAGTCAGCGACAGTCAGTGACAGTCTAGTCAGTGAACGTTTATAGATTTAGTGTTATAAAAGGCAGTCAAGCGGTAATGGATATGGACGGTCTGCACCAAACCCAGCTAGACTTGGATATGTTTGATCAACCCAGCACCCAATGGAAGGCCAATCAGCCAGCGCGTGAAAAAGCCCTAACCTCTTTTCGGAGAGCAACGATGAAGCCAGTAGCAATGACTCGGAGCCTTGCTTTTTTCCTCCTTACAAGCGGTACAAACGTGGAAGCTCAGCTAAGCACCTTCTCTCATCGCTGGATCGGGCCAACAGAGAATTCTCCAGATCTTGCTGGCGAGCTGCCAATATGGATGCTAAAGGAAGGAAGCAGATCACGTGGTGTTTTGGGATCGATCACACCAACGTCATCACACTCACGCTCTCATTCACTCGGCCGTACCTGGTGGTGGTCTACCCATGGAGCAACCCTCACCAATTTCATTGGATGACAGTAATAGTATGAAATGTTTGTTGCTTGCACAAAATAATGATTTTCTTTATTTTAAGGCCTTTTGAGGGAGATTCTGATGGAGGTGCAACATACCAGCAAGAAATTTGACTCCAGGCTGAAGGATTTGGAGAAGATTGATGACATTCGAAGGTCAGATGATCCTCTTCCATTAAGGAAGAGGAAAAAAACTGTCTCCCTCGTCTGAAATACGAGTACGTTTTATACACTCTTACATATGCTGTTCTCCATTATTTGACGATATGGTTGATCTGGTCTTTACATCAAACCCATTCAGTTATCATAGGAGTGAAGGATTATTGCTTGTTTGTATATTAAATTCCTATCTTTTGAGAGCCATATATATAAAGTGGGCTACTAGTGCTACAGTAAAGTTGTAATATACTTTGCGGTTGCTAGTGACTAGTAATCACTCTCCTTGCATATTTGGATATTTCTATGGTTTATGCAATGCTTGCAGCACAAATATTTATTGTTATACTTTCTGATGTAGAATACAGTTCGGTAAGTGTATCGAAGTCTACAAGAAGAATATCTGGACTTTGAATAGGATGCGTCGTAAATTTCATCAGACTATGAAAGTGGCTGTTTTCCTGATGAAATAACCCCATCCTCCTATCCCTTTCTTCAGTTTGTTTCTTGTTTTCTTTTGATCTGGTCTCTGGTCATATAGTATACCTTAAGGCATTTTTAGCGAGTGCTAATTTTAGCAAACAGACTTTAGGTACCCACAATTACATGTAATACTGGCCTTAACTTTTTTTTCCTCTCCCCCTCCTCCTCCATAATAGGGGTAATTACTCTTTCAGAAGCTGCCAACCAAGATGTTATGAGCAAGTTGGTGCGTGAAGTGAAGGCACAAATGCCTCACGCTCCTTCACACTTTGATTATAAAGTTGATCCTATAAGCAGTGTTTCCCTGAAAAGGGTGTTCCAGAGTGCTCCCCCCCTTTCCTTTAATATGGTTATTGTATGTATGGGAAGTAGCAAAAAGCTTTCAATGTTGTTATACATAGGACTAGCCAAGGGTACACTTTAAACCAGTCAGGCAAAAACTGTCGCCACTTACTTCCCTGTAGCTTCCTGGTTTGTTGAAGGATATGCAGATTTTTGACTTGATAAGGTTGGCCAACTGCTTCATTATTACATTCTGCAGTACACTCTGCTGAGGTAAACTGCCTCTCAGACGCGTGATCAGTAGATGATTGCCGGTCTTGATCAGTAGACAGAGACTCATCAGATGAACGACTATCAGACTGAATGTCCGCCTCTTGTGTATAATCCAGTGCATAATCCAGTGCATCACCAGTATATGACGATGTTTGATGTCTGATTGCCTACAATATATATAAAATCCATATTCAGTCATAGTTGATGATAATCTCGCGACCAGACCACGCGAAAAACTTTTTTTTCCGTGTGGTCTGGGCACGAACTGAATATCGATAGCAGCGCAAGCTAGCCTACTTCTACTGTACAAGCTGGTAACGTAGCAATGCGTAAATTTTTACCTCCTGTCACTGTCTGTCCTGGTTTTCTTTGCTGTAGTGTCGTAAGCTTCCGGTTACGTTATTGGTTATCTTCGAAAATAGCGTGGAGCGGCAAGCGTTCACTTCGAGTTCTTTGAGAGCGCTCTGTTATGAATGCAATACCCAGCAGAGAATGCCGCTTCTTCGTGTTTGAATCATTGTAATTCATTCAGCTATTATTGCCCTAGGCTCTCGGAAGAACTACTACTACTACTAGCTACTACAAGAAACAACAAGGACAAATGGTGATTTTGCAACCCGCCGATTTTGTACTTCAGTGATGCTTTCTAACATTGGTATTAGTCTTTTTGATTATGAAAATACCCGAGAATGACAGGTACAGCTCATAAAAGCTTATGACTACGTGTATAGCAGACTTTTGAGGATATCATTTTGTACATATTTAATGCGGCGGCCATTTTTTTCCGTGCCATCCCTACATATGGAGTACTACCGTACTCCATGATAAGTAGGAGTCCAATATATAAGTAGGAGTGTCCGATCTATAAGTAGGAGTCCGATATATAAGTAGGAGGGTCCAAGATAATATAAGTAGGAGTCCAATATAGAAGTGGAATCCAATATATAAGTAGGAGTCCAAATAGGAGTCTAATATATAAGTAGAAGGGTCCAAGATAATACAAGTAGGAATCCGATATACAAGTAGAAGGTAATACTCCCAGGCTTTTTTTCTGGCTAGGGCTGAAGTACTTCATCAGCTGGTTGGGGTTAGGGTAGCCTCGTACCCAGGCCACGCGGGGAAAAAAAAGAGTGGCCTGGTATCCACTGTTCGCGCATGCGCAAGAATTTACGGAATAGGGTCAGTAAATGTATCCGTGAACGGTCTTAGTCACATGCCTAGGAGTAGTACGGAAACAGTATACGGTATAGTAAGCGAAAGAACTAAAAAAAGACTTTCTACAACTGAAAATGCAGTCACCCTTGGTAAAACGGCCTGTAATCATCTATCTGCTGTGATTATGGTAGCTATCTTACCGTAAAAAGTCAGAAGCGCCTCTCTCCTGACAATGTTGTGAGCTGCTCGATTCTCAATCGCAGATCTGGCCTTCTAGGCTTTTCAGCGGCAAACAGGACCCAAGAGTTGAACTACAGCTCACTTTCTGGGCATCTATCTGGCGAAAAACCATTCTACAGGCTAGCAGAATCAGCAAACTCGCTGCCATCACCGACGATACGGAAATAAAACGGACGTATATACGGACCATTTCCAAACATACGCGGATTCCCAGGTTTTTCTGGGAATGGTCTCACGTGCGCAAACAGTGGATACCAGGCCACTCTTTTTTTTCCGCGTGGCCTGGGTACGAGGCTAGGGTTAGGGGTGGGGCCAAGATACAGGCACTGCCTGCCTTTTTTTATTGTCACACGTTCATGTTTATGATGTCACTGTAAGTGTGAACCTGCTTAATATTAATCATGCATGCAGGTAATAGGAACACCAATCGATGAGTGAGTTCAAGTATTCAATGGTGACATACAAACACGATTAAGAGTGAGTGGCCTACAAAAAAGCATGTCACCTACTAAACAAGGTCAGCTACCACAAACAGTGATGGGGCTGAAACTTTAAAAGTTCCTCTCCTGGGGTAGAAATCACAGCCATAAGTGCCGTTTTGAACAGATTGGAATCATCTGCACGTGTCATTCCATGTGGGAAAGTGATGAGATTGGAACAAGTGTGCGCTGAAATAGATCCATCATCTGCTCCATGCATGAAGTCAACTTGGACGGATTTCTTAGCAGGAACACTTTTCCCTGTGACATGCAACAAATGCCCGGTGAAGAATCAAGAGACACGTAACTAATATGCAAGATCCTTTATTATACAGAACCTAAGACTTAATTCCAGTAGCTTCTGGTTGAGAGGTGGCAATAATCATGTCAGCCAGGACCGCATAACGATGTGAGAAGTGGAAATTTCCCACTGTAGTTCCATTACCATTTTGGGCATGCACCTGCCTTGAGTCCATCAAAGAAGAAAGCTTGATGGTCATTGTTTGCTGAACTAGATGGCTCCTATAGCAGTGAGTATTACAGGAGAAGCAAGCAATAATGTTTGTGTAGCCGTTCGTGATTGTTTAGCAGCCAAGCGTTGCTTTAGACAAAGGTACAGACCAGCAAAACAACACTATTAGACTTACAGATATACTTGGATTAGTGCACCACAGGCTCCTACAAGATTAGCCAGCAGCAACTTAGTCTCAATGGTGCTAGTCACCGTTACTACAAGTTATCTCTAGCTCCATGCCTCTGGCAGCAAACAGTTGGCAGTCAAGAGTCACAAGTGGGTCGTGAATCACTGTGTCACTTTGCTAGACAGCCGTGACCTTCTGTTCAAGCCATCTCCATGCTGCTCTGACTATGGCACATGTGTGCCCAAAATAGTAACAGAACTATCACGGGAAATTTATTCATCTTTACGTGGTCATTGCACACTCCTACTCCTTCCGCTTCTCACATCATTATGTGCTTCTCCTTTCTAAAGCAGGGAAAGCTTCATGGTTTTGGGCGGAGTGATGCAGTCTACGCTAAAATGTCACGTTTATGTATAATTTATCAACCAAGCTATTTTATACGTGGCTTATGGCGGTGCCAGCGGGGCGGAAAGTGACCAAAAATGGCGCTTCGCGTATGCGTTCATATCTCTAATAAGAAAGTGTATCTATGTACAATCCACACATTACCTGAAAGCTCAGTCTTCGCTGGTTACGATGATGTCCAGTATTAGTGTGAACTCCGTCTTTTTCGGGGCCCTTGGACGGCAAAGCGGTTGGCTATCAGAAAAAAAGTGGGTTTTTGGCATTTTCTGAACAAAGTGGTGCAAACCTTGCCAGCAGTGGGATTATAGCACAGCCTCAACAAGCACAGGTTGAACAGAATGGAAAATCAAGTCCGGAGTCAATCGACCCAGGAATGGCTGAGATACAGGCAATTTAATTCAGAGCCTAAAAATTGAGAAACACAGGTAAGGCCTACCACAGAAAATAGGAGCGCTTCTGATATGACTCCACAGCGAAAATAATGCACTGGTTCTTAGACACTTTTCTGCAAAAAAAATCTTTTCTACAGCTCTTGTACTTTATCTTCAATGGCAGTTTTCGACTTGTCAACTTTTCAGCCATTTTTAGCCTTCCATTTTCTGAACAAACCGGTGCAAGATCTCTGAGAAACTCGAAATTCATACCAGATGTTCCTTTCCACGTATACTACTTCGTGCAAGTGGTCTGGAATCGAAACGATCACAAATCTCGTAGATATGGGGAAGAAAAGGTTGAAAATCAAACTTCTCGACCCCCAAAATTTGAGTTCAAAGTTCATATTTCCACGTGGATTTAGCGCATGCTGTCTCAATTACCTAGGCAACTGCGGCGTGCGCACGAACGTGGGGGTGGGGCTACTGCACACGTACTGCTGTCATCACTGCACAGCCAAGAACTCCTTTATTGTGATGAGAGCATTCAGATTTGTGGGGCAGCATTACTGTGGGCTTGTCTTCATGTTAGTTTCATTTGCAGCAGCTGTTCTGCCTTGCGCCTCGAGGCTAGATAGCCGGCCACGCAATAAACGATTACATAAACAATACGGCTCATGCGGCCGACTGCACAATAATGAGCGTGGGTACTTCCTGGTTGCACTTCCGCGACTGTCGGCGATTTGGTCGATAAATCTGACGTCTTATTGTAGACTGGATGAGTCTGGGGAAGTCCCAGGGAAATCCCATTCACACCACAAGGACTAGCTTATAGGCTTAAATCACTTACGACTGTCATCACTCTCCTGTATGTACTGTTTCAGAAACGATAAAGTTAACTGGTCAGCTTGGCCAAGTTGAGTGTCGTCATGCACATATATAGCCTCAAGGACATCAACACTGCTAATTTTTCCTGTATAGGTAAACAGGCTGATGAACAAATCAGGAAAAGCACGAAGCAGACGAAGAACAGGCAGGGTTTTCATCCCATCGCATAGTTGGTCTAGGAGTTTAGATATCTTGTACCTTCATGTGCCAACACTTCTTGTGCAACAAGGTCTTTTGTTGATGGCTGGAATAAAAATAGAATTTTAGAATTATTAGTACCTGCAAATTGGTAGATATTAGCAATAATAGATTATTGGTTATAGCACGAGAGGGAAGCAATAAAGCAGCAAAGTGGAAATGCTATGGCATTCTACTTCAGGGTTTCTATTGTCATGTGCCATGCTAAGAACTTTGTTGTGAGAGGTAGCCTCATTCCCAGGCCCACATGAATGTTTCACATTAGCACAGCTGTGGGCCTGGTATATTTTCTCACGTGCGTGACGCGTAGGGTAGAAGGGTAAATTTTTGTGTGGGCGAGGACAGCTGCAGTTCTCAGACAACAATGGAAGGCAGCAAATCTATACTTCTTGCAGCTACTCTTCGGAGCCCGTTTTTGCCACAGACCAAGCACTGAAACAATGTCATGAGCAGAAGGTAGAGAAGTGCAACCGGTCCCTGCCCACGCGCAATTAAGTAAGTCAAATCACGTGAGAAAATATACCAGGCTCTCTAGCAATGCGCAGAGAGCCTGGGGACGAGGCTAGTGAGAGGTACATAGTGTGGAAGCACATTAAGTTACACACAAAATACAGTACAATGACTAATACTAATACAGGACGTATATTGCCCTGGCAGTGTTTTTTTTGTATAGTTACTGTGGTTCATGTCTTGGAAAGGCGCCCCAATTTCAAGATGATGGGGGTAAATGTTCATAGATTTGTGTGAGAAGACATCAAATGTGTATACATACAACAGGTGTTTGGATTGGAATATGTGACGGCCACAGTAGATGGCACTCAAGGTATGTCTGAGAAGAGAGTGACTGCCTTGTACAAAGCTTTTGTAGTGAATAAAGTTAAGTCATGTAGGGTTGAAATTCTGGAAAGTAAAGTCCTCGACAATACCAGTGAGGCTGCACAGTTCCAGGACTTTACGGCCAGGGTAGGGTGGGGCCTCCTGACAGACTCACTGAAATGCGAGATCAACCACCAATCGCCAATGAAGAGTATCATCAACTGCGATACCTGTGTAAACACGTGAGATAGTGCAAGTTATGTCCATGCTCAACATGCACGGCTACACCAACTGCTGCTATGGTTGGGTGTGACAATTAATTTATTATGGGTGGGTGTGGCAATTAGTTCATTAAAGCCTAGATACTAAGTGCTTGCAGCTGGACTTCCCCTTCAGAGCAGTAGTACTTGAGAGCTCCACCTTGGCGCGTGCAACTGTGAAAATTATGGTTATGATTATGGCAACAAGCAGAATCCTGACAGTAGATGAGGTTGCAAAGGAGCTGCAGAATAGTGACAGTGAGAATGATGATGACAGTGAGGATGATTTTGGTGGCTACCTAGATGAAAAGGAAATGCAACCGCGGTGGATGGGGGAGATGGGAGGCAACAGTGATCTAGAGGGGAATGGGAGTGAAAGAGGGGAGTAACAGTGTGGAAGACATGGAAGCTGATGTGCCCTCACCACAACCATACACCCTTGAGGCAGGCTGCTCTGAACCTTTGCCCAGAAACAGTCCGATCTTATTTCTCCCTGTTTGTGGATGACAGCATGCTGCAGCGTATAGTAGACCTGACGAACCTGTACAGTGAGCAGTTCATGGCATCTCATACCCTGACTCCACATTCACGGATCAGGCGGTGGTCGAAGGAAGAGCACACCATTGCGGAGCTGCGGAGGTTCCTGGCCCTGATCCTCGTCATGGGCCTTGTGAGGTATCCACAGGTGGAGTCACTGGAGCACTTCATGGCCATATGCAACAGACACTTTCTCCAGCGTAAGTTTTAGTCATTGCATTGAGTGCATACATGGGGAGGTAATTGAAGGTTTTTTCCTTGCAGGTTATGAAACGAGACCGATTCTCCCTTTTGATGAGATTTTTGCATCTCAATGACAGCAGCCAATACAAGAAGGGAGAACCCAGCCATGACCCCCTATACAAGGTGCGACCATTCCTGACACCACTGATTGACCACTTCCAGTCATCATACACCCTCCACCGGGAAGTGTCGGTCGACGAATCGATGATTGGATTCAAGGGGAGGTTGGGCTTCATTCAGTACATGCCGAAGAAGCCGACAAAGTGGGGCATGAAAGCCTTTGTCCTGTCAGACAGGCTATATGTACAACTGGCATCTGTGTACACAGGTATGTATGTACCTGTGTGTGTGTGTGTGTGTGTGTGTGTGCATGCTCATGTGTGCATGTGTATGCATGTATGCGAACACAAAAGCTTGTTAGAGTAAGGTTTGGTGACAGCGCTAACCACCATTCATGATGACTCTGTTGTTACGGTGGAGAGACGTTGAAGCGGGGAGTGACCATCATGGCCCCCGTCGACAATCTCTCCAGCCTGCTGCTCGCCTGATAGAGCGGCACTTTCCCACTAGTCTGGGGAAAACCCAGGCTGGTCGGCCAATGCAGCAGGACTGTGCTGTCTGCAGCAGAAAGAGAGGAAGGGGAGAAAGATGACAACATTCAAGTGCCGGGAGTGCAACCTTCCCATGTGTGTTGTACCATGCTTTGAGCTCCACCACACAAAGCAAGATCCACAGCGGTACCTGGAGCCTGTGTAACTTGTACTTCACAGCCATACTCGTGATGCTACCTTTTTATCTTCCTGTCACTGGCAGGTGTTTTTAGTTTATAATTTCCTAACTTTGTTTTTATAACATTATAGTTGTAACTGTAGCTTTTTATAGTCTTACTACTCCTTCCTGGGGGTTCTTTGAACCTTTTATACCTTGCTTGTTACTGTAGCTTGTTTGTATGTACATTTGTAATATTACAATATATACAGCGGTATACACCTACCGCTATCCAGATGGCTTATATTAGGAAGTTCATGGGTAAAAGCATGCTTCAATGTACCTGTGGATGTGGTGGTAGCTTTGCTTCATCTGCATAAGGTGTAAAGAACTCAAATGGCCACGGTAAATCGGACCGTTCTGAAAATGGGTGTGGTCTTCTCGCTCCTGAGCACCGTGTTTCGTCTTGTATCAGGAAGAAAACGGCGCAAAGTGAGCGCTCATCTTTCTCCATTGTAGCTAGATGGTAGAATCAACGCTATCAGCACTCTTGAGTGGAAGGATCATGTCAACACTTGAGACGTTTGCTTTCTACAAATACGCACGTGGCAACAGTCGCGTGACGCGGAAGTTATGAATATTAACGACCGTGACCAGAGAGTTAAAGCTGCAGGAGAATCTTGTATGCCCCGCCCACTTACTTTTGGCAAAGGGAACGGTGCATGGACTTGTCAAGTGCCGTGACTAGATAAAGTCTTGACTCCCAAGTAGAGTAGTAGCGATCACAGAACTCATTGGCTGCCCAGAAAAGAGGCCCCCATATTTATACCGAATGTACGCTTGCAGTGACGTCACAAATCACATGATTGTCCTGTGACAGTGGTAGTCCACTATTCGAATTGGTACCAAAGCTCCAAAACAAAACTTGACCTCCGCTATTCATTTTTGAACCAAAAAGAATAGCAAAAATTTGACTTTCGCTTTTCATTTTGGAGTTCGAAGTACCAAAACAAAAAGCGGAAATTTGACTTCCGCTTTTCATTTCGGAGTGAGTTTCCAAAACGAATAGCGAAATTTCGACTTCCACTTTTTGCTATTCGTTTTTGATTTTGACGGACACTCGAATGGCGGAAATATACACGGACACGGACCCGTACGGAACTTAAATTTTGCATCTTGAAATTCCACTATTCACGATCGCTAAATTGAAAAGAGCGTCCGTCGAAATCCAAAACAAATAACGAAAAGTAGAAAGTTCGCTATTCGTTTTGGAAATCAACTCCAAAACGAAAAGCAGAACTCAAATTTCCGCTTTTCGTTTGGGCAACTTTCACTCCAAAATGAAAAGCAGAAGCCAAATTTGCGCTTTTCGTTTGGCCAACTTTCACTCCAAAACGAAAAGCGAAAATGAAAATTCCGCATTTCATTTTGGCAACTTCCGCTCCAAAGAGAAAAGCGGAAGGTGATTTACATTTTGGACTTCGACATCGAATGTCTAGACCGCAAATTCACTTTTGTTCTAGACAAACCAAGTGAAATATCGAACTCTGCTATCACTGTCACGGTACAATCATGTGATTTGGTGACGTCACTACAAGCGAACAGTAGTCGGATCTGCAGAGTAGGCGTGACCCGGAAGTCATGTGATTGCTTGCCCATTGCATGCAATAGTGCTACGTTCTCACGTGAATAAATTTAACCTTTAGCAAAGATACTATTTTGTACCACGTGAAGACAATATCCACCTAGCTGTTTTGTAAGTGACAAGTGTGGGAAACTTTAGAAAAGCCAGTGGACTCTACTACCAATGTGGCGCAGTTATCATCTGCCTGGCCATGGAACGATGTGCTTAGTCACATGTTTTCGTGACGTCACTGCAAGTGCTACCTGTGTACCTGGACCCAAAGGACAGCAGTTGTTTTGTGAATCTTTTTTAAGTGTGGCGGCTTTTAGAAAAGCCAGGGAAGAAAGAAACTAATCCAGCACATTGGCAACACCTGCCAATAGGTCATCCAGACCGTGCAGTGGCAGGGTCTCAGCATAGCCACGCTCTGCTTTGCAACAGGGACACAGCTTTGTCAGTGCATCATCTCCCTCGTACCACCGGTTTACACAGGTATCGCAGCCAATGATACTCCGACAGCATTTCGCCATGATGATGGGAGGCTTCATTGGTGATTGGTGGCAGATTTTGCATTTCAGTGTGTCCGTCAGGAGGCTGAGTGGAACAGGGGTATCTTTTGTCAGCTCAAAGATTCGATCGATCTTTCTGGTCAGCATGACCACGTCGTCTGCCAGGTCCCCCACAGCCTCAGCGCAGTTGCAGGTGCTGCCATCGTTGCTCAGATCTATTGGCTGCACTGCGCTGCTTCTTGGCTTTCTATGGCACGGGGCAAGGAGATCTTCCTCTGGTATTGCGAAGAACTTTCTGGAGTTCATCTTCCAGAATTTCATCCCTACAAGAGACATAAAAATGACTTTCATCCACTGGGAAAGTTCTATACTAAGGCAGTCATTCTGTTCTCAGACTTACCTTGAGTACCATAGGAGTCCTTCACTTCTAGCCCATCTGCTGTGACCACCACGTATTCGGATCCGAACACCCGCTGTACTTGTGTGAGGATGTACATCACATTTGCAGTCTTCTCACACACTTCGATGAATGTTTGCCCCAACATCTGGAAATTGGGGCGTCCTCTTGCAGATATGTGAGTGATGTGTGCCAGCTACTACTCTTCAGAGGAGCCAACAACAGTGCAGACCAAAGGCAACCACCTACATGTAGACAGGAATGTCAGCATGTGAAATAGCATGTAGACCTGGAAGATGCACATTAGCTGACATTTCACTTTTATGGTTGCATATCACATCACTGCCATCACCTAACTCCATCTGATGCGCACTGGCTCTCACAGACGACATCGTCAGAGGAGTTGGTCAGCACTGGGATGCTACTACTCTACATGGAGGAGCCAACGACAGTGCAGACCAAATGCAACCACCTAGAGAGTGAGTGTCAGTACATGTGAAAATACATGCACATGAATGCTATCAATTGCACTTACTTGTTAGCCATTGTGGTTGCATATCCCACTACCACCACCTAACTCCATCATCCACTGTTCAATGGGATGCTACTACTAGCCTTGTTCCCAGGCTCTCCCGACTTAGTGATGCAAACGGAACGGGAGAGCCCTGGTATATTTTGTGATGTAATTACATGAAAACATGGACATGATATCACGTGAACGGACGCGATGGCCTACAGTCCCGCAGCTCTTATCAAAGCGACTATCTGATTGGTCGGTTGTACTCCTACGCACAAAATTACATGCTGCATGACTATCTGATTAGTTGGTTGGCACACGCCTACGCACAAAATTACATGCACAAAATTAAAAATAGTGGTACGCATGGAGTATTAGAATATAAAAGTTACAAAAAAAATTCAATTTTTTTTAACAGATGTAGGGATGGGGCTATGTAAAACTTTGTGTTTATGCTATCCGTACTCCTTGTTTGAATGCTTTTTTGCACTTCCATCCCTACATCTTTTTTAAAAGATTGTTTCAGTGCTTTTTTTGGCATAAACAATATTGTACTGAAGTATAACATACAGATAATAAGTATAATGACCATAAATATTACATATATAATGATACAAGACATGTCTACATAGAGAGTCGGTGATACAGGATAAATGAAGTATAACATACATACATAAGTTAATAATAGTTATTAATAATAGTCACTTTACAACTAGAGATCTGGATAAAGAAAACAATAATAGGTATTAAACTATTGCATGATACTGTGCAATATATCACAAGGTATCAAAGAGATAGACTTACATTTTGGCCACCTCTTCCCCTTCCCCCTCTCCCTCCTCTGCCCCCTCTTCCCCTCCTTCCGCGACGCCCTCGGCCCCTGTCGCGGTAGTAGTAGTCGGGGAGTCGGAAGTCGGGCTCGGGGAGGGGCTCGGGGCTGGGGCCGGTGAGGTCGGGCTCGTCAAGGAGGGGCTCTCGTCACTCGTCGGGCTCCTCTCTCTCCTCTCTCCTCCCTTCTCCTATCCTCCGCCCTTCTAAAAATTCTGGAAAAATTTCTGCAATCTCCATTCCTGTTGAAGAAAGAACATTATTAGCACTGAAATGCTTCCGTGTAATATATTCTGCAATCCTACCTTCTTCATACTCAGCCATTTTATTAAGTTGCCTTAGAATGAGGCAAGTTTAAATTTGACTTGACTTATATAGTGATGAAATAGCTGTAGCTAGCTGTAGCTGTGTAAAGAAATCTAGACAGCCTTTGCGTGGAAAGTCGGCCGTCTGACCTATGGCGCACGCTCAGGCGCGTGCAAAGTGGCCTGCAGCTGGTGTTTAATTTTGCGTACGCACAAATTACGTCACATTTGGGTGGGAGAAAAAATTATTCTGAGGCAAAAAAAGTGTCAGTGGCATGGCAATAGGTGGACTATAAACAATAGCACAAGTGAGAATGAATTGGTGAATGGAGTTAACATGTTGAAACTGGATGAGGAGTTAACTCTCCAGAGTGGTAGATAGTTTCCTGAGGCCCTCTAGTCAGATATCTGTAGGTGTGTGTGTGTGGTTTGATCAAACAGAAACATATTAGTCTGGGGGCCTGTCAGCATTAAATCTTTTTTTTATATGCATACATGTACATGTAGTCCCTTGACGACAATCATTTACCCTGTGTTGCCAAGACTCCTCTCTCCAGTTAGCGTACAATGGATTTCTTTTGTGCTCCACTAGTCAAGCAAAACTGCATCACCTTCTAGTTGGCACGTCTGACGCTCCATGTGTACGTGTGTACTAGGAGAGGGAGTGGCACATGGCTCTTGTGTACCACCCCCTCTCCCAGTACACATGCACACATGTTCTGAACTGTTATGGGTACTCATAAGCCCTACACCTTAATCTTGAAGCTCTCTGGTTGTGGGTAAGTCACTTAGTTGCTGTAGTCTTAGCCTCGTACCCAGGCCACACACCCCTCGAAAGAGTGGCCTGGTATCGACTGTTTGCGCATACGCACAAATTACACACTGTAAGAAGCTGCCTCTCGGCTCTACAGATCTGAAGTCTGTCACTCCATGAGAATAACTTTGAGTATAAGTAGCATATTATTTTGTGAGCAGTATAGCATGGCATAATCATTAAACTTTTGAGCAGAATAGGCCCAGCCCTATCTGCATGGCTCCAAGGAGACATGAAAACATGGCACCCCCACTGCTGTTTGCATGTTTTCTAACACCCCCACTGCTGTCTACTTGTTTCCTAAATGTGATACCCCCCCCCCCCCCCCTCATCAATCCCCTGAGGATATTTTACTGCAGACAACATGACTGTCCTCCAAGTTTACACCCATGTCTCTATATAGTCCATGGCCAATCAAAAACTCTCTCTTGATATCCAATATAAATGAGAAGGTGTTTGACTGCAGACAACATGACTTTCTTTCATGTTTACACTCATCAAAAATTCTGATGCCCCAACTATAGACATAGTTTCTTTCACCCCAGGGGCCTTCAAACCATGTTACCCCTATAATCTTCACTTACATTGTACATGTATCATCCTGATATCTTAGCCAACTGCAATCTCGAGTGGTTGTCAAGTGTGTGTGCATGTGTGTGTGTCAGTGTGGCAGTGTGTGTGTGTGTGTGTAATGTACAAATGATGTGTGACACAAAGCGTACGCGTGAAACAAAAACACTTATTGCCTCCCGTCAGCATCAGTTTCACATCTCAATACCTACATGCAGAGAACTTATGTCAGTTGTCACCATGATTTGTTTGTTAATCGTACATATAATACATAAAGCTTGAGATGTGAAACTTTGATCCCAGGTTACGGGACGTGGACCCCGGAGGCATGGTAACCCAAAAGTTGACTCAGCACCCAATGGCTGGTCTTTTCAAAACAACAAAATAGAGATGGGGAAGAATATGAAGGATACGATTCTTCTTCTGTGATGCATGTTGAACTATAGCTGTGGAATAAATTGAGGAAATACTCAATACATGTGTTAAGAAGGATTCATGCTCAATAATCTATTGTTACACTAGATGTATTTGTAGGCACCACTCCATTGCTGCACTGCATCCACAAGGGGCGTGCATATCATTGCTGCACTGCACCGAAAAGGGCTTGCCTATCATTGCTGCACTGCACCAAAAAGGGCGTGCTAGTTGGCCACTCCATTGCTGCACTGTATCCAGAAGGACACGCAAGCTGAGTGGCTCCATAGAAAATGAGACCATGATGCGTGGAAATGTTGTTTTTTTCAGGATTTGCCTAAAGCTGCTTTCTGGTTTCGTACTTCAGATTTAAGCTTTCATAGGCACCCAAAGTTGCATAGACATGAGGCATCTGCGCCACCCCCTACATAAGTGCACTTACGGTCTCTTTTTCTACAAAGGGGAGTGGTTTAGTATGAACTACATGTGGTGCTTCACTATCAGAGGCTGAATGGCACATTCTAAATAGAGCACACCACATCACTTCATTATTCCTACAAATTGACCATTACTGTTGGAGGCAAAGTTTGATCCCTAGCAATACAAAGTCTATGCACAAGTGAATACAGAGGCTGCATTTGTAGGAGTTTTTCTTAGTCAACATGGACCATATTTACAGTGCCAAGTGAGAGGAAAAAAACTTTTAAGTATAGGATAGATACCTGGCTAGAGGGATTTAACCTACTTAAACACCCGTGGGAACCGAGGACGTGTTAATGGAGTCGAGGGCGGAGCCCGAGACTCAATTAACACTTCTGAGGTTCCCAAGGGTGTTTAAGTAGGTTAAATCCCGAGAGCCAGGTGTCTATCCTACTTAGACTATATAAACAATCTAGAGGTGCGAGGACATCACAGTATTGGATACTGCTTAGCAACTACCAATCAGGTTTTTGGTGCATTGTGACATCATGAAGCCATTTTATGCTAGCTACAGGAAATCAACCAATGAGGTTGAAGAACTGCCAAGCACTTAGCAACTGCCAATGAAAATGGGTATTTGTGACATCAGAAACCCAGTCCTATATAAGGCTAAGCTAGCTGCGCGCTCAAATTATACTGTTTTGTCTGCAGCTATTATACTGTTGTAGTATTAGCTAGGTGGTTTCTACGAGTGCAGGTTACGGATGGCTAGCTTGGAGCTGCCTGAGATTGAGATAGTGAAGACTTTAGGCTCAGTCGATCAGAGACAGTTGTACGTTTCGGTTCACCCGTTACTGAAGAAGATATTGATAAAGCCATTAAAAATCGTGTGCCAGATAAAACTAGGAGAGCGACGCAGTGGGCAGTGAGCGTATTTAAGGCGTGGTGTAACGCACGGGAAATTCGAGGGTCGTTGGAAGAATTGTCGATACAAGTACTACAAGACCTGCTTCCAAAGTTTGTGCTTGAAACTAGGAGGCAAGACAGTACACCATATCCCCCAAACACGCTAGTGCAGCTGGTTGCTGGGCTTCAACGTCACCTGAGAGAGAGTGGACGACCGGGGATGTCGATTCTAAATGAGAAGGATCCAACTTTTGCAAGAGCTCGCGCTGTTCTGGATGCTAGAATGAAGCAACTGACAAAGGAAGGTGTCGGCTGTACGCGAAGGCAGGCACAACCCCTTTCCGTTGAACAAGAGGAGACACTTTGGGAGAAAGGAATATTTTGTTTGAACACCGGTGAAGGCATCATGTATGCAGTATTCTGGTACAATTGTAAATTGTTTGGCTTACGTGGAGGAGACGAACATCGTAATCTTGTTCGAGAGCAGTATGAAGTCGACTATGATAGCAGCCACCGCCGATTCCTCCGTTTCAAGGGGCGATCATCTAAAAATGTGCAAGGAGGTCTCAAGCAGCGTAAAGTAGAGACGAAAGACCTGAAAGTGTATGCTCAGCCAGAACTGGGAGAGAGATGTATTGTGGACATATTCAATCTCTACTTTGGATTTGTCCCTAAGACTGGTCCTTTATACCGAAAGCCGATTGGAAGTGACCCCCCGAAATTTAGCAAGCAGGTGCTTGGCAAAAATCGTCTCTCTGAGTTGGTGAAAGAGATGTGCGACAAGGCTGGTTTTAGTGGAAACTACACTAACCACTCTGGAAAGGTGACGTGTGCAACGGAATTGTTCGCTAAGAATGTAGACAAACAGTTAATAATGCGCCAGACAGGGCATAGAAGTAATGCCGTTCGCTTGTACAAGCGGCCAACAGCTGAACATGAGCAGATGGTCTCGTCTATTCTGCAGCCTCCTGCTATTAAAAAGCGTAAACTAGAGGATGAGAAAGAGAATATCAGTCCTACTATGAAGGCAGTATCACAGCCCTCAAGCTTAGTACCATCTCTTCCACAGCCCTCAGTGCCGTCTCTTCTGCAACCGTCCATATCGTCTCTTCCAGAGCATTCAGGATCATGTCTACCTCAGCCTTCAGTACCAAATGTACTACCAGGAGGCATTACGTTGACCTTCAACTTTGGAATGAACTAGACTAAGTACTTCAGGACATTCCATTGAGGCATTCTTGGTACTTGTAGGTATTTGCTATACTGCATTCATTGCTCTTCATTTTGATTTGAGTATGGCTTTGAAATTGTGTCTATGCTGTTAATGAGCTCTTTGATGGGGCTCATGCATTATTAACGAGGGCTTTAACCTACTTAAACACCCTCTACTAACCGGCATACTTCAAAGGATTTACCTCATTAATTATTCATATATGGTCTAAATGTAATGTAATGTAATGTAATGTACTGGCTTTCTGGACAAAGATTTGCCCCACCTAAAAGTGATGACGAGGTCCAGGCGGCTAGAAAGAACGCTGTACCGAGCAACACTGCAAAGAATACCAACTGGGCAGTGAAAGTGTGGCGAGATTGGCGAGGATATCGTTTACAGATGTGCAATTCAACTTTGGATTGTCCCCCACACCGCCTTCTCTGCAGCAATAGCGAATTGGACTACTGGCTCAGCAAGTTTGTTCTCGAAGCTCGGCGCTTAGACGGGCAGCCCTACCCACCTCGGACCATGTATGGCATTGTTTGCAGCATCATGCGGTACGTGCGTGAGCTCCGCCCACAAATCAACTTTTTCAAAGATGCCGACTTTGCAGGCTTTCAGAAAACTATGGATGGAGAAATGAAGCGCTTACGCTCACTGGGATTGGGTGTGAAGCCAAAGAGAGCTGAACCCATCTCTGTGAAAGAAGAGGGCATACTGTGGGAAAAAGGTTTACTTGGGAGTAACTCCCCCCAAGTGCTTCTTCACAGACACGTAGGAGGGAGATCACGCGGCATAGAAGTTGCTTGAGGGAGGGTGGTGCAGCTATATTACACCTGAGGGGAGGTTAACAAGTGCATAAATTGTACACCTCACATGAGGTTAACAAGCAATTTATTGACCTCAAATGGTAAAATCTGATTGGCTGCAGTGGCTTAACTATGGTACAATAGCAGTAGTCAGAGTCGAGTCGCGAGAGCGAGTTAACGGATTCTCGTTGCCAAGCGTGCATGTCATGTGACACACAGTGCGCATGCGCATAAAATTATTAAAATGGCGACCAACTGCAGAGCGAGTGCACTGTGTATCGCTTTCGAGTCCCGTTTTATAGTTATGAAGATGCTATGTTGTCGTGGACCTTCGCGCTGAAACGTGCGTTTCTTTGGTGCTAAAACCACGGTGATTGCTTGAACCAAATTTGAGTTAGCCTCACTGAAAAAGAACAACAACAACAAGATGAACAATTTGGTAGTCTAGCTACCTTCTGCATTTCCAGTTTAGCGATGCTTTTTGGAAAGTTTGGGAGTCTTGTTGGTTGCAGAAACACCCAAATATGAAGGTTAGGTGCCTGTATAAGCTTATATGTAATTTTTTGCAGAGATTTGGAGGCTTTTGTTTTGTATTACGTAATGGGTGTGTCAGTGCCATCCCTACATAGAGAGTACCTACTTGTAGTAGGGCTTTCACAAAATAGCTGGAATATGACATAGTTCAATATGCACTTCAGACACTCCCAGGCAAAATGAAAATCTCCTAAAATGAAAACAGTGTATTTCAAGCATAATGGAAAGGTTATAACCAATAATGTGTGTCAATGAAGTTCCTGGTAAGTAAATTAACATTATTGGTTATAACCTTTCCATTATGCTTGAATACACTGTTTGCATTTTAGGAGATTTTGGCATCTTCCGGCGGTACTTTTCCTACAGTGAATGAAAAGTCATCTAGGAACAAGACTACACTTGAAGGCAGCAGAGTCCATTCTGTGCACAACTACCGACTTGACAGTCATGACCATTGGGTGAAGGGGGCAGAGTCTACACTTCCGTTGGGTCTAACAAACGCAAGCTATTGCAATACAGTTCAATTTCTATTTCCCTTTCCATTGTTTCTGGTTTTACCGCTGCCCAAGCGTATATATATACGCTCATACTGGTATTCATAGCTTACCAGATCGAGGAAGCCCCTACTAATCCCTGACGTCGGCAACGTCGGCAATCGATCTGAAGCTCCACCTACCGATCGACTCAATCTAAGCGATTACTTTTTGTGGTACTGTTTTTACACAGGAACGCAGTTAGTAGCGCTCGAAACGCGTATTATAGGCTTGAGGGATTAATCCAGTACATATCAACCCCCGTAACTCACCAGCTAGAGGACAGACATCGATGGCTCAAGAACAGGGAGAGTATAAAGGTTAGCACTCAAGTTTAGCTTCGCCTAACACTATAGTCAGGGCGCAATGATACCCTTAGCACTATAATTTAACAACAGCTTGACAGTTCCTAGCCTCCAAAGTTGCCGTTCACCAAGTAAACTAGCTAGCAGCCATAGAAAACATCGAGTTCATGTATATATGGTGACGAAACAACTTAACTGAGTGGATAGATAAATAATGACTATATAGCTAGCCGTTTGGGGGCTAGGTGGTAGTATATTATGTAAATCTCTATAATTTTGTCAGGAGTGCATAATGACGTCATTATGCGATCTTTATTTTGTACACTGTACTGCCCCCCAATTTGCAAGCTAACTGTATATGTATCGAGCATGGTCTGTGCAAGGGGTGCAGGTAGTGGATACATCATTGTTAATTGAGCAGGGAGTACTTTTAAATTTATTAATAGTGCACAAATTAAATGAAGGGTGAACCGTCATAATTCACGTGATATAGCTTACTTAATTGCACGTGGGCAGAGACCGCTCAAAAGACGGTTGCACTTCTCTACCTTTTGCTAGTAACAATGTTTCAGCGCTTCGTCTGTGGTACAAACGGACTCGGCCGAGTAGCTGCAAAAAGCATAAATTTGCTGCCTTCCTTTGTTGTCTGAGAACTCCAGCTGCCCTCGCCCACGCAAAAATTCACCCGTACAGTACGTGTCACACATCTCGTCAGACAGATTGCTCGGAGTGGAACTAACTACGGGAACAAATAATGCAGACAACTTTGCCGACTTTGTTCGCGGAACTTTAGTTCCAAACATGCAGCCCTTTGACGGTCATAGCAAACATTCTGTGGCAGTAATGGATAACTGTTCTATCCACCATGTTAACTTTGTCACTGAAATCTTTCTTGAGGCTGGCATCCTTGCTATTTTCTTGCCTCCTTACAGCCCTGACTACAACCCTATTGAGCTTACTTTTAGTTCTGCCGACAAGGCATGCTGTACAGATTGTTCAAGCAGCTTTTGATAGTATCACTCCTCAGCAGTGTAATGCATGCATACATCATTGTGGTTATGAGTAGGTGTTATAATTATACATTACATACCCTTAGAGTATGCTTGTACAAAATACAGTATTCTGATTGGTCAGTGGTAGGGATCTAAACCTCATAGAATCTACCTTTGGTGGATTCTACATATAGAGTTCATCCCCCAGGTCATGGACACTACATATAGAGTCCACCCCTTGGGGCATGTTTATTTTAGTGTTTGCACAATCCTTTTTTACAGAATAAAAGTTTAATAATAAGTTTATGCAGCAGTTAATTAGTCCCATTACAATGCATGTTGATAGTGACAGATGACCATAATTGTATTAAACTAAAATGCGCCAGTTAATTACTTCCATTACAGTGCATGTTGATGGTGACAGATGAGCATGAAGTAAAGTAAAATGCTCCAGGGATACAGTTTTTGTAGTTGTTTGGACATTTGCTGTATTCATCACTGGAAACGATGAGGGCTCCTGCTTTGGGTTGTAGCTGGAAGATGGACACACAGCAACAGCAGTGTTAGTAGTTTCATCCACCCGAGGCTTCTTGTGGTTAAGGATGTCTGAAAGGGCTTCCCGCTGCATGTCTGACGTCCTTTTGTAATTGCGCACACCTTCGAGGCTTCTATGACCAGTGCGCTCCATCACCAGTTGCTCATCGACACCAGACTGGTATAGTCGGGTAGCTGTAGTAGTTCTTAATGAGTGATTTGTTTTGTAGCCGCTGATTCCTGCTTCCCTGCAAAGACGAGCAACAGTTTGGCTCAGAGTGTAATGTCCCAACGGTTTGTTGGAATACCAACATGTTGGTGTTGGGTGGTGGAGTGGCTGCATATAGAAAGCATGTGCTGGCCGACTTTCAGGACACAGCTGAAGGTATCTCTTGAACAGTCGCACGAAGCACCGCTCTGGATTTTCTAAGTTGGTGTGATGGAGAACAGTCTTTGGTTTCACTTTTCTCCCCTTTAGCCCTCCTAGTCAATTCTTAGAAATGTCTTCTGTGTACTTCAGGTAAGCTCTCTCACCTGGATGCTCCACTACTATCTGACACGGTTTTGTCCTCAGCTGACGGTGCTCCTTGCCACTTTGCAAGGCAAAATAAAGACCATTGAAGAACACCATCATGTCTAGCAATGTCTGAGGTGTTGTGTCTCCAAGGAGCCCTCTCTGCCACAATAATTCTTCTTCAGCTTCTGTCAGTACTTCTGCCTGCCGCGTCTTAGACCCGGTACCCTCACTCTGCAGCCTCTTCATCTCTGCATCCAATGAGGCCTTAAAATCAGCAAAGTCACTGTCACAAAAGAAGTCTATGGAAGGCTGTCCATTCCACCTCAGATAGCGCATCAGACCACAGCAAATGTGGTGAAGTGACCTTGGGGGAAACTCACTACCATCCTTCTTTCGGACCTCAAGCACAAAGCGTGTCAGCCAATGCTGCAGCTCAGTATGGTTCAGCTCTGATAGCGGCTTGATAGTGTGCCCTGTAGTCTCCAGACGATATCTTGTCCACGCATCCCATAAGTTGACACAGTACCTCGTGTCATCTTGCATCTTCTTCGGAATGCCCTGTGTTCGTGCCAGTTCAATCTCCGCGTCCGTCTTCACAGGGGCGAAAGGACGGCTACTGGCTGCAATAAGGTAGGAGCTCGTCTTAGGGGAGGTGCTCGTCTGAGGGGAGGAGCCATCACGGTTCGCTCCAGGAACGGAATGTAGACCTTGTGTCTCGACGTGCGTTTCGTACTGGTCAATAGCAGCTGTTAGTACAGCGTCAATTTCAGCTCCAGCGTCGTCGCCCTGCATCCAGTTTAAAAGCTCGTCACTCAAGAGGTCTTCTAACTCCATTCTTCTGTGTTCTGGACTGTTGTGTTGCTACGGACTATACCATATACCATTGCTAGCTACTCTAAATCGGTTAGACGCCTCGACCAATGGGATCCACGCAATTTAGAAACCCTCAGGCCCTTAGTAGCGCCCTCGCTTCGCTCGGGATGCTACATCCTAGGGCAAAGTTATTTTAATTGACAGTGATTAATTGGTTTTCAGTGCCTTAATTTGACTCCAGTATGAATCAACACTTCTTCATATCTCCAAGTATAGCTTCTTGAAAGTCTTTGTATTGTTCCAAAGTGATTGCCCCTCGTTCCATGAGGGAGTGCCACTTATCGAGCTGGCTAATACACTCCAACCTCATGTTGAGATGCTTTCCTGGTGATATACCTTCTTGTGTAGATTCTTGCACTCGTTTTGTCGACTTAAAAAAAGGCTTTGCTGGGGGAATATTGTAGGAATCATGCTCACTCATTTGTAGCATATGGGCCCATACCCTAATTTGTTCAGGTGAATACTTTTTGGACTCATCATGTACGGTCTCAAGCTCTTCGACAATACTATCGACTTCAGTCATCCTCTTTAAATGCTTTCCGTAGTTCGGACCGCACTTCTGGCCTGAGTCATTTACAGACCTTTTAGCATGCTTTGAGGGTGGTGGTTCCTCATCGTTGTCATCACCTGATCTACCCGGCATTGGGAGACATTTACGGCAGCCAGTGCTAGTCCCTGACATCTGCTTCCTTTGTGATGCCATTTTTACCCAGAGTACTATCTCTTTTCGGCCTTGATATTGTTGGTACATCTCTGCTACATCTTCATCAAGCACAATTGATTGCTGCTTGCCTTTAATACCATGACCTGGGATCACAAACCCAAAGCTAACATGGTCCTGACTGTTGACATATCCCAGGCCTTCAATTTTCTCTCGTAGGTCCCTTTTCGTACAATCTACATCATCATATTATTCACAATCAGCTTCCCACTTATCGACCACAAATCCACCCTTGTTGTGTGGATTGATGAACTTGATGGAGAATTTCAACATCGAGTTAGAACCCACGGGGGGGGGGGGGGGGGGTGGTGGGCAGCTTCATTAATGACATCTTTCCCACCAACAGTTTGGGACACATTCTAATACGTTATGAGATAGCAGAGATTAACCGTCCTTGTTTCCTGTCCATAGCAAGGACAAAGGCACAGGAATGGACAAGTGGGTGGGGCAATATTTTAGGGTGACTGTGCACGTAATACCTTAAACTCCCCTTGCTTGGGTACTACGGTCTTGCAGGCCAGATGTCAGAAGGAGGGGGACTTCCAACCCCCCTCTTTGGACGTCCGGGCCATGAGATTATGGGTACTTAGCCTTGTCCCCAGGCCCCTGCTCATTTTGGCTGCGTAAAGGAAAAGCAGCAACCGAACAAAGCGGGGACCTGGGAACAAGCACTGGCAGAGATAATCTTAGGCTGATTAGCTTCCTGTTCCAACGGTGATATATAGGGGCAGTAAACTGTAGTGTCAGACTTCTTGTACAGTAATATGTGTATGCGAAAACAATTCCCTCCTAAACAAGCTCAACTCTAAGTAGTCCTTCCTTTGTGAATATTAATGAGTAACTATACCTATCCTGAGAGGAACTTTTTTTCCTATCACAATGACCAAGCATACATCAATAAGCGCAGGCAGCAAGTACCACTTACTTGCTGGTCACGATTGATGCCTGGTGGTGTAGTGACAATGCTAGCAGACGAACTGCTAGCAATAGCCGCGTGTCCAGTCCCTACACTCGGGTCCGCAAGATATCCCCAGGGATCTAGGTGCCAATGAGACGCTCCAGTATGCACAGTTTGGCCACTGTAATAAGAACCCCAGTAGTCGATCTGATAATTGGCCATCATGTGTGTCAGTAACAGTTCTCACAAAGCCCGCTTTTACACGCACAGGTGCTCATTAGATTATTATGCAATTAATCGCGATTAATGTAGTCTCGTGACCAGACTTAACCCTGTGTACTTGTATGCTCACGCTACGCCGCTTTTACGGTATTCGAAGAGGAGTGAAAAACACAGTATGCGCAGAACGGAACGGAAGAGAACGAGAATGGCGTGTAGCGGCAAGTACTTGCCTCGAGCGCTTGAGAATCACTGCTGAACAGTTTGATTTGTTTGAGAACGCTATGGTGTGCGTGCAATAGCCAGGATCCAGTAGCGCTTCATCGCGTTTTGAATCATTGTAATTGCTTCAGTGAATATCGCGGTAGTTCAGCTAAAGACGAAACAAGAAGTTGACGATTTGCCAGTTTAGCGCCTGGCCGATGTGGTGCTTCAGTGGTGCTCTCCAGCAACGCTAAGAGTCTTGTTACTGATGAAAACACTCGAGAATGACATGTATGGTCCACAAAAGCTTATGACTAATTCTAGGGCAGAGTTTTGAACATATAACTTTGTACACATACAATGGGGCAGCCTTTTTTTTTTGGAGCCATCCCTATATATTGAGTACTACCGTACTCCTTAAATTTTTTTCCTCACTTCTCTTCTTTGGTAGTTCTATCAACTTCTGGATCTTCCTATCTCCCAGGGCGATGACCCCCAACTCCTTTACATCACTGTCACTTAGCAGTAGCAATGCAGTTCCATCAATCCTGTTCTTCCGAAAAGTCTCCACAACGTTTCTCTCGAACTGCTTAGCCACGAGCACCTCACACACCTTAGGTAGGCGATATCCATTGCCGGTATGACGCGTATGAATGGGAAAATACCAGTGGTGGGGATAATCATTTAAAAATAAAAGTATCTCTGTATTATAGATACTGGAGCTCTCAGCACAAAGTCAATGGCAATGACAAAGTCGAAAGTGCATAATTTTTTTTAACACCTAGTCATGTATTAGTGCCAAGTGAGGAATCTACACATGTATTAGTACCAAGTGAGGAATCTGCGCATGCACATAGATAGATTACTGCATCAGCTGGTCCTGGCCTCTTGTGAGTTTTGTATGACATGCGCAGTATGGAGTGCCGTTTGTCTCAAAATTCATTTTGAAATCCTTATTTTGAACTATACGGTATATACACCCACAAATAACCGGTATTTACGTAAATAACCGGTATTTACGTAAATATCTGGTATTTACGTAAAGAACCTAGCGACATTTAGCTACAAATAACTGGTATTTATGTAAATAGCTGGTATTTATGTAAATAACTGATATTTGCTACTAAATAACCGGTATTTACATAAATAACTGGTATTCACGCAAATTACTGCTATTTACGCAAATAGCTGGTATTTATGTAAATAACTGATATTTGCTACTAAATAACCGATATTTACGTAAATATCCAGTATTTACATAAATAGCTGGTATTTACGTAAATAACTGATATTTGCTACTAAATAACCGATATTTACATAAATGTCCAGTATTTACATAAATAACTGGTATCTAGTAAATAACCTAGCGACATTTAGCTACAAATAACTGGTATTTATGTAAATAGCTGGTATTTATGTAAATAACTGATGTTTGCTACTAAATAACCGATATTAACTGATGTTTACGTAAATAACCAGTAAAGAACCGGTATTTACGTAAGTATCCGCTATTTACGTAAATAACTGATATTTACGTAAATAACTGGTGTTTGCGTAAATATCGGAAATTTGCTACCGGCATAAATTCACCTACATAACCCGGTATTTGTAGATAACTCACAGCAGTAAATGGTTGATATTTGCAGTAAACAACTTGCAGAAGGATTAGCCACGCCCCTTACGCATGCGCCTGGAATGAAGAGTCATGGCTAGTGATGACGAAGCAAGGTACCAGTGAAACCATTTAGTAGGGATTATATTAGTATGCTAATTGCACAAAGCTGGTACTAGAGAGTCATGAATCCTGGTACAAGATAATGGGCACAGTAGGCTTTAGTGTTAGTTGGTTACAGTCAATAATTATTGCGTCTTGCATCATGGGGCAGGGCCGTAGCACCCACTCCGGCCGGACCGGTTTTCGTTTGACGTTGATTTGTGCATGCGCAGATTACGCTATTCGCGTAACCCCACGTGGAAGATTTCGCACCTGCAGCTGCTGCCCGTTAAGGCTGCCAGTGACTGTGGACTCCGACAGCTGCCTGGGGCTGCCAGTGACTGTGGACAGCTGCCTGAGGTTGGTCCAGACAATAAGGCAAACCAGTCTAATATGAACAATCATGAGCACTCGAGTTATTTGGCCTGAAAAGCCACCAGATACGATCTCAGACCTCCTAAATTCAGACCCCCCTAGAATAGCGTGCGAAGCACGCTAATATACTGCCACACCCCATGGCCGGACTGGTTTAAAAGTGCTTCCTACGGCCCTGTGTGGGGTTAAAACATCCCATTAATTGTGTTGGGGGGGGGATTTATTATGAGGGAAAGCGGAATCTACTCTGTTGCAGGAGCTGCAGCTACCACCATTTTTTAATGGGATAGCACTCAACGTCAGTTTATGCATACCAAATAATATTATGTGCCCTACAGAGTGGGACGACCAAAAGTGGATATCAATATGGATGATGTGGAATTTCTTCGAAGCCAGAGGTTTGCCTGGACCAAAATAGCTGAGATACTTGGTGTGAGTCGAGCAACATTGTATCGTAGGTTGGAAGAAGGGTTTCCTGCAAGCACGACATACAGTGATATAAGTGATCAGCAGCTCGACCAACTAATTCATGAGATAAAAATCGGCCACCCTCATGATGGAGAGAGACTACTGATTGGCCACCTTGCTCATCATGGTGTTATCGTACCCAGAGCCAGATTGCGAGCTTCGATCCACAGGGTGGATCCTGAAAACACGGCTCTGAGGAGAAGTGTAGCTATTAGAAGGGTCTATCATGCTAGTGGGCCAAATGCAGTTTGGTATATAGATGGGAACCACAAACTAATTAGGTGGTGACTGGTCATACATGGAGGGATTGATGGGTACTCCAGAACAGTGGTGTACCTAGCATGCTCAGACAATAATAGAGCCTCCACTGTACTGGAACCTTTCCTGATAGCTGTCGATACATATGGATTGCCATCTCGGGTCCGCTCTGACCTTGGCGGAGAGAATGTGGAGGTGTGGAGGTACATGGTGGAGCAACATACATCTGAGTCTGCAGTTGTCACAGGATCATCCACTCACAATGAGTGGATCTAAAGGTTCTGGAGGGATGTTAACTCGCTCAGTTGCGTCTGTTTACTACAAGACCTTTCAGCACCTGTGGACCACTTGACCCCCTGTATGAGATGGATATTTTCTGCCTTCATTGGGTATATTTGCCAAGATTGAATGAGTCCTTGCAGCAGTTTATCGAAAGCTGGAATAACCATTCTCTTTCAAGTGAACACAGTCGAACTCCCAATCAACTTTTTATTGAGGGAATTCTTGCACAACATGAGACACAACCGCCAGCAGCTCAACCTGGTAGTTTGCACCATCCGAGGCCCGGTAACACAGTAGCAGTTCCAGTGGGCAGATTTCAAGCATGCAGTGCTCTCAATGTTGCTTTACGCACCTTTAATTACCCAGTCAGTTTTTCCTCTGACCATGGCATTTCCATGTATTCAGATGTCGTTAACATTACTGGCACTCATCTTCAGAGTTGATGTAACCAGTGTGTGTATACATAACATTATTGTATCGCTTCTCAATTTCACAAGTATATGCAATGTCATACATGTAAAAAAAAGGTGTCACTGTGATCAAATGAAAGTATCAACATGCACAAAACCTGCACCATCAAATCTAGTATACTCTAACTCGTACAGTCATAATATTATATACAACACAACAACTGCATGGTAGCTAAGTGATATGAAAAGGGTTTAACTCTTTACCGACCAATGACGACTATAGTCGTCATTACGTAACACCCCCTTTACCGACCAATGACGACTATAGACGTCATAAGTATAAAACGGCTCTGAGATCGGCAGACGGCACTCAAGGGAGATCCCCTAAGTGACTGACGACGTCATAATGAACATATTCTTTCATTTTAGCCTCATTTACCGGGGCTCCCCCATGCAAAATCGTGACAAAATTAAAATGAATAATGCCTGCTAAATTGACACGCTAGCTATCGATCAACATTCTAGGCTTTAGAGCGGCATTGGCAGCCTTTCAAACAGCCAGCTGTACTCCAAACTGTTGCTGGAGATCTGCAAATAGCCTGATCATCCTTCAGGACCATCTCTGACAGCCAGATCTGTGTGTAAGTGCCGGTGATACGGACCGTCATTCGTATCGATATAAAATTTTGTTGTTTTTCTGACAGGTACGGATGTCTTAGAGGGGTGAGAATGGCTGGAGAGGGAAAGAAAAGTAGCTGAGACAATGGCAGAGCAACGGAGAGTGGCTGTACTACATCACCACAGCCATGGGAGCGGCCAGGACCATGCATTTCCTATGATGTCGCCGTGATCAATCCTTGTACACGAAGGGCAAACTCGGCAAAGAATAGCCCCCTATAGTGATAGCAGGACATACTATTCAACCCCAGGCATTCTTTCTCAACTGTTTCTTGTATTATCATAAACTAGTAAGCCTAAAACACACTTTTATCAACCCCACTAGCTAGTTTATCTGCCTATCATGCCTGTACGTTTACCTTGTGTATTTTGTCTGCTGTTGTTTATGGCTCTCTTGCAGTCCAGCGTCCTCGAACTTGCTATCATAGTAAAGCTTGGGAAGTCTTCTCTCTGATTCTGCAAAGTTTTCGGGGCGAATCTTCTCCCTTTTTCAGCTAGAGGCGGCTAACGCTATGCGTTACCATGCACGTGTACGGATTAAAATTCCTATGGTCATTGCATTACGTAATACGCAAGCGCAATGGTCGGTAAAGAGTTAAACCTGCCCAAAACCAATGGCATTACAGATGCCATAGCAGAAGTTATACTTAAAACCTTCATGTAAATGACTAAGCAAAGGCAGAGAGAGCGTGTTTGCACACGTGTTTGCAAGTGGAAATGGCGACGTTGTATGAAATGTAATTGCAGGTTTAGCAATAAACCCCATTGGAGGAATCGCTGAGGCACCGGTTGCAAATGCCAGAACATCACCTAGTGAGACCTGAAATGTCTCCAGCATTTCTTGCTCACTCATAGCGGTCAAACTTCCTCCGCCAACTGCAAAATTGAAATCAACGCAGACCAGTAAGTGCATAGACATACGTAAACAACAATGTAGATGAGCAACAATTAATACATCATTCCTAATTAATGTTAATACCTTCCACTTCTTGAAGAAAATTAATCCAAAATATCAGTGCTTCCTCCTATTCACGATTATTGCTTCCACCAGGTGACAATACAGGCGCAAAAAGATCTTGTATGTCATCTGCAGTGAGACTCTGCTGATGTGCAACAAAAAGAGCTCTCATGGTCACGGGGTTGGCCTGCAGGAGCTCTAGCACATTCAGTGTCTGTAGGCCCTCCTTAATTTTATCTAGTTCAGCCTTCACTCGTGTCTACATAGGATTTAATAAACATTTCATACTCATCAATAACAATAAAAGATACGGTAATGAAACATACCACAGAGAAGTGCTTTGCAAATCTTTGGATGATTTCTGGTTTCTCCTGAAGGTGATACAATCAGTGAATGAAAGTGGCTGTCCTAAATGGGTCATTCCATGTCAATTCAACACAAAAAAATCCTTTCCTCCTCCAATTTTGTCAAAACTTGGTACGCTTGTTAAGTCCATGGAAAAATTACCTTACACCGAATTTCAGCTTCCTAAGTCTAATATTTTGGCAACTACAGCGAATTAAAACTTGACCTCAGGTGGCCGTTTTTAGACCGCATGCCATGTCTCAAATATGGATATCTTTTGATACGATTAGCGTACAGAGTTGCAAATGGCATTTTCTTGAAGCACTTGTAATGCTCTTTCATTCAATATATAACTTAATTTATTTAATTTAATTACAGATCAAAGGTTATGTCATCTGACCTTTGACCTTGGTTTCTGGAAAAACGAATATCCAGATTTTTTTCAAACTTTTTGTACAAAGAGTTTGGGCATACGGCTGTTTACTCACAAATTTTTAATTTGGGACTACAGTGGGAACAGCAGATATAAATCATAATATAGTAACATATGAGCACAATGCATACTTCTAATAGCCTACATGTGATCACTAACCCACCTTAACCCTTTACCACCTTTAAAAAGCAGCTAAAAGAAGCAGAAACCATGTATTAAAGTATAACGTCTAGTATTAAATCCCCCATATAAATTCCCATAAGCTTATGGAGAGACCAGGTAACTTTTGGACACTACAGGTGTTAATGGGTTAATCTAGTTTTTCTAACAATTTTAGCATCTCAATACCTTGACCTTAATCAGTCCTGCCAAGAAACAGCCTAATGCAATGTTGGAAATATAATTGCATGATCTATGAAGTTATACAATTAACCTCTGACCTACTGCATTAGATCATTGACATGACCTATGACATGGGATCAATACCCTACTGCATTAGATCATTGCAAACCTATGAAAAGCCTTTTTTTTAAGTATTTAAGTGCACAGTATAACCAGTTATTGATACTTACAGTTTTGCCTCTAGTAGCAGCAGCGTTACAATCCCAACTAATATCCCCAGTATTGATAGCTTATGGTGAGCCTTTTTGTAACGCGCCAAATTGAATGGATCAACAACGTTGGGCAACTTTCTGCTGTAACCCATTCGGAAGAGCTAAACATTCATGTCAGAAGAAGAACCTCCGACCAGTTCTACCATGGATGTGTGAAAAACTTCCTTCACTTTCACTCAAGGCCAAGGTATGTGATGACTGTAGAAAGATGCTAGCAAAGACACCATTACCAAGATCTGAGTCAGAAGAGATGATTGAATCTAGTCAAGAAGATAGTGATGCAAGCAGCGAACGCGAAGAAGTATATTATCAGCACGAGCTCTTACAACCTGTGAATCAGTGTTTGAGTGCCATTGGAGAGACTCCTATTCTCAAAAAGAAGCTACAACATGTCAAATATCGAATACAGAAGTTTAAGAAAATTAGGGCAGCGGTGAGTAAGAGAATGCTGCCAGAAATTCGATCAAGCAATGGTGATGATGAGAGTGAAATTGTCAGGCAACTAAAGGAGAAGTTTAAAGAAACCACCATGAGAAGTGAGAAAGTGCAGATCCTAACAGTTCTACCTAAAAGTTGGTCAATTAGAAAAGTTCAAGACGAGTTTGGGGCATCAAACTACATGGTGCGAAAAGCAAAAGATCTTGTGAAAAAGAAGGGAATTTTGTCAACACCAAATCCAAAAGTAGGCCAAATACTGACAACGGAAACTGCTGATCATGTTCGAAGCTTTTATGAATGTGATGAAGTCAGTCAGATGTTGCCTGGGAAAAAAGATTTTGTTTCAGTCAAACAAGAAGGGAAGTGCATTCATGTCCAAAAAAGGCTGGTGTTGAGCAATTTGAGAGAGGTTTATCAGCTCTTCAAGGAAAAGTTTCCTACTATGAGTATTGGCTTCTCCAAGTTTGCCGAACTGCGTCCAAAGCACTGCTGTTTAGCTGGGGCAAGTGGCACGCATGCAGTGTGTGTCTGCACAATCCATCAAAATGTTAAGCTAATGATGCTAGGTGGAAACATTGCTGACCTTACAGCAAATGAGGATATTCCACTAAAATCGTATGATCACTGTCTGGCACAGATCATCTGCAATCCGCCACAACCTGCTTGTTATTTAGGTACTTGCCACTCACGTCCTGGGATATCTGGACTCAAGGAACGCCTCAATTCCCTAATGGATGACAGCCTGATTGACAGCATAGTCTACAAACAGTGGGTCTCTGTTGACAGATCCACCCTTGAGACCATCAGCCAGTCTGCTGATGATTTCGTGGACTCTCTGTATGAGAAATTGGAAGTTCTCCTACCTCACTCCTTCACTGCAAGGCAGCAATCTTCTTTCCAAGAAGAATTAAAGTCAGACCTACAACCTGGAGAGTTTTTGGTGACAGCTGACTTTTCAGAGAATTATTCTTTTGTGCTGCAAGATGCTGCCCAAGGCTTTCATTGGAATAATTCACAAGCAACCGTCCACCCATTTGTTGTATACTACATGAAGTCTGGTCAACTGCACCATCTGAGTTATGTTGTAATAAGCGACTGTCTTCATCATGATACAGTGGCTGTCCATTTGTTTCAGAGAAGTCTTATTGACTACTTGAAGGAGCAATTTGGTTCCCTACCATGTAAAATATTTTATATTTCTGATGGATCAGCAGCACAGTATAAGAACCGAAAGAACTTTATCAACTTGTGCCAACATGAGGAAGACTTTGGTGTAGCTGCTGAGTGGCACTTTTCTGCTACCTCCCATGGAAAGGGGGCATGTGACGGAGTTGGTGGTACAGTGAAAAGATTGGCTGCAAGAGCCAGCCTTCAACGCCCATATGACCAGCAGATAATGACGCCGCGCCAATTATTTGAATGGGCAGTTGATAATATTCCAGCAATGACGTTTCAGTACTTGACCGTTGATGACTACAAGAGTGAACAGATTCTCCTAGAACAGCGTTTTGGGCAGTCACGCACAATTCCTGGAACTCGCAGACTCCATTGTTTTATTCCATTGTCAGGAAACAAAGTGTCTACCAAAGTGTATTCCTCTTCAGCTATTTCCAAAGTAGAGAGAGTCACTATCCAGGAAGGCGACCTTGTACTCGAAGAAATAAGAGGATTTGTAACATGTGCATACAATGATGACTGGTGGCTTGCATGTGTTCTGCAGGTAGATGAAGACAGTGAAGAAATAAGTGCCAGCTTGCTCCATCCTCATGGGCCCTCGCGCTCATTCAGATATCCACCCTCGCCAGACATTCTAAATATTCCAAATACCAAACACCACTTTCATACATTGATTTGATAGGAATTGCCAGGGCGGATGACTCCACAGGAGTGTATGTGTACTATACAGACATGTACACTTGCAACTGACCAAACTGATCTTCCTGATTTCAGAGTCTGGAATGTCAGATATTCCCACATGAACACTGGAAATACCATAGGTCAAATAGTCCACCACAGCATGCGAAAGGCAGTGTGGTCCTGGGCCACCATGAACAATGGAAACTGCTATAATTTGGCCCACATATTTAAAGTGATGCTGTTCAAGTGCCAGCATGTTATGTGCTGGCACGCAAGAATCACCTGGCCCTTCAATCAAACTGTTGTTGGTCGCAATCTCTTGCAGCAGCAGCCGGAAGAATTCTCTACAGGGACCACCAGCATCCACACCTGCCTCCCCAATGAATGTGACTCGAATAGGTTTGGTAACATCAATACCCCTCTTGAATGCTGTGAGTGCATCATTGAAAATGTGCCGCCGTCACACAGTGATGCGCAGGATGTCATCACCATCTGTAGCCAATTCCTTGGCACTATGAGCACGTAAAATCTCCTGGAGTGTAACACCAGAGCTGTAGAGAGGTACAGTGCTACACTGTAAAATTCAACTGACCAGTACACAAATTGCTCCCATTATGCCTCTCTTCGTGTGGTGTGAGGGGGGATGGAACAGGGGGTGAAGGTGAGCGCTGCTGCATCTCTTCATCAACTAGATCAATGTAGGTGCTGTAATGCAAAATCATATTCCTCAACACGATGTTAACTCGTATAAGCTATGTAGGTTTCTTACCTATAGTAACACTTTGGCTTTTCTTCTTCATTGACCAGATCAATATACGTACTGTAATGAAAGTATTAATGAGAAGAGGCTCATGGCTATGCATTGTTTGGCTCATTTTAAGCTTCACTTCAACGCTCCAATCCTATAGCTAGCCTCACAAACTTGTTCTCTCACTATCCAAAGTTGCTACTATGGGATAAAGGCTCCTGTATGCACGTACAACAGCTGCAACACAAAACATAAACATAATTCATCCCAAAAAAATGATAGCATGCACCACCAAGAGCACTAAAAATGACTCAAGGAGTGTATCAATTCCATCCTCATACCAATGTGGAACTTATGTCTGGTGCTTTGATCATTTATTGACAGCTTTGCATGAGTTAAGTAGGTGTGATATAATCCAAAGCTGTGCAGTGCATGGCTTATGCAGTGTCATATATACCTGTTTGAGTTTTCAGCTATAGAACCAGAAGTCGCTGCCACCGATGAACATGATGCATTGTCAGAACGTTTATCAGTAAGCCTTGAGTGCTCACCTATCTCATCAATACTTTCTTCTTTCACTTCCTATATGCAGATATAATCATATGCCAAGTAATCAATAATGCATGACTATTACATAATTATGTGCTGCATACCATGAGGTCCTCCTGTGCCAAAATATAAATAGGGGTTTTGGTGTTTTTTTCCCGCAACAGCACTGGCTGTCCACTTATAGGACGGCGAAAGAGATGGAATAGCAAGGGCTTTGCTGTTGCCACCTGCTGGCTGTAGAATGTCAAAAGCAAAAAGTGCTTTTTGAAATTCATTGGCTTCCGGAAGACAGATCGAATCTCACGCCTTATCTCCTTCTCACTCATGGAAGATTTCAGGTGTATCTGTCCAATTAAGCCGTTAGAAGCAAGCATACTTCTTGCTTTCTGGCTTTGCGGGATAGCTATTTTACTATCACTTTCAGCCAGCGATTTAGGAAGGCAAATGATGTCACGATCGTAGGTAATGACTTTCGGCATCTTAGCTGACAGAGAAGATTGCATAGCCCTTACTCGCTTTCCAAAACCGGAGGGAAGATGCCTATTTAGAAAGTAAAAGGAAATGGCAATCATTACCATGCATCACATAAGTTTACCACTGATTATAATCAGGTGTTGATGTACAATAACAAAGTAGCATATACCAGTAAAAGTGTTAGTATATTATATGCTATACACACAATACTAACACTTTTACTGGTATATGCTACTTTGTTACATGATTTGCGCACACACCACACCATCTACACATGTACAACACGGATAATACACACTAATTTTTCCCGTTAGCGTGTATTATCCATGTTGTACAACCAATACATAATATAATATATGGTACAACAGATTTTCTAACCTGACAGGAAGCGGAGTAGTCGTAGGGCGAACAAAATCATCACCACTACTGTCGCTACTCTCCAACGCTGATGCAGTAGATCTCGAACGCTTGCTAGCGCTGGTGGATCCACGGTTACTAGACTCTCGGCTACTCCCAGGTCCAGCAGAACGGAGGGTGTTGGTGGACGCATGATTACCGATACGCCCAGAACTTCCAAAGTTAGAAAACACGGAAGATACAGCGCCAACGAGGGCTGTCTGCAGTGCCGTAATGTCCACGCTCTCTCCCTTTGTTGCAGAGGCATCCTCCTCATCCCTGCGCGCTCTTCTATTGGCCATTCTACTCTTGCGTTGGCGCTCAGCAAGAAAGACTACACGTGCTGCGGTATGTAGTCTCCCAGACCCCACCCCCTGATTAGGACAAATACCCAATCTTTCTGAGAAATATTGATGCCATCGGTTATTTGTAAATGTCAGTGGCAAATATCGGTTATTTACGTAAATGTCACGCCTGTAGCAAATATTGATTATTTGCATAAACACCAGTTATTTGCGTAGATACCAGCTATTTTATGTAAATACTGGATATTTACGTAAATATCGGTTATTTAGTAGCGAATGTCAGCTATTTATGTAAATACTGGATATTTACGTAAATATCGGTTATTTAGTAGCAAATATCAGTTATTTGCATAAATACCAGCTATTTACGTAAATAGCAGTTATTTGCGTGAATACCAGTTATTTATGTAAATACCGGTTATTTAGTACATAAATACCAGCTATTTACATAAATACCAGTTATTTGTAGCTAAATGTCGTAAATACCAGATATTTACGTAAATACCGGTTATTTACGTAAATACCGGTTATTTGTGGGTGTATATACCGTATAGTTCAAAATAAGGATTTCAAAATGAATTTTGAGACAAACGGCACTCCATAGCGCAGATGCCAGAAAATTGGTCGTTACTAGCTCCAGAGACTGAGTATCCTCTTTGTTTGAAAGACCGGGAGACGAAGTAAGTTAACAGTTGATACCGGCTTGGGCAGGTGCCTGACCTAGCCAAGGAGGACCTGACGATTTAGCTAGATATTGGATAGCTGGCATTTTTACTCAGTTTTCTAGGTCATTTCTTTGGGAGGGGGGGTGTGGACACAAGGGTTTGTCTGGACACGTGGCAAATTTGCCTCCAATTTTCTCTCAGTGTATGGGTACAAACATGGGCAATTGGAAATGAGGCATAGTCTGGCCACGTGAGACTAATGGTTCCTTGCCGGGTTCAGCTGTTTATTCATGCGACTAGCTGGCTCGCGAAAATATCCTCTGTGTGCAGGTGTCGCGAGTTCCATCTCCACATTCCAGCCCCGTTTGCAACCCGCGGGACCATGTCCACGCGCCCCGTTTGCAACCCCGGGACCTTGTCATCGCGTCAGCAGGCACTGATGCACCCCCCCTTTAGTGATGGGACAATATGCCTGTCATATTTTTTTAAGGTGTAAAAAGTTGGCCATAAGCACCGCGAGGCATCTGCGCTTGCGTAACCCTAGTAAGCACTAAGGCTGTACAGAGCAGGTTGGTCTGTTGGTTAAGTGTTCTGTCTATGGACCCAGAGTACCAGGTTCGAATCTTGACCCTAGCACTCTTCTACTTCTTTTTTTTTCAGAATTTATTTTTAACTCATTGCACGCCAATATTACGTCACGCGCGTGATGCCACCACGTGTTAATTTCTACAAAAAATGGCAGACTAAAAATATCAGTGTAGCGTTTGGCAGTTTTTTCAGTTACCAAGTCAAAGAAACAACGGAATCTTTGCTGCTTTTGTTGGGAGACTATCTGCTGCAGCCATCCAAGGCAAAAAGGGCGGCGGATTGGAACCATGCAGGCGCTTCAGGATCGATCAATCGGTACACGGTAAGTTCGATACGGCACTGCTGTAAGCGTAGTTTTTGCGCCCTGGCATCAAAGAAAGATGGTCCTACTGAATGTCTGACTATCTACAGAAGCAAGAACCTCACAAGTGTCACTGAAGATGACAGCAGAGCCTGATTATCGGTGTAGCAGTGTAGGTAGCATGGCTAGCCGTAGCTAATCAATGTTGTATTTTGCCGTGTATATCCGTTCTTTTACAATTTTTGTCTACATTCGGTACTGTTACATCATCATTACTAATCACTCTAAGTATTTACCGGCTAATAAAGGAAGGGGTTTCCTCTTCCTAGCTGAACTAAGCACTTACGGTCGTCATAGCCACTATAGTGGCTTGTGGCGTAGCGGAATGATTACGTAATAGCCACTATAGTGGCTTACGGCGTGCAATGAGTTAAGAGTTTCAAAGGGGTTAGTACCGTCCAGTATCAAAATGGTCAAGACAACATTCAACATGTCTGGCTTCATTCAGCCCAAATAATTATGTGGCGAACATGCTACAAAACTCTGATGGATTTAACAACAGACAACTGTCATTAGACAGACAACTGACACGCGACCGATCCACTGTTCTTGACCTCTCCAGTGGTGGATCTCTAACTGAGATGGATATAATTACAGACAACTGTTTGATTGTCCACCCAAGGTAGACTTCTCGTGCAAAGAGATAAAAGTTCCAGTAGACCCTTTATGCCACCACTACCTCTCATACTGTCTATACATCACACGACCATAGCAGAAGCCCAGTGTGCACGATTGGCAATGGTCATGTACATTCTGCAATAGGCAGTTGAAGTAGCAACACTACTCCATCAAGCAGATGCTTCTCCCGATACAAGTAGTGACACTGAACTACAATGCAAGGAGTGGTCATATGCAATAACTAAAACAGCTCTTGATCGTGTGAAGGTACTATCCGATCACTTTACTGCACAGAAGTTTCTTATAATGCCCTCTGAGGTGACAGCCTTCATACTAGTGTAGCTGCAAAAGAACTACTGCAGGAGAGTGAACAGATGAGTGCAAATAATACTCTTGTTAGTAAGATATTGAGATAAAATGACTCATCTCATCTTACAGCAACTGAAGTGTCACAAAAGATAACAAAAAGTACACTGTTGTAATGGCTGAAAAAGTCATGATGAGAGCTGGCAAGAGTAGACCTTGGACAAGTGAACAAAGAGAAGGATTGAAAAAAGATCTCCAATATTTCAAAAGTGAGAGTTTGATGATCTGTGTGATCCACAACTAAACTTACTAAAGGCTTTAAAAATAAGTAGAGCATGAAGTTCCTGGGTTTTGCCCAGACATACAATTACGGATACCTTCCACATCAATCTGTCAACATCTTCACAGAAGAGGATGATATCTAACTCAGAATGAAGCTAACCACACTTTAATTAATTAATAAAGCCAGCTTAGAACTAATGATACTCTGTATTAGTCATTCTTATTATTATTACTAACATTGACAATACCAGCTTGTTTTGGCTCTGTACATGCATACACTAAGTCTACCATTTACAAATAGAAAATTTAGAAAGCTACTCTATTAGAATACATAAAAATAGACAACTATATTTGAAGTTGCGAAAAACATGAAGAACCATGTAGGGATTCGATCCCAAAATAGCAACAAGCAAGGTAGAAACAACACCACAATACTTTTAGTGATCACCGTCCCTACATCTATTGCCATACATTTTTTTCCAATGACACATACACCACAACCCCCTACATGCCACACCCAAATCTGCAGCCAACAAATGATTGGCACACTTTCGTAACACAACCCTACACTGTAACAACCTTTTACTTTTGTAGTAATATGAACATAGACTCAATAGTATTCACCCTATATCACACAAAATCCATACCATGTTGAGCGCAGGGGCGGATCCAGGGGGGGGGGCAATGGGCCCCCCCTTCGCGAATTCCGCGATATATTGCTAACGCACGTGATAAATTATATCCGTCATGAAGCGCTCCAGCAGGTCGAGTGACGAAGCTGCCAAGAGACAGTGCAGCGGCGGGGGTACGGATATACGACAGTACTTCATTGGCAGCAGGTAGGTATTATCTTTTGGCTATTAAAGCGTAATATTTAATAATTGCTCATTAAATAGAACGCGTGATACTGATGTTGCATCTTCCGTTCTTCTTGCAGTGAGATCTATGCTAATATATATGCAAGTAATGATGTTCGAAGCGTCAGTGATGACCTGCAGGAAGACAATGGCAGCAGTGACAGTGAGAGTGATCTGGAGTCTGGAAATAGCGAAGAACGCGAATCCGCCGCTTGTACACGTGAATATTCAGAGCCTTCAAATTCGCAGTCTACTACTGCACACGTAGAGCTCTCTGGTCACAGTGAGCCTTCACAGTCAAATGAATTGCATAGCAGCCTCCCCAGTCACAGTGAAAGTGAGCCAGAGGTGCACCTAGCTGTCAGTTCGGGGGATTTTGGAAAGGCAGTGCAATTGAAAGTCCATCGAAAACTCACAGATCGTGAGAAGCTTGCTTTACTGAAGAAGCACTTTGTTCCTACTCGTAGCTACAAGTTTCCTTCTCGTTCTTTTAGTGGCCATTGTCGGCACTTTCAACGGAATTGGTTAGACCAATACCATGGGTTCGTTTACTCGGAGTCAGAAGACGGGGGATACTGTAAGTTTTGTGTGCTCTTTGGTAAGTGTGCGCCTACGGTGAAGGAGCTTGGTGTGCTTGTCAACAGGCCACTAACAGACTTCAAGAGAGCAACTGAGAAACTTACTGAGCACTTCCATGGTAAGAAATTCCACAAGGCTTCTTTGGAAGCAGCAACTGCATTTGTTGCAGTAATGGAGAATCCAGAGATAGCAATTGATCGTCGTCTGAGCTCAGAACGAAGCAAGCGTGCTGCTGAGAATCACCTCAAACTTCGATCTATTGCAGAAACTGTGATCTTCTGTGGAAGACAAGGACTTACCTTCAGAGGCCACCGTGATGACATGCCTGCAGTGAGGGAGGATCCAGTAGCAAACCACGGAAACTTCCTCGCTTTGCTACAGTTTCGTATTCAGGCTGGTGATCAGGTGCTTAAGGAGCATCTGAGAACAGCGGCTGGTAATGCTCTCTACACTAGCAAGACGATTCAGAATCAAATGATCATAATCTGCGGTGACATAATTCGAAATAAGCTCCTTGAGAAGATTCAAAAGGCTGGTTTCTTCTCTGTGATTGCCGATGAGGCAACAGACACAGCAAACGATGAGCAGTTGTCAATTAGCATTCGTTTTGTGGACTGTGGCTCACCATGTGAGAAGTTTCTTACATTTCATGAGTGCCAGTCTGGAGTTAGTGGTGAAGCCATTGCAGATGACATCCTTACAAAGCTGGTTGAGTGGCAGCTGCAGCCTCAGCTTCTCCGTGGCCAAGCATATGATGGAGCCGGAGCAATGGCAGGTAAATCCAAAGGTGTTGCTTCGCGTATCCACTCAAAGTACCCCAAAGCATTGTACACTCATTGTGCATCTCACAGGCTAAATCTTTGTGTTATGAAGTGCTGCACAATTCGAGAAGTAAGCAATATGATGCAGACTGCAGATACGATATCAAGGTTCTTAAAAAACTCACCCAAAAGACAACTGGAATTTGAGAAGTGGATTGACAGTGTGCTTCCTGAAGAAAAGCGGAAGAAGTTGAAAGAGCTATGCCGAACACGGTGGGTTGAACGTCATGAGGCTTTTGAGGTTTTCTCTGACCTGTTCCTTCCAACACTCTGCTGCTTAGAGGCAATCACATACAGTCCACCATCAGAGGGAGACATGCTCAGACGCCCAATCACTGCTACTGGCTATGTCACAGTTCTCATTCATTGTAGGATTAGTGCTTACGCAGAAAGTCCTAGCTTACACGAAAGGGCTTAGTGTGAAGCTGCAAGGGCGATACGTTGATGTAGTTCGTGCCCACCGAGACATAGAGTTTGTAAGGACCACTCTCAAAGGAGTTCGATCAAGGGTGGATGACTTTCATGCTCAAGTGTACAAGCAAGTCCTCATGCTGGGTCAGAGCGTTTATGTCGTGGAATCAGCACCTCGGCAAGCAAGCAGGCAGCAGCACCGCCAAAATATCCCTTCAGACAACGTCACAGACTACTATAAGCGTTTTTACAATTCCAATACTGGATTATCTCATCAGTGAACTGGATGTTCGCTTCAGTGCTGGTTCTTCACAGTATGTAGTTGAATTTATGCGGTTGCTACCATCAGAAGTAGTCAACGCAAGCTCTCAACTACAACTACAAGACTTTACCAATCTTTTGCAGCTCTACAAGGAGGACCTACCCTCTGTGAGGTCATTTGACGTTGAGCTAAACCTCTGGCAGAGTAAGTGGACTGGTGAGACTCAGTTGGCGAATGAGTTAGACACCCCTGGGAAGGTCTTGGCTCACACAGACTATGACTACTATCCGAACATTCATACACTGATCATTATTGTGGCAACTCTGCCTATCACAAGCTGTGAATGTGAGAGGTCCATTAGCATGTTGAGGCTTGTCAAGACTGCTCTCCGAAGTACCATGACGGAAGATCGACTCAATGGACTAGCCATGTTGCAGTACCACAGAGACATAAGTATTGAAGCTGATGAGGTGGTTAAGGAATTTGTGCAGCGCCACCCACGTAGACTGATGCTTGCAAACCCATTTAATGAGTGATATGTCACGTGTATTTTGTGCTGTATAAACCTCGGGAAGCTCCCTTGTATCCATATTTGATGTTGGCCTCAGAAGCCACCAGATGCAATGTTTGTGCACCAAAATATCCATTTTTTCTGGGGGAGCATGCCCCCAGACCCCCTAGATTGCTGGCTGCCTTGCAGCCAGTAATCTATCACAGACATCTGTGGATGCCCCCCCTTCATAAATTCCTAGATCCGCCCCTGGAGCGGCAATATCTAAATGGTATCTGCTCACAATACAGACCTTCACCCGCTATACACAGCTACATACTACAGGACTACATACTGGGCAACACTAAAACTACCACTTACGAAACATCATGATTCCTCCCATTACAGATACAATGTATTAACCCATTAATTTTATAAAAGCATGCACTTTCGAATAAATGCCACAGGATGTACAGATCACAACTGTGTTGGACTAACTTCCTGTCATGCCTTGCAAAAGATGTAGGGATGGCAATCCGTAAAAGTATTATGGTGTCGTGTCTACCTTGTTTGTTGTTTTATTTTGAGAAGTGTTTTAAAATTTTTTCTCAATATATAATTTATTTACAATTCTATTTCTATATTTTTTATATTTACATTTCCTTTTTTTTATTAGTATATATTACTACTGTTAATTTGTCATTGCCTTTTTTCTTTTTTTTGGCCTTGCCTTGGTTTTCTTTGACATTATAGATTCCATGGTTCCTTCATTTTCTAAAATGTTTTTTGTAACTTGTTTCTGTTGTGAGATGTGTTGTCGTAAATCATGATGTAATAGCAGAAAATAGTATGCTCAGTAGTGATGTAAGGTTATTTTTTCAAAGCTAACCGACAACAGCAAAACTACTGCAGAGTTGTCTATCCTCTTTATCGAACACATTCTGAATGGCAGCAGTGTTTGTTTCTCCGGCAGGTCTTGGTTGCATACATGGCGAAGCAGCTTGTACCTATAATATCACAGCACACTTAATTATGGAGTATCAGAGAGTCGGTAGCCTCTCTATGTAGGGATGGCACCGACACGCCCATTATGTAATACAAAACAAAAGCCTCCAAATCTCTGCTAAAAATAACATAAGCTTTTATATGCACCTAACCTTCTTATTCCGGTGTTTCTGCAACCAACGAGACTCACAAAGTTGCCAAAAAACATTGGTAAACTAGAAAAGCGGAAGGCAACTAGACTACCAAAATTGATCATCTTGTTCTTCTTGTTCAGTGAGGCTAACTCAAATTTGGTTCAAGCAATCACCGTGGTTTTAGTACCAAAGAAACGCACGTTTCAGCGTGCAGATCCACAACATAGCATCTTCATAACTGTAAAATGAAACTCGAAAGCGATACACAGTGCACACGCTCTACAGTTGGTCGCCATTTTAATAATTTTGCACGCATGCGCACAGTATGTCACATGACATGCACTTGGCAACAACCGTTGCACTTTGAGGAGTATCGAGTGCAGACCACTTTACTAGAGTGTTGACTAGACCGCTTACTTGAGTGTATCAGAGAGACCATCTACTTGCTCTCATTGACTAAACTGTTCGGCAATCCTGGAGACTGTTGACTGTGGTTATGATTTAGACTAGACCGTTTATCCTGATTATTACCAGCTTCTGCTAGGACGATAATGCAGTACTTGGAATGTGCTTTATCATAAAAGTGAGTTGCTATAAGTTACACTTGTATAAAAAATACAGGATAAAACTGGTAGACTAGACTAACCTTGATGTGCATTAAATAGAGTTAGTATCTGCTTCGCTCGAGGGTTGGCACGCGAGACTAATAATACTACCTACAATTATAAACTAGTGATACACAATGTGCAATACCTATTATGTTGCTTCCATTACACAAACTTATCAATGATTCTAATTAAGCTATGCGATAAGTCTCATGCCACAATTGATATATTAAAATCATGGCCGTAGCAAGCGGTCCAGCCGGTCCGGTTTTGGCCGGACCAGTTTTCGGCAGATAATTTTCGGAATTGCGCATGCACAGAAGTATAACGTGTGCCATAAAGAGTGATAGCTACTGGAAGTTTGCAGGCCCATTAGACCAAAGTACGTCAAGCTAGCTTAGTTTCGCGTTGCCTAGGCGGCAAAAAAGTGGTAGATATCGATGATACGTCTGTTTTGGCAAGCTAACTGGAAGCGCACTACGAAATTGCCGAGTCAGCAGTTCGCTGATCCGCTCCACAGCTGCATTTTGCTTGAACTGACGCATTGCTGAGTGCAACCTCCAGTTGGATAATTTATGTATAAATAAATGTCTGGCTAAATTTTAGATATGAAATATCTTGAACTAGCATGTTAAATTTTGTTGACTATTTGCACTGTATGCATGCATGAAAAGATGCCTCAGAAGGCCTCAGAAAGCGCCTCGGAGCACCTAAAATCTCAAAATTTTCTGGGGGGGAATGCTCCCAGACCCCCCTACAAAGAGTGGGCTAACGCCCACCAAATGCTAAAATATTAAGGGAAACTGACCATGCCCCTGGCCGGATCACTCCAAAACTGCTTGCTACAGCCCTGAAAATGATGTCGATATGACCTATACTTTGTATGCAGTGTATTACCTATTATTACTTGCAGCAGAGCGGCCGAAGGCCGCTCCGCAAAGAGTACTATGTTGGGTTGTGGGCCGTGTGTCCACTTTTCAATGAATACAGTTAGCAGGCAATGACGCTGAGAGTGATAGACACATATAAGTGGTTATTTCTACAGCAGTGGCCATTGGTTTAGTGGATAGCCCGCGAGCTGACATGCCAGGTTCAAATCCAAGTCTTGACGACAATTTTTTTTCAGTTTTAATTTTTTCTCTGCAGTCAACTTTCTCTTCATATACTTAGTCATTTATATTCCTATTATAAAATAGTTATTTTTCAGACTGGCCACATCGCTCATGATGAAGTAGCTAGCCTTAATCCAGTTGTTCTGTGTGCTTGTTGGGCTCGATATAGAATAGGTACATGCAGTTGCCTCTCAGTCAGCTTGCACCGAAGAGTTCAGGTAAGCTGGTAGCTGTAGATAGTGCTAGTACATGCAACTATTACTGTACCCTACTACTTTCTAATGGGTTAGTGAGATAGACTAATGCTAGCTAGAGGCATTAGGCATGGTTATTATAGCTAGCCATGCACCGACAGTGTTGTAGCTATAGAGCTACTGCATTCACATAATTCACCTCACTGTGATACACAGACAAGAGCACCTGCATGTCATTAGAGTTAGGGTTAGGTGTTCAGCCACAGTGATGTCTCACTAACTCCCACAAGTAGCTAGTTATAGGCATTAGCTAGTTACTAAAGAGTATTGCGCATGTGCTTACAGCCTTATGTTGTTTGGATGTGAGTACATGCTGACATGGGGAGGCTGGTCCATAGGCCGATCTGATGTGCGCTCCAGTGTGACCGTTGTTGTTTTTTGGGGGGGGGGGGGGGTGGGTCGACAGTCCCTGTAGCTATTCTTCCGAATTTTTTGTGACCTGTAGCTATATCTAAGGCATTAGCTATAGGACAGGGGCATCAAACGCTCGTTACACTGAACATGGCAGACAATTTCACCTCACTAAAACTACACACTATACTCATCACACATCCTATTAGCTACTCATACATGGATGCTCCGCTGCAAGTTTTTAGATCTCTTAGATCATCTTCAACCTACAGAATTAAAGCCAAACTACTGTATACTCACACGTACACCTCTCTGTGACTCACAACTTACCTAGCCCCAGTGAAATACTGCAATCAACCAGACCCACCTGAAACTAATCTAGCTAGCTATATGCTCACAGAACCAGTGTAAGGCGCACTGCTCTTTTTCCATATTAACTGACCCAAGTTATGAAAAAGTGACCCGAACAGAGCAGCAGGGGGGTTAGGGGGGGCGCACCCCCCCCTCTCCTTTAAAAAAATATATATAATATATATATTCAAAAAACATTACTAAAAAGTAACAAACAAGGACAATTGTCACACGGGAGCACACACCAGATCGGCCTACGGACAGGCCTCCCCATGTCAGCACGTACTCACACCTGAGCAATGCGAGGGTGTGAGCCCAAGGACATCAATTGAAGAGGACTTGGCCCCACTTGTTAGGGATCTTCAATCACAGCGCAACAAGGCTAACCATCTAATTGTGTACTGTCGGTCTCTGAACATGTGCAGTGACTTGTATATGCACTTTCACAACTGTCTAGGACTGCAGTTATTCCCCCCCCCCCCCTGGTGCCCCACAGCTGAGTGATAACACTGTTTGGAATGTTTCATGGTGGTACGCCAGCATACAACAAGGAGGTGATTTTGACCAGCATGAAAGATCCTTCTGGAATTGTCCGTGTTGTATTTGCAACCATTGCTTTAGGAATGGGGGTGAACTTTGCAGGACTTAATCATACTATCCACTATGGTGCTCCACAGAGCATAGATGACTACTTTCAAGACAGTGGCCGTGCTGGAAGAGCTGGAGAGCCTGCAAAATCTACGATTTTATGAAAGCCAGCTGATGTTCCACAGCGACAGAAACTGAAAGATCCCAGGAATGTAGAAATCATTACAGTGCACAGATATCTTGAGAACTCTTCTGAATGTAGAAGATACCAGCTGCTTCGTTACTTCAACCCTGAACTGTCTTGTCTTCCTGACAGAGACAAACTCCTCTGCTGTGATGTATGTGCCTCTGCTGTTACTGAACATAGCTCGTAATGTACCCTACTGTAAGACCAAAAGAGACAAAAACCAAAAAGTACAAAATTTAAACCCCTAAAATTTGTTAAAACCAGGTCCTTATTACTACCATTGGGAAACTGAGCCCAAGATCTTCTGAATACTAGTCAGATACTCGAAGCAGGTACACCATGGGAGTCGGTGTTACCGTCACTGGCGATTGAACCGAAGACCTTCTGAATACTAGTCATATACTCGAAGCAGGGACACCAGGGGAGTCGGTGTTACCATCACTGGCGATTGGACCAAAGACCTTCTGAATACTAGGCAGATACTCGAAGCAGGGACACCAGGGGAGTCGGTGTTACCGTCATGATTGAACAAAAGACCTTCTGAATACTAGTCAGGTACTCGAAGCAGGGACACCAGGGGAGTCAGTGTTACCGTCATGGTTGAACCAAAGACCTTCTGAATACTAGGAGCAGGAGACTGAATCCAAGACCTTTTGAATACTAGTCAGTCCTTCCCTTCCTACTCACTTCTTCCTCCCTTCTGTTTTCAGCCTCCCATCATCCCTCTCTCTTGTCTCCTCCCTCCCATCCCTTTCTGCCCTCCTGTCCACCTCCCATCCCTTCCCTCTCTCCCTCCTCTGTCTCCTTCCCCCTCTCCCTTCACAAGTTCACTGTCCACCCCATCAATCGAAGCAGCTCTCAAGTTCGCTAATTACTAAAGGTATGAGTATTTATGATAATTCCTACATGAAGGCCCTTAATAAGCAATGTATTTTAGATGTGAGCAAATTCTGAAGGGGCACCACAGACTAATACCTTGTACATAGTCACATTTTGGCCCTTTCTTTTGTTGTCTGGACTTGAGGTTTCTGAGGCTATTCATGGATGACCAATCCCTAACTCTGAGCACACAGCGGCAACACAGTAGCCAGCCAAGACTGTCAAGAGGGCTTCTCTGCAGGAAGTGACTTTGTGTCCTTTGCTGTTGGAAGCCGACCAAGCACACTGAAAAGATGACCAAGAGTTCCGTGGTCGCGTAAGGAGTGGGTAAGCAGGACCTTCCATATCACCTGTACAATGTAAGTGAATTGAGTAAGTACTTTGTATAGCAGGTACTCAGAATTATCTACGTGGCCTGGATAATGCAGGATTTATACATTTCAAATTCCATGAGGGTTTCCCTCCCTTAACTCTTTAGGGCCCATAGCGGATATATCCGCGCAATAATCGCTGTACGGTAATGACAATAGCGGATATATCCGCGTCATCGAAAGGGACTTACCCTATTCAGTCCGTACGTGCAACGCTGCACTTCTAAGCGATTACAGTATTCATAGTCATCATTACTAATGACATTCCATTGCTAATTAGTGCCGTGATCGATCAGTCACCGTGGCAATCTGGCATTTTGCGGGGGTGTTTGCAGCTGCCATCCACACGGTCTAATGGAAGCTGAACTGAACAGGATTTCTGAAGTACTTAGACAGCTAGACAAGTGAAATACAAGTTTATTCTGCCATTTACCAGTGAAGAGTACAGTGGAAGTTATCTCTATACATGAAATTGATGAATCATTGGATGAGAGGAGCTCTTTATATGTATGATGACCGATGAGCAAAGGATCGGCATCAGCATCTGGGATTCAGTGATCACAGGTAAGCTTATGCACATAATTGAGCACAAAATACTTTACTATAAACTGAAATAAGCAATGAAAGTGCTTGCTAGTAAATAATAGAGACACTGGAGGCAATGTGATGTCTGCTTCGGACCTATTTGAAAGAACATCACATAATTATCATACAGGTAGATTTCAAGAGTAGTAATACGTACTACATTTTGTACTGTTAGGAGCACACAATCAGATTTACAGGTCAATATGCACTCCTAACACTACTACTGAACTTGTACCATGATCAAAAGATCCCATATACGGTAGTGCCGAGCATCAGCGTAAACATTTTTAGCCCCACAATAAGTCCTGTCAACACCTGATTGTTTGAAGGGTCCAACACCCCCTTGACCCTTCTTGTCATTAGTTTTATAAAGTGTATTAATATTTGGGGCCCCTCTACAGGTTTATTTGAAAGGCAGACTAACCTAGAGCTTCTGGCAAGTCAGATGGAAGATTAGAAAGAAACAAGGAGGGACCAAGACAACAGCCAGAGGCAGAATAACCCCCATCTGTTGCCTTTTTCACAGCTCAGACACAGTCTAGCATTACTAGCAATGTGTATAAGCTGTTCTCCATGCTTTATTCGACTCACTACCCAACTATAACTCCTGGTAGTCATAAATAAACTTCAGTATGCAGTAAAAATTACCTTTTTTCTAACCGGGTGGTGTCTCACTCCTCCTCTCCTGCCAATACGGTTACTCCTGGTTCAAGTCTCGTCACCCAGTGAGAAGTACAGTCTTTGTAGATACTTTTTCACGTAGCAATACCTGTCTGTTGCTATTTTCACGCCTGTTAGGGCGCGACTTTCACGCAGCTACCTACCGTGTTGCCATACCTCGAGGGAAATTCAGGCATTACGCAATAATTACGCATGCGCAATTTGGGCCCTAAAGAGTTAAAGACATTCTGCAGAGTTTCCCCCAGAGGTGGGTACCAGGGTGCTCCCCAGTAACTGAAGGCGTTCGCGAGGAGTGTTTCCACAAATTACGTGCCGCTGCGCAAACCTCCCTTTCACATGTTAGCTGGTCTCCTCCTGATAATATTTTCCTACTGCTAGGAAAGTACTCCCCAAGGTAGCTCTGTAGTGCTGTCATTATCTCCAGCATATCTGCATGGCAAGCTTCGTTCTTCATCAGTACATCAAGTACATAGATCTCAGACTTCTGCTTCATCTCCTTTGAGTATTGATGTAGGATATGATCGGGAACAAGCTTCGAGAACCTGGCCAGGGATGTAATGTTCTTGCAGAGGATGCTGCCAACCAGTATATCAGATTTCGTTTAATCACACTGATGTCATCCTGTGTTGGTGTAAATGCTGATGAAGGCATGGAGGTCAGAGTGAGATTAGAGCCTGTGTTAAGGCTAGGGTGCGATTGTATTCAGTTACGAACTGCTAGCATTGAAAACATGTTCAGCATTTTGCCTTGGTGGTCTGATCTCAAATCTCAAACCTTCCTCATTTTGTTCACGTTGTCAAACTGCACACCAGATTCCAACCACTGTTGTATTGGAATTTGGTGCAATGTGCTAATGTTGGTAACACACTTCAGGGTCTGTGTGTAGCTACAGGTGACATTCAGATGGTTCAAGCGAGTACACACCTACGTAGTGTGAGGGAAATATGTTACATGTATATCAATAAGTCATTATTTGAAGTTTGAGATAATTCTATATAATGCCACAAAGATTGAGTTCACCAGATCCTTACCAGAAATATACCGTATAACGTAAATATAAGGTTATGCGAAACATGCACGTAACATAGTAAATAAGGTCATCGTGATCACCTCACGAAGTGAGCGTACAAACTGAATCATGGCTTCAAACAAATGGAGAAAACCGCCAGTCCTTTCTAGATATCTTCGAAGTCAACGTATTCAGCCTGACCCTTCTGCTAAGCACCTTGGTGAGCCAAGACGGAAGAATCGTAGGACTAATAAGGAAGGATTTCAGGTATTTCAGGGCGGGGCTGGTATGTGTGATGGGTCCCAGCATGAGCCTGATGAATCACAGTGCGAGCAGCATCCCCTGCTGGACCTTGAAGATGACGGAATGGATGATAGCACAAATAGCAGGAAGAGACGACGTACATATAGCGCCATTCGTAAGAAAGAGCTAGAATCGTGGAAGATTCAGCCTGACCTTGTTCAGCACAATGTAACCTCATTTGCTATGCCACCTAGACAGCTCTGTATGTGCTGCCCCAGTCTGGCTGAATTCCGCTGCCATGAGTGCTCCACCCTCGCATACTATTGTGAGGACTGCTGTAGATCTGAACACCACTATTGCAATTTTCTCCACATTCCTGAGAAATGGGTTTGTGGGCACTATGTTCATGCTCCCCTTGATGGTTTGGTGGTCCCCATCACTCATAATTGTCCCACGCTGTACAAAGAGAAGGTGACGATTGTGAGTCTAAAAGGTAATGTACTTACTGTAGCTACATATTGTGGTATGTACTCTATTTATAGAATGATATTTGTTGTATAGGTCAACATCATGGTATTTATATCACCTTTTGTGGCTGCAAGACCCAAGCAGGGTGATTGCTTGAGCTAGATCTATGGCTAGCAACACCATCCAAACCACACCTAGCTTTCACCATGGATCTTATGAGTACAATTCACATGCTTGTCCTGGAATGTCAAACGTCTCTTCATGACATTGCCAACTTCCTAAAAGCAACAGGAAAAGAGCAGCCAAAGGCAAATGTGCTCTTGGTGCATGTATTTCAATGCCAGTATAATGTATACATATACTGACATTATAGGACAAAGAAGTGTACAAGCAACTAACAACAACTTTCCATAGTACAGGTACCATGCACATAATCAATATGATTGTAGTTACTTTAGTGCATTCCTATACTCATTCTTAATCACAGAGTATTTAAACATGCAGTGGAGAAATCAGTTTGTCGCTCTTCATCCATGTATGAATGTCCTGCCTGTCCTAAGGTATGTATATTGGGTAATATTGTCATGTTTGTACCATGTATAAATCTTGTACCTTTGACCAAACTTATAGGCAAACACGTCAGATCCGCTCTTTCTTTCTATTGATGCTAACTTTCGCCTATGTTGCCGTAAAAATGCTGGCAAGGCTAGTGAAGGAAACAGCCCTCTGTTCAATTCCTCATTCTTCTGTCTTCAACCTAATGTGGACCAGTACGTTCAGTCAAGAGAAGGAAGTAGTATTACGTTTGTTCAGGTATGGGTATGCATCTATGTATAGGTATATTTATTACTTCAAGCTTATTCATTTTCTTTTTCCAGAGACAGTGTAGTGACTTCAGAGCTGGGGATGTCTTACGCTCTCGATTATGCTATCATGCTCTTGATGAAACAGCCGTGCTTAGAGCTATTTGTCGACATGACCTTCCAATTCAAATGCTAAGCTTATTTGCGCGCCGTATACGCGCGTGGGTCGTAGTCGCGGGAAAAATGAAACAGCGGGAAATTCGCAGTCAAGATGTCTCCTACATTTAGGTCCAATTATGTTCGGCGACACCGATGAGCAGATCACTTGGTTCCAGAGTAAGGGACTCCTGACCCGGAACAAGACCTGTCCTGCATGCAACCAGGCTATGATAATGCAGACCCGCAGCGATGTCAGTGACAAGCATAGGTACATACACAATCATACCTAGCAATATACTTGTAAAATTTTAGTAGCTATGCATCACAGGTGGAGATGTTCTGATGCCACTTGCAGGAAGTCAGTGGGTCTTCGAGATGGGACCTTCTTTGAGAAGTCCCATTTCACGCTGCAGCAGTGGCTGGTCCTAATGTACAGGTGGTGCCGCGAATACCCCGTTACTGACGCGGCTGAAGAGGCAAAGGTCAGTGAGAAGTCTGCAGTTCAGGCCTATCAGTACTTCAGAGACATCTGCAGCTGGAGAATTCTGAACTGCGATTCTCCACTCATGCTGGGAGGGCCAGGTGTGGTCGTGCAGATTGACGAGTCCCTCTTTCGGCATAAGCCAAAGGTGCAAGTAGTGATATTGGCACCTAATTGAACACACAGTAATGTTTTTACCCTTTAACATCACCGGGGACGTCCTCCAAGATCCGATGTTGGGGTGTTCGGCATGTGTGATACTAGCCACGCTCCAGCCCTGGGAGTGATGACGATTGTCCCTGATCGAAGTGCTCAGACACTGCTGCCTATACTGCAGCAGCACCTTCGCAGTGGGACAATCGTGCACAGTGACGCGTGGGCAGCATACAATCGTGTGCAGCAGCTTCGGCAAGTTTCACACCATGAGACGGTGAACCACTCCCTTCACTTTGTCAATCCAATAACTGGGGTACACACCCAAAACATAGAAAGTTACTGGAATAGGACGAAGACTAAGTTCAAGAGGATGAAGGGAGTGCACGAGTCCATGCTTCCTTCATACCTCGATGAGTTCATGTGGCGGGAGTGCCATGGCAAGAGCGCCTCCACTGCCTTTGCCAGTCTATGCAGACATAGCGCTGAGATACCCTGTGTGAAAAGGTGTATTTTAATTTTAATACTTAACTCTTTTTAACACTTAACTTTGCTTTTTGTACGTACGTTCAGGTAATTAGTTAGTTAGTAGACATACCTTGCATCTTTTTTGTATGTTCCTGTTATTCCTCAGCCAGTTGTTAGTATTAGCTTGCCTACAAGCCACAAGCAACTTGACCCTCTCCATTTTTTTACACGCTGTCTCAACTGTCAGCTCACGTGCATTGCCCACATTTACTTTGGTCACGTGCCACGCCCCCACACACTTCTATGGCTTCCCGCAAGCGTTTGCCATCTGGTCCGTCAAGTACAGTTGATCCAAGATGAAGATAGTGAGAGCGAAATCAGTGATTTTCATGTTTTGATGAGGCAAATGACATGGAGAGGTATGTGACCATGCATGGAGATGAGTGCGGGAGTGTGGATGATGATGCCGGAACAGAAGTGGAAATGGATACAGAAGAGAGTAAAAATGAGAGCAATCAGCAAGGTAAGAACAATTCTAATGGTAAGAAATCCAGTATATACAAAGCTGGATCAGCTGAACCATCTGGATCCACGGCTGAAGTGGGACGCGGCCGGTCCAGAAGTTCGCAACCAGGTACGATTTTCTTACACTAGTGATCAATGGTATATTGTATGCGATACAAAGCAGGTCCATAACTGAACTTGATTTGTATTATTTGAAAAGGTATTAGAAAATATAACCATTGACCACTGACAGACAGGTCGGCAGCCTTGTCCGAACAGTCCACCTAGCCACTTCCGGTCAAGAAGCCCTGTCAGATGACCCTCTTCATCTCTCCGTAGACCAGCCAAAACCTAAGTGGAGATAAAATATGATCATGGTATAATTGCTGCACATTTTCATTACAAAAGGTACAACTACTAGCAGTGACAATGGCACAAGCTCAAACAGGCAGTCTCTTTCAGACCGCAACTGCCCCAATGGGAGCCAGAATGGCAGTCCTGATGAGAGCAGTGGGGAAAGCCAATACCGTGGTAGCAGTCGTAGACGTAGCAGCAGTTGTGGACATGGCAGCAGTCGTGGACATGGTGGCAGTCGGGGACGTAGTGGTAGTCAGGAGAGTGGTGGCAGTCGGGGGCGTGATCTAGTACTAGATGTAAATGTAGGTCTGTTTATAGTATGAATGTCGTATCTTCACTACCATGCAGCAAGTTGATGGTTACAGCCTTTTCTCACATTTTGTGCTCCAGTTAGTGTAGTTCCTGCATGGCCACTGTCTTTCTCAGACAATCCTGGAGTTAAGAATACATGACAATGCTAGTTGTTCGCTGAAAGAGCTGTATACACAATGTAGCTTCTATTTTGGTAGGTTTACAGTCTACTACTACTACACAGAAACATTGATACGTCATAGCAACACACTAAAAACCCAGAAGGCATTCAATCGATATCTCGCCCTTTTTTCGCCTAAAACTAGTGCTTTCTGTATAAAATTTTATCCCAGAGTCATTTTCTTAGCCCTTTCCACCCACTAAATGCGTATTCTAGGTACTAAAAAATATATATATACGCCGCTACTTCCACTCACCTCAGTAGCGCTTCCACTCTCCTCGGGTCTGTCGTCTCCCCACAGTTGTTTTTTTCAAAGTCGTTCGTCTAAACACCTTTGTTTCGAAATATATGGTACCTCTTCACAGTTTTCCACCTTCAGTTGACCAAAGAAAGTCGCAGAGAGCGCGGTGGAAAGAGATTTACTTCAACCCACATGACATCACGAGGCATGGGGGGGCACGCCCTATTATTTTTGCGCACGGCAAAGTGTTAGAGAAAAGTAATTGCATGCTAGTGTTTTAGTGTATGTTATGCCAATAAATCATACTCTACTCTATGATTCTCTTCAGGCTAGCATATGCTAATTACCTTTTATGTACTTTAATGAGTGAGTCTATTTTGCCCTCTACGCTCAACCTACTGTATGACATTGGGTGTAAGCTTCAAGCACACTGGAAGGTATGCACTATCTATGAAGGCATGCTGTATTACCTGAGTATATTGCATTATCAGTTCATGCATGGTGGTATTTTGCAGGCAAATTCCGATGCTTTTCAAGATCTCAGTAAATGCAATGTGGCAGTTCCCATTTTTCATGCTTATGCTCATGATGCACTCTGTCAGTATAAATTCAGTCCCAGGAACAAAGAAGGCTTTGGTCTTACAGATGGAGAGGCTGTGGTCGTTTCTTGGCCGTTTTGCAAGAATGAGCAAGGAGATGTCTTCTGCCAATAGAGTTGATCTTCTCAGTGATGCCCTGTCCCACTATTGTAAATTGAAGCTGGAAAAGCTGGGTAAGGAAGCAGTATTGGCAATTGTAGGGCCCTATTAACCTGTTATTGATACCTTAATTGTACAGAAAGAACAGCTGTTGACAGGTTCATGACCAGCTACCTGCACTTCTGAATAAGATTGAATCCGAAGAGGAAATTAAACTTTCTAGGGACTGAGTGAATATGAGTATGTCCTAGATTTTGCAATAGTTATCCAATTCATTCGAATGCTTATGCATGCATAGAAAACTGGATGAAACTACTAAGGCAGTTGTCTTCAGGTCAGGTGTCATCCCCGTTGGCTGCTCAAACCATCGAACATTTAACTAAGTAGGTTATCTGACTGGTTTATTCTATGATTACATATACATGTATATATACTATCGTTAGACATGAGTATGCTGTCCAGAGGTTTGAGCAAGAGCATGGGATCCTACACTGATGGAATTCAGACATGGAAGAGTATTCAGAAGCAGCCAAGATCGCCAACATGGGGAAACAACAGAAGCTGAAACAAGAAATGCTTGTATCTGCCAAAGAAAGAGTGTTTTACCTGACAACCCTAGTTCACCATGCAAGTAGACAATACAATATCTAACCTGAGTTGGTACTTCCATCAAGTTGTTTTCTTTTCTACATTAGGGGGACGGAAACAAGCCGAGCGTATCAGCAAAATGATTCAATCTTGCAAACATCGCATCAAGAAACTCCATGCACAGTATGTAGAGTTACAAAGAGAGAATGGAGAAGGTCCCCGAGGAACCATTGAAGATGTTTGCAACCTTCAATCACATTTTTGGAATACTGAGCATGTATATACATTCACTGAGCCCCATGAGAACATCCCTCCATCTCTTCAGCGTCGACTCATAGAGTTAGCAAGAATGCAACAGCGGACTGTTGAGGAGAAACAGTTACTAATAGCCGAATCTATTTGGATGGTTGAGTTTTATAACAACTGCCTTCACTCCTGGAACTCGCATCTTAACTTTGTTCAATGTCTTCAGGAAGATATTCACGATGTGGATCTGAGTCCCAATGAGGCTGATTTATACTTAAAAGTTGGTAGTATTGTTCATGACTTACCTTGCCAGTCGGCTGGCCTTATTGCTGTTGCACTAATGAATTGCCAGCTACTTCACTTCAAGCTGCAGAGAATTGAGAGTATCGTGTGCACTCTTGTTCGAGCATACTGGTCCGCTGATATGCGTAGCCAGTCCCTCCTTGCTAGTACTAGAAAACAATGTAGACCAGATATTCTCCCTATTGAACCACTGTACATGGGTGTGCTTCAAAGTACTGAAAGTTCTCTTCCTTGGCCCTCTGAAGTTGTGAGCTCAGATAGCGGTGATGATGTTAGTGATGATGATGTAGTGACCTTGTATGAGAGTAGTAGTAGTGACTCTGATGCCTAGCTTTATTGTATGGCAATTTTGGTGTGTGTGCATTACTCTATGTGACATGATTGGAGTTTCATGCATGTGTACTAAATATTCCAAATGTCCAGAACTCAGACTATAATAATTGGAGTGCTTGAATTAATTGGATCATAAAAGTTTGAAAAACTGTCACAATAATAGATGAGTATCATGGATAGTGTGATAGGCTCAGTCTAATACAGAGACTCATGAATCTTCATGAGAGTGGCCCGGATCTGAGATGTCTTCACGACCAACTTCATTGAGCCCACTTTCTGGGAGAGGGATGGGTAAGAATCCAACTCTGTCGAGATTGTTGTGAATCTGCCTTACTTCTGAAGACTTATATTTTGCTGGCTGTTGGAACTGTACACCTGTAGGAAGCCCTACGGCAACACATTTCATTTGGTCAGGACTTGAGTATGGAATTCTGCCATGACCGCAGACAGATTCTAGGTAAGGGGGACAATCCATATAAAAGGTACTCAACAGTAAGCATAAATCAGACATACGATATTTTCTTTTCCTGTCTGAACGCACATCTTCCAGCATCTCATACGTTGCTTGTTTCCTCTTCCTGCCATTCTGTATGTAGCTGGCACCTGTAAGTATAGGTAATTATGCCAAGTAGAGAAAGAAAGGGAGAGAATAAATTGGAAAGCCAGCTAGTATAATAGTATTCAAGCAAAGAGTTTGAAATTTCCGTTACACTTGATTAGTATATACGTATTATAGTAATGGTTTGAACACAAACTCAGGATCAAAGGTAGCACATACAGGTACTATTGTACTTACCACACATGTATCGGAAGAAATTATTATCAACAGGGGGCCCTTTTCCTCCTCAGCTGATAGATAATCTGCCACTGTATCAGAGCTACAAATGATCTTACAGTCAGAGGTAGTAGTAGTTCAGCACCACTCCATATCCTTGACAGAGTTTTAAACTGCAGATGACAAGAAAAGTACATGTATATACTAAAATAATACCAAATCTACAATGTCATGTACTAGAAAGTAATTTAGCATTAATTAATGGCTAGTATGTTCTCCAAGTGCATGCGCATTTCACTTTGCTGCATGACATACGTTTGAACATACCAGGGAAGGCGAGTCTCAACCCAAGCCAGCTGGGGCTAAAATCAGAACGAACGAAGTGGATACTCTATTATGTAGCTATAAGAATCTACTGCCCGTATCATCGATTTCTTATTTTTCTACCAGCACAAGCAGCCCTATGTAGATAGCCATTGAGAATTTGTATCAGGCTTACAGTTAGCAAAATGAAACACACACATGGATCTGGGGACAAGACTAGGTATAATGCACTCATGACCCTCTAAAATAATACATGTAAGCATAACTAACACTGAATGTCCATCCGCTGTACATGTTTATACATTATACAAGTACCTCCAGAGTGTGTTCCAGCCATCTCACTGCAAAAGAGATTAAAACCACTCCTCTTGTGGGGCTTCTTCACTATAACTACACTGTCCTGTATAGGATCATGAGCGGCTTCATTCTTTCAGACTGAACTTCATTGCAATATGATGTAAGTATACATGTACCTGTGAATGTGAAGGTTCTTGAAAAACAGTGGCTTCTTTTTCCAGGTAGAGTAATAAAGTACATCACCCAATAAGCCAAACTAAAAAGCTGGTCTAGCTTATTAAATTGCCTCGTAATCGAAAAGAAGGTCCCAAGATTACTCCATGGCCATCCTTGTTTCCATATTTATGTGGGTTCAGCATCAACATTTATACCACATACCATAGGAACAGTCTGATGACTGATATGAACAAGTATACATGTATGTACTTCTTATCACTAGTACTATCACAGAATGTTTAATTTCAATGGCTAAACTTTCTCTTGTAGCCTCAATTCATAGGCACTCATGGCCTGGGAAAGAGACTATTGACTATGCTGTGGTAGCTAACCGTAAAGTTACTGGTATATTTTATGGGAGCTAAGTATTCATGGATGGTGGAACTTGACAGGTGGCAACACTAAAAGGGTATTTCTATAGCTATAGCTCTTAAAGGACGATGTCAAATGATGTCACACCGCGCGTTGTACGGAATTCAATTAATATTCAATAATTAGTTTGATTGACAGCGTATTTTGGCAAAGTTGAAGATAGAAAGCCATCGTACATAAACCTATACAAAGCCTTATGGAGAAGTATAAGGCTGTTTACAGTAGGAGACTATGAAGCGGTTGAATCTTACCATTTTGTCAAGCCATCTGGAGGCCTACCACGATCAGAGACGGCGAAAAACTAAGCAGTTGTAGTTGAGACATGCTTAGGCACCTACACAACCAGCTAAAAACACAGCTGTCACACTCCTAATACAAGTTCAGGACGCTTGTCTCGATCAGCCACGCGCTAATTGACTATACTGTAGTAGACTTCCTGTTGTAGCCCTTGTGGTTTTAGTGCTTACGTAGGCAGAAGCCAAGTTTAGACAGGGGATATCCCTAGCCCTTTGTAGCTGGTAAATGGGCTGGGCTACCTAATCTACTACGGTTGTAGGCGGGGTAAGTCCCTGGCGTCACGCATACGTGACAATCGTCCACATACGTAATACGCGTGGTCATGCATTCGTGACAATCGTCCTCCAAGAGATAGAGCAGTTGCAGGTGACATCACAATTGTTGTAACAACTTCTGTTTAGCTGCCATTGAACACAACTTTCTTTTGCCACACAAGTGCTTAATCACATGTTTTTGTCACAATGCTGCAACCACTCTATTTATATCCATTTCAGCCTTCCATGGAGGAAGGCACATGTAGCTATAGAACCTCAGAACTACAGATCTGGGTATAATAGCAGAGATTAAGGCCACAGTCCGATTCGTTATGCTCCAAATCTCCTACTTTGCTGGTTGATGTGGATTCACTATGCAATAATCAGCTACCAATTTGAATAATAATTAAGGTGGTGGAGGAGGTCTGGTTCTGGAGAGCAACTGGTAGCTATTTAATTAGTCATGTTGATAGCAATGGCTAGTTAGACACCTACTGCTGGTTTGCAGCTTGGTAAACACGGTCAGTATCCTCATTCCCAGGATTTCACCCAGCTTTTGTTGCTTGCAGAATGTGTCAGGTAGTCTTATTCCCCAGCCGACTTTTTGCCCTCCATTGGGAAAAGTACGTCTGGTAATGGAGGGCGAAGAGTCAGCTGGGAACGAGACTACGTGGGGGGAGCTTGGGAACGAGGAGCTCATGCATGAATACACACTCATGGGCTCCTGGTGTGGTCCTAATAATAAGCAAGGCAATTTTTATTTTATATACCAGCTTAGCAGGTGTGGCCTGAATTTCCTCAGCAATCCGCTGTATTACAGTAGTATTTTGCTTGGAGACAGATCTGACACCCTTCTCGTGGTAGTATGACCTTAGGATCTCCCTCTGAGAGTCATCGAAGTGAAATTTCCCACGAGACATCATGCTAGCTAGGTCCACGTACTAAACACTGTTACTGCCTCGTGAGGTGGCCACGATGACCTTATTTACTATGTTACGTGCATGTTTTGTATAACCTTATATTTACGTTATACGGTATATTTCTGGTTAGGATCGGGTGTTGAGTTGAGTTGAAATGCTCAGTTGTTGCTTCATTACCTTTAAGCTTCATACAGGATTTTTAGGTGGGGGTGGGGAAGATGATGTGCAGGGAGCCACACTGTCTAGGGGGGATGGGGTACCCCTCCCCGGCAATTTGCTAATAAACTACTGCACATCAAAGAAATACCTACTTCAGAGTTCTGAAGGGTATCCCAGCCCCCCCCCCCCCACATGAAACCTTGGTCAGTCATAAACATACTTTACCTTCTTATCGACTTGTGAGGTAAATAAAAGCAGTGAGACAAGGGTCTGAATACCACACATTTCACGGTTTCTCTCCTTTAGGATGGTTGCCACTGACATGAAAATACCTGGGTGATGAACATCACTGTGTTTGTGCTGGTTGCAGTGATCATTCTGACTGCAGATTGTTGACAATACTCTCAGCAGGGTTGGGGCCTTTGATTCAAGCTCACGGATACAATTTTTCTCCACTGATACCCCTCCAATGCACTCACAGGGACCTTCCGAAATGGTGACGGTGGACTGGCATTTCGTCTACAGAGCACAGAACACTCATTGTCGATTAAATCAAGAACCTTAAGGAACAGAAAGTCTCTTAGGCCGTCATGACCAAATGCAGCTTTGGAAATTGTTGGTAAATGGCCGCCTGCAAGTGCTCGGCCTAATCTGACAAGGGGTATTTCCAGTTCTCGCTGATACGGCTTGGAGTGACAAGGTGAAAATACAGATACCTGGATGTTATGGAATAACAAATGTAGCAATGCATGTTGTGCACGTGTGCATACATGTACATTACTTGTAGTTGCAATAAAAGTTTGCAGGGGATACATGTGCGCATGTTAGTGTGATTGTAACACTGTACTTCTCTTACCGTCACAGGGTTTGGATCAGACGAGGCTGTGGGTGTTCCAATCATGGCTGATGAACTACTGGCACCTTCAGATGGCCCTAGGCAATACATTATGTTAAGTTACCCTCTCTGAATATGAACTCTGTAGTAGACTTCAAACTTGTTACCTGCGTCACAGCTATGGCCGCGTAGAATATTATTGATATCCAGTGTCGCCAATGGTGTACGCTTCACGCGAGTAAGTGGCCAATATTCCAGCGAGGGAACAGGTCGCAATGCCGAGGGGCCAAGGGACGAAGTCAGATGTGTCTGAAAATGATTACCAGTGCCAACCATAATTTCTGTATTACGTGTTAATGTTTTTTTTCTTATAATATTATTCATATATGTACAGACTGTGCTATTACCTTCCTGGAAAGGTTTCTTGCCAAGCATGTTGGCTCGCTTAGCTGGAGGGCGAACCGCAACGGTGTGAGGAGAGACGCCTGGACCACTGCTAGTCTCCTTTGACCGTTTCCTGCTATCTTGTCCATGACCAAGCTTGTTTAAACTCTCCCGCGGCAGTCTGTGAAGATCCTGCAGCTTCTCCACACTGAAGGCCTTATCTCTACAACTTCGACAGACATACGTTGGCAGGCCATCGTTTTTCGTCGCTGCTATGAGAAATATCTGTCCAAAACGACCTGGTAGATCTTGAAGCTCACCTTGAACAGTGAACAACCCAGTAGCATGCCTCGCATCTATTTCGGAAAGGCAGAAGCGGCCCAGCAAGGTACTCATCGCCATCGAAACGACGGTTGTACGTGCACGTGGCCGTTGTAAATTTCCCCGAAAATTTTTCCGTGTTACTATCTGCCAGTTCAGCTCGCGTATCTTGATAAATTATACAGTAGCTTCCACTGCGCATGTGGCTTAGCCTCATTCCCAGGCCTCCGCTTTATTCGGTTGCATGAAGGTAAAGCGCTTTGCCTTCATGCCCACTTTGTTTGGTTGCACGGAGGTAAAGGATCTGTAAACGTGTGATTCTATGGTGGCAGTGTCCATAGCCACCTTCAGTGATAAGCTCTTCAAAACGTAATGGCAAGCTGCATCACCAATTCACCATTTTGTGGGCGTTTTAAAATAGAGGGCCAAGAGGATGTGGTAGCTTGGCTGATTTGTCCACGTTACGAATAGGTAATAGGTCAAGAGCCATGATCTGCTTCACGAAAACTTTACACTGTAGTCAAATTTTGGTTAGAGAGTTAGTGCCCATGAGGCATACCAGCTGCAGCTTCAATATCTCAGTAGTTTTTTAAGATATATACATATACTTTGGAGTGCTAAGCAATCACATATTGTAGTAATAGTGCTGTAAAACATAGGTATCTATGTGGTATAGATGATGAGATATTCGTAGTTGAACATTGCTTGAGGTCACGAAACAATGTTTGGGTATCCCGCCACCTTAAGGGCGTGGCTAAGCCTTTATAGAACGGTAATGGGGACTTTCCGTTCGTGTAGAGCTGCTGCTGAGTGTGCATGCACTGAGCCTATATATAGGCGCTTCGTGTAGATTAATTGCATAGTTAGTGCAGAATTTGGCGCTCCTTAAACACTCACAGAAGTAAAACCAATAAAATCCTAAAATAAATATATTGCAATAGTCTCGGGAAATGATCTACTGAAAACAAACTTTAAGCAATATCTTCAATAATACTATCCAGTACAGGAAATGAAAGTAACCAACTGAAAAGGGTGATAGAAGTGTGAAAATGACATAGCAAACATTCTAAAGAAATCCACTGAAATCAGGGTAAGCTCTTCCTGTACAATATGCAACTAAATAAGAGAAACTTAAACCAAAATAGCCAAAGACAGTAATGCAGAGAGGAGCACCAGGCAACCACATCAGAATATTAATGGACTTTTTAATATGATGTAGTAGCTAACAACACCCTGGGTAGCATAATTATAACGCTACTATATCCTGTCAAGAAGCAGTCTGATAATTCCAGGGGAAATTAGGTAGCTTTGCTAAAGTGCCCTAATCGAAACAGCCCTTAAGCCACATGATAGTGGGTGAGTGTGTAAATATTCAATTAGCCATGTACAGTGGAACATTACTGCATTATTGAAGCTCATACCTTACTACAAGGTAGCAGGGCCTAAAAGTAGGGCTAGTAGCAGCCAAAAAGCTAGTAGTTTTTCCAATTTGGCTAGTTGTATGACTCAACTACATGGCCCAGATGTGGTGTTTCCTGGAAGTGATGAGCTCAGGTTTGAGGAGGTGGTGGTATAGCATGATGAGTCTGAGAGTGAGGAAGAACATGAGATTGAGATGTAAGTAAAAATTCGTGCAGAAGTGAACAGCATAATAATTATAAAATTCCATTGGTACCTGAAGGACTTAACAGTGTGACAACGGAAATGATTCAGGACATGCAGAGTCTATGAATGGGTGTATAGGAAGGGACTACATGGAAAGGATGTTGAAGAAAAAGTTTAATCACATAGGCGCATTAATAGTAGTGATAAATAGCTAATAATGGCCACATTCCTAAACCTGTACACTGTCATGGTATTTGCACAATTAATTTAGTATGTTATTGCAGTATTTTCCAAATGGATTAGTGCAATCTTTGAAAGTGTTGTCGCTCTTAGAAGAACCGGTTAGGGATATATCCAGACAACACGCAAACAGCTCATCAATAGAGACGTCAGGAATGATGTTAGTCCTTTTGCCTGTGCATGTGCTCGGAGTACCAGCAGAGCTGCATTCAGAGCTCAGCGATGTATCCACTCTGACAGTCATTTTGCCTGTGCCTGGAATACCAACAGAGCTGCTCAGCGAAGTGTCCGAGTCAACATCCATGTCATCTCCAAACTGCACAACCGAGATACATTTACAGTACTAGGGATATACTGAACCGTGCATACATTTTGTGATCTTCATGATTATGTACCAGTACTTTTGCCTGGTAGACCCAGGAACCGTTGATGAAGACATGAATGTCCAGCACCCGATATCTCCAACAGCGGTTCCCCCCAGGGTCCATAGAATATGGATGGGACATGACCTACACTAGCACCTACGTCAGATAAGTCATAGAACTTGATTACCTGGCATTGGCAAGAAAAAAAAAGCCAGCTGTGAGTCTCTCACAGCGCCTGCCATCTTCAGCAAAGTAACAGTGCATGTGCAGTCGCGTAAACGTAATTGGTATTGCTCACGTGGACACAAAACGTCACAGAACAGCAAGATGGCCGACAAAAAGTCGCGCTCGCGATCATATGGGATCGTTTCTCGGAATTGGCGCTGGAACAGTGCTGCTTGTCACCGCGACAGGAAAGTTCAGTTACTCTGCATTTGATTCCTTTAAGTTCAGACCTTAATAACTCGCATATTTGTGCACATACCATGCTAAAGGCATGGGGGACTCAGAAATGGCGCTGGAACAGTGCTGCTTGTCACCGCGACAGGAAAGTTCAGTTACTCTGCATTTGATTCCTTTAAGTTCAGACCTTAATAACTCGCATATTTGTGCACATACCATGCTAAAGGCATGGGGGACTCAGAAATGGCTACTTTGGCCCTGCTCTCTGAAACTGCTGATAGTTAAGACTTCTTGCAGTTCAAAGGACCTTACCTTGGTGAGAATCTGATGGCGGTGGTTTGGGACCTTAACTATAATGCTTGTAGAAATAACATGCTAAGCCAGGGCTGTTTCCCGCCATGTACTGTCATATGACTGTCACATGATGTAGTTGGCACCTATCCATTTTATTCAGTATTTCCTGGAGCTCATGAAAATGTGTTTACATTTCTTGTATCATGCTTAGGTTTAGAGATATGCGCCTGTAAAGTCAAAAAATCTCTTTTTGCTCTCTGTGTTCCACTGTACATACATACTCATACACATGCCATTTACAAACACTGTATGACGTGTGCATGCGCACATACATACACATGCACATACCACACACACACAATTTCAGTATAAATTCCATAAACTGGTCAACGGCTATGGGCAGTGGGAGGCCGGTAGCAAGGGACAGAGGCAGAGGGAAAGTGTTAAGGGTCTATGATGGGATCAGGTATGAATCGAATTGAGTACAGCCTTGTTATGGGTACCAGCCAAAGGAATAGGCATAGTAGGCTTATAGGTTAATTCTCAAAGATGCAGACGGGAGATACACCCCCCCCCCCCTCCCAAAGCAGGAAGAACTCGTCCTCAAAAGAAAAAGGGGGATGCACCCCATTTAGTGGGAGGGATTGGCCCTCAGAGTGCAAGAGGGGGAGGCGCCCTGAAGCGAGAGGGATGTACCTTGAGAGTAGATGGGGAATCCCCCCCCCTCAATGGGGGCAGGGGGATGCACCCCCCACAGCTGGAGGAATTTGCCCTTCAATTGGGCAGGGGGATGTGCCCCCACAGCAGGAGGGAGTTGGCTGCAATCGAAAAGGGGGGTGTGCCCCCACAGCAGGAGAGAGTTACCCGGGGATGCGCCCCCACAGCAGGAGGGAGTTATATACCCCGAAAACGTCCTGGCCGTCCATTAATGGTTCCTTCAGCTCGGAGGTTCTGTGAGGACCACTTTCTGAAAAGAGGAGCTACTACTGCCAATACCAGAAGCAAAGGCATGAAACTGTCTGGCACTGCAGTAGCTGCCAAGTCTTCCTGTGCCACAATGGCAGAGATGACTGCTTTCTTCTGTACCACTGTAGCCTGCACAGGAATACCAGTATCTGACATTTGTTGCAACCCAGGGCCACTTATTATGTTTCGCTAACCTTTCTTAGTCCTAGTTAGTCACTGTTCCGTCTTGTTCTGTGTCTTTGCTTTGTCCTGTAACTGTATACAGGTACCTAAGTTAAACGGTGGTTACGTCTACACGGGAAATGCAGCCTCGAGCGTGAGCTGTTCTGCTTAGACGATTATAATACTTGGAGTACGCTTTATGATGGACCCGAAGTGAGTTGCTGTAGTTACGTTTTGTAGTAAGCACACGGATACAACAGCTAGACCGTTATAGAGCATACTAACCTCCATGATGTGCATTAAATGTAGTCGGCAAACTGCAGTAGACAGCTGTCTGCCATTACAATGTTGCATACAAGAACGAATGGGTGTACAGTGGCATTCTCAAGTGGGTAGGCGCTAAGCTATAATTCACATTAGCTATATTTTGCTACTCTGCTGTATCTTTAAGCCCCACTGAAAGCTTTGCAGTGCAAAGTGGATTCTGTGTCTGTTACATTAAAGGTGCTGTTAGTTTATCATGAATGAGAGCATATGTGGATACAGCTATACCGCTCATCTACCCCACACAACCACAACAACAGAAACAAGTAACAAAAACACATAAAAAAATATGAAAGTACATTATAGGGATGGAATCCCCAAAAAGCAACCGAACAAGGTAGGAATGACACCGCAATACCCTTACCGATTGTCATCCCTACGTATTTAGCCATTTTTCAAACCTCACACTCACACACACACACGCACCAATCCCTGGCATGCCACACCACCCAATAGAATGCGGCAATTGCAGTACTTAATGCAACACACATCACCCTCTCACGCTACAACTTATCCTCCACATGCAGCAATACACACTCTAGATTACATACAGGTACCACTTACCCCCACATTCTACACCACAATCCACACCTACAAGGACACCTACACTCTTCCACCTGCAACACCCTTTCACTTTGCCACATTTCCAAAAACATTACTCTATTATTGGGGCGAGCCTGAGCAAGCCCCACACTAGCAAGTCGGATTCTGCCCCCGTGTCTGTATGTTTGGTACGTACGTCTTACCGAATCTGGGGTACAAAAATCTATTTTTGCATATTACGCATGACGTAACGTTAACCACGTGCGTACTAATTCAAATTTGAATTAGAAAAAGTGTTGCTTCAAATCTTTCGAATACTCCCATGGATACTTCGTCGCCTACTACTATGGATACTTTGCCACCGGTTCCAGAAGTGGTTCAGGAGAGATCTCAACCACAACAATCAGCTACCGATGCAGCGAGAGAGGAGAGGCTTCGAAGACGGCGAGAACGTGAAAGGGAACGTCGTGCTTCCATGGTGCTATTTAATGAAGGTTAAGAAGACGAAGAGATAGGGAAAGGGCTAGGCGCCATGCTCAGGCTGACGAGAAAAGAGACGCTATTCTACAGCGAAGGAGGAAGTGTCTAGCTGCTGAGGGTCCCGAGGAGAGAGAGGCGAGGCTGAAGCAAGTGATGAGTTGTCGAGCGGAGAGACTAGCTACTGAAACTGTCGAGAAGAGAGAGGTGAGGTTGCAGCAGATGAGTAGTTCTCAGAGGGAGAGACTTGCTGCTGAGAATGCAGAAGAGAGGGAGGTTAGGCTACAACATGAGAGAGAGCCACAGGGAGCAACGAGTGCAGAGAGCACTTGGCCAGTTGAATCTCCCATTTATTCAACAGCGTTCTGTACAAACCAAGATTGTAGAATTTGTTGTACATGACAGTTGAAAGATCAACTGCCATACCGATATTAATTGTAAAGTCGTGTAATTTAACCACTATGTGTATCTGTCTGTGTTGCAGGGTTTGACCCAAGTGGAGGATATGCTGATTTCTCCAATTTTGCCCATCATGTCACTCTACCGCTTACCACACGGGCAGTACGGCTACAGCGGGCATGTCATAAATCTGCCCCAGGACATCACCTCATTTGCCACCAGCTTGCCACGACTGCCCAGTGAGCTCGATGTCATAGTTGTGAGAAAGGAAGGAGCTAACCAGTCCCACCGCGACTTCTGTGTGAGAAGGTCGGTAGTGCTTCGTGCACTACAATAGCTGCTGGCTAACAACATATACTACTGCAACATCCGCATTGACCCTGATGCTCTTGCTCTGCTACCAGAGGACGGTGACATCACTGGACTACACTCCGTCACACTGGAGTCTCCTGGTGCCAGTGATCAGGAAACACCACCAACACAAGGTGAAGATGCCGACCCCTACAATGCTAATCTAGCAACAACATTTGTGCCCATCAATCCGAGTCCGGGGATGACGGAGCAGGAGACAGTCAGGAAGTCCGTGCAGGAGCGCCAATCCAGTCAGCCATCTGAAGCTCCCCCAACAGTCATGTGGCCTCCCAGTGGGAGTACTCCCATCAACGAGTTCAACACTGAGGGCTACATGTCGTGTTCCTTCCCAACACTATTCCCGACCGGTGCTACTGACTTTTTAGCTCCACGACAGCATGCGGTCACTGTTGGCAACTACTTCAAACACCTCATGATGTACGAAGATGGTCAATTTGCCGAGCATCCTCGATTCCATTACTTTGCTCTCAACACTGAGATGCGCTGGCGTGCTCTTCAGACAGGCCAAATCAATGTTCGTCAGCACCCACAGGATGCCCAACTATCCGTTGAAGAACTTCGTGACATGGTTGGCCGTGACGGAGAAGCCTTTTCCAACCATGTGCTGCACTATGCTGCAAGTCTGCGTGGGACAAGACACTACTGGATGAAACAGCGGCGTCGGCTCATTGCCATGGTAGACACACTTGGTCTACCTACTGTGTTCTTCACGCACAGTGCAGCCGACCTCCAGTAGCCAGAGCTTGCACGCCTGATCTGCCCTGATGACCCTGACTCCAGCTCCAGCCGGAACCGAGCACTGGTGGAGAACCCAGCCATCGCTGACTGGTTCTTCCATCATCGCATTCAGAAATTCGTTGAGGCTTTCTATATTGGTGTACTTGGTGCTGCTGACTACTGGATGTGTTTTGAGTGGCAGCACTGTGGAAGTGCTCATGTACACGGTCTGGCTTGGTTTCCTGATGCACCTGATGTGGAGCAGGCGCTCACCTTAACCGATAGCTCTGATACAGCAAAGCAAGAACTCCTTCAGTATGTCGATCGGATTGTGAGCACGGTCAACCCAGCTATTCTACCTGATGGAAGTAATGCAGACAGTGCTCCTCCTCCCAGGACAGATCCCCACATCTGCAACAAGCCATATGCTGAGGTTGAGGATTTCCAGCAAGACTTGACCGACCTTGTTGCTACTTGCCAACGTCACACCCGCTGCTCAGCTGCGTACTGCTTGCGTACTCAGGACGGCCAGCAAAAGTGTCGATTTGGCTATCCAAAGCCACTATAGCCGGAGACGACCCTTTTAGTAGAGAACGGACAGCCAGAGTTGTTGACAGCATGGAATGATGGTCTGGTCAACAGTTACAACCCAGTTCAGCTGTCTGCGTGGCGTGCCAACATAGACATCCAGTACTGCGTATCTCGCCACAGAGTGATCGAATACTGTGCAAAGTATGCCACCAAGTGTGAGCCCCGGTCCCAGCCACTGAAAGAGATCTTCTCTACCATCGTGAGGAGTCTCAAGGACGACAATACTTCCCTGAAGGCTGTGCAGAAGCTCCTGATCAACAGTGTCGGAGAGAGACTACTCAAACATGCCATCTGCTCCTCCAGCTTCCGATGTTCAGAGCATCTCGGGACTTCAGTCTGGATGGATCTCGTGCAGTAGAGGAGTGTAATACTGTGCGATCCTCCACGATGGCTGTAGTGGTCTTGATGCGCCTCGGTGCCGCCGCTAGCTCCACCTAGCCGCACGTCTGCGCTGCATGCGGTACTACTGGACCGATTCACTGAACGTCTCTGACTCTTTCGTATTCTTTCTGTTCTTATTCCTCTTCTGAAACACACCACATACAAAGCCCTATTTATACTACTACAGCAAACCAAAAATCACACCTGATAGCCACATCCCTACATCTTTTTCACATGTTACAGCATGCAGCACGGTTGCACTGATCTATACAGTTTGTCATGTGTTGTATCAAGCTGTGCTGGAGTTGCATTCCATACTGATTGTATTCATAGCCCTTGTAATAAAATTAGAGTTATTTATGTTGCAGTTAACGTGTGCAAAAGATGTAGGGATGTGGCTAGGTATGTTTAACTTTGTGATTCTGCTATCCCTACACCTTGTTTGAGTGCTTTTTGGTACTTCCATCCCTACATCTTTTTACATTTTTTTCTTTACGTTCCCGCGTCTGTGTGTTTGTGACCGTCCACAATTATCACGTGCACTAAGTTACGTCATACCGTTACTATGCCACTATAGCCACGAGCGCAGTGGAAGCTACTGGAAGTTTGCAGGCTGAATAGGCCAAGGTACGTCAAGCTAGGTTAGTTTGGTGTTGCCTAAACGGCGAAAGAGTGGTAGGTAACGATGATAATGTTGTTTGCGCGTGTTCTGATCGCTAACTGGAAGCGCACTACGAATTGCTGTCAGCACTTTCACTGGAAACGGTACATGAGACTGTATAGCCAAGCTGATCCATTCTACAGCTACATTTAGCATAGCTACTGATAGACTTACCTGTTGCTGAGCACAAGCTTCAGATGGAAGATTTATGCATTAAAAAATGGCTGGTTTGTAGATATGAAATATCAGCCTTGTTTTACTTTTCACTGACTTGTGTAGCCATGGATGAAGCTAGTGTGTCAGCTCACCGGAATGAGCAATTCTAAGGCCCTTGTGCCATGTCCCTGCCCGTCTTGTCAAGGGAAAGTGACTTCATACATTTGGCAATGGCACTAGCGTCATTACATCTATTCAGACAGCGAGCCAAGGAGTGACAAGTCTGAACTGTTAAGCCCAACAAATGTGAGTCAGTGCATAAGAGAGGCTTATTGGTAGCCAGTAGGTTTATGTACATAATTACGCTAAAATTTAATCCTGCGTTCAAATTTCCCAAAAAGAGATGTACAGCATCAAGGCCTAAGTGTTTCTCTAGCAATCTGGAGAAGAGGATGCAAATAAATTAGTATCCGTAGTTGAAACCTTTGCCAAACCTGTACAGAGCTTTGCAGGTTGCTTGTCTAGTAGCATAGTACATAGGCGTGTCTTTGGCAGCCACAATTAATGCTTATGTAAACAGCATATGGCTTAGTGGCGCATGCGTGATTTTCAAACTAATAGCGGTTCAGCTATGCCAGTGCCATATTCGGAAGATCTTCGTTGGAGAGTGGTGTGGTTATACTTAACCAAGGGCCTCAGCTACAAAGAGATATCAGACTTGCTCTTTATCAGTGAAAAATCAGTGGAAAGGTACATTAAGCAGTATCTGAACACAAATTCTGTTACTCCTACAGAGTATAAACATGGCCCAGACAAACTTTTGACTGATTTTGAGCAACTTACTGTTCTACAGTTACTCTTAGTAAACCCTAGCATGTATTTACAGGAGTTGTGTGATGAGCTAGAAGAGGCTACGGGCAAGAGAGTGCACCCTTCTACAATCTGTAGAACTATTCACCACTTTGGAATGACTAGGCAGAAGATTAGGAGTATCGCAATTCAAAGAAGTGATGAAAAGAGGGTAGAGTTTATGGCAGAAGTGTCACTGTTTGATCCCTCAATGTTTGTATGGCTGGATGAGACAGGATCAGACCGGCGAAACACCATACGGGCTTATGGTTACAGCTTCCGTGGATGCACACCTGTAAGACACCAGCTTCGAGTTGGAGGGAAGCGAATCAGTGCAATCACATCAATGACAACATCTGGAGTCGATGACGCCTATCTTAGTGAGGGTAGTGTGAATGGGGAGGTGTTTGGAGACTTCGTAAGACGGAGCCTGCTGCCAATCTTACAACCATTTAATGGCACTAATCCCTGTTCAGTGGTCATAATGGATAATGCTTCCATCCACCATTTAGAAGAAATTGAAGATATGATCACTGGAGTGGGTGCCATAATTCGATTCCTTCCACCCTACAGCCCCGACCTCAATCCATGCGAAGAAGTCTTTGCTAAAATAAAGAGGTTTTTAAGAGCAAATGATACCGTATATGCTGCTACTATGTCACCACGTGTCACGGTATCAATGGCATTTAGTACTGTTACTCAAGATGACTGTCTAGGCTACATCAGGCACGCAGGATACATTTACTAAAACTGAGTTCAATAAACTCTTCATAATCACATACAGTTTATGCACTCACACATGTATATCAGCTTTGTATCAATCAAGTACTAAGAGTTGCAAATTATTTATGCCTTAATCATCTCTCTGTAGTTTACGCATCTGGCGAACAATAGTTGATCGTTCTTCTTCATACTCCTCGTCAGTAAGTCCACCCATGTCATGAAGTGATAGTACGTCCTTCAGTTGCTGTAGGTATTTTGACCTCAGGTCTACTGCCTTTGAGGGTGACGACAATGAAATTCTATTAGGTTGAGGACTTAGTACATCTCGAATGGCAGCTGCTACTCCAGTAAGTGCATTACTGAGGTTACCATCAGGTGACCCTCCACGTGGACTCGCACGCTTTCGCTGAGCCCCAAACATTGGAACCTGTGGGGGCTCTTCCATGCTCTCATGGATTCCCGAAAACACCATCTCTGCCCACAGTCTGTATTGGCAACTATTAAATTTTGTGCCATGGCGTTGTTCCAGCTTTGTCTTAAGCTTCTGTACTTGAGCAGCTTTCTCATCAGAACTTAAACGAGACCTTGCTGATGATTTGTTTCTACCTCCCTTTTTCTTTGTACTTCCTTTCCTGGAGATTCCTGAGTCTGAGCTGTCATCGGACTCGTCACTCTCCTGTCCAGCTCGCTTTCTCTTTCCATCGGCTCCATGACACCACAAGGTAAGACTCTTGTTTTGCTCAAGTAACTGCCAAGCATCTCGAAGATCTTTCTGATTTTGAATCCAATTTTTTTTAGAGTCTCTATAATAGCCGATAGGAAAATCCAGTAGACGAGAGACTGCTTCCCCCACTTGAACGCTTACTTCTTCTTTTAGGGCTTCAGGGGTCGTTATTATTCTCGGAGAAATGTTTCGCAGTGTGTGTTGGTTGTAGTCTCTCTTGTTTTTAGGCGACAAAACTTTCACAAAAACCGTATAGCCACTCTCTGTGTGGCTACCTGACTGTGTCGTGCCAGTAGGCCCATTGGTATAAACACTGGAGTCCTGTGGTGGGCCTGCAGCTGATGGCACTGACATCCATGAATGATATAAACCAGGACTTTGAAATGGTCCATTTTCAAACTGAACGTTGTGATTGTAGTAAACAGCCATAGCCAGTATATAGTCTTATAGGCCTGTTTGCCTTTGTATACCTTAGCTACCAGCCTAACACTAAAACAGCAGAAGGCTAAGACTCTAGCTGGCTAGCTCGTTCCCGGTCGATCCCGCGCTGCAGATATAGCACATGCATAGCACGCGCACAGTACTAATTTGATAATAGTAAAAACTGTTTACATAACCCTTAATAAGGACACGCCTATAGCCATTGCCCTCAGACAAGCAAATTGCAAAGCTCTGTACTGAGTTCCTAACGCAGCCATTGACTAATTCATCACCGGAAGTTATTAGCTATACTGCTGCTGGTTGCAGCAACAGTGGTTTGTTGGCATTGCAAGTGCTATATTATATGCCCTGCAGTTCTTGATCTTTCCCACATGGAATGACGTATCTGGCTAACTCATTGAATTTTGACAATTTTCCCACATTAATTACTTTGTCCTATGGTATGGCTTAGTACACAATACAAAGTCATGACTATGAAAATGAATACTTGCTGCAGCAATCCATACACCACCTTATGCATGCTGCCAAGATAAATTACCTAGCTTATAATAATAGTCAAATTATTCATACAGCTACAGCAATCATTACAAGGCATTGTCGGGCCAGTGAGTGAACCAGTGGAACCTTCAGAGTTGCATGAGTCCAATTTGCCTGCACCTGAACAGTAGAGCCACAAGTTATAGAATCATCTGAATCTGGGCCAGAACTTGAATCATCTGAGCCAGACTTTTCCAACCCATGGACATCGAATTCAGAGCTGTGTGACGTATCTGCACCTGAGGCAGAACTGTGATAACGCTCCTTCACTGCAGTCATCTGTAGGTAGGACTCCACATTATTTTATATATAAACCATAGTGAGGAGGTGTATATGGCTAATATACTACCTGAAACCGAGGTCAGAGGAAGTTTACTCTAGATATACCCCGAACCGAAGGCGAGGGGTATATCTAGCAGCAAACTTCTGATGACCGAGGTCAAGGGTAGTATCATTAGCCACTTACTATGGTTCATATAATATACTATACTCCTTAAGAGTTCGTTTTTGCATACACAAAGCGCTCAAATGTCAAGCAAGACAAACGTGGTATAGAAATTAATACTAGAAGCTAACAGGTCAGTGCTGATTGTTTGAAAAAGCTTGAACTAGATTCTGTTTGCTGACTGCATGCTACCTATGTAAGTACATTAAGCTTACTTGGCTCCATGCTGTGTGTAGCTGCCAAGTCACGCTTGTTGGTGTAGTGGAGCGTTTGTAACAATTTGGTAAGTGAAACAACCTTCACTTGCTAAAGAGTGCTATAAAAAATCTGACTTGCTATATAGCCACATGTACTCACGTCTGTCCTATGGCTTTCCTGATGAGATTCATAATTCATGCCCACCAGCTGACTTGGGTGTAGTTTATAATTATGACCACTAATTGTATATGCAACCGGCACCGGTGAGTATATTGCTGACTCAGGGATACAACCTGCCTGTAGGCAAACGACTTTTATAAACAGTTGATTAATTTATCTCTTGAACTTTAATTATGAGCTAGGTCTAAACTTTTCTTATTGCAGGAGTCAAACCTTTCCAATTGTCATTCAATTCAAGGGTTTCACCCCATCGCCCATTATGATATGAAGGTGTATGAGTCGGAAGTTGTTACAAAACCTTTGTACAAAAACAGTGAAGTAACTCTTCTACAGGCTCTAGTTAAATACTTTTCCTGGTTTTATGAAAATCCAAGAAGCAGCAAGACTGCTTTGTCGGATATCTTGCATATACAGCATCACTGCATTCTACCTCCAGGAAGCATTCTTCCTAATACTTTTGATCATGCGGTGAAAGTAATAGACCCATTTCTTGTGAAGCCATTAGCGTGTCTGCTGTCCAAATGATTGGATATGCGATGCAAATTGGCACATCAGGAATCACATTCCTGCTAAATTATTCACCTACCTTCCTGTTGGTCCCCGTCTTGTAAGAATGTTTGGCACTTCCAATCTTGCACAGATAGTCCAGGCCCATTATTCAATTCCTTCTCCGGATATGTATAATATCCATGATTCGCCTGCATGGAGAGATGTCTATGGTATAGATGTCATCTTTCTTGGTGATTCACAAGGAATATCCCTAGCATTATGCACAGATGGAGTCAATCCCTTCCAGCATAACCATGTTGCATACTCTGAGGCCTATTGTTCTGACATTATTGAACCTTCCCCGAGACGTTTGACAATTATTTTCCAGAGCCAGCAACATTGAATCCGTACAAGAAGGTAACTTACTATATACTTGTCGAGAATATGCACGGGACAGCGTTCACCAGCTTCTGGAGTTGGATATAGGGGAACGGTCTTGTCCTTCACACGAAGCTGTTTACAACGACCATTTCTATTCTTTGAAACAATTTCCTAGTAGACATACTTGTCTTCAAATCGTTTCAGCTGTGACAACTGTAATTCTCCATGTTCTTGACCCCCACACTGACAAAATATCTTCCCGACAGCAAAGAATGAATCATTTTGTATCTGTTGGCGTATTGGTGTCCATCACTCCTTTTGCCCATTTGTTCCTCACTTCATATAATCTCTGCATGTTTTGTTTATCTTCCTACTCCTTCAGAGTGTAATGTATGAAAGTAGGAATTAAGCGATCCATGAAGCTGCCTAAAGCGACTGTCCTTTTTGTCAAGAAAATTAGGGCATACTGGATTCTTGCTCCGCATGTGCCGCAGAATATCACAGAGAAGTTAATGAAGAGTAGCAGGAGGATAGAGGTCTCAATACTCTTGCTAGATGGATATTGAGGGTTTATGGATCTCTTGATAGGAGAAAATCGTCTGGTACAGGGTCAGTTGGACAGGTATGGTTTCTGGTAGCCATCCATTGGTTGAAGTTTTTTAGTGCCCAATTGGTGGTCTTTGTTGTGTTTTCTGGTACTAGTCCCGCTAGCTTGGCTACCTCTTGGTCATTTGCGAGTGCAAATCGTCCAGATGAGCATAAAGGGTGGGGCTCAGTTCGCATTGCGCTGGCATTTGATGGGAGGAGCTGTAGTTCACGTGCGGGGTGAGGTTCTAAATTAAAACTATCAAACAGAATGTCTGCAACATATACAAGGTACAGGGCATTCCAGATTGTGCATTGATGGGAGAAGCTGTAGCTCACGTGCGGGGTGAGGTTCTAAATTAAAACTATCAATCAGAATGTCTGCAACATATACAAGGTACAGTGCATTCCATAGAGAGTCACGGATAGAGCTGAGACCACTCCCTATGGGTAAGAGAGAGTGGTTAGAGCTGAATAGAGCATCTATTCAATGAGGGCTAGCAACCTACAAGGTTTTGGGCACATCCACACCAGGAAGATGTGGGTCCTTACAATTACACTTTAGGACCCACAACGGGTTCCGGTCCACCTGTCGTAGAAGGAAAGAGGGAGCCATTAAAACTATTAAACAGAATGTATGCATCCTTTACAAGTTACAGTGCATTCCAGATTAGGTGAAAAACACTCACAAATGTGGGAAGATGGTCCTAAAATGCCAGGTTAGGAACCATCACTGAGACCACTGCCTATGGGTAAAAGAGACTGGTTGCAGCTAAATAGAGAATCTATTCAATGAGTGATAGCAACCTACAAGATGTTTGGGATATCCACACCAGGAAGACGCGGGTCCTTACAATTGCAGTTTAGGACTCACGACGTCTTTCAGTCCACCTGTCAGAGAAAGAAAGATGGAGCCTTAAAAACTATCAAAACAGAATGTCTGCATCCTCTACAAGGTACAGTGCATTCCAAAATGTGCAACAAATGCTCACAAATGTGGGAAGATGGGTCCTAATAATGCCAGGTTAGGACCCGTCACGGATAGAGCTGAGACCACTCCCTATGGGTAAAAGAGACTGGTTAGAGCTGAATAGAGAATCTATTCGATGAAAGCTAGCAACCTACAAGGTTTTTGAGACATTCACACCAGGAAGATGTGGGTCATGATGGGTTTCGGTCCACCTGTCATAGAAGGAAAGAGGGAGCCATAAAAACTATCAAACAAAATATCTGCAATGTATACAAGGTACAGTGCATTCCAGATTGTGCAATAAACACTGCTCCTAAAAATACCAGATTAGGACCCGTCACGGATACAGCTGAATAGAGCATCTAGTTGATGAGTGCTAGCAACCTAAAAGATTTTTGGGACATCCACACCAGGCAGGTCCTTACAATTACAGTTTGGAACCCACGAAAGGCGTCGATCCACCTGTCAGAGAAGGAAAGAGGGGGCTATAAAAACGATCAAACAGAGTGTCCACTACCTATACGAGGTACGGGTGAATGCAGGTTGAGTTTTATTGGGTCTAAGGGTGTGGCTAGTGCAATCTATATAACCCAGTCTGCTGTGTTGTGAACGCTAAGCAATCTCTGAGACACAAAGTGAAAAGTCCAGGCTAGGTCCACAACAGAAGCATGTGTCTATTATACATGTACATTAATTAAATTTCCAGTTCTATTCCTGCCACCTAAATAAAGACTCCTAGGAAGCATGGCCTTGCAGCTAGATGATGCATCGTAGGAGGACATTGTAAGTATCTGCACTTACCAGTAGAACACCATAGGGGAGCCAGAGCAGGAGCCCCAGCATTTAGTAGAATCCTGGAGTATACAAATAACGCTAGTAGAATCCAAAGTATTGCGATAGTACGTGGGTGTACACGGTGAAAAAAATTGCCGCAGAGGGGTTAATGTGTGTAGCCTAATTCAATTAGCAGGTCGTATCCATCGGGTACCGTGGCCGACAGGGTCGCTTTTTCCACGTCCATCGCCCCTCTCGCGTTCCACCTCTTCCGTCTTTCCACTCGCGTTTGCCCTTTCCACTCGGCCGACAGGGTCGCTTTTTCCACGCCCATCACCCCACTCGCGTTTGCCCTCTTTTCACTCACATCGCCTTCCTCTTTCCACTTGGCCGACAGTCACTACTCCCACTTGCAACGTCCCACTCTTACTCGCCTCTCCCCACGCAGCTTGGCCTCTTTCCATTCGCGTTTGACCTTTTTCCACTTGCCAATGGTATTTACCTCTCCCCACTCAAGTTCGGTCTCTTTCCGCTTGCGTTCGCCTCTCCCCACTTTCCACTTTTCCACTCATCCTCTAGGCAACTGCGGCCCTACCTTCTGCAGTATTTAAAAGGATCGAAGCAGCAGAAAGAAACTTTGAAGAAAGATCATCCAGATGAATATGCATACATAGAACAAATATGGCAGTTAAGAGACCGACACCTCCATCAAGAATCACTTCCATTGCAGTACCTATTTTTCCTAGTACGTTGCTTTAGGAAGGACTGTCCTCACCCAGTCTGTCAAAGGGGTGAATCAGCCTTGCCGTGCTGGTATGAGGGTGGCCCACCTATATCATATTTGCCATTGCCAGTTCCAGATCCTGAGCGGCAGTGGGGAGCGACTAACTGTCCAGATTGTAAGGGAGTTTGTACTGGTCATTTCCTAAAACCAGAGATAGCTCTACAATCCCCTGTGAAACCTATGGTTCAACCACCGTCACATTGTATCAAGGAGGCATTCCAGAAGAAGGTCGCTCTCCAACTGAGCAGGACATCGAAGAAACTGCCAAAAAGGTACTTTTGTTGTCTGACGAGGTACAGATGTGGTTCAATCATCTACAGTCAGTGTTTGAGAATCGAAAACGGGGTACTGCTCAAGTGGCCGAAACCCGGAGAAGAAAGAAGGCAGAGAAAAAAAGGACCGAGTGGTCTACCGTAATTATTCTAAAAATTCTGCAGAATTTTAAAAATTATTGTTGCAGATGCCAATTTTTTAGAGTAAAACAACGTAAACGGACATAATTTTGACCGCTTTTCGAATACTTAGAGGTACCGTATTTTTATAGAGTCCGGTGGAATTGATGAAAGGCAATCCTGGGATGCGATTGTCTCTAAGAAGTATCAGTACCTGTCACTGAAGTGTATAAATGGCGTGTGGACTACTTGGTGCGCATTCGAGTGCAAAAGGAGAATGGCCGCGGAACCAGAAGCAACACTGACCATCGAAGCAGCTGTGCGTGGCTACCACGTGTACAAAGAGCAATGGCCGACACCACGCGTTGGAGAGCGACTGATCTCTTGTCAAGGTGAGCTCAGAGACAACCTCACTGCACTCCTTCTCTTCGCTTGTGCGCTCCATACTTGTCTTGAAAAAGACGGTGACTAGGTGCCGAATTCTTAGAGGCGCTAGTTAAAAATTACTTGCGTACGCATGCCGAAATTAGAGGTAAAAATCTATAAATACGGTACTGTTTTAAAATTTTTGCCGAATACTTGGAGGTGCCGGATTTTTAGAATATTTACGGTATGTCACCATCAATACAAAGAGTATACTGATGAGGTCGAGACATGGATTGGATGCGATGGCTGTAGCTCCTGGTTCCACTGCATATGCGTTGGGATAGATATTGAACCAGATAAGTACTTATGTGAAGATTGTAAATCATCTGAGCGTTCTCCCTGATAACCCAACTCTTATAATACTTACCACCAACAAGCATTTTTGTTATTTTTTGTGCAAGAATACGGTTAGATGGAAACCAGCCTTTTTTTCGTTGTTGTTGTTTGTGCAAGAGTACTCTTTGCTTTACGTGATCAGTGTTTGGCAGTGGCCTCATTCCCGTGCAGTGTTTTGTTTTGTGCAAGAATACAGTTAGATGGAAACCAGCCTTTTTTGTTGTTGTTGTTTGTGCAAGAGTACTCTTCGCTTTACGTGATCAGTGTTTGGCAGTGGCCTCATTCCCGTGCAGTGTTGTTGTTTTTTTGTGCAAGAATACAGTTAGATGGAAACCAGCCGTTTTTTGTTGTTGTTGTTTGTGCAAGAGTACTCTTTGCTTTACGTGATGAGTGTTTGGCAGTGGCCTCATTCCCGTGCAGGCTATGTGGCAGAATTGTGAATGTGGCTACATTGATTGAGGGGGGGGGGGGGCAGCTACAGATGCCCTATAAATGAAGTTTAACAGTGGGCTAGTTTAATACACTTGTGTACTAAATGATATGTTCATCACAGACAAGAAAGATGTGCTATTATGTAATAAACTTGGAATTCTTGCATAAGCCCAAACGTGCTACAAGGAATTTTGGCTGCTGTGGACAATACTGCTTGTATTTCTTGCCCAACAAGTATGGACAGTTCCTGGATGTTTGATTGAGTGGATATATAATATGACCTAGCTTACAAATCTACTCTCCAGTGTAAATCTCATATGGGATGTCAAATTTGAATGGAGCCCTCCATGCCTAGTGGACATATTAAAACTACGAGTATCATTGCTACAGCTACAGAAATCCCTCTTGTATCCCAATAGCATTTTCATTGAAAAGGGTCTAACTGAACAAATAGGTACAATGTCATGTCATGTAGTCAAATCAAGACAATTTAGTGATCAAATCCCCACCAAATCCCCACAGTAATGGGGCCTTATGAAGGGATTTGACGACGGAGTATGCCCAAAGGGGTGGAGCTTTAGAAAACCGCAATATTCAAATCCCAACCTATCCCCACCTTATCCCCACCGGGGGGGAGTGGGGCTTGACATTGATTGGCGCATAAGTCTTGAGAGTTGCTGTGACACTCTGAAAGCCTTAACCAGGTCAGGCAGCATATGCAACTGTACCTCGGCTTTTTGCATGTTAATATCTTGAGAATACAATGAATGAACAGCCGCAGGTACCACAATCTGTGAACTGTCCGCAAGATTAGCTGATTTAATCAACAAAATTCTCATTCTTTTACGACATGGATTTCTGATTGAACCGATTAGAAATTTCTTCAATGAGTAGATCCAGTGCAAAGAAAAAATGTGATCTATAGAAATCTTCAGGTGAGTCAAAGCGATGGGGCGTGGAACCTTCATCTAATCTCCTTGGAGGTCGTCTATAGTGAGGTAATGTAGGCTCCCCTGTGTGTTCTTCAGCCTGTGCGACAGTCAGTGCATAGAACTGCTTGAATGTATCATCGTTTCTCATCCTCTTGAGGTAATTTGCAGCAATTTCACAACAACTCAGAGCTTTTTGTACAGATGTATCCTTTCTTTGAAGACTAATGGATGTTTGCTCAGTACCACTAAATAATAGATGAGATAGTTTCAGTCCAAAGTAAGTGTCAAACTTTTCCAACTGTGATAGAAGTCCATTTGCTCTCCTGCCGTAGTCATCGTGTGACTCCTCACTAATCTGGGTAAGAGCTTGTAAGATAGCACCATAGTTCCTCAAAACTGCATCAATAGACCCAGTCCTTACAGTCCACTGAGTGGGGCAAAGAGGTCGAAGTCCAGTACCTTCAGGTGAGGGCTCTCGTTTGCAGTTCTGGAACACAAGGGAACGCTTTGGTGAGTACATAATCAACTTTGAGAGTTGCATTACATTGTCCAATGCATTTCTAATGGGTTGACATTTTTTTGCAGCATCCTGCAAACACAGATTTAGATTGTGAACTAAACAGTATACTTTTAGTGCTGATGGATATTCACTTTCCAACTGTGTGGCTACACCTCACAGATGACCCATCATGTTAGCAGCACCATCATATGCCTGACCTCGGCAGTTGTTCAGAGGAAGGATGCATCGAATTAATACATCCCTAATCGCAGCAGTCAAAGTAGAAGCTGTTGTTGATGGTACATGTACCATTCCAATAAGATCTTCCTGGACTTCATATTTTGAATTTACCCACCGAATTGTAATTGCAAACTGCTCCAGATTAGAAATATCTCTGGTCTCATCAGCTATAATGGAAAACCAACAAGCTTCTCTTATGTTTGCAAGTAGCTTACGAAGAAGTGTATTTCCCATTAGCATTATCATTTCGTTCACAATGTCATGTGACAGGTACTGACGATTCTCAAGCCATTTCTTAAGACCAGGACTATCTTCCCTCCGAAGTTCCATCAATTGTATTAGATTACCATCTACTTCTTTATGACCATGAATAGCCAGGCCCTGTCGCAGCAAGAACTTCAGGCTAAAAAGCTGTTTTAGCAACATGATTCTGTTCTCTGATCGGGTTTTGCTAGCTTGAGAGCTAAGTTTCTCCTTCACACTCGGAGCCTGTAGGTTTTTTAGTTTGAGCTGTGCCTCTCTGTGACACTCATTAACCTGATCCCGCTCAAGACGCTCTCTTGCTTTTTTCCAGTTGCTAAACCCATATAATATAAATGCATGATCGTACTTCTTGGTCATAGTTAATAGGCCCTTGCTGTAGCTTTGAAGGCAACAGTAGCAGAAAATGTTTTTCTGAGTGCCACAGAAATGAATCCAGGTAAAGTCTTTGTACCATTTGGGATTTAAAAAACGACGCTTTTCCCCAACTTTCTGTCGTGTAGCATCTATTGTTGCTTTATCACGGGGCTGGTGTGGGGTTAGCTGTTCAAGCATACATTGACAACAATCACACGTGCACAATGGATCCTTCTCAGCCCTATGAACAAGACAACCAATGTCACAGTCTAGCCAAAATCAGCTATGCAGTATTAAAGTCTAACTAGCCAACTTACTCCGTAGCATGTGGTGATGGCTCACAGTTGGCACCACCGTCATCAGTGTCCGTATCACTACCGCTATCATCACTGTCACTTGGGAGAATCTGTAGACGTCACCAACGAAGTTGGTGGTTGCGGGGGGCTTTCAGTAGTCTGCAAGACTAGGCTTTCAGCTCGCTTAGCAGCTGGGGTAAAATACGCGCTGATGCCTCGTTGCCTCTTCATGGCCGCTCTCGTGACAGCCAGGCCAGGCCAGACTAGAAGTAGCTATATTTATATATTAAGTATGTCGCTATGGTACGTGTGAGTGTCACGGTCCTTCTAGAACCTTCTTATTAATAATTAACCGTCACGATTTTTGTGGGGGCACTGCCCCCGCTCTTTCAATTTCGTGGGGGCACGTGCCCCCAGTGCCCCCCCGGCTCCGCCGCCTCTGGTTTGACAAAGACTACTGGGAGAAAACTCTTTTACCAAAATTGATTGAGTTTTATGACAATTGTCTAGGACCAGAAATTGTCAGTCCTATACATGTACTAGGACTTCCTATTCATAATCTGAAAAGAGTGACATTGTAGTAACTGTGACTTGGAACCCATTAACAATAGTAGCATGTGTTCGTGTTCCCTGAAACACAACAGACATAAATAAGTAATAAAAGGATGATTATGTGTAATTTGACATACACAATGCATGCACAATCGGACTTATCACTGATTTCTGAATCGCTAAGTGCCTCGATGTACTCTTCCACGTCACCTTCTGATGTGACTTCTGCCAGAGGAACAAGAGCAGGATGAAAATTAGATAGAAAAGGACAGATATGTGTGATTTGATTTGTAATATGAGCAAGACTGATTGGAATGGTTTCCTTTAGAATGGAGAAAGTCCAATTGCTCTCTCTACGTGAATACGTAAGGAAGCAATCTTTCTCCCTTCCTGCACTTCCGCAGCAGGAAGCTGCTTCCTCCCCGCCATAAACGGTGGCAGATTCAGTTCAATATTGAGCTCCTTTAACATGTCTTTTATGGTGAACCCTCTATCAGCCATTATAGAAATACCAGGTTTGTCTTGTAGTGTGGTGAGGTAGCCAGAAGCATTAGTTAGTTCAATGTCCGAGATCGATCCAACAAACACTGGGGAGATGTAGCTGATAGCACCATTTGGGGTACAGGCAACCAGAAATTTGGCTGTATTAAGGTGCTTGTATTGGCTCCAAGTTGATGATTGCATGTGAAGATCTGAAGGTGTTTGTATAAAGATCTCACTGCCATCAATTATTGCATAGGTTGAAGGAGGAAAGTTCTTTCGGAAAGAGTGGGGTATGTACCCATAACTTGTTCAACAGACGGTGACCAATCTAACTCCTTAAAATGGTGATAAAGAAAACAAATCCATATCGTCACGTAGTGAGATACTGAGTGTCATATCCTCTCTCTGTCGCCACTTTGCGATCTATTCAACACTAGCTGAAATTGAACAACTATGACGAGGCCTCCAAACGGTGAGTTTTGATGTCCTCATGAAGACCTATCCTGACCAACTTCGGAAAGTATTCATACCAAGCCATATCAGCCGAGTTTCTGCAAGATTTCCTGGAAGTCCAGTATTCTCCTATTGGATCTAATTCTCGTCAGGCTGAGGAAGCTATTATGATGAATTGGATTCTGTATATGCAAAATATTGAAGGTATGGTCTTCATGTTAATAACATTGATCAATATGCTAATTATACATGATAATCTATGCATTTAAGAGGGTAACCATGCATTGTAATAGGCAGGGATGTAATGTCTTCCTATACTACATATTAAATTTTGTTTACATCTTGCTCTTTTGTAGAAACTGAAAGTGAAAGTGCAATGAGTCCTACACTCAAGGATATCTTCATTTTTTTAACTGGGTGTGACTGTGTACCTCCCCTGGGTTTTCCAGCTGCTGATCGTGAAATACTGTTAGACAAAGAAGCAGTTGTTCCTCGTGTTTCGACATGCACTATAACTCTATACGTGCCTATGAATATGCCCACGCTCTTTGAAGAAAGGATGAATTTTTTTATCCTTGGGTCACAGGACTTTGGTCAGCTGTGAACATTTCCTTTGCCTCTTGTCTTGTTGTGTTTCCTTTGCCTCTTGTCTTTGTTGTGTTTGTACTTGTAATATTATTGTAGACTCCGGCGCTTCGGCTCCTCCCCCTTGTGTGGGGGCGGAGTCTATGAGACTAACCGGCCGGCTAGACTACTGGCATACCATTTAATAGTCTCGCGGGCCAGCCTCACTCGCACACGAGGAGTGTGCGAGTGAGGCTGGCCCGCGAGACTAACCATTTAACTGGCTGTTTGCATTTGGAAACATCGCCTGCATTTCGGAAAAAATCGTATGCATGTTAAAGTACCACCCGCATGACGCTAGACAACCGCTTGGATATTGAAAGAAGCACTTGCATGTTGGAAATATCACTTGCATTTCGGAAAAATCGTATGCATGTTGGAAATACCACTCGCGTGATACTAGACATCACTTGGAGTATAGCTTGCATGTTGGAAATACCGCTTGCATGCTTGACGTTAGCCGATCGCTTGCATGTTGGAAACACCGCTTGCACGATGCTAGCTGACCGCTTGCGTGTGATTGTGTAAACGAGTTAATTTTGGCACTAATAACGCGCCATAGGATGGGGCTATGTATGTTAAACTTTGTGTTTATGCTATCCCTATACATTGTTTGAATGCTTTTTTGCACTTACATCCCTACATCTTTTAAAAAAATTTGTAACTTGTTTCTGTACTTTTTTGCTTGGCAAAATATTATAGTAATGAAATATATTGTGATACATAATGAATGCGTAATAGTACAACTATAGTATAATAATGATATAGTAGAGTATAACATAATATAGGTTTAAAGTAAATACATTTAACATAGTCTTTAATAATAGTTGTTTATAATAGTAACTCTTGAGTGGCTAATCTGCATAAAGAAAGAATAGTATAGCAGTAATTGTGCCACACGGTGTTGTATTTGCTATCTAACAAACTTACATCTTCGCTGATATACCTCCACCCCTTTTCTCGGCCTCTCCTTCCCCCTCCTCCCCTTCCTCGGCCTCTCCAGCCTTCCCGTCCTCGAGCTCCTCTCCGCCCCCGCCGACCGCGTCGGGCGGGGCTCTCTGGTCGGGGCGGCTCTCGGGGTCAGGGGGGCTCTTCGAGTCGGGGCGGCTCTCCGAGTCGGGGCGGCTCTCCGGGTCGGGGAGGCTCTCCCTCTCCGGGTCCGGGGCGGGGCTCCTCGGCCTCGTCGAGGCCGAGGAACTCTGTAAAGAGCTCCATGTCCATTGCTGTTAAAGAATGAACATTATTAGAGTAGTGAAATTTGCATATGAAAATAATTAACGCATATCAAGAGACTTGCATGCACACATGTAGCGAGCTGCGTAGTATTTTCCAACTTATTTATCAAGTGCTAAGATTATGGTGCTTAACCATTGCATAAAGGCCACTGCACAGAATTAATATTAACTATCGTTATTAATTTTAGTACTGCTATCGAGATCCACCTGCTGCACGGGTAATGAATTTTGCAGTCTTACCTTACTCTTCCACTCTCGCCTCAGCGTCGCCTTCCCTCTCCCTCCTCGCCTCCGTCTCACTCTCCACCTCCCTCCTCGCCTCCGTCTCCCTTCGTTCCAATATCACGCATATGCTGCGCCCAAGCTCTCTCCTAACTTCCGAGTCTTCCGAATCCATATTTTTTGCAACTTTTAAGTTTGAATGATTTGGAGTTGCCTTATATCCAACTTGGTGCACTGGTGAAGCAGCTGTAATTGTAGTAGGGAACCTAGACAGCTTGCGACTGTCTCTTAGATAGCCCGCGGCCGCTGAATGGGTTGTCTGCTAAGAGAGTCCAAATCAGCTAGTTCTGATGGTATAGGTATCATTTGCAATCCGTTAGGACAATGGGGTGGCAATTTGTTTTTCCTGATTATAGGCTTGCAATATTTGCACATAAACAAAACTTCTTCACCAGCATTTGGGTTTTGTTGCAATATAAAGCTTTAATCTGGGCCACACCTCACTGCTGAGGTCGTCAGAAAGCTTAACTCTGGTAACAGACTTTCTTTGATGCAGTCGCTGACAGCTGCAGCATACATGCTCTGGAAAATCATAAATTTCTTTCTCTAACTGAGTTATCAGCTCTGCATGCGTTATCAGAAGCTGTGATTCTAAGTGAGGCTGTCTAAGCATTGAATCTGCAACAATGGCATTGCTCATAGCTTGATTCTACATCATTGCTTAACAAGCTTTCAATACCATCCACATTGGTAATTTCCATTAGTGCATGGAAGTCACCATCACACAGCGCTTCGTCAATGTCATGAACACACGAATGACTTCTAATAGCACTGTGTACATGATGCATGAAGTTTCCCAACACAGGATAATGTGTAGATGCAGCTCTAAGTATTCTAAGTTTACTCTGACAACCACCATCATTGGAACAAACCAAGGGGTGACCTTTAAGGTCCACAGCAGAATTATTGCCATCAACAATTTTACTGTAGTGTTGATTCGGACAACCATCGTCACAAGTGGCTAAGGTATGTCTTAAATCTTGCATGGGTTTCTCAAATGCTTCTTTAAGGACAACAATAGCATCTACTTCTGCTGTGGTGAGAGGTTTACATTCACTAGAACTCTCCCATTTCTTGGGTTCATTTGTTTTGTTAGTTTCACTGTCTGTCTTAGTTATATTAGCTACCATACATATCCCATTCTCATCTATGGGAATAGCATGGTCTCTCTTCACATGCTGGTAGGCTGAGTCATAAAAGTAAGGCTCGGAAGAAGCAGTATGACAGCCTACACCAAAATCTTCACTTCCTCTAATCTGAAGGGCATTGACTGATCTAGTACTCTTGAGCAAAGACCCAGCATGTTGCTTGCGCATGTGCAAGCCTTTATTGAGCAGTCTTTTAGCTGCTATTTTACAGACAGTCCTTCCCAAAACCCTAGACATTCGTTTTACTACAATTTTTTGCTGTTTCTTAAAAGCTGCCATCAACTGAGCCCTTGCTTTGGAATCGCCTAACAGACAGTCTTCAATTTCCTTCATGTACATGTCTTTCACATCAGGCTTGGGCTCTGCTAATACATACCTTCCTCTTCTATTAGCACACATTTGTTGTCTGTTACGTGCATAGTATGTTTTAAATGACTTCATTTTAGCTCTACGATTCTTGGCAGAGCTATAGTGTGCTTTAGAGGCAGCCTTTTGTTTGCCAGGGTCAGTGCTATAGCGTGCTTTCCTAGCAGCTTTTTTTTTGCTAGGGTCAGTGCTATAGCGTGCTTTCCTGGCAGCTTTTTCTTTGCCAGGGTCAGTGCTATAGCGTGCTTTTCTAGCAGCTTTTTCTTTGTCAGGGTCATTGCTATAGCGTGCTTTCCTAGCAGCCTTCTTTTTGTCAGGGTCAGAGCTATAGCGTGCTTTAGAGGCAGCTTTTTCTTTGTCAGGGTCAATGCTATAGCGTGCTTTCCTGGCAACCTTTTCTTTGTCAGGGTCAGTGCTATAGCGTGCTTTCCTAGCAGCTTTTTCTTTGTCAGGGTCATTGCTATAGCGTGCTTTCCTAGCAGCCTCTTTTTGTCAGGTTTCCTTTTAGACAAAATTCTTAATTTGTTTTCCTGATAATACTTTTTATTCTGAGCCTTTGTTTTCTTTGCAGAAGGCATATTCCACAGCTAAAAACTTGGCACTGATATTGCTACCTGCATACAAATACAGTAAAGCAGAACAATAGACAACTTCAAGGTAGCTAGCACCGAAAACAGCCAAGTCAGTGGAGGGGGGTGTGTGGCCGGGGTACGAGGCTACACCCCCTAGTAAAATGAATATTAGTTAAGTCGAGTTCACTTATCTTGGCAAAGACCGATGAGTCCAAGGTGAAGCCACCAGGTAAGCCGTCTAGTCCAGAGTCTCCAAGTAGTCCGTGAACACAAACTCAGGGTTTTCAAAGACAATAAATTCAACTAGTCTAATAACAGTAGTCAACGAGAGTCGCGAGAGCGAGTCAACGGATTCTCGTTGCCAAGCGTGCATGTCATGTGACGCACAGTGCGCATGCACAAGATTATTAAAAATGGCGACCAACTGCAGAGCGAGTGCACTGTGTATCGCTTTCGAGTTCCATTTTATAATTACGAAGATGCTATGTTGTCGTGGACCTTCGCGCTGAAACGTGCGTTTCTTTGGTGCTAAAACCACGGTGATTGCTTGAACCAAATTTGAGTTAGCCTCACTGATTGACAACAACAAGAACAATAACAACAAGATGAACAATTTGGTAGTCTAGCTACCTTCCGCATTTCCAGTTTACTTTGGGAGTCTTGTTGGTTGCAGAAACACCCGAATATGAAGGTTAGGTGCCTGTAAAAGCTTATGTTATTTTTTGCAGAGATTTGGAGGCTTTTGTTTTGTATTACGTAATGGGCGTGTCGGTGCCATCCCTACATAGAGTCTACCGACTCTCTGATGGTGATTCCATATGGTTTCAGTTTATCGTACCCATCCGTGTGCCAGATAAAGTTGGGATCCTTGCATACAAGAGAGAATGGTAAGATGTTGGGAATAATTATTGTGATGCTAGTTTATTACTTTGCATCTCTAAATTCTCCTCTTCAGTCTACGCTTTCTCCTTTGCTCTGTTGCTTCAGGATCCTTCAGCCTGAGCATCTCCATCACTGTATCACTACGATAGAACACAAGGCTGCTAGGTATTTCGATTGTGACCTTACCGTCGTACTCTATAACCATATTTTAGTTGGATGTGCCGCCACATACTTCTGTAACCTTTCATGGCACTGGATGAATTTAATTCTTTCTGCAAAAAAAAGAGATTTCAGTAGACTCATTCTCACATATAGAGATGACGTAAGTTGTATTTTAATTACGTCAATTGCTGTAGATATTTGCTGTACTGAGGTTTCATCTCTCCATGTTCCTCTGTTCACCCTTAGCTGCCTCATCAGTCTCCAAAGGTGAAGACAGACAGTACCATAATTCTGTGACACTAGTCCAAAAGAACAGCTAACATACCTCAATACTGTACTATAGCAAGAATTTTCAGAATCTGTATAAACTTGATATTTGGTATAATGTACTATCAGCCTATTCCTGTTCTCACGTTCCTGAGGAGGAAGCTGAGTAGACATCTGCACTGCCAATGCTACCAGTACCAGCAGAGCACTCAACATAAAGACTCCCATCTTGTTGATACTTTTATGCGTGCATGCCAATTGTATAATATTTATAGCCTCTGCTTGCGAATTATAGATTTGGAAAATGAACTGGAAACAAGAAAGAAATTAGAGTTTAGATCGAAAAAGAACAGGAAATGGATCTGAAGTGGAACGTCAGTAGGAAATGGAAGAGAAAATTACATAAACAGGAAATGGAAATGAAATGGAATTGGAAATAAAAAATGATCAACGTCGGCCACCGTAAAAATGGCTGTAGAATAGAATCAGCAATAGAATACATCATTCTACTGCCCATCCACTCCTATTTTACTTTTCATTCTACTGCCATCAGCACTTGCCTTTTCCCCACTTTCTTCTGCTCCGTAATAGAAATTCAATTTGAAAACCCATTGTACTCCCATTCAGTGCTAAAGAATATGATAACAGTGCAGATATGAAAAGTATAGAAAATAAAGAATAGTATTTTGAAACTAAGATACTAAGCGTTCATAACTACATAGTAAAATGTAAGGATGCTTATGTTTCAGAGTATGGTAGTGTTCCATGGATATACGCACATGGGTCATACGTTCCTTTTTCGGAGTGTTGAAACATTACAAGATATAGGCATTTACCATTGTAAGCTCCAGTAAGTGGAAAAATGCCCTTCCACCACTTCTTTGAAGAGTGATTGAATCCATAATATGTGACTACCTGGTCACTTTCATCAACACCTCCCATGAATTGCTTTTGTATTGTTTCCACTCCTGCACATGCCTGTCGACTGTGTCTCATTACTAACCATGGAGTAATTGTTTTTATCTGACCATTTAAGGTGGCGGGCAAGCAATGTTATGCGTACGCACACGGACGTGAAATAATTACAGGCGTGGTTTCCGGTTCCCAGCGCTCGCGCGCCAACACAAACAAAAGTGCAGCTGCAGAGTTTATACGACCAAGACTCCCTGCATCCAAGGTGAGATCTATTACAATACAATTATCTCATAATTATTCGGAAGAGAAATGGATTGCATGCGTAGCCAGGCCCTTTCAGCTGTATAAAAGGGGGAGGAGCTGTAGGCAGGGTCTACGTCTGGCCACATCAGGCACATGCAGTGTAAAACGGGGAGGAGCTGTATGAGAGGCGTTTGGGGGGAGGGGGGTAGAGTAGAAATATTTCAAGCAACAAATTATACACAATTTATGTCTGCAAACACACAGCTAGGGAATGGGACGGAAACGTGGTCATAACCTTCTTGGCATCCAAAAAGCAAAAAGGGCTCACTACATCTCAAAGAAGAGGGATTCCATCAACACCAACAAGTTCTGCAATTCCTTTGAATTCATTTCGGATAATGAACTTGGACGAATTGTCATCTCATCTCCAGTAAATTACTGCACATTCAGCTGTATGCGGTGGTTCGTGTGTGATTGATGGTGAAACCTACAGGGCAGGACTGGCTTGTATCATCAAGGCAAGATGCTGTAAGTGTAATGCCACCTTTCCCATCCCATCGTCTTCACGTGCAACAGGCAGAGATAGCAGGCTATGGACCGTGAATCTTGGGGCAGTTCTGGGACAGATGGCAACAGGTGGAGGGGCTACTCGCTTACAAGTAATGGCATCAGTGGGAGTTCCATCAATGTCCAAATCAACCTTTACCTCCACAGAGAGGTATATAACAGAGGAAATTCAGGCGCAGTTGGCAGAGTCCAGGCTGGCAAGGAGGAACGTCATCTGGTTATTGAGAATGGCGACTATTTCCAGGGTGTTCCTGCCATCACTGTGATTGCAGACGGAGGGTGGTCCAAGAGAAGTCATAAACACAGCTATAATGCAAAGTCGGGAGTGGCTGTCATCATTGGAGGTCACACCAAAAAGCTCTTGTTCCTGGGGGTGAGAAACAAATACTGCTCAACATGCAGCATTGCTGAAAACGCTGGCAAAGAGGCACCTGAACACATGCGCTACCGCAATTGGAAAGGATCCTCACCTGCAATGGAGTCAGATATCCTTGTGAAAGGATTCAGGTGTCCATGGAGTACGTTATATGCATCTCATTGGTGATGGAGATAGCTCCGTGTTGAATTTTATCCACGAGCGAGTTCCTGTATGGGGGAGATATGTGCGCAAATTGAATGCGTGACGCCCTGAAGAACTACCGAGCGAAGTTGGAGGCCATAGTGAAAGAGAAACCAGCATACAAGGGAGCAGGAAAACTAACACAGAAGGCAATTAGACGCCTTACAGCAGGAGCCAGGGCAGCAATACGTATGCATGCACTAACCCGAGACATCAATCAGCTACGCCATGATCTCAGAAATGCCCCATACCATGTCTTTGGTGATCACTCGAAGTGTAATCCTGCATTCTGTCAGGTGAGGGCTGGTGCAACAGAAGATACCAGTGAAGAGGGTACAAGTGACACTGATGCCAACCCCCCGGCAGAGTCTCCTACAACACTGCAACAACTTGACACTCTTATTCAGCAAGAGAAAGATTTGTCACCAGAAACCTTACCTCTGCAGGAGGAGGTTGAAGCCAGATCTGGGTATACAGCATCCCTCGACCAGCTTCCTGAAGGTCTCTTTTTGAGTGTTCTCCATGCAAGTGATCGCCTTGTCTCTCTGGCCAAGCAGCTTATAGATAATCAGACCAGTAATCTAGCTGAATGTTATATGGGTTTGAGATCCTATTTCAATGCTGGCAAGGTGTACAACCAAGTGCAGTCAGGCTCCTTTGAAGGTCGTTGCTATGCGGCTGCGTTGAAGTTCCAAGAAGGGTCTAAGTGGATTACCCGTGCATACGAAGAAGTGACGGGCCAACATCCTCCACAGCCACTACTGGATGTCAAACAAGACAGAGAAAAACACAAGAAAGGATAGAAAACGTAAAAAATCAATAGAGTACAAGGAGAGAAGGAAGCAAGCAAAGTATCAGAAGAATAGCAACTCATCTTCCAATGACTATGGGCCAGATGCTACTCAGCCAGATCTTCCTCCCGAGGAACTTCAGAAGCTATGCCTGGAGTACAAGCAAAGCCTCTATGTCTCTACATCTGAAAGGGAAAGAATTGAAAAAGCAACCCGTGATCAGGCTGCCGAAGTATTGTGGTTTGAGCAACGTAAGTGCCGACTTACAACCTCCAACTTTGGTGCCGTTGCTCGTCGGAGACCGACAGCACTAGTAGCAAAATTCGTCAAGAATCTCCTGTATGACACTATACGAGAGTCACAGTCACTGAGGTGGGGAAGAGAGCATGAGGAAGATGCCAGACAGGCATAGTTAGCAGCAAAGAGATCTAGTGTTACACTTACTCGCAGTGGTTTGGTCATTGATGCTCAGCATGGCTGGTTGGCATGTAGCCCAGACAACATTGCACGAGACAACTCTGCAGTTGTAGATGAATCTGGCCTGGTTGAATACAAGTGCCCATACACTGCCAGGGCAATCACTGTCAGAGACGCCTGCAAAAGGAAGGATTTCATGGCTCATGTAAAGGATGGTCAGGTCACCCTCAAACGTACGCACAAGTACTTCTACCAGGTTTAGGGACAAATGGCAGTATGCGGAAGAAGTTGGTGTGACTTTGTTATCTGGACACCATCCAGCATAAACATTGAGCAAATTATGTTTGAACCAAATTTCTGGCAGGATGTACTACATAAACTGGAGCATTTCTATGACAAAGCAATTCTCCCAGAGCTAGCCAGTCCACGTCACCCACAAGGCCAACCTATCCGTGAGCCTGGTGGCACTCCACTTTAGTCACTGAACTCTAACTGAATATAATACTGTCATGAGTAAGTCACCTTTGTTAGGCATTCAACCTAATACAATATTACTCAAGGAGAGACTGGGGTGACATGTAAGCTTACGCACAGTGAAGAGCAATCAAATACACTATAAGGTGAATGTCGATGGTGGATTATACCATGCATAACAGAGCTCTGTTATCCATGATTAGAGTAAGTAATGGATGTTCGGTCGACAGGTATAATCGGACGCACTTGCGCCGTATGCATAAATTACCGGAAGTGGGTGGGGCCTTTGATCGATACTACAGACCCTTCACACTCTGAGTTCCAAGTTTGGTGTTCCTCCGTTGCTTGGTTGTGGAGCTATAGCCTTCCAAAAGTAAGTCCGAATATATCAAAGATCGGTCAAGTGTATGTATTATCGGGCTCCGTTCCCTGTCTCTTCTAAAGCAACTAGCGGAAAATTTTCTGCAGCATTGGGAAGCTCCACGACCCTGCTGCTGCAGATGCCGATAATACATACACTTGACTGATCTTTGATACATTCGGACTTACTTTTGGAAGGCTATAGCTCCACAACCAATCAACGGAGGAACACCAAACTTGGAACTCAGAGTGTGAAGGGTCTGTAGTATCGATTGAAGGCCCCACCCACTTCCGGTAATTTATGCGTACGGCGCTAGCGCGTCCGATTATATCTGTCGACCGAACATCCATTACTTACTCTACACGGGATAGTTGCCTTCCCCCGCATATCCACATAAGTTGTGGAGTGCTCTAAAAGGAACTGTACTACACCAATTGGTACACGCATACTAATTGCGCATATGTAGACACACAAGCACACATACGTACCTGTTTCAAGGCTGTTGGGCATCCATTCTCAATTTCAGACTGTGAGGTACCGTGTTTAGTGCCAACGCTTTATATTCCGTGACCACGCCCGCTGGACATCATTGCGTAAGACAAGGACTGCAGTTTTTCTGGGACGCCTCAAACATCAGGTAAACGACTTGAGCAAACGTAGTCTTCCCAGACAAATCCTCCAGTTGTTATTCGAGGGGACTACGTTGTCATATGGTGACGAACGAAATTTGTTTTGCAGTAAGTTCCCTGTAGTTGTCCAAACACGGGAAGGGAGGAATATCGTGGTACTGTCTTGAGCGAGGGACCAACAGGATCAGCTGCAAAATCACCGACAAAAGACAGCACTCTGAGAAGGGTCTTGAAGTTCCGTGTACCTACGTGTTCTCTGGAAAGCCATCCCACATCCGCAAACTGATTGACTTTTTCTTTAAAACTTCATAACATTTATAGTTATACTGTTTACCAGGCTTTTTTTCAAAGCTAACACACACAGATTTCATTATGCAGCATGCTTGTGTGGTTAATTGGGTGGGCTTATTTTCGAGAGTAAATGACCCTCCACAATAACTTTTGGTTGAAGAGGGGGGTGGGCTTATTTTCGAGGGTGGGCTTATTTTTGGGAGATTACGGTAATAATTATGAATCTCCCCCCCCCCCCCCCCAAATTTTCACATGGATGTTAGTGATTGCGCATTGGTGCGATCTTTAATTTTAAATATTACTGATGAGGTCATAACAAATCCATAACTGAGAATGAAGCAGTTCCTATTCTAGTCCCTAACATGTACAGACTCTGTACAGTGTCATATGGGAAGTTTATTGGAAAAGCCCCAAAGTCTGATCCAAACTAACACAGGCTTAGGCCTTTTTGAAACGCCACCAGCATGCCGAATGAGAGTCTGCATTTGTGCCCGTTTCGGCTTACACGTATCTGCCCTTTCAGCCAATCCTTTGAACACCTTAGAGATAGACACACCAAATTGTGGCACAAAGACGTTAATCTGTCCAATGAAGCCAGGAAGGAATTAGAGATTACAAGTGTACCCAGTTTCTCCGATGACAATGATGATGGGCCCTGTGAAGAGTCCAGCGGACGACAGGAAATTGAACCACTGTTTGATGTACCAGCAGATCACATAATTACAGTCCAGAATGTCATGAGAATCCATCATTGGAGAACTATACAAAGGGTGAGTAGCATACCCAGTTCCACAAATGGTACATGTTATGTTTGTACTATACTGCGTGGGCGGTTCAAAGGTGCCGGTAGCAGTCTATACCTCAGAGACAGCTGCCTCTGCCAATTAGGGCAGATAGAACATATGTTCTATCTGCCATAGAGCATAGAAAACATAATTGAGCTGTTTGCACACCACAAACCAAATTAGTGTGCTCATGGAGCGTGAAGTGGGAGGGATGTATAGTACAAGCCACTTAGATGATGGCATTTTCGTGGTTTACAAAAAACACACTCGAGGCTTCATCTGATAGACCACTCGCGCTTCATGCTCGTGGTCTATCAGATGAAGCCTCTCGTGTATTTCCTGTAAACCACTCAATGCCATCATCTAACTATAACATGTACCATGGGTTTCTACTGTAGATGGGGTTTGTACCCTGAGTGCAGTTTTAATAAAACTACACGAAGGGTACAATCCCATGTACAGTAGAAACCCATGGTACAGATGACTTGTGCCAGAATTTTTATAGCGCACCACTAGTTGTCAATTATGACGTCAAACTGCCAATTAGCTTGTTATTGCATTTGGTAGAGTGCAGTTTTTTACTAGTAGCTATGGCGTGTAGATCTAGAAGGCCAGTTATTTCACCTAGTTTGTTGGAGAACATTAAGTTTCCGCCATCTGCCTCAACAAAAAGGCGGATTAAAGAAAACTTTCAGCTTGGAATGGGCGAATGGACGGATTCTGATGATGACAGTGAAGATTTTCGACTACTGAAAAGGAAGCCTAAGGGTGCAGGGAGAGAGCAGTACAGGTACACGCTTTCCTGAGCCAACTAGTGAGGAAGAGCTTGCAAAGAAGTCAAAGGGGGTAATTCCTAAGAACACGCAAAAGAATGACAAATGACCAACTGTGTTTATGGATTGGATGGAACAGAGAAACAAACGCTCGCTGCATGACCAGTGTCTGAAGAATGTACTGGAAACAGAAGATGCACGCTGTCTATCAAAGTGGTTGTCCCTTTTCACAATCGAAGTCAGAAAGACAGTGGGAAGTATCCCCCAGCAACCATTCACCTGCTACTTTGTGGACTCCACGGATTATGCACCGAGAGAACTGCCAACCATTTGACATCTTTGACAAGAATGTACATTTTCGTGACTTCCACAGGACAATGGAGTGTTTCAGTCGTTACATAGTGAAGGAATTGGTGCTGAAATCAAGCATATCCCTCTGATAAAGGAAGAAGAGAAACTCTGGGAACTATAAGAGCTTCTAAAGCGCTTAGAAGTAAGTGATAAAGAACTAGAGAGAGGTTGCACCACATTCCATGCCCAATAACTACCAATAAATACACAAAAATAAGGACTGCAGGTCAATGGCTAAGGACTGTCTAATACTTAAAAGCACCGAAGTCCTTCCATTGAGCATAAGAGCTACTAAAGTACTTAGAACAAGGACTGCCGAGGATATTCGTTCCCCCAAAGTCTGGTGAGAAGTGTGTTCTACACGAATGGGAAGAATTTTTGTCTTGGGGGGAAAAAGCATCGAGAATTGAAACTCTCACAATTTGTCAGGAATAAAGATCATTGAAAGTACATTGAGAATGGAGCTAAGGCATTCCGTGGTGGTGTTTCTGACCTACGCAGGGAGAACAAAGTTGTTCGGCAATACCCTTGTCCTGCTGCTGGGCCTGGCTGTCATGTACATTTGCTTGATGTTTACTTCTCCAAACTGCCAGAGAATGCAAAGGAAAAAGATGCATTTTGTTTGAGTCCTTTACAAAATATTCCTACTGATCCAATGAAGCCGTGGCCAAAGAGTGTGATTTGCACATTTTTGTTTATATCTCACATTATAGTTTTGATAAAGCCAATTTAATTTCACATTATTAGTAACCACCTTACTGCTGTTGTAACACAGTAAGTTGTTTTGCCATACACTGAAGCTACAGGACTCAATGTAAACTTAATTGGTGAACACCTTTTTAGCATTTTTCTTCTGAGATCATGGAGATTCAGACTTTAAACTGAGGTATTATTTTGTGTTCCATAGACATTCTTTGGAGGGGAGTAACCTAAGCCTAAGAAGTCCCTGTACTTTTGGCAGCAGAGCCTCAAACGGGTGTTTCAAATGGCATAAACTTTTTAGCATTTTTTACCAGCCGGGCACGCGCTTCGCGCGCACCCGGCTGGTCCTAAGATTGCTTTCATGTTTCACGTCTGTGTTCGTGTGTGTGTGTGTGTGTGCGTTCGTCCGCAAATATCACGTGCGCTAAATTACGTCCTTACATTACTATGCCACTATAGCCACGAGCGCAGTGGAAGCTACTGAAAGTTTGTAGGCTCAGTAGGCCAAGGTATGTCAAGCCAGGTTAGCTTTGTGTTGCCTAGACGGCGAAAGAGTGGTAGGTAGCGATGATAGTCTGTCTTGGCAAGATTTGCTAACTGGAAGCGCACTACGAAATTGCTGTGTCAGCACTTTCGTTGGAAGCTCTAGAGTTACGTGATGAGACTGTCTGATCCATTTTACAGCTGTATTAAACTTAGACTAACTTGTTGCTGAACACAACCTTCAGTTGAACGATTTGTGTAAAAAAACACCCAGCTGGTTTTTAGATATGAGCAGTCATGCAACCTGATAACAGCAAACAAAGAGATAAACAGTGGATTTAAGTGAGTGAGTAGTGACCTACCACTATGCTCTTCTGTCATGTCTCCGGTTGCCCTGGCACTAGCTGACGTCTGTGTTCTTCCTTTACCAGGAAGACCATTGTCCTTGTCGGAAGAAGGCCTGCTCTTCTTACTTGCAAGGGTGGCCCTGTGACAACCTGCTGGTCGACCAACCCTGCGACCTTGATGCCCTCCATGGCCAATGCTGCCAGATGAAGGTTCAGCATTCTCCACATCTGGAGTGATAGAGGGTATCGGTGGGCAAATGTGTGTGTGTTGGTGTGTGTGTAAGTATGTATATGTATATGAGGGAGTGTGAATGTTAAATGAGCGACCTACCACTGTCCTCAGAGGTACCAGCATGCTCTTCTCCCTTCCCTCCGGTGGGAGAAATTGCCATGGCACCAGCTGACGTCCGTGTTCTACCTCTGCCACAACGACCAGCGTCCTTGTCGGAAGAAGGCTTGCTCTTCTTGCAAGGGAGGCCCTGGGACAACCTGCTGGTCGACCAACTCCGCGACCTTGACAGCCTCCGCAACCTTGACGGCCTCCACGGCCCTTGCTGCCAGATGAACGTTCAGCAGCCTTCTCGTCTGGAGTGATAGAGGGTATTGGTGGGCAAATGTGTGTGTTAGTGTGTGTGCGTGTAAGCGTGTACATGTATACGAGGGAGTGTGAATATTAAATGAGCGACCTACCACTGTCCATAGAGGTACCAGCATGCTCTTCTCCCTTCCCTCCGGTGGGAGAAATTGCCATGGCACCAGCTGACGTCCGTGTTCTACCTCTGCCACAACGACCAGCGTCCTTGTCGGAAGAAGGCTTCCTCTTCTTACTTACAAGGGTGGCCCTGGGACAACCTGCTGGTCGACCAACTCCGCGACCTTGACGGCCACCACGGCCCTTGCTGCCAGATGAAAGTTTAGCAGTCTACTCGTCTTGAGTGATAGAGGGTATTGGTGGGCAAATGTGGGTGAGTGTGTGTGTGCATGTGTGTGTGTGTGCGCGTGTAAGTGTGTATATGTATACGAGGCAGTGCGAATGTAAAATGAGTGACCTACCACTGTCCTCAGAGGTATCAGCATGCTCTTCTCCCTTCCCTCTGGTGGGAGAAATTGCCATGGCACCAGCTGACGTCCGTGTTCTACCTCTGCCACAACGACCAGCGTCCTTGTCGGAAGAAGGCTTGCTCTTCTTACTTGCAAGGGTGGCCCTGGGACAACCTGCTGGTCGACCAACTCCGCGACCTTGACGGCCACCACGGCCCTTGCTGCCAGATGAAGGTTTAGCAGTCTCCTCGTCTTGAGTGATAGAGGGTATTGGTGGGCAAATGTGTGTGTGTATGTGTGTGCATGTGTGTGTGTGTGCATGTAAGTGTGTATATGTATACGAGGGAGTGTGAATGTAAAATGAGTGACCTACCACTGTCCTCAGAGGTACCAGCATGCTCTTCTCCCTTCAATCCGGTGGAAGAATTTGCCATGGCACCAGGTGACGTCCGTGTTCTACCTCTGCCACAACGACCAGCGTCCTTGTCGGAAGAAGGTTTGTTCTTCTTACTTGCAAGGATGGCCCTGGGACAACCTGCTGGTCGACCAACTCTGTGACCTTGACAGCCTCCGCTACCTTGATGGCCTCCACGGCCCTTGCTGCCAGATGAAGGTTCAGCAGTCTCCTCGTCTTGAGTGACAGAGGGTATTGGTGGGCAAATGTGTGTGTGTGTGTGTGTGTGTATATGAGAGGGTAGGTGAAGGAAGGAGGGAGGGAGGACGAGAGAGAGAGAAGAAAAGCATATGGAGAGTGACTTACCACTATCACCTGAAATGCCACTGTTCCTGCCCCCTTTCCTCGTTCTTGTAGAACCAATCACATGCTTGCTCTTGGCACCGGCAGATGTACTTCGACGTCGAGTACCTGTCCTCTTCTTAGTAGAAAACTCAATTACACTGTCAGAAAGAGCCCCTTCATCATCTGTATACGAATGACAGTCAATGGGTGCAAGTAAACATGCAGCAGACACAAGTGTGTGTATGTGTGTCTGTGTGTGTGTATGCATGTGAGTGTGTATATGTATACGAGGGAGTGTGCATGTAAAATGATTGACCTACCACTGTCCTCAGAGGTACCAGCATGCTCTTCTCCCTTCCCTCTGGTGGGAGAAATTGCCATGGCACCAGCTGACGTCCGTATTCTACCTCTGCCACAACGACCAGCGTCCTTGTCGGAAGAAGGCTTGCTCTTCTTACTTGCAAGGGTGGCCCTGGGACAACCTGCTGGTCGACCAATTCCACGACCTTGACGGCCTCCACGGCTCTTGCTGCCAGATGAAGGTTCAGCAGCCTTCTCGTCTGGAGTGATAGAGGGTATTGGTGGGAAAATGTGTTTGTGTGTGTGTGTGCGTGGGAGAGGGTAGGTGAAGGAGGGAGGACAGGTAAAAAAAATGTGCAGTGTAGACGAGAGAGAGAAGCAAAACCTTATGGAGAGTGACTTACCACTATCACTTGAAATGCCACTGTTCCTGCCCCCTTTCCTCGTTCTTGTAGAACCAATCACATGCTTGCTCTTGGTACCGGCAGATGCACTTCAACGTCGAGTACCTGTCCTCTTCTTAGCAGAAAACTCAATTACACTGTCAGAAAGAGCTCCTTCATCATCTGTATACGAATGACAGTCAATGGGTGCAAGTAAACATGCAGCAGACACAAGCAAGTGCATGTGTGTGTGTGTGTGTGTGTGTGTGTGTGTGAGTGTGTGTGTGTGTGTGTGCATGTGAGTGTGTATATGTATACGAGGGAGTGTGAATGTAAAATGATTGACCTACCACTGTCCTCAGAGGTACCAGCATGCTCTTCTCCCTTCCCTCTGGTGGGAGAAATTGCCATGGCACCAGCTGACGTTCGTGTTCTACCTCTGCCACAACGACCAGCGTCCTTGTCGGAAGAAGGCTTGCTCTTCTTACTTGCAAGGGTGGCCCTGGGACAACCTGCTGGTCGACCAACTCTGCGACCTTGACGGCCTCCACGGCCCATGCTGCCAGATGAAGGTTCAGCAGTTTAAGCACTCTCCTTGTCTGGAGTGATATAGGGTATCGGTAAGAAATGTGTGTGTGTGTGCATACACAGAAAAGGCAAGTCTGTGGGATGCATACAGATGCAGGGGAATAGAATTGGAACACGTATGTATATGTACTTACAGGAAAATGTAGTATCCACTTCTGAGGGATGAAATATTTCTAGCCACAAATTGTATCGTTCATCTGTATTGATATCATAGCCGTTTTCAAATCTTTGGACAAACTTCGCTGTCTCACTCTCTGAGAAAGTGGTACTCTTCCCTTGACGATCCTGCGGTTGCTGCTTCTTTGGCTTCGTCCGAACACATTTCTGCCGTTCCTTCGAAAGTCTCTTAGCTTCTCTCAATTTTGCTCTCTCTTCCTTCTCTTGAGCTTTTCGCTGCTTTTCTTTCTCTTTATCTTCAATTCTCTTAAGGTTCTCTGAACTAGTAAGCACCCGCAGAGAAGATTTCTTTGTGACCACAGGAGGCCATTGTGGTGGCTCTGGGCAATCAAGGAACTGATCCATGTACCTGTGTTTCACTGCTGGCAGGTAGGATACTGGCAAGGGAGACCCAGATAGGAGAAGAGATTCGGGGTGGTACATCTTCAGCCACTTTTGGTATCTTGGATTCTCACAATCACCACCCTCTTCATAGAAACTTTGAAAATCTTCCAGCTCATCTTCACTAAATGCTGAGCTTGCTGAAGTGCGGTCAGCAATTCTGTGTTTAGCCGGAGTATAAAGTGGAATGTAGGCGATGCCAGCTTTCTGTGCAAGGTCTAGTGTCTGTTCACCTGGCAATTTGACTGCATTTCGATCTGGTGGGTACACTCCCGTTGTGTGGAACTCTGCTAGGATATTCCTGGGTGTCAGAGCCTGTACCCATGCATCACTGAAGAGGGAAGAGAAATTGAGCTTATTCACCTGCATACCAGGATGTTTGACAAGGAATTGGTGGCAAACTTCTCTCCAAGCGACCTTCAATGGCCCAAAGATCCCCTTGTCCAACGGTTGTGTCAAATGCGTGGTGTTGGGTGGAAGTGAAAAAACAATGACCTGTTCTTCAGCCGCACACCTTATAGTTGCAGGGCAGAAGTGAGAAGAATGCCCGTCCAGTAGTAGTAACAATGGACGAGCAGGGGGAGCATAACGTAGCAAGTGCTGGGAGAACCACAAATTAAACAACTCTTGATCAATCCATCCCTTGCTAGATAGTCCATATATGGTCCCCGGAACTTCCCCTACAGCTAATTCGAGGGATGTCCAGTATTGCCATAGACTGTCCAAGGGGATTTTAGGAATCCCATCTTGTCCCATATAATGCTGTGGGTCCCAGGGGATACTATGGTCAGTCCAAGGTATCCCCCAAATCAAGATATACAGAGATGCCATGGGCAGTGTTCTCCAGCACAGCGGGACAGGGGACACCATGGACTATCCAAGGTGTCCCCAGTATGGCCATGTCCAAGCTGTCTATACCCCCGTCCCTTTGTCTCATGGGACAGAGGACACCATGGGGCTGTCTATGATGTCCCCTAGAATGGCCTTGTCCAAGCTGTCCATCCCATCCCTAACGTCCTACAGCATGGCCTTGTCCAAGTTGTCCATCCCGTCCCTTCATCCCATGGGACAGGGGACACCATGGGGCTGTCCATGGTGTCCCCCAGTATGGCCTTGTCCAAGTTGTCCATCCCGTCCCTTCGTCCCATGGGACAGGGGACACCATGGGGCTGTCCATGGTGTCCCCCAGTATGGCCTTGTCCAAGTTGTCCATCCCGTCCCTTCGTCCCATGGGACAGGGGACACCATGGGGCTGTCCATGGTGTCCCCCAGTATGGCCTTGTCCAAGTTGTCCATCCCGTCCCTTCGTCCCATGGGACAGGGGACACCATGGGGCTGTCCATGGTGTCCCCCAGTATGGCCTTGTCCAAGTTGTCCATCCCGTCCCTTCGTCCCATGGGACAGGGGACACCATGGGGCTGTCCATGGTGTCCCCCAGTATCGCCTTGTCCAAGCTGTCCATCCCATCCCTTCGTCCCATGGGACAGGGAACACCATGGAGTGCCTGTCCATGGGTTGCAAATTATTATGTATTGTTCATAAGGTTGGACTAAGCATTAACTCAGCAAGGAAACAAGGTCATACATAGCTTATAGGTTAACACAATAATTCTAGCATCAAGCCGGTGAAACGGTGAATGTTTGAGTATATTAGCCGAACAAGTTCATGCATAGGTTAACACAATAATTCGATTATGGAATGAAGGTTTGAGTTAGAAGTGGCATGCAGTTATTTTCTGGGACTTGCGAGCCTCCTTGGACTTGTACGTATCCCTTGCACATGTCGAGGGGTTGACGTCCTACTTGGAGTAGAAGGTCCATCCATTCGTGCTACTTTAGCTGGAGAAGATATTCCACTGTCTTCCAAAACTCTCTTCTCATTTCTGGGTCTGTTGGATAGCAAAATTTAACATTTAACACTTCCAGAACCAAATTATTAATTGCAATGTACATGCATATAATATTGTGTACTTGCAGAGTGTTTTTACAACCACTTACAAAAGCTCCTCCTGTTGTATAGCTTTGGAATATTCCAGAAGGGAAACTCCAAATTGCATGAGCGCCTTAGCAAAAGTAGTCTTCTCCACCAGGTCATCAGGGATGCATGCCTTGTGAAAGGTGTATACCTATAAAGGATTGATAAGTAATAATGGATATTCACTGTGTCTGTTCTGTTTGACTGTTGTGAGGGGCTGGTTCATGAGAGTTCAGGATGTGTTTCGCTTGACTTAGGGGGTGCTCTTCACAGCGTTGCTAGAATTCTTTTTCAGCTACGGAGCTTAATACAAGTAGATCATGGCCCTACAGAAAAGTGTTTACCAGGCCATAACCGTCTCTGATGAATGATATTCTCAGCTAATGATCAGCACATTCAAAATTTCACAAGTTCTTGTTTTCAAATAGGCATATTTGCTAAACTTTCCCACTACATTGCAGTATAGTACCCCTATATTATCATTACATAACAATTTGTATTCACTTGATTGCCTGATTTAGTGACCGAAAGATCAGTACGGCCAAGTCCAGCTTCTTCCAATTCTTTAAAAGCTGCCAGGGCTCCCGTCTTGTTACCCAGGTTGCGAAACTTCTTTATTTTCAGCAAGTGTGTCAGGTGGAGTTTTGGCCCTGGCAACTTGAGGCAGAGTGAAGTGGCACCACTGCTATCAATGTTGGTGGCATGAGTGTCAACTAGAAAGAAAGAAGGCAATACTTCAATTAAATAATGCCACTACAAGCTTGTTACAAGGTCAACTAACCCCAAACAGAACTTTCCGAATGGTTTAGCTAACATACCTGATTTGATTAGCTGTATATCTTCTTCAATATCCCCCCTTCCAGCCATGTATGCCGTCTGTTGGCAGCATAGCTCTACAAAGTTAATAGCTGCTAGTATGGCTCTTTCTGTAATCACGACAGGTACCATATCGTTTGTGTCATCCTCCTCAGTCACAATACTGCCATCCTCATCGTCTGTGCTGATGTTGAATAGTACATGCAGTGCTGTAGCAACCCTCAGTATCTGTCCCTTTGATTTACTGAGCATTCCTGGAAGGAGATATAAAATAATAAAGGAAATTGCAACGAAGTTTGTAATCGCTCAACAGCAACTTTTAATAACTCTTTTGACGCTGATAATAAAAGTGACAAATTCACTTGTTTTATTGTTAGCAACTACATTTTGCTCATTATAATGTCATGGAAGCAATCTCAACATAATAATTATTTATTCATAACAACTTGTCAATAAAGTTAATGTAATTATGCCTGCACCTGACAGAAGATCATCCATCGATGCTAGTGTCTCCAGCTGTTCCTGAATCGCATCAAACTTCTTGCTGAATGCAGCAGAGTTTTGCTGGATTGTGAACACTCGAGGCTCAGGGTTCTTAGCTTTCCCGGGCATCCACTGCTTACTGAGATGATCAACTAGAGAATAGAGTAAAGTCACTATAGGCATAAATCTTGCTGTAAATATGAATGTAGTGCATGCTTTTGTGAGTACTCAGATAAATGTGTGTACAGTGTACTCCAAATACCTAAGTCATCTGTGAAATCTCTTTTGACGGCCTCCAGGGTATTGAAGCGGGCATACGTGGGTTTTGGGAATGTCCACAGAAAGCGTTGTGTAAGTCCGATCTCTGCACTCCCTTGCTGTTCAATGAGTGCACGAGCAACTGTTGGCTGGCTAAAGCCACCCACAGTTAGATTGGCCCTCTCCATAGTGAAATTTGCATCGCCTGTGACTGTATAAATAATAATCGCAAAATTTATCACTTAACAGTCATTAAAGTTGTTTATACCGTGTGGGTATGTATATAAACATATGTTGCAATGAACAGGAAGCTACAGCTACCGGGTATATGCTTTTTACTTCCTACTTATGATCTAAAAAGGACTGAATATCAAGTGTTGTATAAATGTACATGTGGTTGGCTGGCTTGCAGTATTCTAGTGTGTGTGTGAGTGTGCATATGAATGCCAGACATTTAGCAGCTTTTGATCTGACACTTGTGGGCAAATTTTTACCCTGTGGGTTTAGGGTGTTAATGCCACAGTCTACTTGACACTACAGCAGTAAGTGTAAGTTTATGCAAGGTCATCCTCCATGTACAGCTGAATTTATGAGCTATAGATCTGTTGTTTTCTTTTTCACCTAAATCAGTTGTATGGAAAGTAGAAGTTCTAGCCATGTACCTGTGGATCGGTTCCAAGAATGGCCATTGTAGAGTTGTAGGAACAATGCTAGCTCGTGGGACAGCATTATTCCTTTTCCACGATAGAGGTTGAGCTGTGTGAGGAATGCAGACAGTTCGTCATATAAGCCCAGCAATCGCGTCCCATTGGATGCCATCAGGTCGCCCATCTTTTCACATGTAGCATCTCCAAGCAGCCACGCAGCATCCCGATGTGAATAGCCACACTCATTCCGCACTTTTAGAACAACACCGTGAAGGTAGTGGTAGAGAGAAGATTTTGTGCTGCCGGTGGGCATGTTAATAGCCAACCAGACGATGGCTGGTTCAACCCAATCAGTCCCAGGGACTGTCACTGTTGCAGGTGAGACTATATAGCTAGTCACAGAGATCAGGCCTCCAAGAACAGCTACTGGAGGAATGCACAGAGCTTTCCCAATTTGTGTACAACCCTGCCAAAGGATATATGAAGGATATATTATGAAGTACACATACTGAAGTAGCATTTAGCTATGCTACAATTATTTGGGCAATACATTCACTACGATATTATACTGTAGTGCCCTCATGTAAAATATACCTCTGTCAAGTATTTGGGAATTGGCTTCCAATTCAGGTCCAAACTCCAACACCTTTCCAGCCTTTGCCTGGTTTCCCTGCTTTTTGGATCTGCAGCCATCTCTCAGAAATAATTTGACCATGTGCTTCATAGGAAGTATGATGTCATTGATTACATCTCTATGGGTGGTCACTTGACCCCCCACATGGCTGAGATTTTTTGCCTAGTCAACACAGATAGTACAGAATAATTTTACACCTGCCAAAGGACTCATTGAGGCATCACAGGAATTTACTGTACAGGAAGAATAGTGAGTGAGGTGAGAACTTTTGGAGAAGTCATGCCATGTAGCTAGCTAGGCTATTTTATTGCAGTTGTAGTGTTTAGTGAGTGAAGCTACAGATGGAGCTCATACCTCCAGAAATTGCAGACCTTGGCACACTCAGGAGGATTCTGTTCGCAACTACTTACCTCCCCAAGGATTTACCAGAGTATTGGTCAGTCATAACAGTTTTTGCTAAAGGAGAGACCACGTCTACCAATAAAATCAAACCGGATATTGTGAAAACGATGGTGGAGAATCTTCAACTCCTGAGCCCCACGGTATTCAATACTGACAAGGAGATGATGAGTGAAATCCATACACTATGCCCCAGCAGTAGCCACCCTCTCGGAATCGTCCTTATCTCACCGAAAACACAGTGCCAGATGTGTGGAGGCAAACTCGCAACCCGCAGAGATCGACCAAGTCACCTCACAGTGTATACTGAATCTTTTGGCACACTTGTTGGTACGCATTACCACAAGTACTGCCAAAACTGTCACAAAGGTTGTAGCTTTAGGCAGTTCTATGGGTATCATTCAGAAGGTAGCCAGTCTGTCATGATCTACGATCAAGATTGGGCTAGTTACACATGCTTTGTTTCAAGCAGTGAGACAGCCTTTGAGATGAAGTTGCTCACGAGATTTGATGCTGAACTGCTTCTCGGGCAGATAAGCTACAACCAGAAGGCAGACATATACAACTGCATCAATGGTTATGCTGTGGCTCCAAAGAAATGCTGTGCACAGGAGAAAGAAGACAAACCAAGGAGCACTAAAAGGTTGACAATATTATTAGAATGCTACAGTATACGTTAGTGATAGATAATAGATACAGAAATATTTATGCAGCCAATTGGCTGGGGTGCCAGGGAGTCCTGTACAAATAAATAATGCATATAAGGAAGTAGCTAGCCTAAAAAAGGCACGGTTAAAGAAATATAGATAGTAAAAGTAAGTGTTTTCATAAAAAAATTGGGAGAGCATACATGTACACTTATAGTACATATACACCCTGTCGTTTATGTGCATGAGCGAGCCCCCCCCCCCCCCCAGAGGCCCCCAACCTTCCCCACGACCACAAATAACCAACTATTTATCTCATGCAGTGTCATTCCTTGGCTACCCTGTCCATAGGTTGGAACATGAAGACAACCTGTACAACCGCATCAAACTGGATCGACGGAGGTTTGAAGCTGCACATCTCCGATATGCAGTACTCAACACGGCCAATCGCTATCCACATCTCTTGCCTGGATCACTCACCATGACTGTGGACTTGGCAAATGTCTTGCAGAAATTCACTCCAGTTTACCATGAAGCCTTTACTCAGAGGTACTCATGTAAGTGCACAAACAATTGCATGTGTAATATTTACTACACACAGTAATCAATAATATCTATTCCAATTGTAGCACACTGCTGTCAGTATCCAGGCTGCAAGAACGTAGTGGTACTGGATGGGAATATGAAGAACAGACGAGACGTGTGCTTGGCAAAGGATGCCGGATTCATCGAGTATCCTGGCCTAACTGGTCGAATCAAGACGGGCTGTATGGCAACTCCAGCCTTCAAGTCAAGGTATTGTACCCAACACACGGTTCGTGTCTGCCTTAGCAGTGAGGAAGATAGCACACAAGACAACCCACTTGCTGTATCATCATCACCTGGAGAGCAAGCAGTTATTGAGATGCTGCTTGAGAAGAAGGTCACAAGGAGTACAACCTACTACAAGGTACAATAATGTATATTGATGCTGATATGCATTAGCTTTACTACACTTAAACCTAATATTCACAATGCATGCAGGTTCTCTGGCTAGGCAAACCAAACCTTGATGTGACATGGGAGCCTGTATCCTCCTTACCTCCTGCTGTTGTTGAGGAATTCGAGCACGGTATCCAAGCTGAGGTAGTGGAACATACGGAAACTTCTTGTGGTCAGCATACGACTACCCTCGGAGTTACCAGAAGCCAAAGTAATGGCACTAAAAGACCGCGCATTGACCGCCCTGTTATTGCAAAGACTACAGGGTGAGTGTTGATTTCAATGCCACTCCACACTATAATAGTATTGCTTTAATGCTTGTATTTGTGGATATATATATTACAGTGTATTTGCTACTGATGAGCTAAAATCTCTGACGTGTAATACAGAAAAGGACAAACATTCCCGTCTCAACTTCAGAACAGCAGGTTAGACAGTAGCATAAGTATTATTGAAGGGCACAGAAGCATTTGTGTTTTGATTTCCCATTGATTACCTGGTACCACAAAAATGATTTCTTGGAATACACCAATGGTATTGTTATACATTGTAGGAATCTTAGCTGCTATGCGCCCATGTGGTGTCATTGTGCTCGTGACGGAGTTGTTCATAGCTGAGTCAAAAACTCAAGTGTATGGATGTTTACACAACTACCTTGCCCGCTTTCCTAATGCAGCAAAGGAACTTGGTAAGCATAATAGCTATACACCTATGACTTACTCATAATTTATGCACACACTAGGTGTAATCCATTATGACTGCACTGTTTTGAGCATAATCGGTGCAGCAGTTAGCTACTACTCTGCTTTTCCCTAAATTATACATTCATAGTAGTGGCGTGACTAGTATTTGTAATAGGTCTTGTTCAGAGGACAGAGAAAGCCTTTGTTAGCAGTTGTGCTTGTCGTCTCTCGACATATATGCCAGCAGACCCCCAAGCATCTGAGCTAGCACTAAAACCCGAGCATAGTACTAATTGAGAGATGAATGGACACGAAATGGATCACTGTTCCTGCAGAATTACTGAAAAATGTTTAAAATGAGCAATAATAATCATTATACTCAACCCTATTACACACCTTACCAGTAATAAACCCTGTTTAATGAACTCTGGATCATAATTTTAGGGTTCATATGCTATGATGACGCCTGCCACTTGAAGAGGTTTGCAAGAGACCCAGCACGAGCTAGCCTTACTGATCAAAGTAAGCAGCTTGCTTCAGTGGAGATGGTAGTTGACAGAATGCACATGAAAGGTCATGTAGACCCTTGGTGCAAGGAGCATTGGAGCAAAATTCCAGAGCTTGCTAAGGTACGTTGTAAATACAGCTCCTTTTATGTACTGGTATATAGGTATGTGGAAGATGGAATTATACTTATCAACGGCGAAGCAGTATAGCATTATACATATTATGTACCGTATTCTACGTATTATCCGCCCATCCCCTTCTTTGAACAAAAGTTATTGTGGAGGGTATTTACACATAGTATCCGCACACCCCTTATACTGTCCATGTGAGCTAAATCTATAACTAAAACCGAAAACTCCAAGACTGAGTAGAATTGAGTGGCAAAATTCGATCTTTGGCATGCTTTAATTGGAATACCGATGGTAAGTCAGCTAGCCATTTAGCTTTTAGCTGACAATAGTTAACCGCATGCTTCCATAATAGCTTTTTTCAAATACTTTTTGCATTCATATTTGGCTCTAATATGCTAAAAAAGGCTATACTTACCTTCCACTTTGCATATTGCGCATTTGCTACGTGTTCGTGTGGGAAGATACTAAATTGCAATTATACAAACTACGCATTATCTGCCCACCCCCCTCTTTCACCTAGGGCAGATAATACGTAGAATACGGTATATCCAAACAGTACTCTGATATATATAACGGAGGTGGTAGTGCATATAGACTCCTACTGTTACAGTAAGTCTCATCATGTAGGCCTAATTTCCTTGAAATGCAGGTTGACACAGAGGTGTGTGAGCAAGTATTCTCGTGGTTGTCAAAGTACAAAAGAATCACACAGAAAATGAGCCAGCACACTTTTGTTTTCTTTCTTCTTTATCTGTGTGACTTACATAATATTCGTGAAGAGTCAAAGTTAGCCCAAGGATCCTTCATGTGACCACAATCCATTTTACACTGTTGCAACTATATACTGCTACTGTAACTATTTGTGTTACACGATTTGTTAGACCCCAAATGACAATTTTCAAGCTAAATACGTAGAATAGTGTAGAACATCCCAGACAGTTCCATCATATCCAAACATGACTTGGGCATGGAATGGACAGCTGGGTTTATGGCCTCTGGCTAGGAGAAATGGACAGTCACATCCTGCTCCAATGTGACACTGGTTAAATGGGATGGTGGAATGTTGTGGGGTATCCAGGGTGGTTTGGATAGCCATATATACTGGAGACACCATGGACAGCCCATGGTGTCCCCTGTCCCATGGGACAAAGGGATGGGAAGAACAGCTTGGACAAGGTCATGCTGGGGGACACCATGGACAGCCCCATGGTGTCCCAGGTCCCATGGGACAAAGGGATGGGATGGACTGTTTGGAAAAGGCCATACTAAGGGACACCATGGACAGCCCCATGGTGTCCCCTGTCCCAGGGAACAAAGGGACGGGATGGACAGCTTGGACAAGGCCATTCCAGGGGACATCATGGACAGCCCATGGTGTTCTCTGTCCCATGAGACAAAGGGACGGGGATATAGACAGCTTGGGCATGGCCATACTAGGGGACACCATGGACAGCCCATGGTGTCCCCTGTCCCATGGGACAAAGGGATGGGAAGAACAGCTTGGACAAGGTCATGCTGGGGGACACCATGGACAGCCCCATGGCGTCCCAGGTCCCATGGGACAAAGGGATGGGATGGACGGTTTGGACAAGGCCATACTAAGGGACACCATGGACAGCCCCATGATGTCCCAGATCCCATGGGACAAAGGGATGGTATGGACGGTTTGGACAAGGCCATACTAAGGGACATCATGGACAGCCCCATGGTGTCCCAGGTCCCATGGAACAAAGGGATGGGATGGACGGTTTGGACAAGGTCATGCTGGGGGACACCATGGACAGCCCCATGGTGTCCCAGGTCCCATGAGACAAAGGGACAGGGATATAGACAGCTTGGACATGGCCATACTGGGGGACACCATGGGACAAAGGGATGGGATGGACAAGGCCAGTCTACAATGAGACATGATGGAATTCTTTCTGTCCTACTGGACAGTCTACAATGAGACAAGTGGGATTCTTTTAGTCCTACTGGACAGTCTATGGCAATGCTGGACATGTGTGGCTAATTCAGGAGGGAGATTTTTACGATCCCATATCACCATAGGTGGCAAGCACTGACCTCCTGCACTGACACAGCCAACAATGGTAATCTGTGTTTTGACTCCACCAGATACTTGGGAGGGGGCCTTTCCATGTTACAATTTTTGGAGGTTTCGGGTCAAGGGGCATGCCCGTTTCATCCATGTTAAAAATTAAGCAGGGTTGGTCCAATAGTTGATTTACTTCCAAGGTGGACTCCAACTCATCAAAGTAATTATCAAGAGTGCCACGATCAGATGCACTTGCCCTAGCTAGCGACAGGGTAGCCGGTGTGCGTAAAGCAAGCTTAGGATGCCTTGCAATGAACGAAGCCCACCAACCAGAGGTGATGGCTCTTGCATGATTGACATCACGACGAGAAGCAAGCACTCGCTGCACAATAGCGATGACCTCTTGTCGTGTACGACCATGACCAATGTCAGCTGCACGACAGAGGAAAGCGACTAGTTCTTCTTCTTCCTCTCTTGTTAGGTATGTAGATGGACCACTTGTAGCCCAAGGAAGAACTCTGCCACTTATACGATCACCAAGGGTACTTTTTGGTATATTGTATAGATCAGCTGCTTGGCGAACACTCTTGCCATCGTCAATAACTGCCTTCATCGCACCTAGCATGCTTTCAGGAGACCATCCTTTATATTGGGGTGGTCGAAGTGGGCCAAACTTGGATCCCACACTGTTGTGAAACGCTGCTGCTCTTGAGTATACGTTCACGCAATGGCCCATATGATGTCATAATCACTTTATAATTTAAAGCACACTGTAGCAGGAATAACATAAAAACACTATTAAAGCTACATGTACTACAAACTCACTTGCTCACTTTTCCTAACATCCTTAGACCTAAAATATAAATCTATGGCATAAAGATTTGAAAACTTGTGCACGTTAAGGATGCTGAGTTTTATCTTAGCTTGTGGTATAAATGTATGTAGGAGGCAACGGAACCTGAAACATTGCATAATATACTGACCTAGACACTTTAATAAGATTGTACCTTGCTGGGCTATGGCGACATCATCCATTCAAAGTCTACCTAGCTGCACACCTAGCCCATTGTTACTTACCCGCTGGCCCTTTCTTCAACCAGAACAGTTGTTCAGCCAAATTTCCATTACATGGTGTTCCACATATAGGTAACCACAATCCAGCTTTCTCAAGTCCAATAAATTGCACACCCACATACACAGTGAATTACCATACAGATCCCGTTGGTTAAGGACATGTAAACCATTACAGATTTTCTTATGGGAAGCTAACCTACAATGTACAGTCTAGGATATAAATTACATGTATGAACTTACTGAATGGAAACGGCATGTGAACGCAAAAATGGAGGGCACTGCACCACAGGGTACCCAGGTCCTGCTTGCTGCTGACAGTCAGGCGGTCAAGCAGAATTAGCACTCCTAGCCAACGCGTATTCTCAATCCACCACAGGATAGCCAGATCCTGCCTGCTGCTGACAGTCAGGCGGTCAAAAGGATTTAAGGGACCAGCACTCTCATTGGCGTTCGCTACTTTAACCATGTGCCGTGTCTTTAACTACGCATGCGTGGTATGAGACATGGTCGCGCAGTCGTCAATGGTCCTTGATCCGATCCGATCGCGAATTTGGCTCCGACTATTTTCGCCACTGGTGTTCCAACCACTACGGGTTAGAAAAGCGCAGCAGGGTCCTTTGGTAACTGGTTGTCCGCCCGTCCGTACCATCGTCCGACATTAAGTATCTTCGGACGCTGCCCTTAGTGGCCCGTTACGCTGAGCGTCGACGAGTCAAGGGCCCTCTCAACTGGCAGGTATATTCACCGTTCCTCCCCTCTCCCTGTATGGCTTAGCGGACCTCAGAGCTACACTGGTCCGAAAGATATCGCGTCCGATTATACATGGCGGTCGATAATTCATCACTTACTCTACTATAGAGAGCTATAGTGAAAGTCGATTTAGCGCCTAGTCTGCTCGACTTTGTACAGCATATCGTAAAATTCGTGGGTGGAAAATTTCGTGACTCGTCGGTTGACCATGAAAATAACGAAAATTATCACCACACGAAAATAACCCGCTATACGGTATGTCTCTCACTGTTCAGTAAAACAACCGGCTACAAGAACTTTTAACCAAATTTAATTGCAGATAAAAATGACATCAAGATTAGTTTACCTGACTGAAGTTTCAACCATAATGTGGGACTTAACCAAATAGGTGATTATTTTACTGGATCATGTAGGATATCCGACTCCTTCGTGAAAAAGAAAGGGGGCATGGTCACAAGTCACGTGAGGCCACGCCCACCCCTAATAAGTCACGTGAGACGCGTGCACTCGTAAACCCACACACGCCGACTCGCTCGTGAAAAGGGGCGTGGTCTCAGCATGCCATGCCCATTTAGCACTCGCATTTTCGCTGCCATGCAATGCCACGCCCACACTAATCACTCATGCGGATTCAATAATTACAAAAACACTAATCACGCATGCGCACTCAATAATTACAAAATAACAAGCGGGATACAAGTGGGAAATTTTTGCAGACACAATGGCTGGAATTCCGGTAGCTCAGCTGTCTATTCTACATATTGGCCCTGTCATCTTTGGAAAAACTGAAGATCAGATAGAGTTTGTGCAGCAGAAGCAGTTGCTCGCCACGAACATGATATGCAGCAGATGCAATACAGGAATGACGCTTGGGCAGAAGTCTGACATTTCCGATGGCTGCATTTTCCGCTGTGCTGCATGCAAGACCACCAAATCCTTGCGAGCAGGGAGTTTCTTTAGCAAGAGCAAGCTAACCCTGCAGAAATGGCTCCTGCTGCTGTACTGGTGGGTGCGCCAGTACCCAGTCTCAGATGCAGCTGAAGAAGCCAAGGTAGGCAGAGACACAGCAATTGATGCATACCAGTGGTTTAGAGAGGTGTGCACTACAAAATTGCTCCAGACTCCAATTCGGTTGGGTGGTGCAGGAAAAGTGGTCCAGATTGACGAATCTCTTTTCAGGCACAAGCCTAAGGTATGCCTTGATCAGTGTTGTTAAGAAAAATAATTAATTAATACAATGTATATGCTTTCTTGATAAATAAATAAATAAATAAATAAAGTAATTAATTGATAAATAAATAAATAAATAAATACATTCTTTAGGGTCATCGAGGTCGCCCACCACGATGAAAGATATGGGTATTTGGGATGGTTGACACGTCACATGAGCCATTGGCTATATGCAGATTGTCCTAAGAAGAGATGCCACCACCCTACTTCCAATCATTCAGCAACATGTGGTGAATGGAACAACAGTGTGGTCAGATGAGTGGGCAGCGTATAATAATGTTGCAACCCTTCCAAATGTTGTACTATGACACAGTGAACCATTCTGTAGGGTGAAAATAAAACTCAAACGAATGCGAGGCTGTCACAAACACCAGTTGGCAAGCTACCTTGATGAGTTTATGTACAGAGAGAGGTATGGGTCCAGTGCAAGTCGGTGCTTTGATTCCATTTTACGTGACATTGCTACCCAGTATCCAGTATAGTAACTGCTTTATATTTAGTAGCTGGTTATATATACAACCCTGTTACAGTAGTTGTATCTAGTATACAGCTGCTTTCATAGTAAATTATACACAACTTCGGGATCCCCAACCTTGTATAGCACTCATTTTAATAAATCTAGTGGCTCATTTTGGATACTTTCTCATCTTTTATACATAGCTACAACTGTTTATCCTGCTACACTCACTCACCCACTAACTTGCTGTCAACACGGTCAATGCTTAACACGTGATTAAATGTGAGCGCTAAATGGGCATGGTATGCCGAGACCACGCCCCTTTTCACGAGCGAGTCGGCGTGCGTGGGTTTACGAGTGCGCGCGTCTCACGTGACTTATTAGGGGTGGGCGTGGCCTCACGTGACTTGTGACCACGCCCTCTTTCTTTTTCGCGAAGGAGTCGGATATCCTACATGATCCCAAGTTATAATACCACAACATGTAGACATAATCACCAACAACTCATTTTTTAAACAACTACTAGCCCTTTTTCCCAGTTGCTACTCAGGAACTTTGTTGCAGAAAAAGCACGGGCATATGAAAAGGCAGAGCGGAGACTGGGATGAGGCTAATAAACTAGTCAGAGTTATGTTTGTAAAGAAGTCTGTTTATATATTTATACTTAAAAATCATTATCTTTTCACTTCATGCAGTTAAAAGGCAGAAGAGCTCATGCATACAGGTGCGTAATACATGTACTTACAATAATTTGTATCCGCCATGCAGTATGCAACTTTATCTGACAAGATTATGAATCAATGTTTACAATGTTCAAATTGACCTGCAAAGGCAACGACATAGTTTCATGAACTAGACACTGAAGTAATGTTTGAGATAAACATATTATAGATTTCCAGTACGCTTATGAACATGAAGAATGCATGACTCCCTAAGAGTATCAGTACATACGTAACATTTATCAGATGGGTGAATAACATTTGCATGAAAGTGATCGTCAAAGTACTCTACTATACACTGAGTCACCAAAAGAATGCATAGGTCATCACCAAGAACAATTAAATCATCAACTCTCCCGAAGGTTGGATATAGTCCATCTGAGCCAATAATCACATAACAATTACTCCATTTGAAGGTTAGTCCACTCTATTTAACCCACGTTGGAGGAATTTTTTTGTTCAAATGCCATTCACATTTACTACAATTCCTTCAGTTGCAAGAGTGTGAAGGTCTTTTACATATGGCTTCATAATCATATCAATGCCATGTTTCTCAATTACAGGGACAGTAGCAGCAATTGCCAAATGAATAACCCTTAGGGATGAGTGAAACTTGGATCAGTGTTCCCCAGTGTAAACAGAAGCATGCCTAGCTTGTGCTTTTTGACGTGAGTACCCAAAGGGTTGTATAGCTCTAACTCATCATAGTGCGATATTATTTGCAGGGCATAAGGATCCTGTGAAAATAAAGGGTAGACCTTAAAGAGCTCTCCGTCACAAAAATCTAGTAAAGTGCCATCGCTATGGACTCGAAGCTGACACTGATCAACCTGTTCAATAACTGTGGCATCACAAAGTAAAGTACGAAGAGATTCTAGTAATGGAACATACTGATATGTGTCAAATGTTTCCACAAGTCGACGCTTTGCCCAAGAAGTGACAGGTGTGGTAGGGTTCTCCAACTTGGATTGTCTGTGGTTCCTGTGTACATGTAAGATAAGAGAACAGCATTATATGGAGCCGCAAGCACATATAAAGACAAGTGTTAATTGTGATAACCCATCAGGTGATAGGAGTACCTTTTAAGCACTGCTTCATTGTGGCCGATGACACATTCTCTAGAATGGTAGCTATCTGTATGTGTAAGGACACTTAAGTGTGATCATGTTTATTCGCAAAGCATATATAATATCTATATTTGTATGTGACAGTCCCGTGTAGAAATAGATTAGTATTCGATTGCATATTTCGATCTCGTCACAGCGTTCAAAATACTGTATCTCTGAATTTCCGGCAAGGGCAGGGCTCATATGCACAGTGTACACGCACGTCAAATATTGATGTGTTTACACAGCACGTATAAGTCCCACCCTTAACGGAAGTTCAGATATACAGTGCTTTTAATGCAGTGACACGATCAAATTACACGACGGACTAATACTCAATTTCTACATGGGGAGACTGCCACATGTATAGGTGAGCTTATCAATGTCTTCTGAAAGGGTGAAACACTCAGCCAAATAAGAATGCCAGCATGGGATGGTCTAAATATACGTGCTAAATATGCAGTTCCACCTCAGTCTGATCACATTTTCTCCTAAAACTCTAGCCTCGTGCCCAGACCCTCCACCTGCCCCCGCAAAAAAAAACGAGGGGGGAAAAAACAGGAGGGTCTGGTGAAGTTCATATAAAGACTTGATGGGATGTAGCATATCTATGGCTTAACTGCCACTGATAATTGATTGTGTGAAATTCTAAATGGCATGTCATATGTTGTACAATGCACATAGTGTTCAGTGACCCTACCCATGCATGTGACTGTCATTCTTAGTGAGGAAGGCATCTGCAGAAACATATTAAGTAAGGAGTTACCCATCTCCTTTGCACTCTATCAAAGAACTAGTGTTATACTTGTATTTACTACTAATTCCATTTTCTCTCTGTAGTATTTCTCCAGGTTTTAAGGTAGGAAGGGAAATTGAAAAACTCACCGTAAAACTGCTCATGAATAATTAATGAGCAAGCAGCAAGGTCACGTGAGCTACGTAAAGTTAATGAGATTCATTGCACTATTTACATTTTCCCATGGCGGCAACCGGAATCAACAGCGGGTGGGTGTCACTTTGATGTGGAAAGCGGCACTTTCAAGGGCAAATTCGGCACTCTGATGTGGCCGAGCGGTACTTTGATGTTCACTTTCAACACTCTTTTTATATTTTATAAGATGCCGTTTAGGCCGTGTGTAGTGCTGAGTATGCTGTTTGTGTGTAAAATCCAGCCTGAAGTCTGTAGTAGTGTTTGTGAGTGTAGCTGAAAGGCTGGCATGCAGTTTGCCAGACAAATGGTCATCCAGTCTTCTCTAGTCAGTTGTCTTTAGGAAAGTTACCTTTCTATCTCGTAGACTCTGCCCGTTTTCGCAGCTACCTGCCGTTTGTGTGGTCCTGGCAAAAACAGTGGTGAGTTGTAGCTAGGCTGTGTGCGTGTGTAACGTAGCAAGGGAGGGGTTAGGGGAGAAAAGCATGCGTAGTTTTCTTGTGAGTAGGCTGACTGTCATAACCCTGGGGTGAATCTACTGTAGCAGGCGTGGATTGTTGCAATATTTGATTGGCAAATCCGGATTGCGAAATGCGTGTATTTGTCAGATTTAGCTGTAAAACCGGATTTGAAGTGTTTCTGTGAAAAAGCATGCGTAGGATTTTGGCCTGTCCTGTGTAGGTGACGATGAGGGGTGAAACTGTGTGGGGAGAGCAATATTTGGAATTTTAGCAACAGATTTTTTTTGTGAATATTAAGCATCATTGAGTACAGGTTGTGGCACCTGACGTAACTCTTTCAGCTTTAGTAGAAACTTGGCAGATGAACGTTGTTGCACCTCTGCATCAATGTTTAGGAGGTAGTTGATATCCCCATGAACAATTGCTGCAATTTCAAGGAAATAATTTACACTGTAAACACAAAATAAATCCTTGTACTCCCTGATCAGTCAGGTCACCGTCAAAACTTGGACTGGCCAGTGACTCCAACGGCTCATGATTACAGCTGCAGTCCAGTTCAGAAGTTGATGGGCGCTCACCTCTACACGTAATGATTCCCGCATCCTGATGAGTTTGAGAATATAGTGCAGAAAAACTATGCGCTGTGTAGCTGCACCCACCTATGCCACACGGGCAATTGAATCGAGGGTCGCTGGAGTGAACAGTTCTGAGGTGGTTCGGTTGTAATTAGGAGTTGGCAATTCGAAAGGACACATTGGACACGTGTATACACTTTGCTCTGCCATCCTTTCGCAAGCTTGGAAGTTATTGATAGGGTACAACTTGGGCGACTTCCAGCTAGCGCTGCAGCACAGTGCTCTCTGTAGCGGTAGCTGATTGGTCAGCCAAAATAGGCGTACCAAGCTGGCCAATCAAATTGCAATATCAATATCTCTCCGTATACCTTAGGGGATTACCGCACTGAAGTATTTAGCCAGAGAGGTACTAGGTACAAGTCAAGGTCGCTTGTGTTGGGACCTGTTGGCAGCTGAAAACAAGATCGGTCAAACTCTCCCAATTTGTACCAATTTAACGCTAAGCAGGCCGGCAGGCAGTTTTGGCCATGGCTACTCCAGGAGTAGATGCTTACAGCCCCGAGTTCAAAACAGTGGTCGCGGAGGACCACACCGAGTGGCTGAGTAACCAGGGAATACCAGAAAAGTACTGCTCAGTATTCGAAGGTGAGCTGCACTTGCCTTTCTTTTGGGTAGGGGGGCTTTTACTGCCATTTTTGATTGGCTAGGTTGTTCAGCGTGTTTGAGCATGTCAGTGCTTGCTTAATTGCTACAATGCTGGCCACAGGCCCAGCACGTCGACATTGTGACGAATATGATAATCCAACTGGCACTGTAGGTGGTTCATTAATTGTTGAAAGGAGTTAACGGACCTAATTGAGTTAATTAATCTGATGACTGAACTGATGTAACATTCATTTTTAGTGGTACAGGACAGGCTTTCCTAAATAGAGTAATGGGTGTGTAAATGATTAATTGGGCTTTGAAGTCCATCCTGGCAAATAGTGCCTTCCATATAAGGACTGCTCTGAGCTCTGTGTATTGAAAGATTCTGTAAGTTCCTCCACATAAGCATGGGCTTTCACCCCCCTACCCTATTAAGACTTAAGGAATTCTAAATAACTGTTGAAATCTCCCTATTGCAATTTCCCCGTTGTTCTGCTCTACTGTGATGCTGATTATACCCCCCCCCCTACATAATAATGGTAAAAGGTCTATATTGGTCATTCTTTTAATAGTAAAGAGCGCTGAAACACTGGCTGTTTAAGCCTGTAGGGTTATTTGTTCACGTCAGAAACTCGGTTCCTTCGATTCGCCCACGCAAGTCACTATATAGCATATAAAACAGCTACCCTGTAGAATGTAGGTGTATATACAGAGTAATTAGTATGCAAGTCAGCAATTTTACTGATCTGTCAGAGTTGCAACGTAGTGCTGAAAACAAGTGCCATGCAGGCAGAAAAACAAGTACAAATAATGAAACGGGTCTATCTGGATATCACTTGAATTTCAGAGTGAAATATGCCTAAAGTACCATATCTCCACTCTTAGACTTTTGATGAACATCAAAGTTTGGTGTAGAGCTGGTGGTCACCTACGTTAATCTATAGGTGTAACAATAATCGGAGTTCATTAATAGCAAGGGCGTATCGAGCCGCCGAAGGCGTAGCCCAGGTTGAGGAGGTATAGTATCTCCTGTAGTCTGTTGACGGTGTCTTCTCCATTCTTCCCATAACTTCAAGCAGTATTTGGTGTCCTCCAGAGTCTTCTTAGGTATCCCTTTTTCTCTTTCACGCATTATCTCCACGTCTGTTTTTGGAGGGGCAAAACGGGTGCGTGGAAGGGAGGAGCTCGTCGGGAGGGAGGAGCAGGTAGACGGGGTGCCCGCTGGTGGGGCGGAGTCAGGTTGAGGGGTGGAGCCAGTTGATTATGACTGCTCGTACACGTCACTCGCAGCTGCCAGCAGTTGTTCGATATCGGTATCATCGCTAACGTCTGGCTCATAGTTCCCTAGCCACTCCAACAACTCGTCACTCAAGAGGTCCTTTAACTCCATTCTTACTTGTACGTTACTTTTTTGACAACTGAAGCGCCAGCATAGTTACTGTTGCTATACTCTATTAGTTAGATATCTCGTCTAATGAGATCTACGCGATTTAGAAACCCGAGGGCCCGAGGCTGTAGCGTCCGAGCGTAGCGAGGACGCTACTAAGGGCCCGATATCGATATCGAATAGTTAGATATCGAGTCCCATGGACTCGATATCTAACTATTATATAGGTATACATGCTAGCTTTCTATTATCAAGATTTCTACTGAAGAACGGTGGGGCTACGCGGGGCTCAGTCAATTTTCTCAAACCTTTTTACTGGTAATGATGTCTCAGCACTTCAAAGAGCTCTAGCTGAGAGACACTGTAACGGCAACTTCTAATTAGAAAGCCTTGACCAATGGCTGCTTATGAAGTCTTCCTGTTTTACAAAGTGATGTGTTCATGTAAACATGCGTCAGGTTTAAGAATTTTCATGTACGTGCACTGTTGAAAGCTATAAGAGTAATCAAATAGTGATGTGAGTATGTTATGCTTTACTCTATAAAAATTAATATGTCATATCCAAGATTGATGGGTGTGATTTTGTGAAACTAAGTGAAGCTGAAATGAAAGAGATGATTCCCCCGATTGGTTTGGCGAAGAAAGTGTTACAAGTGTTAGTGTGCAATTCCAATTTCTCGCGCTCTCACTTAGCATGTTCCGGATTTTCAGAAGCACGGTAGACCCTCTCTTGTTCTCTTCTGTGGCGTAGCCTATTCTCTCTCTGCACTGCATGATTCAGTAGTTCGAGGAAGTAGTTTGCGCTTTTGTAGCGTCCATAGCCGAGCAGTTGCTTTGCCACGTTGTTTGTACTGTGACGGAACGTCAAGAACGAACACTGATCCCTTGTGTTTAGGTATGTGCCCTTGTTGCCCTTGTTAAAGTTGTGCCTTTCTCCTAACGCCATTGTATCCTATGCCCTGTCTGTCTCCTGTCCCTATTGTTCCTGTTCATACCAAGTTTGTCTTGTTTGTCTTGTTTTATCCAAGTCTGCCCTGTTTCTGTTCACACCTTCTTTTTCTGTAAGTATAAAAGCCGTTCCTTTTACTGTTGATGGATGAGATATATTTGAATGCTGCCGGAAACTCTAGCCTATTTTGCCGGCGGGCACAAGAGCTGAAAAACAGCAAGAAGAGCAGCAGCAGATGGCAACCATCCTCAGTGTGCTGCAGGAGCAAGGTCAGCGCCAAGAACGACGCTACGAAGACTTGGTCCTGCAGATCGACCACTTGACTCGGAGTCAACGTGAGTCATGGGAGCGGTTGTCCGAGAAACAGCAGCTGACGGAGCAGAGGATGTCGATCTTGGAGGGACATATGCAGACGGTGACAGAGACGGCAGTATCTCGCATTGAAGCCGCCGAAGAACGAATTCGAGAGCGTCTTACTGAATCCTTAAAGAAGGAGACCGAACCCGATCGTGATCGTACGAGTCGGCACTCGTCCCCGATGATTGGCGACCTCGACCTGAATGGTGAAGGATCGCAGTCTGTATCTGCGGCAGCAAATAGAGAGGCTCCTACCCGTCAAATGCAGCGGCCTGGAGCATACGACGGCCGATCCGCCTGGGACGCGTACCGAACGCAGTTAGAAATGTTGGCCCGCGTTAACGGCTGGACTGTTGCAGAGAAGGCTACCTACCTCGCCTTGAGCCTGAAGGGATCGGCCCTGACTGTGCTGAGTAACCTGCCATCCGAAAGCTTGTATAGCTATGATGCCCTGGTGAAAGCACTGGAGACCCGATTTGGCACTGCGCATCAAGCGGAACTGCACCGGATGCGTCTCAGAGGGCGAACCCGCCGACGTGAAGAAGGACTTCCAGAGCTGGCTGAGGACATTGAGCGCCTGGCAAGACTGGCCTATCCTGATGCTGCCATGTCTATGGTGGAGCTGTTGTCAAAAGACCAGTTCGTGGACGCCCTTCCAGACGAGGAAATGCGGCTGAAAATTCGGCAGAGCCGACCCAATAGTTTGCGCAAAGCCCTTGCAGCCGCATTGGAACTGGAGTCTTACCAGATCGCCAGCCGGCAACGGCACAGAGCTGTGCGAGGGACACGACTTGAGACAGAGGACCAGGAGCAGCAAACTGGAGCCTCACAAATAAGTTCAGTGCCCTGTGGAAAGCCACCATGGGTGGATGAATTAATGCGGTACTTGAAGCAATGTTTGAGACAACAGAATCCTACAGAGCCAAAGCCCTGGAGTGCCCTTACCGGCCAACAAGCAACCTCCAAAAGAAACAAGTCACCTGTTGGAAATGCAAGCAACCAGGCCATATTCGTAGAAATTGCCCGGACACCGGCATGCCTAGTGAATCATCCAGCAGTTTCCAAATGTCCAACAATGATAACTCCCAGAGCCAGTCCCGGCCGGGAAACGACCAGTAGCCGGGTTTGCGGGGCAAAACCCGGCTACTTTACTGCAAGCCCCATTAACTTCATACGTCTACAAAACTGGATCCTCATTTAAGTCATGTGATGGCTTGGTGGCTGATGGAAGCGTCGAAGGCGTCCAGTGCCAGATCACCATTGATACTGGGAGCAATATTTCTATCGTTCGCCCTGATGTGCTGAGAGAGAGTTCCCACATTCAACCTGTATCCAGCTGTTTGAGAACAGTTACAGGAGCAACTGCGCCCATCAGGGGACGAGGAGAGCTCAAGCTACAAATTGGGGGTTTCGAAACTCGTCATGACATTTGGGTGGCTGATGTTGCAGACCAGTGCATCTTGGGAAGACTCATGGATGCCAAGTTGATCTAGCAGAAGGCGTACTGCACGTTGGCAGCCAACAAGTCCCTCTTCAAAGGCCAACCACGTCAGTACCAATGTGTTGCAGAGTGATCACTCCAAGCAGCGTGACTGTGCCAGGCAGTTCTGAAATGATAGTCACGGGAAATGTGGTCAATGCCCCTACTGGCATCAAATGGGGAATTGTGGAACCAATGACTGCTTCAGTGCACTCTGATCTCCTGGTAGGCAAGACTTTGGTTGATCTGCAGCAGACTGGAGTTCCAGTGAGAATGTTGAATCGGATCAGCCCAAGCAAATCAGGCGGGGAATTGAGCTGGCCAAGTGTACACCAGTTACGAGTGTGTCCAGACATTCTGAGGAATGCCTTCAAAGGAGCAATCAGAGTGTGCTGCCCAGCCATGTGAAAGCATTGTATGAAAGGAGTGTGTCCAATCTGGATTCCCAGCAGCAACGACAAGTCCATGACCTACTTTGTCAGAATGCCGATGTATTTTCCCAAGGCCCACATGATATGGGACACACTGGCCTGGTAAAACATCATGTCAATACTGGAGATTCAATTCCCATTCGCCAGCCACCCAGACGACTGCCCTTGTTGAAAAGACAGGCAGCAGAGAAAGCCATCGAAGACATGTCCGAACAACATCTCATCGAACCTTCTAACAGCCCATGGGCTTCACCCATCGTCCTCGTGAAAAAGAAAGATGGTACATGGAGATTTTGCGTGGATTATCGAAGGCTGAATAACGTGACTCGGAAAGATTCATACCCCCTCCCAAGAATTGATGACACCCTAGAAACACTGGCTGGCATGGAATGGTTCTCGACTCTCGATCTTAAAAGTGGCTATTGGCAGGTTGAAATGGATCCGCAAGACAAAGAGAAGACTGCTTTTTCAGCTGGTAGTGGACTGTGGCAATTTACGGTCATGCCATTTGGTCTGTGCAACGCTCCAGCTACCTTTGAGCGTCTAATGGATCGTGTGCTTGCTGGATTACCGCCAACCATAGCCCTGGTGTATATTGACGACATTCTCATTCCTGGCCAGACATTTCAGAATCAGATTGACAATCTCATCAAAGTATTTCGACGCCTCCGAGAGGCCAAACTCAAGCTCTCACCTAAAAAGTGCATCCTCTTTCAGCAGGAAGTGAAATACCTAGGCCACATTGTCAGCAAAGAAGGTATTGCTACTGATCCAGAAAAGATAATGGCAGTACAGTCGTGGCCTCGACCGACCAGCATATCCGAAGGAAGAAGCTTCCTTGGTTTCTGTTCCTACTACAGACGTTTCATCCCCGGATTTGCTCACATTGCTTGTCCTCTCCATCAACTAATGGAAAAGGGTGTCACATTCCAATGGACTCCTGAAGCAGAGGAAGCATTCCAGAGTCTCAAACAAGCGCTAGTACAAGCACCAGTATTGGGGTACCCCTGCTCAGAGGGAAAGTATTTGTTGGATACTGACGCCAGCAATCAAGCAGTTGGAGCCGTGCTATCACAGATGCAGGATGGTGAAGAGAAACCATTGGCTTACTACAGCCAGGCACTGAGCCGGCCAGAGCGACAATATTGTGTCACCCGGCTAGAACTGTTAGCCATTGTGAAAGCAGTTCGCCACTTCCATCCCTATCTGTATGGCACCCAGTTTACTATCCGGACAGATCATGCTGCTTTGAAATGGCTGCTGAGTTTTCGACACCCTGAAGGCCAGATTGTGCGATGGCTGCAGCAGTTGCAAGAATATGACTTTGTGGTGGAACACAGAGCAGGCATCAAACACAGCAATGCGGATGCACTGTCTAGACGTCCTTGCTTACTGCAGCCTTGTCGACACTGTGATCGTTTGGAGTCGCGAGAGTTTGCTGCTCCCCTACCCATGAGGTGGGTATTCCTACTACTGAAATTCCAGTTGAAATTCCAGTCAAAGTGTGTGTCACCTCGGTCTCCCAGCAAGAAGGGCAGTCGCTGCAACTGATTGAGTTACAAACAGCGCAACAACAAGATCCTGACATACAGCCCCTGCTACCTTGGTTAAGAAGAGGTGAGAAACCGCCATGGAGCATAGTGGCCCCCCACAGTGAAACCCTGAAATGTTACTGGGCCCAGTGGGACAGCATGCGCCTCAAAGATGGCACACTCTACCGACTTTGGGAATCCCCAGCTGGAGACAGAGTTGTCTGGCAAATTGTTATGCCGAAGAAACTGCAGCGAGAGGTGTTTCATCAACTCCATGGCTCTCCTACTGCTGGCCACCTGGGAATGACTAAAACCCTCAGTCGAGTAAGAGAAAGATTTTATTGGGCCAGGAATCACCGAGACATCGAAGACTGGTGCCGAAGCTGTGACCTCTGTACTTCTAAGAAGGGTCCCCAGAAACGAAGCAGAGCCCCAATGGCCCAATATAATGTTGGAGCACCAATGGAGCGGCTGGCACTGGATGTACTAGGGCCCCTACCCCTCACAGATAACGACAACAAATACCTGCTTATCGTCGCCGACTATTTCACAAAGTGGACGGAGGCTTATCCGCTACCAAATCAGGAAGCCACAACAGTTGCTAATGTCCTTGTAAAAGAATTTGTGTGTCGCTTTGGAGTGCCAATGGAAGTTCACTCTGACCAGGGAAGCAACTTTGAGTCCGCTGTATTTTCTGAAATGTGCCATTTGTTGGGAATGAAGAAGACGAGAACAACCCCGCTGCATCCTCAGTCTGATGGAATGGTAGAGCGGTTCAACCGCACCATTGAGACACAGCTCTCTATGTTCGTGGATGACCATCATCGAGACTGGGACCAGCATGTGCCTCTACTTCTGATGGCCTACCGGAGTGCAGTACACGACACCACCAAGTATACACCAGCCAAGTTGATGCTGGGGCGAGAACTGAGATTACCTGTGGACCTCCTGTACACTTGTCGGGAGGAAGAGAACTGTTCTACCGCATATGCAGAAGCTCTCCAAGAGAAACTGGAACTGGTGCACACTTTTGCACGGAAACACTTGAAAGTGTCCAGTGACCGCATGAAGCGGTATTATGACATGGGAACCCTAACAGCGACGTTTGAGAGAGGCGATCCTGTGTGGTTGTACAACCCACAGCGAAGAAAGGGACTGTCCCCGAAGTTGCAGAGACCATGGAAAGGTCCTTACTTGGTGCTGAAGAGGATCAACGATTTGGTCTATCGCATCCAGCTTGGTCCACGCACTCGGCCAAAAGTGGTTCATCACAATCGCCTGTGGAAGTACTCTGGTGAAGACCCTCCTCGATGGCTGTTACCAGGACCCAGACACTCGGGAGACAGTGCTGAGACAATCCCAACTCCTGTATCTGGAAGTGCAGCTGGCCCCGACTCTGCAAGCGCAGCTGGGCCACGGAGAAGTGTGCGGATTCGACGAAGTCCAGACCGCTACACTCCCATGAATGGACCATGAACTGCTTGCCAGATGCTCCTTGAAGGGGGAGTGATGTGACGGAACGTCAAGAATGGTAATTAGAACGAACACTGATCCCTTGTGTTTAGGTATGTGCCCTTGTTGCCCTTGTGCCTTTCTTCTAACGCCATTGTATCCTATGCCCTGTCTGTCTCCTGTCCCTATTGTTCCTGTTCATACCAAGTTTGTCTTGTTTGTCTTGTTTTATCCAAGTCTGCCCTGTTTCTGTTCACACCTTCTTTTTCTGTAAGTATAAAAGCCGTTCCTTTTACTGTTGATGGATGAGATATATTTGAATGCTGCCGGAAACTCTAGCCTATTTTGCCGCTGCGCCCGCTTGCCGCCCGGAGTTTTGGCCATAAACGTGACAGTACGTACGTGTAGTGGAAAAGAGAGAAGAAAGGTTGCAGAAGCGGAGAATAAGGGATAGGACTATGCACGCTGCTCAGACTGCCGAAAGAAGAGGGGCAGACCTGCAACAAAGAAGGCGCAGACTGGCAGTCGAGACTGACGAGGTGAGATAGGCTAGGCTGCAGCGAATGACTGACAGACTTCCCAATGAGACTGCTTCCAACCATGCGAGATTGGCTGCTGAGACTGCTGAGGAGAGAGAGGCCAGGCTACAGTCTGACAGAGTACTGGTGAGGCACAGACAACAACAGGTCATTCAGGCACAGCTCCCATTGTTACAACAATCTCCCATCCGAACTAAGATGTTAAAATTTCATGCACACCACATGGCTACGTTGGACGCGTTGAGATGTACATGAGATTCCCTGGTCTCAAGATTCACTCACATTCTACTGAGTGTCTGCAATGTAGCCGGGACGAGCATACACCTAAGTTATACTCCTCGACCAACAACATGGATCCTGTCTCTGTACCACCTCTTCAGGCTAGCACATGTATTGCATTCTAGATGAAGTTAGTGGCATTGAAGTATCAATTTTGTATTGACATTATCCTAGGTGTTGATCATTCCATTGGAGGGTGTGAATTGACATATCAATGTTGTGTCTATTAGTATGACATCATACATGTTCAACATTTTTATTGCAAGGTTTAATACAGGCATGTCTACCGTTTGCCTCACGGACAGTATGGGTACCATGGACATGTCACCAATCTGCTGCAAGATATAGCCTCATTCGCCAACAGCTCCTTCACATTCACAATTCTCGCGAAGGCTCGCCCCACAATGCCCTGCATGTGCCTAGTATTATATCGAGGGTAATCGCACTGCCAAATGCAAAGTCTAGCGGTCGAGTAGAAGCGGATGTATTGGGCGGGGCGAGACGGGTCGCGGGCCAGCCTTTCGCGAAGAATAGAATTGACATGGAACCGACAATGATGCTGGAGAAGCTACGAAAAAGCGACTGGTGTTTGGTAGATTGTTGTCTCTGTCTGCATCAGCCCGCAGAGCCCATTTGGCAGTGAAAGAAGTGGCTCTACTTTGCCCTGTGGATCTGATGATGACGATGTCTCTCTTTCTTCTGCTTCTGGCATAGAAAAGGCATTTTCTATTCCCAGTTGCTGGCCTCCTACGATATGTATTAAGTTGGAAAGTGATGAGGAGAGAAAACAGGCATTGACCCCATCTATTCGAAATGAAATTGTGCGTGTGCTAGCAAGCAACATGTTTTGCCACAACCCAAATCCAAAGAAGGAGTTTTGCATGCGTGTGGCAAAAATGCTTATCAAAAAGTACAAATTTATGAGGGATATGGGAGAGAAGGTGTCTGGATATGTAAGTACCTTTTATTGGCACTGTAACTGACTTCCTCTCATATCTTCTTTATTACCTTTTGCTCCCTTTATTTTAATTCCCCATCCATGAATTAGGGATCCTGGGAGAAAAAGCTGATAGAAAAAGTGCACAACAGTAAGGCTAGGAGAAAGAGGCCGCTGGAGGAGGAAAGCACACCAAAAGCCAAGCGTGGGAGGTAAAGTTTCACTTATCCTTACACGCTACCCCCCAGGTGAGGAAGATTGATGTACGTGCATGATATGCACATAATTATGAGTCTTTCTATCTTTTTCTCCCTTCCCCCCCCCCCCCCTCCCCTTTCCTTATTTTAGTAAGAGATACTGAAGATGATGATGTAGCGTCACAAAAAAATCATGAGGCACTTGGGAAAGAGCTCCAAAAGGATAGACCCAGGAAAGAGATCGTTCTTTCCCTGGCTCGGCAAACTTACCCTACACGCAGAGCTTCTGTTGTTTCTGATGCAGAAGATGTGTGCGTGGCTTCTCTTTTATCTGAATATCAGGAGTTTAGACAGCCATTTGTGGTAAGTAAACAGACCTGTTTGTATATACATGTTGTTTATTTCTTGTGTTTTTTCAGCTTGAACAAGAAATTGATCTCATCTTGGAGAAAAAGGGTGTGTTTGGATCCGCTCTCCAGGACTGGTCCACTTATTCTAGAATATTCTGGCACCCTTGTGGGAAAGAAGGCCGCACTCGTATCCGAGACACGAAAAGCATATGAAGGTAAATAATATTTAATTTTTGCCATTTTCTTTCATAATTTTTTATTCACAACTGTATATAGATGACATGAGAGATGATCGAGTTGCACTGGACCTCCTCTGTAAAATATTCTTGAACAAGAGTACACAGGATACTTTGGTGTACATCTATGAGGAATATGAGGTATGGCATGTTAATAATTTTCAATGATGGGAAAGTTTAATTGATTGATTAATGATTTTCTCTCATTATAGATGACTGATGATCCTGAAGAGGTTGGCACACGGCCTCCACTACGAAATGCGCCAAGAATTTGCCACTTTGATGGAGAGGAGGCACAGTATTTTTTGTACGTGGAAAAAAACCTCTATTTTCCGTCAATACCATCAGTAGAGCCATTATGTTTTGGTTTATACTTCATTATGTGTTTAACCTGGAGTATTGTCCTCAGATCAAGTATGTGGCCCTGTTTTTCCAGGAATTTGTTTTTGGTTTACCAGCTACATCATTCATGAAGCACCAGAAAAGTGCCACTTATCTCACTATCACTACTGACATTCAAAAGTTCATTTTGAATTAGTTATCAGTCTTGTGGACCATTCTTGCATCTGTAGTGCTTTCAATGAAACTTTTGACGAACTTTTAAAAAAATGATGATATGTATGATTGTTTAATGGTTAAATATCACTGCTATGTTTATTCGTCACCATAATCAAGAATATAGTTTAAATAATCATTGTGAAATGATTATAACACAGAACAAGTTTTAGATTTAATGAGAGTTGATAGTTTTAATAGAATTAAAAGTGCTAATAATAAACCATTATAGGTTGAAACATACTATTATAGCTTGCTATTTCTATCAACATCTTTTCAACATAAGCAAAGGGTATGGTTAAAATAACCATTGTATAATGATTACAACACAGATCAGCAATATTGTTTAGAACCATTATAGGTTGAAACATGCTATTATAGTTGTTTATTTTTATTAATACATCTTATTATCATAACCAAGGGTTATGGTTAAAATAATCATTGTATAATGATTGTTTTAAATAACATTTTGATAGTTTTAATAGATTAAAAGTGCTAATAATGAACATTATACATAAAAGTACATTATTATAGGAGGTTAATTTAAATAACACATCTCGTTACTGTAACCAAATATATTATTGTTACAATAACCAATTTATTATTATTAATAGAAACCCTCTTTCTTTTATAATTTTAACCTCGCTGAAATAGGTTGACTTCAACCACTTTTATTTGGTAGTAATAATGATATTTCAGTTGTTCAAATTCACCTTCCGTTTAAAAGGTTAAAGTAACCTTTTAAAGGGTAGAACCAGTTGCAATTGTTTTAACGATTGATAAAAAGGTTATTAAATTTTTTTTTTTTTGTAGTGTACACTTCTGGTTGCCTCTTGTTCTGAGTGGGTGTCAAAGCTTACTTGTAGTCACCTCAAAGCTATGCTGTCTAGCGCATTGACATGATATTGGCATTTTGATTAGCCATTCTGCAATCTGATTGCACTGCAAAGTATATGCAGTGACTACAAAACGTAACACTACTGAGTTGGATTCTGCCCCTGTGTCTATAGGTATGTATGTATATATTATGGTACATATGTCTTACTGAATAGGTGTTGAAAAGATTTTTTTGTGTATATGTATTACGTAAGCAATGTTAATCACGTGCGTTACTGTGATTTTAAGTACTATGGATACTTTGTCGCTGCCGGTTCCATAAGATGCTTCGGGAAAGAGAGGAGAGATCTCAAGTACAACTATCAACTACCAATGCAGTGAGAGAGGAGAGGCTTCAAAGACGGCGAGATCATGGAAGGGAATGTCGTGCTTCTGAGAAACCCAAAGCAAGGTTGGTAGGAAGACCAGCATTCTGTTAGTATGATCCTCTGTTCAAAATATTATTTCTGTCTAATTTAAGGTTAAGATGAAGAGATAGGCGTTGCAATCAGGCTGCTGAGAAATGAGATAGTATACTACAGCAAAAATGCCAGGCTGTAGCAGATGACTGAGGAGCTGTCAAGCAGAGAGACTATCTGCTGAGACTGGGGAGGAGAGAGAGGTGAGACTGCAGCAAATGAGGGACAGACTAGCTGCTGCTGAGACTGTTGAGAAGATGGAGATGAGGCTGCGGCAGATGAGTAGTTCTCGGAGGGAGAGACTAGTTGCTGAGAATGTGGAAGAGAGGGAGGTTAGGCTACAACATGACAGAGAGAGCCACAGGGAGTGGCGAGTGGAAGGAACACTTGGCCAGTTGCATCTTCCACTTATTCAACAGCGTTCTATAAAGTTAAAATGAAGTCCATGCACATATGGCTGCACTGGAGGTGTCCTCTACTCACAGAATGATTTGCCTGCCACTCCTAACCTGGAATGACACTGGCGTTGGGGACCCTCATCCCATTTGCCAGTGTGATCAGTGTTATTTTATATGTTCATGTATGGCTGTCTGACCGTTAGTGATCACAATCTATGGTCATATTGTTGCAATAATTCCATGCATGTACACTGTACACTCGCTCAGGCTCGCCCCACAATGCCATGCATTTGCGTAGTATAGGCTTGTCACTAGACCAGACTAGGTAACTTCCTAAAAGCCTTCTTGTGGTCAGTAGTTGGGGGAGCTTGATTATATTTAGATGCTATTACTACATGCGCATGACTTATCTGTTTTTAGATGTTGATGGGTAGCCAGCGTCTAGGAGGAGTGTAGGAGAATATCAATGAGATGAACGCCACCATCACGTACCTGTGTAATGGCGAGGGGGAGATTGGATAATACTGTCTCCGTAATATACAGAAATACTGTTACAGTCATGACTCAAATAGGATAGTGCTGTTTGAAAGTGAGTACTTACCGGAGTAAGTCGAGTAGCCCAGTAGTGGTGCCACTAGCACTGCGAGTGACAGTTAGGAGACCATGACATTCAAAAATCAGTCGACGTAATTGCATTCTGCACGTGATAAACTTCTTGTCGGATGAAAGGTTACAGAGGCCAGTGTTGAAAGGTATTTGATATCGGTAAGGGTATCCATGAAGGCCATTCGCAGTTGTGATCGGTACGTTTCTGTAGAGATTCCTGTCTAGAAGACTTGTAATGTTGATGTGCGTTATGCCTACTCGCTTATAGGTATAATCTGGATATACATGTACAGTGGCTGTGCAAAGCTATATAGTAACGGTAGTGGTCTATTAACCCTTTGTTGTCTGTAATGGGGGGCGTTAAATAGAGTATTTTTTACCCCACCCTCTATTGCTCTGAGTTTTGTGCGAAGGAGTGAATATTGAAATAGGCAATATAGGGTCAAAGGTGGCTACTATGATGACAGAAGCCAATGTGACCAGCATGGAAGAGAAACACATCCTCTACAACGCAAGTAAGCAAGTTGTGTGTGCATAAACTAGCTATATTAGCTTAGCTTTGCATTCCTAATCCTGAACTAGTTCTAGGGTAACTGCTAGGTAACTCAGTTACTTATTTCACTGGCCAGTATCTCCTGGAAGCAGCACTATGCCACAAAATGAAACAATTTCTCTTCTTGTTCATGCACAGAGGCTGTTGACAGGCCTGACAGACCCAGTGGGTCTGTAGTTCAAGGCCCTCTTCCTGACGGCATAAAAAGCACACCTTGCGGACATCTGAGTACTCAGGTAGGTGTCTTGCTGTGTGTGGTCTATCAGTTTCTGGTGTTGTTGGAGTTGGGGTTCGAGAACTGCCTCGGTGAGATTTAGAAGAGGATGATGCACTCTGTTCTGTTTTCCAGTTATGCGATAGACCTGAAACCAACATCTCCCTAAATTGTAGTTGACGTATAGGATTTTTTCCTTGTTCTTGTTGGATAGCATTGTATAAGATAAAGGCATTGACTGTTGCAATGTCCACAAAATGAAAAAACATAGTTTTGTATCACTTTTTTGTTTTTCGTAGAGTTTGGTAGTATTGAATCATTTGATCTGATAGATCTACTCCACCCATATAATGGTTATAATCCTTCACTGCTGGAGGTACAGAAACATGGATTCTTGCAAAGCTTCCATCTTTACCTTTTTGTCGACGCTCAACAGTACTACTTCCATGTGCAGTGTGAATGGTTGAGCACATTGTTACTGGCTTGTTATCCATCCACTGCACAAAGAGAATACCATTTGCATCCCTGTGCCACTTTATCTATCCTCTTTTGGATGCTTTAGTAATGCTGCCTGCTAAGTGGGGATATCCTTTTCTGGTAGTTTTGACAGTACCACAAGCCATTGTGTTTAGTGTAGCTAAATCCTTTAGCAGCAGTGGACCCGTATAGAAATTGTCAAAGTAAAGATGGTAACCTTGGTTGAGAAGTGTTTCGGCAAGTTTCATCACGACAGAATATCCGAGTCCTTGTAGAAGTGGCTCCTGACTCTTGCCAGCATAAACGTCAAGATCATACGTATAGCCTGTCCTTGAATCAGCTAGTACCCAAAGCTTGATACCCCATTTAGTAGGTTTGTTCTTTATATACTGTCGTGGACCATAAGGAGATTATGATTTCACCATTCTCTCATCAATAGATGCCGATTGTGCAGGTTGAAAGAGTTGTTTGCATTTCGCTTGAATATGGGACAGAAGTGGTTCAAATTTTTGTGTTCTAGGATTTTTAGCATTTCGTTCACTTTCTTCATTTGAGATATGAAGTCCCGCTAATATGATTTTGAATCTATCACGTGACATGTGAAGTTCGTGAATAAATGTGTTATGATATTCAGGCCTTGTCATTCAGTAATGTTTTACTGATGGCAGTCGTACAAATCCCATGAACAGCAAGACTGCTATAAATACTAAAAATTCTTTGTTGCGTAATGTAGACCATTTCATTGATCCCATTTTTACCTGTTTCTGAGAAGCGTGCTCATTTGTATTTTGCACAATGGTGTTGATAATGTCGTCAGTAAAGAACAGCCTAAACAGATAACCTGGTGTGTAGCTCTCAGGATCAGCGAATGGTATATAATAACCAGGTCTACGTGAAGGTGTAAAGTCTGGAACTGTAGGGGTTATATCAGGGTCATCAACTGTTTTCCAGGTTTTTGATGGCATTTTTCTTTTCGTTGTTTAGCCTTTGCCTTTGCCTTTGCCTTTACCTTTTCCCCTGTTACTCCCTTTAACTTTTACTTTCTCTCTTCCTTGTCCAATTCCAGATGATTCTGCTTCATTTCCAGTACCTTTTGCTTGCTTCCCTCTAATTGCTCTCTGCTCCCTTCCTCGCCCCCTTCCTCTTCCTCTTCCCCTCCCTCTTCCCCTTCCTTTTCCTATTTCTTGTCTGCTTCTACTACATTCTCCTCCTGATAAATCAGATTCACTTTCATCTCTTCTTGCACGTTTTGCAGGTGGAGAAAAATCCTCAGACTCAAGACTGTCAGAAGAAAGCCAATTGTAAAACAGGCAAACAGTGATATGATGTGACTGAAGCTTACCTTGATTCACTATCCTCTTGATCAGAACTAGTGCCTTCTGAGTCACTAGAATCATACACAACATCGTTCTCCATCTGAAGTAGCTCATTCAGCTCATCATCACTACTATCATCTTCATATTCTTCATCTGCAAACACTAAATCAACAACTTCTGCAAGGCTTATTCCTCTACTGGTTGCCATTTTGTATGCATGAACTTGCTGACTATGTTAGAGATTTCTGCTGAGCTATGGGCTTTTGTGGAATATCAGTTTTGACTGTATCTGTTTCACAGAGTGGGCAGTACTATAATTCCATTAGGGGTGTGCCTGAGCCTTGACCTCAGTACTTCCTTCCTTGTTACTGATTACCACTAAGAAACCCTATAGTCACAACATACCTTATATGAAAGCCCAGTTCAAGAGCTCTCATTTGGTATCCATATTGCAACCATTCAGGTTTGTTTTCGTGTATTTTTTTCCAATTCTCTATAAAACTTGACGAAACCCTGTCTGCTGAACTATAATAGCATAGTACATCCTCTCGTATTGCTCAAAATAATACCAATACCCATAAAGTACATCAGCTGAAAGCCCAGTAGATGAGCTTTCATTTGGTACCCTTATTGTTACCATTCTAGTTTGTTTTAATGCATTTTTTGTGTACATTCCATCTCCGTCAAATTTGACGGAATCTCTGGCCAGACAACAAAGGGTTAAACAGCAAGTATTTTTCGGTGGGCGCAGACGACAGCACTTGAAGCGGGGAGTGGTACTTAGTGGGGTCACATGCTTGTTCTGCGTAGATAAGTATAATATGCGGACGTGTACGGTTTCCGACCTCGCCTGTGTGGGCGAGACTAAGACCGTGACGCGAGGTTTGTCTTGCAAGTGAAAGGCATCACGTGTGTCTGCATAGCGGCACACTGCTGTCAGATACGTACTTTATGCGAATTAGACTCATTTTGGAATGTAATCACTTGTTGTCAATTCGAAAGGGTGGTAATGAGGCCTGCAGTCTGGCCATGGAGGACTTGGATGATGTATAAATCAATGATTGTATGATGTAAGCTAGTAGCTATAGCTAGCCGCAGTTGTAGTGTAGTTCAAGGTGTTCACTGTTTTTCTGGCGAGTCTGCAGAGTTCAAAGATAAAGAATAGATAAGTGATGTGTGGATAGTGGTGTATAAAAGGATCTAATTGTGTGTGCATGTATGAGTGAGAGGGTATTTTTGATTGATATGGGTTCAGTGATTGTGCATGTGAATACATGGGGACACTAATAAGAGATGTCTGGAGGTTGGTTTGTAGTTTATAGTACTAAGTAATAGAGCAAGCGCAATTCTGCTTGTTTGGTACAGTAAAATTGGGAATTTGCAAATTTGTAGAGTTGATCATGCTAGAAAATCTGCAATATCATGTAGTTTTGTGTGTAGCTAGCTACAAGCTAACACTGGGAACTTTATAGTGGAGCAAGGATCAACGAGTCAAGGCAATACGTGTATATAGCTATATGGAAAGAAGCTTAAGTGCAGAATTGTAGATTTGCAAGTTTGCTAAGAAGACAAAATCTCTACATCTGTTTTTAGGAAATTAATGCAGATATGTAAATCTGCTTAGAAGGCAAAATTTTCATATCTGGTTTACTATGCAGAAATGTAGTTTTACTGACAAGGCAAAACTTGCCAATGTGTCAAAGTAATGTACTTTTCAGTACAGAAAAGCACTTAGTAAATCTGAGGCACCTAGCTATAGCTAGCTGCTGATAAAGCTAATCACAAATTTCATCACAAATTTGATCACAGCAACAATAGATATGTCTGTAGTTGCGCAGAGTGGACTTAGCCTTGTGAGCAAATTTGTGCAGTTTGCATTTCTGTATTCAAAACTGAACAGCAGATTTGCAGATTTACCTTGTGAGCAAATTTGTAAATGCACAATTCTGCATTGTGTATTTAAGTACATGCATGTGACTATTTTGAATCAGTGTTGGAGCCTTGCTAGAGTATGAAGGATCTGGTATGTAGAGGTTCCCAGAAAAATGAATTTGCAGATTTGCTCATCTCCAAATTATGAAATTTTGGTGTGTAGCTTGCTAGCAAAAAAAAGAGAATTGCAGTTGATGTAGCTATATATGACCAATAGCCTTTGTTCAGAAAGGGACTGCATAGTCAATGGAATTGTATGAATGTACGTAGAAGGTAGCTAGAGTAGTACTGCCACAGTAAGAAAAAGTGGCAGTTTTGAAACTGTGTGAACTTGTGCACTCGGAGGTGGACAAGTATGTAGTTTGCAACCCTGGAATTGGCAGAGTTCATTTTCCAGGCTTTGAAAGTGCTTGTCCATCTCTGAATGTGTAAGCTTGTATGGTATTGCAAATGGATATTTTTCGTCCTGTGTGAGGATTCAGTTATACATTGTACATGTAGCAGGTTGTTATGTACACTTACCGAACGGCGTTTCCGCATCTGGTGTGCGCCCGGAGCGGGCGGGGTTTGGTGCTGCTGCTGGATTGTCGAAGGTGGCCCAGGAGCTTGCTCTTGGTTTCGCCGCAGTGAGTCTTGTCATAAGGCTGTAGAAGAGACCAGAAGGTATGGCGTATTCTGAAGGTGAGGGAGTGCGCTTGTTTGCGTACCTTCTGCCAACGCCATTCTTATCTCCCTTTCCGTAAGCTCTACGTCAAAAATCTTTGCATACTTCGGCAGTCCCAAATGGGACTGCCCGACTCAGGGCATCTTGTTGGTCCACACCAGCACATTTCTGATCATGACAGCAATGATATTTTTTGGCAGTTTCTGGTATTTAATATGAAGAGAGAGCGGAAGTTTTGTGTATGGTGTTGTATGGGTGATTATGATTTGGGTGAGATGATTACTATAATTTCGAAGTATACTACCGGTCGTGTGGAGATTGGTCAGTGCTCTACATGAAGTTTTTGCAGTGTGCAATTGCTTGCAAACAGTTTCGAATTCGGCTAAGAACACAATATCTATTCATGGAGATTGAAAGCGACGTGGAGGTGGTGGAAGGGGGTGAAGGCCCTGAAGGGGAAGACGGAATGGATGCGGAAGGGCGTAGGGGGGGACCTCGCCGTCGCCGCCGTCGTTGTCGTAACAGGCCCTGCGGACAGAATCGTCCGGAGAGAGACGCCAAAGTGGCCATGGGCGAGCAGCGCACCGTGAGTTCGCAGTTAGATGTTGATATTGTTATCTGTAGTGCATGTGGAAATCGAATTTGCTTGGAATTTGCGAGTGAAGTGGTTGTGTTGTATAGTATTGTTTTTTTGGTCACGTAGTTGAATTTTAGGGAAAGAGGTATGGTTAGTGTTAGTGCTGTGAAGGTGGGTGTAAGGCTTGTTTACGGGATAGGAGATACCTGCCGGATTTAGAGCTGCATGGCTTGTTGTGGAATTTGGAATTTGGAATTTTAATTTGAGCTTTAGGCCAGGGTGGCCCGTAAGCTATGTAAAATTATCAGGTAGTGGACGCATGCGCATGCATTCAAGTAGCCTATGCGCATGCGCACGCTTCAGCTACATGTAGTGCATGAATGCGAATGTGTCTGCATTGAGCTAGCATTCTATTATATACACTTGGGTGGCATACTGATACTGGAGGTGGAATTGTTGTGACATGAATAATTTTCCTTTTGTGTACAGATTTTGAACGTGAAGGTCTACTTCATAAAGAAGTGACTGGACAGATAGACTGGACTCCTATATATAGGCATAGTTCTATTGTTTTATCTTATGGCGCAGGAGTATGATTGAAATGATTCATGATGGAATGTCAATCAGTTGTGCATGTTGCATGATGGACAGTGTAAGTAGTGAGATGTTAATAATATAATAATCGATGATGGAGATATAGTTGTAGCATACATGATTACACAAGTATTGAGATAGAACAGATGACTAAAGGGAATTAGTGTAGTGTGGCAAGATTCAGAGCTGATGGATTATTGCATTACGAGCGAATCGTGAAAACAAAACGGTGAGCGTGGTATGCCAGGTTCAGAATGCATGCCCATGCTGCGTCTTACTCCTAGAGACTTTTCTTCAGCTTTGAGCCACTATTAGGTCCACATCAAATAGAAATAAGGCTCTTCAAGAGAGTTAGCGCTACATCTCACGTACTGGTACTGGCTTGCGCATGTGACCTTGTCCTACCTCCCCCCCCCCCCCCCCCCCCTCCATATTCCACAACTCTCTCAAATATACTGGCTCAAGCGAAATACTTCACACTTTGCAGAATATATTTTAATGCTAGCTGTAGCAGAAAGTATTTCCTCTTCATATATAACATTAATGTGTAGCAATGAACGCCAGTTAAGGCAGAAAGTATTTCCTCTTCATAACATTAATGTATGGTGGTAATGAAGGAGAGTAACAATTGTCATGTACATCGGAGTGACTCTCCCCTTGACCATCCAGCCTAAAATGGAGTCATGCTTGACTCTCGTCACCTCTAAAGTATTCTGGGGATGAGGGTATATAAGGAATGTAAGTTCCTTGCCCTGTAACTTCCATTCTCTTACAGGGATTTGCAGAATCTTTGCAATGCTGTGATGCTTCAGAGCTGATAGTGTTTGTTACATGGAGGCATAAACTGCTTTGATGGAAGGGAGATTCAGAGCCTAATTAATGATTCACCCATACATTGCTTTAGTTAGCCTTCACAGCTGTGAGGCGTTACAGTGTTGCAAAGATTCTGCAGATTCCTGTATTCGTGTACTTCACATGCAGGGAGAAAGAGAACTATGTAGTAAGCAAAATGTGGTAGGTACATAATCAACCAATCTCGACAGTCTAACCTAAAATAGTGAATACTGAGTCCTGAATGCTGTAGTATTTGCAAGTTTGGTTTAGGCAGATTAATATGAGCATAAGAGAATGAAATGTATTCAGAGCAGTATTATCTAAGTACACGTACTCATGAGATGGAATTGTTTGTATAGGTAGCGCTCGAGTTGAGTGGGGGGGATTCCTTCGAATGCAATTAGAAACTGCCGAGCCGGCTTATGCACATCATGCACTTCTCAGGCTAGAAGGGAAGAATAATAGGCAAGTTTTGTGCAAACTGTTGAAAACAGAGTTTTGAGTAAATGTTTACTGCATACTCTGCTTTTAGTAAAACTCGGAACAGCTCAGGAAAAGAAAAGGCATTCTGAGGTAATTGAATAATGTCTATGATGTCATAAATAATTATCCACCATGACATCACACAATTTCAAAGTACTTTATGCCTACACACTTGAAGCATAAATGGCAGCTAGAATGGGGTAAGTCTTGTGGAAATTGTTCAAAAGCATAGTAGGCAGCAGGTGGACAAGGCTTCTGCATAGTTATGCCGTCCGTTAATAGTGCTGATATCTCCACTTACACAGAGGCTGTACAAACTCTACTAACCTGGGAGCTGTAGTAAGCCTTTCTAGGTAAGATTATATAATAGACTGGTCCAGAATGTGACATCTCTGCATGCGCCACAAGTTCCAAGGTGACAGGGCAAGCTTCATGATACGCATCATCATTCATAAATTATCTGGGTGGGGCGAAGGCATGGCATAAAACGCTGTGGCTGTTTAGCGTAGCTATGCCTTAGTTTTAATAAGGGCAGTACTTGCAGTCTCTTGTCCTATAGTTGGCTATGGAGGTAGAGAACAGTAACTTGAAAGTGCAGTAGTTAAGTGGGGGGGTAATCCCATGGAATGCAGTTGCACTTAGGATAGCCACTAATATGTACATTGTGGTATAGTAAGGGGGGCAACCCGTACATAAGGGGATGGTTGGGTTTACAGCAGAGGATGTACAAGAAGCAGCCAAAGAATAAAATGTTGAAGTATAATACGAGTGAATCACAGAGTGTAACTTTAAATGGAAGTAGCAGAAGCAGAAAGCACGTTTGAGTAGTAATTAACTTCATCCATGCACTGCAAGTTGTAGTGTGTGGACCTATAGGGAGAAACAAACAAAAATACTAAGCAACATGCAGTACATAAGAGTTGTTTTTCAAAAAAAGGATGGTCCACCCCTTTCTCCCCATGACCATCCAGCCTAAAAGTTTTCAAAATGTGAGTCATGCTCGACTCTTTCAAAGAATTGACCGCACCCCCAAAGTATCCTGGGGATGAGGGTAAGAAAACGGAAGTCCCTTGCCCTGTAACTTCCATTCTCTTACAGGGATTTGCAGAATCTTTGCAACTCTGCAAAGCCTCAGAGCTGAGAGTTTTCAGTATATGGAGGCACAAAGTTCTCACTTGGAACTGTAACAAGGGTAACCGCAGTGCCGAGTGAGAGGAAAGTGGTCGATATTAAGAGTGGTCACATTTGAGAGCACGCAATAAGTGACTGGATTTGATTCACGAGTGAACAGTAGCTACATAGCCAGAGCTATAGTGCATAATATGTATCATATAGATGCCTTGTAGGAAGTCAGTGAAATACACAAGACCAGAAATAGTGCACACGGTACTAATCAGGGGCGGCGGAACATCTGTAAGATTGGGGGGGCAAGTTTAGCTGAAAATTTTGCCTAATTAAATATTCATAAGGCGATTTATGCACGCACAGTGAACTGCGACTGCAAAGGCTTATTCGAGTTTGCAAGCAAGTATACTGCAGTGGTGGTGACCGAAACGGAAGCACACTACCTTGAACCCGTTATAGTAAAACACAGCATGCTGAAACTCCGCCCCTTCACCTTGCGCGATTATAAGTACCATCTTTAGCTGTTGATTGTGCTGTTCTTCACTACTAGTACTACTACTCTGACACTCTCCTGCCTCTTCTTCCTTGACCGCACACACTTTTTATCACGCTGAGCTTCCCTCGGTTGTCAATTGCATGGGGGGGCGATGCCCCCCAGTTTTTAAGTTGGGGGGGCAATTGCCCCCACCTGCCCCCCCTGCTCCGCCGCCCCTGCTAATGCATCATGAAGTGGGCCAGTGCATATGACTACTGAGGTCTGAGGAGAGAAAGGGGCTAATGCTGTATAGCTACTGTATCAGTATGTTTTCAAGAAATAATCCGCTAATTGTTGGTTACACCACTGCTACTATAGTGCATGTGTGTATCACAGAGATGGTTACAACGTAGCTACTATAGTTATTATATTGACCGCTTTGAGTGCCATGACTTTTTTTGCAGAATGAAGTGAGATGCATATGGTGTGAGAGTGGGAGGAACTACTGTGGAGAAATATGAGAGGGACAGTCTGCAAATGACTAATAATTATTTTCATACTATCTCAAATCACAGTACTGTAGCAAAACACTTCTGCATGTAGAGGTGGTTAGTCCACTGCGCAAGGCATAGTAAATGCAAGTGTTTTCATTGTAAGCAAAGAAATCCAGTCTTATGTATCACATTCAATTACACATGAAATGTGCACACCTAGGGTGGAGATATATCGCGGTATTCTTTACAAACTCACCGTGGAAACTGTCCACACTATCCTCAGCTACTAAGCTTGTCCTTGTTTGTACGGACACACAAAGCTGAAAGAAAGCCAACCCAAACCAGCATGAAGCTCTGAGCTCACTGTCATCACTGAATTTTCAATATATGAAATAGCACAAGAGTACTGTCCTTACTCCCACTCATCATTGACAAGTTCAAAGGTCAGGCTACAATCACAAAGGTATGCCATGAAGAGCCCTGTAGGCCTTAATTCGTTATGACATAGCTGCATGTGCTACTTCATAGAGGAGTCACAGGATACATTGCACTCCACTCACAGCCTGAGTCGCTCTATAGAAATGATAGCTACACTCACGCACTAACCCACTGTTTTGGTAGTCGGCATGGACTCCGGCCAAATCACCGCGCGAAGGCACTCTTCATAACTTTCTGAAACACAACCGTCAGTCACTTACTTCTGCAGCGGGTTCATCACCCCAGCCAAATCACCGCGAAAGCACTCGTGAAACGCAACGTCAGTCCTACGGCTACAGTTTAATATCTATGGTCAGTCAATTACTCTTACAGCGCCACAACAGAATAATTATTACAAATAGCAATACTGTATAACATCCGGCTGTGAATCTCGTCCACTTGGGCACGCGGTAAAAATGGCGATTGTTGCGATCGATCAGAAAGAGAGGTGGCCCCAGTTCAGCCAAAGAAAGCAGCCAGATGAAAAAGTCCAGAATATTGATTGTCTTCCTTTAGGCACAGTTTATTAGACCTGAAAGGGTATGAGAAAGCCAGAACATTATATTATAATACTCTGCCAAGTGTAAAGATAAGAAGGGGGTGTAAATAATATAATACTCTGCCAAGTGTAAAGATAAGAAGGGAGTGTAAATAATATAATGTAATGTAATATAATGTAATGTTTTGCGAAAAGTAGGCATCACAGACGTGTGAAACTTATACCATTGTGATCCTTGGGAAACAAATATGGAAACGTATGTGAAGCTCCTCTACTTTCAGTTTCTGTGAGGAATTATGGCCAAAACAAAACTATATACATTTTATATGTCTCCTTATGGGGTCCCTGCAAAGCACGTGGTCAAAATGGCGACTCTGGTAGTTACATGCATGCTGTCTTCGAACTTAGAGCGCACGAAGCATCAGAGATCTGGACAAGTTTAACGCATACTTTTACTAAGGAAGGCTTACTACAGCTCCCAGGTTAGTAGCGTTTGTGTGGCCTGTGTATAAGTAGAGATATGAGCGCTATTAACGGATGGAACGTTCAAGCGATACGCTTGTGAGTTTCGAGCGCCCCACCTTGTCTCTCCACTAACCCACATCAGCCATGGCTCATCCTTGAAAGTATGCTGCAGACAGAGATAGCAAGCTCTCAAAGACCGGTCGCTTTTTCGCTTCTCCAGCAGCATTGTCATACAATACATGGCTCCGGGTCAATTGTTATTTTCGCGAAAGGCTGGCTCGCGAACCGTCTCGCCCCGCCCAATACATCCTTTCTACTCGACCGCTATACTTTACACTTGGCAGAGCGATTACCCTCGTTATATTAATTATTTAAAAGTTTTTTTCCTCTCACTTGGCACTGTAATAATCATTAGGAGATGCCTTGCCTTTGACTTTTCAGAAGTACAGAATTAGATGATTTTGCAAGTGATTGGAACAGCCATCCAATACGATACAATGTATTAGCTGATTGTCCTAGTGGCATCCCAAATGACTTATACCAAATGCCTGGGTACATTGGTAAGAATTATATTGTAATTGATTAGCTAGTGAACTCCTACTCACATATATTATTACACTGCATGTACAGGTGCCCAGGACTACTTAAAGCCAGTTGACCCTTGCATTTGGGTGATGGCTATGCAGAGGAAATCTTACCCAGCCCCTCCTTTTTATCCTACAACATTTGAAGTTGCAGCTATAAGGGAAATTCTGAATAAATTTAACATGCACAGGCATAATATCAATGCAGAGAACTGTCGTGACATTTATATTCACTTAATTAATAATCTTTAATACTTGATGCTTTTAGTTTGAAGTTTGTATGTTGTCTGTTTCACACAGACCATCACTATAATCAAACCAATGCAAAATATTGTAGGACTGGAGGAAGCAACATATTGAACACATTATTGTGAGTACAAGCGATCAATCTTACGGATAACTTCTTGTCATGCTGACCATTCTCCAGCAGTTGGTTAAAATCTCCGATAATAATTTGAGTGAATCAATCCATTCAGTCACTGATGAAGTGACAAAGGGTATAGTATGGTGTACGGCTAGTTTTCATATTCAGTCCAGTATTCCATAATCTGTTTAAAAAGATAATATAAACCTTGTCATATTTAAGTTGCATACAGATCTGAACATTAGTACATGTACATGTAGTACTGATGGGTGGGTTTCGTATAAAGCATAATAACTACATGCAAATCTTCATGATCAGCACAGTGTGTATAGAAAGTGTAGAAACTTTGCAGTGATTTTGAGGGATGTTAATTTATTTTATTGCACCTTCTGAGGGTAAGCTGCAGTACTCACCTTGGTAGAAGATGCCCTGATGCAGTGCCTTTTTAGACATTCCAGGATAACTGTCTGCAGAAGTTTTAGCATGTTAACGTCATTGAGAGGCCCCATCTGGCAATCGTGAAGGGTCTTGAAGGTAATGAGAAACAAAAGCAATATTCAATGATTGGTCATAAACGTAAGCCATGCAGGTATGTACCAAAGAGAACATTATGAGATCTAATTATTTACCAGCTAGCTTGCAACCTACTACTCCATAACTATACATGTCACTTTTGGGACTGAATTTCAGTCCCGTCACCTCTGGAGGGGTGTAACCATTTGTCCGTGCAGCTAGTGGTGCAGTTACAAGAGTTCTTCCAGAGGAGGACTGCGGCATATCCAACACACACCCAAAATCTCCCAGTTTTGCCTTATTTCTGCCATCTAACTGTATGTTCAAGCTGTTAAAAATAAAATTGCCATAAGCACAGCGGCTGCTTCCGTTATAAAATGTATATAACTTACGATTTTACATCCTGATGGACAAGTGGGGGAGATTCTGTATGCAGGTATGCAAGTTCACGTGCGGTGTCTTTCATGATCTTTCCTCGCTGCTCCCATGACAGAATTACAGTGGACTAAAAAATACAATATAGAACATATTATTTTGCTTTTGCCTCTTTTTGCTTTGCCTTGGTTTTTCATTCATTAATATAATTATAGCCTTTTTTTGGTTATGTAGAACATAAAAAAGAGCAGAAATAATACAGATGAGTATACCCATGGATATTGTAGTATAAACTTCCACTTGGTAGATACTCGTACACAAGTGCAGTTAGGTTGCCTTTGTTGCAGAAACCCATTAGGTCTACTAAATTTGGATGGCGATACCTGCATACGAAATAAACATAACCATAAAATTATTCATACTTATGCTGTAAATACAACATACTTGGTGAGGGCATTCACTTCAGCCTCAAGCTGAACACATTTATCTTCATTGGTTCCAGCAACTGCTTTTACTCCAATCTGCAAACATCATTTTAACAGCCACTCATAAGTAACAAGAAAAGAGTACACAACACACAGTCTTGATGAGACCTTTGACCTACCATCCACATTGGTTGAGTTTGTACTATTAACCCACCCACCTCCATGTGGTCTTGTTCCCACATTACTTTGGTTACAGTAGTCACGGTTATCAGTAACCAAACAAAGCATGGAGTTTGGAAACAAGGCTGCATCTTAATATATACACTACATGTAGCACTACCTCATTCAGAACTTTTACAGCAACAGTTGTGCCACTGCCGCGCAAGTTCTGTCCCATGTAGACTGCTCTGTATGCTCTTGTTCCCACCAGTAGCTTTACATCAAACTGCATTGTAGAGGTTTCCAGCTCCTCCTTGCTAAATAGGATGGTACGCCCTACACACACACAAGTTGAATGCATCAGGCTAAGGCTATATACATCAGAAATAAATTGTAGACATGAAACCACAGACCTTGAGTACTGTCTCTTGGTGCAACTTTCTTAACATGCACTACAGCTGAGAGACCTATAAGGATAGCATGACAGCACATCACAAGATATTGTACGTATGCTGTGTATTTTTTCGTTGTTGTTGTTGTTTTTCTGTCAACACTATAATAGTACTTTGCATACCTGGTTGAGTTGAACACTGAACATCTGAACTCTTTCCTCCGGTGTCCACACTGTCGTACATTTGTAGATACCTGCCTGCTTTACATGCAGTATACAGGGGATGAAGGAAACTCCTTGTGAGGATGCTCCAGCAGTTGCCAACGGTAACATGTGTCTGAGTGGTGTGATGTCAAACAATACAGAGGATATGCCTTCCTCAAGGATGTCAGGGTGATCTCGGAAGGACTTGAATACATGACTTTGAACTCTACATGCAGGTACCAGTAAGAAAACAAGCATGTAAACATCAAACAGTTGGGTAATAGACCATTTGGAATGTTTACCTTCAGTAGCATCACGAACTACTGGGCCCTGGCCTGCAATTCCAAGCTCAAGCAATGTCACGTCCCCTCTACAATTACAATCACAGTATGCATGCAATGAGGTGGTGTGACTTAATTACGTATACATTACACTTTCCAATATACACTAATTATACAGAATCTTCTACCTTTCGGTGTGTGCTGTATCACTCGAACAACCGTATAACCTAAGGTCTCAGGATGGAAAGGCTCTTCCGATTCCACATCTAATTGCAGCCACACAGTAGATCTGGTAATTTCATCAGGATCACCAGTGCGAGTATACCACACTACAGAAACGTGTACGTATAATCTGTATTTTAGTCAATTTCCTTATTTATTCATACCCATGATGTCAGTGTCAACCTCACTTTTTGCTGGCACTTGAGCTGGCTGGGAACTCTTTTCCAAAAAATAACACATGATAACAATAAACATTTGGTAGCAGTTCTGACTATACAAATAGTATACCTTGGAGGCTGTTGCTGGTATCCCAAATTCAATCTTGTCAGCTCGAACATGTTGCTGTCTCAGGAAGTCTCCTACTGTCCAGGGAAAGGTGTCATCCTTCAGAGGTGGAATGACTGCTCCAGAAGATGGGCGAAGTAGGACTAGCACTCGATCTTCAGGTATACTGATGCCTAAGACCTCAGCAGCCTTCTTAGCAGCTTCTATGTATCCATCCTCCTTGTACACAGTAACTTCAGTCGGGTGGGATTCCCTCACAAACTTTCCTGTTCCTGTTAGCATCATTTTATATGCACTGATCTACAGGTATATAGGATATTAAATGGATATAATAAACCAGCAGTGTACAGTAACATTAAAGGAGTGAAAGTAATTTAGAGCCTGAATGACTCCCATATTAGCATACATTAAAAAATATTATTATAGACTGTCATACCTGAATTTCATGCCTTAGCTATGACAGTCCCAGCACTTCCCAACTTCCGCTTCCTAATTTTCTTGGCCAGTTCTTCTCTCTCAAACAAATCATCACGGCTGGCTGTTGATATGTAATAGTTAAACCGCGGTAGCCAGGAATTTATGACCCATAAACCACTCGAGCCCGAGGGCGAGGGTTGTTTATGGCCATAAATCCCTGGCTACCGCAGTTTATCTTTATCTGATTGGTTCTTGGGTCCATAGCAACATGCAACATGGCAACCGTTAGCTAGTAGCCTTACAGTGGTAGCTAACCAAATAATGGCTCTGTGTTCAGCCACTTGTCTTGGTTTGCCTGAGTGGACAGAATGCTGCGGACAAAATAGTCGCTTCACGTCCATTTTAACAGATGAAGAAGCTGAGAAACTGTCCGCTGGCTACACGCCGAAGAACACCAAAAAAACAAATAAATGGGCTATCGAGAACTCCGAGGAGTGGCGGAAGTGGCGTAATGAACACCGCCCCCAAGACCCAGCTGCTTCATGTACAGCGCTACTCTTATCGGGAGATGCCCACTTCCTAAACAAGTGGCTCTCTCGTTATGCTGTAGAAACTCACGGTGAAAAGGGGCGCGTTTATCCACCAGCAACAATACACAATTTGCTGTGTGGTTAACAGCGCCAAATGCTATCTCTCAACCCTGCTGCTGCTAGGTTTCTTGACAAGAACCCAATATTCCAAGAGCTTCATGGAACTTTGGACAATCTTTTCCGTCGCTTGCACGATGGTGGAGCTGGATGGCAAGTGAAGTATGCAGAGGTCATCACGAAGCAAGAGGACAACGAGCTGTGGGAGAGTGGGGAGCTTGGAATAAAGCATCCAAAGGCCCTCCAGAATGCTGTCTTTTATTATAATGGGAAAAGCTTTTGCTTGCGAGGAGGTGTTGAGCACCGAGAACTGAAAATAAAACAGCTGGAGCGTACCTTTGAGCCCAATGGCTATATCTACCATGAATATGTCTCCAAGAATCAGTCTGGGACCTACCAACAACTTCACCTCCAAAGCAAGGTTGTACCCATCTATGCTTGCCCAGATGGTGGACAGCGCTGCCATGTCTTCCTATTGGATCTATACCTTCGGAAGCTGCCTCAGGAAGCAATTTTGAAGGATGTTTTCTATGTCCGTCCACTGCAAGAAACTCCCAGAGATCCAAGTGTGCCATGGTACACAGCTGTGCCAGTTGGAAAACACACCTTGAATAATAAGGTGAAGGTGATGTGTGAGAGAGCAGGTATCCAAGGACATAAAACTAATCATAGCCTGCGTGCCACTGCAGCAACAGAACTCTATCAAGCAGATGTGCCAGAGAAGCTTATTCAGGAGAGGACTGGTCATCAATCCTTGAAGGCTCTGCGGGTGTATGAGCGTACTACTACACACCAGCAACAGGCTGTTTCATCTCTTCTTCCCTCGACACATAACCATGCCTCCTTTCAGCAGCACCTTACAAAGGTCAATCAATCTCACATTGATGTCCGGTGTCCTCCAGCATGGCCTACCATCAACTTCAGCTTTCAGAACTTGAAAGACTGCACTATAAATATTATGCAACCTCAATCTAAGCTGACAGAGCAACTCCCGTTACTGAGTGATGCTGAGCTGGATCAGATTTTGGGTGATGCTGCGGATACCCTTCCAGAACTGCAGCTACTGTAAAGTCAAAGCATCCATTATATCTATAAACTGTCTAGCATTTAGTATATCTTTATCAAACTTGTTTACTATGTCATACGGGCTGTACATGCATGCACAAGCTGTATATTATTGAACTGCCCTCAGGGCTAGAGTATATGAACAACTTCCTGTCAGTATATGGAATTTATAACCCACCGGTTGCTAGAGAAACAAGGGTGAAGTGGGGAATATAATGCATATAATTATAGTAATGTGCTACAACCATGTCACACTACTTGCACTATCTTACCACTAGAAGTAAAAGCTTTTGCCACAACCCGTGATCCTGATGTCGACCGTTTGGGAAGCGATTGTGCTGGCACCAATGCACGAGTTTCATCGCCTAGATATAGAGTTCATTGTACTCACAAATGACATTCCCATGCACACCCAACTGATGATATGGGCAGTTGAGTCATATAATATAGCTACCTGTGTAGTGATGCATTGCGCTAACCTCGCTTGAATCTTGAAACCGGTTGAATCTCTGAGTCAGGCTCCGGATCCACAACCGTCACTCTCGGCCTCTTAGCGGCTACATGCATACAATATGTAAACAATGTTACTTATTGTATTACATACAATATTTAAGCATCTATAGGGCTTTCATAAATCTAAGGTGATACACCCTGCAAAGCGGGCTCCAGTTCAAAAGGATCTACGGCGCAAGCCTACTGAAGTCCTAAATTACACAAAATTAAATTTAATAATCGTTAAGACCTACGCAGTGTATATTTTATTATACCTTGCTTGGAAGGACCAGGTACATCACGATCCAGCAAAAGGCACTCTGTGAGAAGCATGAGAGACGCGATCTCATCACGACCCGCCATGTTGACAGCGTGCACACTGACAAGGGTCACGTTCACGTTTAATTACCTTCATCTGAATCGTCGACGTCACTGATTAGTACAGGATCCGGGTTTGGTGGACCGTTTGCGACCAGCTCTTCCGCCTGTTGTGCAATAACAATCACTAGCTGTACATAAAATAATGCAGCTAGTTCTAACATTTTCATACTCCAAGGAGTAAAAATCCATAACAAGTAGGGTAATTGCTTCAGGCAGCAACACACTTGCAGTGTAACTAAACAGCTGTATATATATACACTGTGAGAATTTCAACAGTCATCCGTTATACCACAGTACAGACCTTCATGTTATGCAGGCAGAAGAGTTTCAACAGTTCACGTCCAACAGTCTCCCGCTTTTCGGGTGTCGGCATAGCTGGACAGAACTAGTATACAAGGTTCCCTATAAACATTCAAGTCAGCTGTTGCTATTAAGAATGGCACTCCATGGACCAAGATGATAATTAAGACCAACCCCTCGACTTAGAGCTTAGATACACAGATTACCTCAACATCATGAAAAACTCAATTTTTTTATAGCAAGAGGTTTTCTATGGGTAGACTAGATACTCGGCACACGGTAAGTGGAAGAGCATATTCAAGCTGGAAGTATTAAGAAAAAGAATTGAGAGAAAGAGAATCTTGATTGCTGCCAGCCCATAACATGTTAAAATCACCCTTTATATCAGTGTAGCAACTTTAATCTTTGAGTATTTTTATAATACTATCCCAACTGCCACTGCTCTTTGAATGTGCTGAGCAAAACATAACATACAATGTAGCTCTTGACTTGAGGCCCAGACTGTTGCACTTGAGGTTCAGACTGTTGTGCTGTTGCATGCTGTATCACCCCCGACCCCAAACTTTCTCCAAGTCCTGTTTTGCTCCCAGCCGCCCCTCCCCACCTGTGAAATTTTATAAAAGAAACCCTGGGTGTAGTTGGAACATGAATAAATTCTATTTTTCCACTTCTGCCGGAACACTCCCCCCTCCACTTCCTAGGTATGCACAAGTGGTGTAATAACTTTGATGAAATCTGTTAACATATCAAGATACAAAGTATGCATGTGGGGATGAAGACAGTAACAATTATTACAATGACATTGTAACCAGTTTTAACGAAGAGTATAGCTATTTATAACAACACTTTCATCCACAAATTTATACAGTAGTGAATGTAGGAGATCCAGATAGAACTGCTTCAAAGCACGTTGCAAATGTACTGTAGTCTGTAAAAACTGGAACTCTAATTTTGTGGAAGCACAAAGACACAAACACTCGGACTGCTGATGCACCCTTGAGGAAGGTTATTTTTATGAAAGGTCTACTGAATCCCATTGGGTGGATAACTTCAGATCCCATACAGTAATACAGAAAGTGCTTGTGACCTATATAGAATATAAAAAGGTACCTGGTTAACATGATGCTATTATACAGTGGCAAGTTACAGATTATTACTCATGAATGCATGTATTCATACACTCAGTTCTGAAGCTTTAATTTGTAACATTTGCAGCTACACCTTTAGACTGAAATGCATGAATAGGGACGTATTCCGTGACTGTCCCACTATGGACAATGGCAGATAATAGGGAAGAAATCAATATCTTTAGTACTGTCGAAGATAGTGATGATTCCTTGCTGGTTTATGAGAAACCTAGTGGACCAAGTTTATCAGGCAAGCTTGTGCTTTGGAGGACAGACTTAATAGCTCAGTGCAGGTATCTTTTGCCATTATGGCTGATGCGTATGTTGATCATACCATATTAAAACGTGGTTTTGATAGACCCATATATAGGGCATTGTGTACTGTTCAAAAAGCTCGAGATTTCGACATACTTTGACACGTCCAAGTTAAGGTTGTATACGTACTAAACACTGCAAGACAGGTGGCACAATTGAAGGATAAATTAATGGCAGTAGCTACAGGCTGTCTCTCCATTGTGTATAAATACCTGACTCATGTATGGTAGAGACCTGAGCACATATGTAGTGAAGACTAATCTCTCAGAACCCGTAATACTAAAGCACCATGCACAGTACTTGTAGCTACATGGTCCATCCAATACAATTTCCAGCTTGCCAGAGCTTCTCAAAGAGATCTGGAAACTGCTGCTTTAGGGATCCAAATCCGAGTGTTGCAAGCCCCTCCCAACCGATTATACGCGATAGACGCATATATGCGTCACGTGCGTACAATGCATTAAACTTGCATGTGGTATACTTATGCTAATCGGGTCGATCACGTTGAATGGCGTCGAACACAAAGACGCGGACGGTCTGTTGTCGTTGTAATGGTGAAGGGAAATGTAGGAACTGTGTGTGTGTAAAGGCAGGGAAGACCTGTACTACCTGCCTGCCTGCTAGAAGAGGCCACTGCTCGAACATGAAGCAACTGCCTGCCCTCGAATCAGCGCCGCTCCCACTTCCCATACCCAACAAGCAACTGCCGTCTGACTCTGTCACCTCGCCAAGCCGTACGAGTTCGTCTCAGCCGACCACTCAACCGCCGCAACCCCCGCCACTATCCATCACTACCCCTGCTGTTGCTGAAACACCCTCTCAAGCTACCCCTATACGGTTAGGGCCGGCTCCATCTAGTGCCCACCTGCTTCCTCCCCCACAGTTGCTAGCATCCTCAGCCTTTAAGTGGGGAGAACATGATTCCCCCTCCTATTCGGCTTCTCTGTCCTCTGCTTACCAGGAGGTTGTGCACTGGAGAAGGAACATCTTCCGGGTACCGCAGGGGAAAGGGGGCAAGCTGTTTGTGTCGGAGCTAGCTAGACTCTTCGGAGCCTATGCTGAAGGGTCTGCTTTAGAGCCAATTGCCTTGAGAGCGGTCACTGTGTTATCTGTTCTCGCCCTCCAGAAGCCTTCTCGCAAAGCGAAAGCCAAAGAGCTTAATGCTTGTCTAGAACGACGCATGGTTGCTTGGGAGAAGGGGGACGTCACTGATCTATTGGAGGAAGGCAGATGTCTCCAGCAGAGACTTTCCAAAGGTGCTTCAAGCCAGAGGGGAGACCAGAATCTGGCAAGGGCCTTCTCAAGCCTGATGTTCCAGGGCAAGACCGGGGCTGCGTTGGACCTTCTTTCACATAAAGGAACCGGGGGTGTTCTTCACGTAAACGATCCGGCCACCAAGGACGACCCGACATCACCCTCCGTCCTGGAGGTACTAAAGACTAAGCACCCTGCCGCCCAACCCGCCTCTGCCGAGGCACTACTTTCCAACTGTCAGGACCCACCAATTGCACACCCTGTCATTTTTGACCAGATTGATGCCAGTTCCATTCGCTCAGCTGCCTTGTCAACTACAGGCGCCGCCGGTCCCTCGGGCCTAGACGCCCATTGCTGGAGAAGGTTATGTACCTCCTTCCACGCAGCTTCGCGAGACCTGTGTCATGCACTTGCCCTTTTTGCAAAACGACTCAGCACCACCCTGGTGGACCCTAAGGGCCTGTCATGCTTCCTGGGATGTCGGCTGATCGCTCTTGACAAACGCCCGGGTGTGCGCCCCATAGGAGTTTGTGAAACGGTCCGCAGAATTGTGGCTAAGGCCATCCTCTACGTCACCAAACAGGATATCCAAGAGGCTGCTGGGTCACGACAACTCTGTGGAGGGCAGATTGCTGGCATCGAGGCGGCAGTCCATTCAGTGCAGAGGGAGTTCCGCTCTGAGGACGTCGAAGCAGTTCTTTTAGTGGACGCCAGCAACGCCTTTAACTCACTCAACAGAGAGGCAGCACTGCACAACGTTCAGTATATCTGTCCCTCGCTAGCAACAGCCCTCATTAATACCTATCGAGCGCCAACTGAGCTATTCGTCGACGGCATCACCCTATCCTCTGAGGAGGGCACTACACAAGGAGATCCGTTTGCGATGCCTTTCTACGCGCTGGCCACTGTCCCCCTGATTCGTTGTTTGGACAATGCAGAGGATTTGAAGCAGGTGTGGTACGCGGATGACGCGTCAGCATCAGGTAGCCTAGTTTCGATCCGCTCCTGGTGGGACCAGCTATCTAAAGCAGGTCCAGCCTTTGGATATCAAGCCAACGCTGCCAAGACCTGGTTGGCGACCAAGGAGAAGTACCTTGAGAGAGCGAAGGAAATGTTCCATGACACCAACGTCAATGTCACTTGCCATGGGAGGCCATACCTGGGGGCTCCACTTGGTACCTGTGAGTACAACAAACAGTACGCCCAGGAGAAGGTCAACTGCTGGATCGGTGACCTACAGCTCCTCACAGACATTGCCAAGACTCAACCTCATGCGGCCTATTCAGCCTTCACCCACGGATTTTCTCACAAGTTCGCATATCTCTGCAGAACTACATCTGACATAGCCTCCCAACTGGAGCCCCTGGAGAATTTCCTCCGTTCCACCTTTCTACCGACCCTTACTGGCAGGGCTCCTCCAGATGATGCCGTCCGTGACTTGCTCGCGTTGCCCGCAAGGCTAGGAGGCCTCGCTATCGTCAACCCTACAAAATCCTGCCAACACGATTACTTTGGCTCCACAACTATTGCAGGGCCATTGGCCACTCTAATCTCAGCCCAATGTGATGAGTACCCCTACGAGTGTATCGCCGCCCAACTTGCTGCAAAATCCACGACAAAGACCAGCAAAAGAAACCTGGAGAAGGAAGCTGCTTCGGCAGTCAGGGATTTGTTACCAGGTCCCCTGCAACGGGCCATGGACCTGGCCCAAGAAAAGGGGGCCTCGAGCTGGCTGACGTCCCTTCCTATTGAGGAGTTTGGGTTTTCCCTCCATAAGAGCGCGTTTCGGGATGCTATCGCACTGAGGTATGGCTGGACTCCAATCAACATCCCGATCCACTGTGCCTGTGGAGCATCCTTCTCAGTACAGCACGCCCTCTCATGCCCCAAGGGTGGGTTTCCCACCCTGCGCCATAACGAAGTGAGAGATTTGACGGCCAAGCTGATGTCGGAGGTCTGCCATGAGGTTTGCACCGAGCCGCACCTCCAACCTCTTACTGGGGAAGCACTTAATGGTGCCAGTGCAATTACAACTGATGGTGCCCGGCTGGATGTGGCGGCCAATGGTTTTTGGGGTGGTCGACATGAGAGAGCTTTTTTCGACGTCCGTGTGTTCAACCCCCTCGCGCAGTCAAACAGTTAGCCCATTTCCTCCTGCTACCGTAAGCATGAGAACATCAAGAAAAGGGCATATGAGCAACGGGTCAGGGAGATCGAGCACGGTTCGTTTACCCCTCTCGTCTTTTCCTTAACCGGCGGCATGGGACCTACGGCTTCCGTGTGCTACAAGAGGTTGGCCTCCATGGTAGCTCAAAAGAGGGACCAAACGTATGGCTCCACAATGGCCTGGCTCAGATGCGTGCTCAGCTTCGCCCTCCTCAGATCCTCAATCCAGTGCATCAGAGGGGCCCGCTCGGCTGCTGGACGGGCTGCCAGAGACCATCTCCCCCCTGTGGACCTAGTGTCCTCAGAGGCGGGCTACACGGACTAAACCTGAACTTCTTATTCTGACTCTTATCCCAACTCGTGTCGTTTGTTGTTTTTTTTTTGTTTTTTTTTTGTTTTTTTTGTTTTTTTGCCACTCCATTGTATTGTATTGTTCGACCATTGCATTGCATAACTTGATTAAACGCGGTAGACGCATATATGCGTCAGCTGGAGCGTCATAGTTCAACCCGGCCCTACGTTGGAAAAGGAGGAGCTGACAACTTACCTACGCGGCTGACCACTATCAGTATACTGCCGACTGCACTTGGAGTGCTTCCAATCTCGGGGTGTAATTGAATTTTTTTGGACAAACGGCGCTTGAAGTTACGCAACACAAGGTAAGCCATAACAATCACACGCATAATAATAATGATAATGAAAACAATATTTGCATGCTCCTAAAATGCAATAGGTTGCTGAAGATGGCTAAGAGGCACTGCACTATGACAGCAGAGGAAGTCCTGGAGATGTGGGATGACATCGAGGGCGATGTGGCTGACCCTGAGGGCTCTGAAAATGAGCTGGAGTGGGATGACCCCGATGAGCCAATCATGGAGGGCAGTGACGACGAATTCGGTGACCTGTGGGTACTAGAGGAGAGCGAAGAAGAGGATGAAGATGAGGTTTTAGATACCACAGCAACCCCTAATGCTCCCAGCACTCCAAGCTCTCCCGAAAGAGCAGCAAACCCCACCCCTGTTCCTACTGCTGTCTACCTCTCTGCCAGCGTACCCAATCCTACCACTCAGCCCACCTCATGGTCGTCTACGTTGCACCCTGTCACCATCAACCCCTTCACCTCTCCTGTTGGTCCAACAGTCCCGATCTCTGACTCTCCACTGGAAGTCCTTGAGCTCTTCTTCTCGGCTGACCTAATGGAAAAGATCGTAGAGGAGAGCAATAGGTATGCCAACCAAGTGATGGGAGATGAGCGATACAATAAATGGAAAAAGGTGACGGTAGAGGGACTGAAGGCGTTCCTGGGATTCCACATTCTGATGGGCATAATCCATCTGCCTGCTGTGGATGACTATTGGAGGCGGGATCCCTTGCTGCGTTATGCCCCAATTGCTGACAGGATCACACGTGATCGCTTCCGTGAACTGTCACGTTACCTTCACTTTGTCGACAATGACACTTTGGTACCCCGTGACTCACCAGGCTACGATCGACTAGGGAAAGTCCGACCTCTGATCGATCACCTGTCGAATAAGTTTGAAGAGCTGTATCAGCCACACCGTGAGGTCGCCATCGACGAGGCGATGATCAAGTTCCAGGGGCGGTCTTCACTGAAGCAGTACAATCCCATGAAACCCATCAAACGCGGGATAAAGGTGTGGGTCCTGGCAGATAGTCATAATGGCTACTTCATGAAGTTCCAGGTCTACACCGGAAAGGAAGGCAACAGAGTAGAGCACGGCCTTGGGGAGAGAGTGGTGAAGACACTCACTGATGGACTGCAGGGACAGCACCACCATGTCTTCTTCGATAATTTCTTTACCAGTGAGAAGCTGATGCAAGATCTGCTGGCAGATGGCGTCTACGCTTGCGGAACAGCAAGGAAGGACCGCAAGGGCTTTCCACCGACACTGAAGCAGGCAAAACCTCCGACAAGGTGAAACACATGTACAGAATAGATTCCTAGATTAGTATGAGCACTAAGTGGAGAGATGCATGCACAAATCAGCACCCACACAACACACACGTATGCATCACCCCCACGCACAAATGCATTCACACTCACACGTGCACACATGTATGCATCCACACACTCACACATGCATGCATCCACACGCACACATATGTATGCATCCACACACACACCACGCTCACATGCACACACATAATTATGTATGCATCCACACACGCACATCACATAATCCACATACACACACACATGTATGCATCCATCCACACACACAATCCACACACACAACACATAAACTTTCCTAATAGAGGAGACTCACAGGTGGTCCAGAAAGGTGGTGTTAGTGCGTGCGCCTGGTTGGACAGGAAGGTCGTGATGGCGATGTTCAGCAACTCCCAGCCATCTTCAACAGCGTCAGTTCTCCGACGACAGAAGGACCACACCCGTACTCCTGTTCGTTGCCCTGAGTCTATCCTCTTGTACAATAAGTACATGGGGGGTGTGGATCGTGGAGACCAGCTTCGTGGGTACTACACCTGTAGAACCAAGAGTAGAAAGTTCTACAAATACATCTCCTTCTTCCTTTTCGACGTGGCAGTTACAAATGCTTATGTTCTCCAGAAGAACTTCTGCCCAGAAAACGTCCATAAGAACCTGAAGGAGTTCCGACTGCAGCTGGCACGAGAGCTCATAGGTGATTACTGCAATCGTCGACGAGCTGGTCGCAGGCCATCTCAGATCATCACTCTTCCTCTGCGCCACTTTCCGATAAGGATTCCTGGTGAATCACAGAACACGAAGTTCAAGCGAGGACGGTGTGCTCACTGCAAAGTGAGTCACTGCCGTAAAGACAGCACCTGGTTTTGCAGGGAGTGCGAGGTGTGGCTGTGTCACAGTGGTGATCCCCGAGAGGACTGCTTCCTAAAGTGGCATACAGGCAGGGAGCTATGATATCTCAAATGCTACATCCCTCGGCAGAAAAGTGTGAATCTTTTATCCCCTGGCCTAGAACTCCCACTTGACTACTTATGCACTAACATACTATATCATATGCACTTGTCTATTCTCCTAACAGCCTACAAAATGCTATCAGACTTCCTGATTCATGGAAGCTAAAACAATTCTTAGTCAATACCATAATTTACCGACTCCCCTCCTGTCTTGCACACCTCAGAGCCGTTTGTCTTGGTCCAGAGACTCCTAAATTACAGATTTCCTGCCCATCACTGATTTCTTTCACAAAACTGGCCCATAAACTTTCAGGCGTTTAGCTTAGTGTGCCCCAGATTTTCGTAAATTCTGGTGTCTGTACCCCCGAGCTTAGGTCGTTCTACTTTCTACTTTACGATCATAGATAGAAAGCTATAACTTCTGTACACTAGCACATGCATTGGCCTCGCCAATACTCGTCTGTTCTATCGCTTGTGTGATAGATAAAACGGGTACTGGTCGGGCGTTAGTACCTACCGCTAATAAAACTAACTCACCTTCTGGAATAAAGTACGCTATCATCGCCATCGATGGAGGTAGCCCGGCATTCTTGGCACCAATGGGTAGCCCTGGAACCACGCATCACCTTAGTAATACAGTAGATTTGATCAACTGAAGAACACGATCAGACCTGCGCAAACGCTCGGTGACGTCATTTCCGGTCACATGCAATTACGCACTTACTAATTAATTTCTTCCGAGCAAGCACGTGCACTCTTAGGTGAATTGTGCATTCAGCCCCACCCATCCTTAGTGCACAATTGCAACAATATTACCAACACCAATAATAATAATAATAATAATAATAATAACAAATAATATGCGCGCGAAACGTTTTAGCGGTGAAATCCAACATGTCACTGATTGAGCTGGGTCCCATCATCTTTGGCGAGAAGCTGGATCTCATCCAGTGGCTCCAGAGGAAACACCTCCTGGCAAGCCACAAGAACTGCAGCAGATGTGGCGTTGCCATGAATTTCACCACCAGGAGCGAGCAGCAGGGGTCCAAGGATGGCCATACATGGCGATGCCCAAACTGCCACACCATGAAGACTATCAGAGATGGTAGCTTCTTTGCCAAGTCGAAGCTGCCACTTTTCAAGTGGCTTCTCCTCATGCAGCTGTGGTCCAGAGATCACCCAGTGTGTGATGCTGCCGACAATGCAGAAATCTCCGAGAAGACTGCAATAGACATTTATCAGTTCTTTCGGGATGTCTGCAGCACAAAACTCCTGCAAAGCCCCATTGTTCTCGGCGGTATTGGCAAAGTGGTTCAGATTGATGAGTCACTGTTTAACCACAAGCCTAAGGTAAAGTCAGAATAAATAAGAAACAATGCAAAAATAGTTACAATACTGTTTTCCTACTTACCAGAACCACCGCGGCCGTGCAACAACATTGGAGATGTGGGTATTCGGGATTGTGGATACCTCCGTCACTCCAGCTCTTGGATACATGGAACTCGTACCCCGTCGAAATGCTGCCACATTACTGCCCATCATTTCTGCCCATGTAGCCCCTGGAACAACTGTGTACTCCGATGAGTGGAGTGCGTACAACAGGGTGTCAACCCTTCCAGGGGTTGCAGGCCACGGCACAGTCAACCACAGTCTCCATTTTGTGGATCCAACAACAGGCATCCACACACAAAATGTCGAGAGTTATTGGAGTCGGGCAAAGCAGAAGCTGAAGCGCATGAAAGGGTGCCGTAAGCACAGCGATGTGCCGTAAGACACGCATTATAGTTTGCTGCAGCAACAAGTTCTTCCTTTAGCTTCAAGTGACAATTATGGAATTGAACTTTACCAAGAAACATTGCAGTTTATCAGCAGTATCATTGTCCAAAACCGGACGGATTACCAACAGTGGATTGAATAAGACTGATTTTTGATTAAAATTAATGTATGACATGCAGAAGTGGATTCTAAAAATTTCGGTGCAGATAAGATTGACATTGTATACAGATCAAAGAAATATCAAGAAGTCATAATGTCCACTTCAAATCACTACAGGTACAGCTATAGGGTCATGCATGAAAAGATATAAATAACTTAACAAGAAAATACAGATATGGATACCATATACTGTAATGAAGTGGTACATGTATTACAGCAGGACCTGGTACGTGTATGGCTGCTAAAGTTCACCAGAACAGAGTTTAGTTAATGTGTTCATAGCTATATGCTTTGCATCTCCCAGCAACATTCATCAGCTAAGACTGCAGTAAATTCAGATGCAAAGTCGAGGTAAGTAGTGTACGCAGTTGACAGCTCCAACTGGCAGCCACATGTGTGTGAAATAGGTCGACGAGCTAAACCTGAAAGTGCATTGAATGACACAGTTATCCTGCTGTTCATACATACACCACTGCCAGTGACAAAACGGAGAAAGTTTTGCACTTCATCAGCTTTCAGATTAGCTACATACTCCCTCAAGTAGCCAAATATGCGTTCTTGACTTGGATGGGTAAAGACCGGTTCATCGATGAGCTCCAGCACCTTCTGGACTGATGCATTCAGTGCAATGTAGAGAGCATGTAGCTCACTGAGTGATAGACTATGTTCAGGTGGAATCCCACTATTCATCAGCGTAATCGCTGCAAACGGTCGACTAATGAACTCATGTCTGGCAACCTGTACCAACAGATTGCTGAGGGTATGAGGCGATGGAACCTGGCGGCAACCGAATCGTGAGAGAATGCTAACCAGCTTTGTGGCAACAGCATTTCCAAACAACACACCCTGTACCTTCGTAGCCTCCCTAATAGTTGCTCGATCAAGTGGGGTCAGGTAATCACGGAAAGCCTGAAGCAGGAGTCGTGGAGGGACTTCTGTAGCAGGACCTAGCAGTACAGTTGCTAGTGTTGGGAACGCAATGCGAACCGGTAGATAGCCGCATGAAAGGTATCCATGGGAAATGATCTTCCCAAGTACAGGTAGAGTCTGCATGTCGATATGAGCATGTACAGCTGGTACTAGCAAGGAACAGCCCTCAAACAGTTCCCGATATGCTATCTCCCAGAACGCTGAGAATAAGTCACGGCCCAATCCTCCCGTATCAACTCCCTGCTCACCATGGAAGTGCACTTTGAGTGGCATTTGATGAACGACAGTTGCGTTGTTGATATAGAGATCGATGGTCTCCTTGTACAAACTTGAGCGATGAACCTTCACCACTGGCAGGAATACATTTGGCGTATAAGAATCCATGAAGCTGGTTCTCAACTGGTGCTCTGAAAGAAGGAATTGCAGTTTGCAATACATACAGGAAGCATATAGGCAGGAAGCATGCAGAGCCACAGGTGCATCAAAATTTTTATTTCACACTTTTATATGATTAACCAAGAAGCCATATCTTGCCTGTGTGGCCTTAATTATGTCTGTGTGTTAAACCATACCTCTCATCAAGGTATCTGTCCACACTTCCTCGCTGGGATCAGAAACACCTTCACTAGGGCCAGGAGCTGGGTCAGGAGCACTTTCACTGAAACCAGGAATATCACCACTAGAACCAGGAGTATCACCGCTAGGGCCAGGAATATCACCACTGGGGCCAGGAATACTAGGAACAGCACCATTTGGGCTGACGGAAGTATAGGTGTGCATGTCCTAAGTGGAAGGCAAAGTTAAACAGTGTAGCATTCTAGGAGAACGACACTAGATATCAGTAAATTGTGTATAAGCTAGGGGAGTGACTTTAATGTGCATGCAGCAAAATTGGTATTTACCTTTGGCACATGGGCTCCAAACAACTGAAGGGCACCAGCTTTACCACCTTCCAACTCTTCCAGTGTAAGGAGGGTTCCAGCCACATCACTGTCTACTAGCATATTGGTAGACAATTGAATCTCACGGCGAGGCAGACTCGTGTACAGCCGAAATGGACAGGACATGCCGCCTCTTGCAAAAGCGAACTCGTACAAGTCCTATATCACATGTGTGAAAATGTGAAATGTGTAGATGCAGTTAATACATTCACATTTGTGTACTTTAGCGGTGGCAATGCAGCTGAATGTGTTTAGCATCTTTTTTCCACTAGGCAGGCGAATTGCAAGAGAGATCCCTGTCTGTCGATTAGCAGATGGATGCTCGTTCAATTTCTTCCTGAGTGATTCCCTCAGGTCTTCGAGCTGTTCTTCTATCCTCTGCTGTTCAATACCCTTCTGTGCCTGCATGTACCAGATCATTTTCGCACTGATACATTACATCACTCATATCCACAAGAAAACTGATTACTTCACACAGTTACACCCAAAATATCCAGTAGGTTGTGAAACACAATCTCGCGTATATATTTAGGCCATAGTGAGTAAATTTCCCAAAATGTATGTGGGCGGGCACAAAAAGAACACATGTGTCTTACAAATATTGATAAATCAACTAAAATCTCTCTCAGATCAACATTTACCTTCTCTCGATCAATCTGAAGAGATTGTTGGTATTGTTCTTCTCTGATGTGACGCCATTCTTCTAGTGATTCCTATTGTAGACATAATGTAGTCATAAGCACTACTTTCTCCTACCATACATGCACACATGATATCTGACACACATTCAAAGTATACCTTGTTCTGACGCTCCTCAGCACAAGATCTTTCCTCATCATCACTGCTAATCTCAATTGTAGTAGCTTCAGGACTGCTTAGACTAGGAGATGGAGGTGCCTGAGGTAGAGACATATTATTTATTAAATGGAAGTACCCTGAAACAGCTTATAAAGCACAAAAGAACTTAACAGGTGGGTTTTTGACAACTACAATATGGTAAAGACAGCTGCGATTGAAGTCTAGACTAGCTGGCCTATCTAAATGTGCAAGCCAGACATCAAAGCAAGGTACTAGTGCAATGTATGTGGGTAAATTATAGTGTGTAGCTAGCACCAAAGCCATCAGAACCCACTAGGACTACAGAGATTTATTTATCACCTCGGCATTATTCAATTAGCTCAGGAACTGTCTATGTAGGCAATCTGAATGAAAAACACATCCAAAGTGGTTCATGCCTGCAGCATTTCACTTTTCACTTTTCACTCACTGTTACAAAGATTACTAAAATGAGCTAGCACATTAATAAGAAATGATGGTCCAGAGTGCTATGGTAGTGACGAATTATTGGTTTGAAAAATTGCATTTGACACAGAATTAGAAGACTGCATAATTAGAGCAGGTACTAGCGTCAGCTACAAGATTAGCTTCTTCGAAACATCCCACATGACAATATTTAGTGGTAATAAGGGAAAAATGCTACTTGATATCCCGTAATGAGAGATGCGTTTCACACCTCAAGACACGTACTTTACCATACCTATAAACCAGTTTTCAGGTGCATACCTTTAACTTCTCCAACATTTCAGCAGCCCTCTGCATGACATCTGGCTTCTTTCGTTTCTGTTTGGGTGGCTCAAAATCATCATCACTTGTATCAGATGGCATGGGAGAATCCTGAGTATAGCAAAAAAGGTTGTGGTACGTATAAGTAGGCTCAGGTTAGCTATTAATACAACAGCTTCTAGCTACACTAGTACGTTGTTCTCAGTTGGCTGGGAATGCTTCACTACTTGTAGCTATAGTATTTCATGGCTGTTTCAGAGTTTGTGCAGTACCACCATAACACCATACAACTACACCATACACAATAGTGGTTCCCAGGCCGGCGCAAGTGAGAGACTAGGAATATAATGAGGCTACACAAAACACTGGTCTTACCACTTCTTCCACTAAGTATAGACTCTCTTTGCTGGCAATTGTAAGTAACTCCTCTCCGTTTGGGTAGCCACCCTTCACATCGACCTTATGCAGTGTGTTGCCACTACCACACTTCAGAAAGGTCACTGTGTCCATCCTCAAAGTCGGAAAGCTTCGAACAATGATGCTCTTCACTTCTTCCCTTGATAGGTTACGACGCAATTCCAATCTCTTCACTCGCCCATTCTCATTAAGCTTCCTGCGTGTACTAGCCAATGGGATTGTACAGCTATGCTCATTTCTGAGAACTACAACCCAACGCTTGAAGGGTCTCATCCGGCTGGTACTTTTCTTCTTTAACTTCTGTTGCTGCACAACGAGTTTACTAGTTGGATCGAACAATGTAGCTGTTGGTTTGGTAGATGAAGTTGCTGTTGATGCAGGGAAGAGTTTGGCCAATGCAGCTCTGTGGGTCTGGGATGGCTTTGCAACTTTGTCGCATAGTGCAGTAGCCTTGCTTACCTAAGGGTAAGGGGGGAAATCTTATGTGAGAACCGTGCGTGCATGTGCATGAGTACCGTATTAGAGGATTAAAAGAAGGGAGTGGTCCAACTATACTGAATCACGGTGTCAGATACGGTCAAATAATTGTGTTCAAGCTCAGTGCAACTCAGCAATAATTATAACTTTAATATACATACTGCGGGTAGCGAAGGAGACTGCTTCGGAGAGAGTGTTACCCTGTCACCGTCCACAATCTCATTGGGCTTGGTCACGTCGACAAAGCCGTTCCACTTTTCAGAGAAACGCTGCAAGATGTACTTCTCCACATCGATGTCTGCTATCTCCTTCGCCGCATCGTGCACCTTCGCAACCGCGTCGCTGACGGTGACCGTCAAAGGCCTGCGCGATCCCTGGAATTCCAGGAGAATCTCCATGGATGTGCCGTACTTCTTTTGCAACCTTGCGCATGCAGCCACAGTCGGGCAACGATCAATAGTCACGTGCGCGTCAGACGACATATTATCTGCGTGATCGCTATCTCATTATGACCCCAAAAATTATTAGGACGGGACGGCCGGTACGTAACCTTACGAGGCGGCTGCATAAGCCTCTTAGAAGGCGGCCGCATAAGCTCTTAGAAGGCGGCCGCATAAGCTCTTAAAAGGCGGCCGCATAAGCTCTTAAAAGGCGGCCTTATAAGCTCTTAAAAGGCGGCCTTATAAGCTCTTAAAAGGCGGCCTTATAAGCTCTTAAAAGGCGGCCGCATAAACTCTTAGGACGCCGGCACGTTACCTTATAAGGCGGCCATATACGCTACAGCACTGGCGCGTAAGGATCGTATTTTTGGTACGAACGGCGTGCCATAGGGGCGCTTACACTAGCTACTACCCTCCACCTTCCACGAATGCCTGGCTTGGGGCTTCACAGTCTGGAGCAGAACACTGGAGGACAGGAATGCAAGGCCAGCCCCAACCATCACGGGAGGTTTTCAGTATGGCAGAACAAAACTCAGCAAGTGTCTGGTCCATTGAAGATCAGGAGGTTAGTATGGCTCTAGCATAGATAGTATAGTGCATAGGGCTATGCACTATAACTATCTATGGCTAGTACTATTAAGGGAATTTTTGGAAATTATACAGAGTTACGCCGGTGGGCTTTAATTATCACGACTTTTTTTTTGCAGAACTGTCAACCGGAATCAGAACAGCATGACACAGATGATGAAAGTTCATCCCCTGAATCAGAAGTAGTGAATCTGGACTCACCTCAGCCATCCACCAGCAGTGCTAGCATCACCTCCCTCTTTGAGCATTCCCTGAAAATTGTGAATCCGACTCGAATGAGTGAGTTTAGGAGAGTGAACATTCATGGCAGGCAACACTGCTCCACCCTAAATGAGATTAAGAAGCTCATTGCAGACAACTTTCCTATCAGTGCTGGTGAAAACGTACCTGATATGGATGTAGTAGAAATGGGGTACATTGAACCCGGACATGGCTCCAAGGGGAAGAAATTGTGGCTTTACACTGACGCAGATGTAGCACAAATGTACAATGATCATCAAGGGAAGACAAAGAAGGTGTTGCTTTGGTGTTACTCTCATGCCAAAAGAAGCCGAAAAAAGGATAAACCCGAGGCAGCTTCTCTTTCCGGTGGCAAAAGGAGCTCCAAGTTTGAACCCCAGAGTGAGAAGATGACTGAAGTAGATAAGATATACTCTAAGCTGCAGGAAGAACATAAGAAGGGGTACTCACCTGAACAATTAAGGGCTTGGGCCCATTTGCTGCAAATGGGAAAACATGATTCTTACACTGACCCCCTGACAAACCATTTTTTCGGGGGCGAAAGCGTACTGTGGCAACAAGTGCACTGGAAAGCACACCAGAAACCAAGAAACTTGCAACAAGTTCAGCTTCACCAGGCCGCCGTGTGTCTATGCGAAGTGAACTGATAGATCAGCTACAAAAGTGGCATCAGCTATTTGAGCCATTAATAAGCAGGAGCATGACGAACTTCAAAAAATAATTCTTTTAGACATAAAAAAAGCGTAAGTTCTCGATCTGATCACTTTTGGGTAGCTATACTGTGTGATCTTTATCCCATATAGTCTTCATGCCATGTACATGGCTGTCATGATGATAATTTATATGAACTCTGTTGACTTGGAAATTTTGATGTGAGTGACTTGCAAATTTTTGATGTGATTCAAATGTGCAATGCATGTATACTATAATAGCAATACTGTTTTTAAATTCATACATTATTAGTAACCACTATGTCTAATCCACCCCATGCACTTTTCTGGAGTAATACTATCGAAGGCAGCCTGGATTACTGGGGTGGGGTCATTCATGGCTTGCAAGATCTGGTCATGGTCTTTTAGATAATATTTAATACAGCTAAAGAGTTCCTCTATCGGATTGTAGTCTGGACTATAGGGCGGCAGGAAGAACACCAGAATTCCTGCTTCTCTGAATAGTTCTGCCACTGCAAGAACATGGTGAATAGAGCAGTTATCCAAAACTGCTATGGACCTTGAATTTTTTCCATCAAAGGGTAGCATTTCTGGAATCAAGCTTCCTCGAACAAAGTCAACAAATTTTCCACCTTTTACTGAACCTTTCATAAGCTCCACAGCTACAACACCATCTGATGCCACCGCTGCGATTGCTGATATTCTTTGTCCTCTGTGTAGTATGCGATGGTACACTGGACGCTCTCCCCTTAATGCATATCCAGATTTACGTATGTGGTCCCTTCTGTCACTTTCAGTTTCATCAATCCATACGAATTGGTCTGTTCTGTGGTACTGAACTTCAGCCATCAATTGGCCTCGATAGTCTGTAGATCTCTGCATAGCAATTTGCTGGATCTTTTTTCTGGTGAATCCATTTCTGTGGATTATACGGCATATTGTAGATGCTGAAACTTGAATGCCAGTAAGTTCTAATATCTTCTGCACAATCTCAGCTATGTACAAACTTGGGTTGTCTAGCACCAACCCAAGGATAAGCAACTCCTGTTGGCCAGTGAGCACTCTTGTTTCTTCCCTATTAGCCTTGCTGGGGCTAACTTCTCCAGTTCTCTCAAAGCGTGCATAAACATTGTGCACAGTACCAAGTGACACATTCACATTTCTGGCTATTTCCCTGTACTTTAGGCCCATTCCAATTCTCTGCCATATGATCCGCCATCGGAGGTCACTACTGTACGGGGCTTTGCGTCCTGGCTCTGCAGACATTGCTAGCTTTTCCCTCGCTGTTTCGCGCCAAATTTTTTAAACCTGTAACTCGTACAGCCTATCAACACTGTGAATATAATTACGCAACGCACGCACGCAAGCCGCGCAAGCAAGAATTGTTCAAACGCAAGAGAAATCTACTGTACCTTCCTTCTAGCGATCTTGCGTCGTTCAGAAGCTACAAACAGTTTTTTGTCACGAGGTTGTGAAACTATTTCTACGTTACGATTAATTCCGCTACCGTATTATAGCGGCGCGCGCTAAATGTCACGTATAATCTGATCCAGCATCACTTTTCTCAAAGACAATGATACTCTGGGCCACGGTGTGACGATTCTTCATCTGCAATAATTAAATAATTCCTTAGTACAATTTCTGAATTATATCCACACTTTAATCATTCCCTGCATTGCCTTTTCAGTCTCATGCATGGCTGCCAGAGATAGATATTTTGTCCTTCAGAGCGCGTGGACCATTTGCCCATAAGTAATGCCATCACTGCATGTAATAACTAACTTATTGTATGGTGAAAAAGATGTAGGGATGGGGCTATGTATGATTAACTTTGTGAATATGCTATCCCTACACCTTGTTTGAGTGCTTTTTGGTACTTCCATCCCTACATCTTTGTACACAAGTACAAAAGAATATTTTCTAAAAAGTAAACAGATGTAGGGATGGAAGTACCAAAAAGCACTGAAACAAGGTGTAGGGATAGAAGAATCACAAAGTTAAACATACATAGCCCCATCCCTACATCTTTTTCACATGTTACGGCATGCATCACGGTTGCACTGATCTATACAGCTTGTCATGTGTTGTATCAAGCTGTGTTGGAGATGCCTTCCATACCGATTGTATTCATAGCCCTTGTAATAAAATTAGAGTTATTTATGTTGCAGTTAACATTTGAAAAAGATGTAGGGATGGGGCTATGTATGTTTAACTTTGTGATTCTGCTATCCCTACACCTTGTTTCAGTGCTTTTTGGTACTTCCATCCCTACATCTGTTTACATTTTTTGCAAATGTTTTTTTTGTACTTGTTTCTGTCCATTAAATATTAACGTAATGCATGCAAGTATTCTAGTTGAATTACTAAAATTAATAATCTCCAGCTCTCAAGCTGGGGATGTCAATAAAGTACGCAGTGATCCTGAAAAGATGTATACATCTTGTCAGGATCACTGCGTGCTTTATATACGATGCATGCTATATATACGATAAAAATTAACAAGTTCACTTAGGGGATGTGTGTAAACCATTTTTCTAAAGATAACGACATTGTGACGCTAAGGGAAGGAGAGGGTAAGGGCCCTGACATGGAAATGTATATACTGTGCTACCATGGCTAGAAATGTACAGATTACCCTGTTTGACATCCTTGTAGACAGCAATTAAAGAATTAAGGCATTCTGTTGCTGTATGTCATGATCATGAGCAAAATAGTTTGGAGATGCCCCATTATCCTGACACCTCTACGGTGAAACCACCAAAGTAGCTAAATAATCTAGCCAACAAGTCTACCAACTCTCTGATGCTCAAGTCATTGTCTCAGATGATAGCTACATTGAATATTATAATTTACATGCACGACTTTATTGACATCCCCAGCTTGAGAGCTGGAGATTATTAATTTTAGTAATTCAACTAGAATACTTGCATGCATTACGTTAATATTTAATGGACAGAAACAAGTACAAAAAAACATTTGCAAAAAATGTAAACAGATGTAGGGATGGAAGTACCAAAAAGCACTGAAACAAGGTGTAGGGATAGCAGAATCACAAAGTTAATAGTGCTAGTGAGCAGGGATAGTTGTAGTTCAATGGGTCACCACAAACAACTGCAAGATAATATGGGCAAGGATCGTAGGTCGTATATACAGCAGTGAGAACGAAGCGATACTAACTCTATTTAATGCACATGTTGTACTTCGACTCAAACTGATCTCATTTTCAACAGCAAGTCACATCACGTGACAGCAATGAATAATAATAATTAAGAGGCAGTCTCAACATACAGATATCATAGTTCAGTTCAAAGTCTATTTAGTCACTCTGTTACATCACCCCCGGTCCCTTTGGAGCTCGACCCAAGCGTCATTAGTCTGGCTGGGGGGACGATCGTACGAGTATGGGTTCTCCGTCGGCCAACGTCATGTTGAATCAATGGCTGATTGGGAGATGGTGAGGACTTGGAGATGTCAGCATCCTTTCCAATCGTTTTCTCGGGAGCGCACACATCTGTGTCACTCTCATTATCCATGGTGTCCAGTCTCGATTGCTCCTGGGATGGACCGGCCGCTGACAGTAATTGTTCGACCCACTTTGGGGGGCGTCCAGGGGAGCTCCTGCGGTTCCCATACCAAAAATACCCACCAGGAAAACCAGGTGGACACCGCTGCACTCTCATCTGGTGAATTTGGATATGAGCCTCATCAGGAAAGTAAACTTTCGATACTGTCAAGTCGGGATCATCGAAGGAAACTATGCGGTATGGACCATGCCATGGGCGGAAAAGTTTCCTCTGGGCCCCAGTCTCGTCCTGGGGAAACCGCACCAATACCCAGTCTCCAACTTTGTAGTCAATGGACACCGATTTCTTATCGTACTGGGTCTTGTACCGTTTCTGAGCCTTTTGGATGCTCTTGGTTGCAATCTCTTTCGCGGATGATAGAGACAATACGAGCTCTTGGCGGTAGTCAGACAGGTCTGTCACTTCAGTTGGGGTTGGCGGTAACAGGGCAGCCTCAGTTGGGGATCGACAATCCAACCCAAATAGCAAAACTGAGGGCTTCTCTCCTGTCGACTCGTGTGTTGTGTCGCGATACGCCCACAGTACTCCTGGCAGGTACCTGTCCCACTGAGCTCCGAACTTGACGGCATGCTTACGCAGCATACCATCCCATCACATTGGGGATGGTAGGCGGTTGTGTTAAGCTTCTTTATGCCTAGCATTTCACAGATGTCTTGCATAAGATGTGATAGCAAGTTGGTCCCTCTATCTGAGAGAAGGGCTTCAGGCACTCCAAAAATAGGGATAACTTCTTCCACCAATAGTCGAGCAATCCTGATGGACTTCTGGTCAGGGACGGGGAAGACTAACGGCCACTTAGAGAGGAAGTCCTGGAAGACTACCACATACTTGTTTCCACGGTCTGTCTTGGGTAGCTCCATAACATCAACCCCCAGAATCTGGAATACACGCTGCACTGGAATCGGTTGAAGAGGTGGCCTGTGAATTCTGCCTGCTCCAGACACGACTGCACACTGAGGGCAGTTCTTGCAGTGGTTGAGAGTATCGGTATACATTCCTGGCCACCACCATCGCCGAATAAGTGCATTGTACAGACGGGCTCCCGAGAAGTGTCCAGCCATGGGTCCACTGTGGTTTTCTTCCATGATGCCTGGCCGCAACTGCTGGGGAACTACTACACACTTTCGGTCACCATGCTTGGGGTGCAAGTGGTACAGGATGTCATCAATGATGACGAACAGGGGTGCTTGAGCTGCCACCGTGCGGGCTTGCTTGTCGTCAGCTGGCAGGTCAGCATTCTCGAGGTAGTTGATCATCCGATTGATCTCGGGGTCCTTACGCTGCTCTACTGAGAAGTTGTCACTGGGAGAGGGCACACCCGATTGTGGCTCAATGTGGAGAAGGTCCTGAATGCTGCACTTCTCCAGACCAGGGGTTGCTGTGCTGTCTATCATAGCAACTTGCACATCAGCTTCTGCAATTCCTTCTGAAGGGGCCAACAGATGTGGCTGTTGAGACAGTGCGTCGGCGTTAAGGTTCTCCTTGCCAGAACGGTATACAATGTCTACTTCCTTTACTCCACTACCGAATAATTTTGTCCACCATCGGGCATGCTTGCCACTTGGACTAGGGGTTCCCAACACAGCTTTGACAGCACTATGATCTGTCAGCACAGTAACTTTGTGCACATACACATATGCATGGAAGTGACTGATGGCCCACACAACGGCCAGTGTCTCCAGCTCGGTGATCCCATAATTCTTTTCTTGAGGTGATAGGGCTCGGCTGGCAAAAGCGATCGGATGAGACCTGCCATCACTCTGGGTCTGCGAAAGAACAGCACCCAATCCTCTGACACTGGCATCGGTTTCCAAGGTAAAATCCTTGTTGGATAGGCCAAGACAGGAGCCTGGATTAGCTCACTCTTGAGGCGGTCAAAAGCGGTCTGGCACTCAGAAGTCCAGTCAAACTGTGCTCCTTTCTTGGTAAGCTGGTGAAGGGGTTGGGCAATCTTGGCGAATTTCGGGATGAAACACCGGTAATAAGAGGCTAGGCCCAAAAACTGTCGTATCTCGGTGACACTCCGAGGTGTGACAAATTCCCTGACTGCAGCCACACGATTGGAGTTGGGCCTCAGGCCATCTGGTGTGATAAGATGTCCCAAGTATTCGACTTCCTGACGGACGAAGTGGCATTTCACTGGCTTTAGCTTAAGTCCAGTTGCCATCACTTGCTCAATCACAATGCGCACGTGTCGCAGATGGTCTTCAAGAGTCTCTGAAAAGATGAGCACACCATCCAGGTAGACGGCCACAAAGTCTGGTCCTTCTTCGGGGTTCAGGCCCATGATGACACGCTGCATCAATCGTTGGAATACTGCTGGCGCGTTGCAGAGCCCGAATGGCATTACTCGAAAATCGTACAAACCTTGGTGAGTAATGAAGGCAGTCTTCTCCTGCGAATCACTGTGCACCCTGACCTGCCAATAGCCTGCAGCAAGGTCTAATGCTGAGAAGTACTTAGACTTCCCTAGCTGATCTAGAAGGTCGTCAATTCTAGGCAGTGGGAATGTGTCGGCCTTTGTGACTGCATTCAGCGCCCTGTAGTCAATACAGAACCGAAGGGACCCATCCTTTTTCCTCACCAAGACTATAGGACTTGCCCAAGGACTGCTTGAGGGTCTAATCACACCAGTGTCCTGCATCGCTCTGAACTGATGGGCCACCTGTCGCACCGCAAAAGGTATCCGACGAACAGGCTGCTTCTTTGGTGGGCAGTCACCAGTATCGATCGTCATCTCTACGAGATCCGTCTCACCACACTCACCCTCATCTAGAGCAAATGCCGGGTGGTGATCGAGCAGAAGCGAGTGAAGCTTGGCCCTTTCCTGCCAAGGTAAATTGGAACCTTCATTAGCCAACAGTCTGGCCAGAGTTCGCTTCCTCTGGTCGTCACCACTTTGCACCGCCTTCACGGACACAGGCTTCTCGGGGTGCGAAGTACTGTCGTGAAGTTCAGATGACTCCGGGTCGACGAGTTCCGCTTCAGTGGCATTTCCCAACCAGATTCCTTTGTCCAGCCTCTGTGTGAATCCTGTTGAATTAGTGATCAGGACACGGGCAGCTCCTTCCTCTGTGGCTTTGACCAGTACACTACCAAACTGTAGTCCATTGCTCTCAGATTCCTCAAATCTGTGTGTGGGCTCCAACAAAAGAGTACCACGGAATTTGTGTCCCTCTTCGAGCTGTACAGAGGCCATTGTGCACCGCTGGGGTGGAAGGCGTACCGACTGGATCAGTCTGACACGAACAGTAGGAACTTTTACGGGGGGTTTCTCCTTGGGTTGCTGCACGCCAGGGAGCTCAATACTTGGGTGGTACGTGATTATCCCAAGTTGGCGGCAAACTCCCTCGGACAGCAGCAGGGGGTCCTGGGCATCCATTTTCACATAAATTGGCGTACACATGGACAGACCGTCAAAGCTGATATCCAGGTTAATCCTCCCATCCAGGCTGAACGGCTTCTGATCATACGTATAGGGGACCTTATCAGGTTTCTTGAAGCTGCTCTTCTTCAAATGGGCAGTGGCAGCAACTTTCTTGACGAGATCTGCTCCCACGATGGTGATGTCTGCCCCACTGTCAATCACTCCATAAGTAGGAACTCCTTGAACCTCCACCAAGGCCCTTCGAGGTTTACTTCCCCTGTCTTCAACACGAATGAGAAGCACCTCGCCCTCATCAGACTCAGATGAGTATAAGTAATTGAGAGGATCGCTAGATAACTGCTGGGAGGGGTTAGACTTAACCGTCTTGGTAGTTGCACCAGGTGTTCCCTTCCAACCTTGTCTTGGGGGACGTACAGTACTCTCAGTCTTGGGCTGTTTGCAGTCACGTGCCAAGTGGTCTGTGGCATTACACGTATAGCACCTTCTAACAGGTCGGCTGCCGGACAGTGGTTGTGTAGTTGGTTTCTTAACAGGCGGCGGGAGGGGAGGCTTGTCACGGTTCCTCTGCTGTGAAGGCTGCACTCCAGGTCGATACTGTTGTCGTCTCTTCAATTCGGCTACACGCTTCTCTTCATGCTTCACAGAGACGCAGAGCTCCTTGTATGTCTGGCAGCCCGAGACCGCGGGCTTTTCATTAAGTCATATTTCAGTCCCTCCTGCAGCTGGCTGTGTAGGAAGGTCTCACGTGTCTCAGCAGCTAATTTGTCATGGCCATAGGCTATCTGGAAGAGACGTTCCAGCCTCCTGATGTAATCAGCAACAGGCTCAGTGTCGCCCTGGATAGCATGCCTGAAATCTTGGGCCGCTAACACTCGATTCCCTGGATCCAGACGAGTACGCAAGACACGGGTGGCTGCTTCATACGTGGCTCTGTCTTCTACAGCGAGGAGATTCCACTCCTGGAGGGCCCTCCCCCGAAGGTAGCCAGCTAGCTGCATAAGCTGCTCATCACCAGACCACCCATTCCAGGAAGCTGCTCTTTCCAGCGTAGGAAGCCAGTCTTCGAATCTGATCTCAGCATTTTCTCCTGTAAAGGCATCAACTGGTGGGGCCTTACCGCGACGCAAGGGACAATGCGTCACTACTGGTTGGGGACCAGGCGAAGTTGTAGTGGGCAATACATGGGAAGTGAAATGAACAGATGGGCTTTCGACATGGTCACCACGAGGCGACAGTCGGTCTTTTGCACCTGCGTCTGCATCGGGCTCTGGATCATCACAATCCGACTCCAGCCTACGAAGCTTGGCCTTGAGCAATGCTATTTCTGCATCCTTGCTCGTGAACTCAGCATCATATCCCGCCAGTTGCTCGCAGTTTAGACGCCATATCTCTCTCACTTTTTCTTTCTCTCTTCTCACTCTCTTTCATCTCACTCACCTCCCTTGCAGTTTCTTCCCTCTCTGTCAGCAGGGAAGCAACCCGCAACTTCTCCTGTTCTAGGGCTTCTTGAATAACACCAAGCTCCTCCCCCTTACTCTCCAGCTGTGAGGTTAGGCGATACTGTTGTTCTTCCGCCTCTTCGAGGGCTCGTTGGAGACTCTCCAGCGTTACGGGTGATTCTCCGTCCCCGTGCCTCTGGTCGGGCTCCCTGTGCTCTTCTCTGTCTCCAGAATCTGGCTCAGAGTCCAACTCCGCTCGCAAAAATACGCCCGTTTCGTCTTGCAGCCACAGGCACTCCGCTCCACCTACTTCCGGTTCTGCAATCACGACCTGCACGTTCCGTGGCTCTCGCCCCATCTCGGAAAGCTTGCCGTCGATGATCTGCCGAGTTTCTTCAGTAGATGCGGACGTAGGCAGTCCCAATCTTCGAGCCAATCGTTGTAAGTGCACGGCTGTCATCCGCCTGGAGTTCAGCGGTAAGGGTCTGCCACCACGTGGCACCAATTGCCTTTCGTCTTCGGCCTCTACGCCCGACTCAATCGGCCATACTCAAAATCCACGTCTTCCGAACAGTCTCAGTCGCCTCAACGTACTGATAGCACCTTGGCAACTTCAATCATGGAAGGTCTCGGCGCTGTAGGACTTCGACTCAAACTAATCTCATTTTCAACGGCAAGTCACATCACGTGACAGCAATGATAATTAAGAGGCAGTCTCAACATACAGATATCATAGTTCAGTTCAAAGTCTATTTAGTCACTGTTACACACATCAAGGTTAGTCTAGTCTACCAGTTTTATCCTGTATTGTTTATACACATGTAAAACTTTGTATATACCTTAGGCTTATGTTTGAAGAGGGATTCATCTATCTCCACCACGGTCCCAGGCCCTCCAAGAATGATCTGGGGGTCTCGCAGAAGCCTTGTGGTGCATACTTCCCTCAACCACTGGTAGATATCAATTGCAGAGTGTTGATCTACTTCAACCTCCTCTACAACGTCCGTGACTGGGTACTCCCTCGCCCACATATACATGATCAGAAGCCATTTCTGGAGGGTCAGGCGAGACTTAGAGAAGAAACTTCCTTCACGAATGGACTTCCTTCCTTTACACTGGGGGCACCACCAACTGACTCCATCACTAACATCCCGTCTAGGTCGCTCTTGCATGAGTACTCCACATCTGGCAGATTGATTTATGTAGTAGTTATTACTGGTATACCATTTGCATTTCATATAGCTTACCTTGCACAAGTCTTTGTGCGTGCAAGCAAGTTATGCGCTCGGAGGTATGTTATGATACCCTCCGTACCACCGAAGATGACCGGGCCAAGCTGCAGCAAGGACATTTCCAAGTTTGCGTAGATTCCCGCTTGTATTTCCCGCCCGTCAAGTGCAGGTTCAAAGGACAAGCGTTAAGCACGTGTTGCAAAGTGTGGGTGGGGCTGTACTGCACGCTACATGTGTGGGCGGGGCTGAAGCCACGCCCACAGCGCACGTACGATATGAGGTAACGCGACATGCAGTAGCTATAGCTTGGATAGGTGTGGCCCTAGACCACGCCCACATACCCACGTGACTTCCGGTGCCACGCCCACTTGTTTATGAATATAATTATCGCGGTGCCGTTCTTTCCAGTTGATCCTAGCGCTGTAGAATAACTTAAAAAGTTTATATAATCGACTCACCACATTGTTCCTGAGATGGGCGACTTGTCGTTCTCCTCTCGCTACCCTTGCCGCTCCCATCAGTACTTTCGTACGCCGTAGAGTTACTCTGTCAAGTCTGCTGTCAGTCCATTGTAAGTTGTCCAAACAAAAGTCTCACCGATCTTGAGTTGCAACGCGACAAAGCCAGGGGAATCATTCACACGTGTTCGTGTAAAATTCTTATGGTCACGCGATAACTCGCGTGCGTTTGCAGTATGGTCGGTAAAGAGGGGGAGGAGGGGGTGAGGGCCCTTACATGGAAATGTATGTACTGTGCTACCATGGCTAAAAATGTACAAATTCCTCTGCTAGACAGCAATTAAAGAAGGCATTCTGTGCACTATTGCTGTATAACATAATCATGAGTAAATAGTTTGGACATACCCCATTATCCTGACACCTCTAAGATGAAACCACCAGAGCAGCTAAACAATCCAGTTAACGAGTCTTCCAACTCTCTGATGCTCAGGTGATCATCTCAGATGATAGTTACATAGCTAGTAGCTACTATACAGAAAATAGTATATGCACGACAATAATTTGTTCATAACTTAGTGCTAGTGAGCAGGGATAGTTACAGTTCAAAGGTTACCACAAACAACTGCAAGATAATGTGGACAAGGATTGTAGGTCGTACATACAGCAGTGAGTGAAGCGGACACTAACTCTATTTAATGCACATCAAGGTCATCAAGGTTAGTCTAGTCTACCAGTCTTATCCTGTATTGTTTGTACACGTGTATAACTTACAGCAACTCACTTTTATTATAAAGCACATCCCAAGACGTCCTGGTAATAATCAGGATAAACGGTCTAGTCCGATAACCACAGTAAACGGTTTAGCTAGTCAACGGTCTCCGGTATTGCCGAACGGTTTAGTCAATGAGAGAAAGTAGACGGTCTTCCCGATACACTAAAGTGAGCGGTCTAGTCAACACTCTAGTAAAGTCACTAAGTCGCCAGTCTCTCTAACAGAACTAAAATAAAACGCTCCAGTCAACGAGAGCGCTAGTGACTAACGTCTCTCGTTGCTAAGGCATGTCATGTGACATTGTGCGCACGCGTATAAAATTATAAAATGGTGTCTAACTTTACAGATTTAGTGCACGGTATGTCGCTTTTGAGATTTTTTCGAATTATGGTGTGTTGTCGTGGACCTTTGCGCCGAAACGTACATTTGTCTCGTGCTAAATTCACTGTGATTACTTGAATAAATGTCGAGTTAGCCTCTCTGGAGAAGAAGAATATGAACAATTTGGTAGTCTAGCTACCTTCCGCTTTTCCACTTTTGCGATGCTTTTTGGCAACTTTGGGAGTCTTGTTGGTTGCAGAAACACCCGAATATGCAGATTAGGTGCCTGTAAAAGCTTGTTATTTTAGCAGAGATTTGGAGGCTTTTGTTTTGTATTACGTAATGGGCTGTCGGTGCCATCCCTACATAGAGAGTATCCCGACTCTCTGATAGTACTAATTGTCTACTATGTGCATACTCCAATAATCAAGTTATAGCTAGTGGATAGGGGAACCAATTGCATAATGTAATGTAATGTTTTGGTATGAAGGAGGGGTAAGAGGGGATCAAAATTTATACCATCTGATGCTTGGGTGAAAAATAAGAAAATTTATGTCTGGCTTGTCTTCTTTCAGTTTCTGTAAGGAAGTATGGCCAAAACACAATCATACACATCTTTATAGCTGTGTGTAGTTTACAAATAGTATAAAAACTGATAACCACAGTAGTCCTAGTGGGGTCCAGATCAAGGAGTTCCAAAGTGAGCCACGGTTTTGGTGTTTACTGTTGGTGTTGCAAAGTTTACTGAATCAACGGTATTTTGATCTACCCACTCAAATTGTATTAGTACATTAGCCTTTGATCCTGTCATGCAATCTGCTTTGTGTGTGTGCAGAATGCATTGGTAAGCGCACTCACTGTAACAGTGTGCCTGCAGTTCTGTTGCAGTAAGTCTCCCACTTCTCCTGAGGATGCAACCTCTCGTAGTTGGTCTTGAGACTCAGCATCCAAAATCTAAAAAAAAAAAGATGAGACATGATTCATATTACACATGTATATATCTTGGGTGGGGCGGGGGAGGGTGGGTAGGGTTACCCCAAAATTACAAACATGACATTTTAGGGTCCACTGCAGGACTACATAGTCAAAAGAGGGGAGGTGGTAATAAGTACTAGTGCTTGATGTCCACAGATGAACATGGTACCCATGCACCTGCCACTATTACTCAGAATTCTATCCTCTTATGGCAGTAGTTTTGACCATAGATAATATAGCTTCCCCGGGATTGGAAACAAATCACGTGATCCTATAGTGCCTATGCTACTACGTGTCGACTGTCCGCGTTGTTGTTTTCGTCGCCTCTGAAGGTGTTGATCAGCACTTCACCACGTTCAAGGAGGTAGCTAAAGAAGAGAAGACTACAGAGAGAAGCAAGTCCAGAGAGTACAAGCTGGTAAGCTATGTAGCTTTTGTGGGCACAAAATGAACCTCCTGCTACCAAAGAACAATGCTACGGTGCTAACTGATCCTGTATTGTCTTGTTATTGGGAAGCAGGGGAAGTGTATGTACACGTCAGGCAATGGCTGCTGCAAGCTCAGGACATATAGGGGGCAGTTTGGACTTTAGGTTATGTTGCCTTACCTTTGCTGATGAGGGATATGTTGCTGACCCATTGCTATACTGCACCAGCTATTTCCCCAGTGGTTGACTATCACATGCGGTATAAGGGTGAAAAGTATCAAAATGGCGGAAACCAGTCATAAATTTGTCGGGGGAGCTGAGGCTATATAGTAGATCTTGAATAGCTTTTGTGGCCACTAAGCAATAGCTTAATCCTTATAGTATAGCATGGTGGTGTTTATATTTGGATATTCCATTTAACAATTGATATCTACCCCTGCAGGGTAAAATGGGTGGGAGAAGGCATCGTCTTAGTGTTAGAAAGTACCAAGAGAGGAAGAAGCCACTATTTCTGGTTGTCTCTATCAAACTGACCAAGGAGATATCAGTTCTCACCATCTCCTTGCCCCGTGAGCTCTACATGACATGTCCAGTACGTACGCTGCCAGCACTGAAGGCTCGTCTTGAGATGCAGTCACTTTCATCACATTGGTTCCTGTCATCGAACAGTACCCCGTCACTCTCTCTATTCAAGGTTGAACATCAGGATCGAACAGTGGAGGCTACCTTCTCAATCTACATTGATGAGTACCTGCAATGGAGTGTCAACATCTGCAGCAAGACCCTCACTCATTTGAACAGCCCCACACTAGCCTCAATCCCATCCACCCTTGACAGCATTTCCTCCGTGATGCAGCTCTTTGCTCTCTTGGATTCATGCCGAATGTGCACAGGAAACAGCGAGCAGAAGTTTCTGGATGTTGCAAGACACCGTGAATCCATTCATCAAGGTACTAGCATGCATGGTACTTTCTAGTTTAATAGTCTATGATGGTTTTTATATACATGTACAATTAATATGTATTGTAGGTGGAGGCTCAGCTTTGTGTGTAGAGGCAGCCACTGTTCGCCACAAGGAGTGCCATCTGCTGCTTCCTCCTGATAGCACATCCCTTCGTTGTGCTCCATGCATACGCCATAGATCATCGCTTCAGATTCAGGCAAAGCGTTTGCTGGATCCTAGCAGAACTGCACCATCCAGCCACGTAAATCACCGCTACCTCTCTCGCCTAGAGCTCATTGATAGACTTGGAAATGAGCATCATGAGCGTCGACTTGTCTCTAAGCAGTACCAGTGGCTCAAGGCAAGAATCAAGGATATATCTGAGAAAACAGGTGTGTCTGTTGATCCAGAACTGCATGAAGGGCTGAAGGAGATTGTTCTGAACGAGAGCGACAGCATCCTTAAATCCTTGCCTCCTAATTCGTTTCGGGTAAGCAAGCACCTGACATGTGTATGAGAATAGTACATGTGTATGAGTTATTTTTACCCTCTACTTGTTTGTACAGAAGTTATTTTGGGAGCAGCAGCTTGAAGCAGCTTCTAAGAAGGACCAACGTGGAATGAGATGGCATCCTCTCATGATTCGTTGGTGTCTTTACATCCGCTACTGTTCCAGTGGTGCCTACGAGGCACTTCGCCAGTCAGGGATCTTGAAGCTACCATCTCAACGGACACTTCGAGATTACACGCACCATACAGAAGTGTGTTCTCCTCTTGCTTGATGAAATGCATGTCCGAGTGTATGATAAGCATAGTGGTGAGCTCATCGGTTTCGCTAACCTGGGAAACATCAACAGCCATCTCGATGCCTTTGAGCAGGCCCTCTCCTCCAGTTCTGAGAATCCACCACCAGCTCTAGCAAAGACCGTCATGGTGTTCATGGTGCGAGGCTTATTCACAAAGCTGCAGTTTGCATATGCTCAGTTTCCATGCAGTCAGGTTAGAGGAGACAAGCTCTACGACCCTTTCTGGGAGGCTGTATGTCGAATTGAGAAGTGTGGCCTGAAGGTAAGTTCATTTGTACACACGTCTGAAATTATGAATGTATCTTACATGTATGCATTCTGTGCCAGGTTCTTGGAGCAACCTTGGACGGAAATTCTGTCAACCGTCGACTCATTAGGTTGCACAACCTAAAAGCTGATCTTGTCTACAAGACCTCCAATCCCTTCACTTCGGAGTCCAGGCCTCTTTTCTTCTTCTCAGACCCGCCTCATCTAATGAAGACTGTTAGAAATTGTATGCTGTCGAAGGCCCGAGCACTCTGGGTAAGTTGTTACTGACTAGAGTTACATCGTATTTTGTGATAATTAATTTCGTGATTTTATTCAGTGCAATGGAAGGGACATTTCCTGGCAGCATATAGCGAACTTGTACTACCAGGACAGAAGACCAGGCGTTGGACTCACCCTCCTACCCAAGATCAAGTTGGAGCACATAAAGCTCAACTCGTTCTCCAAGATGAGAGTTGACCTTGCCGCACAGGTAGTAGTTATCATTGAGCTACATGACTTAACTTTAATATGTATCACAATGCCTATTTTGTCCAGGTGCTGAGTGAGTCGGTCTCAAATGCTCTCACACTGACTGGAGGGAGTTCTGTTGAGGAGACAGCAAAGTTTGTTAAGTTGATGGACAAGTTCTTCGACTGCATGAATGTGCACAATTTCTCCCATGGTGTTCAAGCACGCAAACCCTTCCAAGTGCCCTACAGAAGTGGGAAGGACAAGAGACTTGAGGTTTGTGGTAACAGGAAGTCATAGACTGTAGCCTCAAGCCCAGGATCTCAGGTGGAGAGCCTTCATTAATTATGTGTGGGCAGGGTCTCCCTCATGTTTTTTTACTATAGAAGGGAAAGGCTGGGGACAACTATGTTATGTAATGTCATTACTCTGCAGTGGTTGCGTGGTGTATTTTTGGCATATCTTGATGCCTGGGAGAAATCAGTGGATGAGAGGCCTGGGTTCTCTAAAGAGGAGAAAAAACGGATGTTGTTGAGCTCTGAGACAAGGCTTGGTTTGAGGATGACAGGTAAGGTTTGATAATTGCTTATGTACACAGTGGCACTGTTATCATGCTTAACCATCTTTTCATGCAGCCCACTCCTTCATTGAACTAGTGGAGTATGTTTTCACACTGCCAGATGTCAGTGTATTCCTGAGTCAAAGAATCACGCAAGACCCCCTCGAGAACGTTTTTGGCTGTCAGCGGCAGCGGGGTGGGACACATGACAACCCTAGTGTGCAGGAATTCCAAAAGAACATGCAGGCACTTCGGGTTGTCAACTCCTTTGTTAACTGTTTCCCAGCCAAGTCTTAATACATCCATAAGGCTTATGTGAACTTATATGAGCTTTTTATATTAGGCGTTAATATAAAGTACATGGTTTTTTCTATTTTATATAGGCACATAAATGTGCCCATGGCTTGCAAAGAGTTAAGGGTCCTGTGAGGGGCAACTGTAGGGGCTCCAAGGAGATGGACAAACTCCTAGAAAAAGAAAACCAGCCATTACCAAAGCGTATACCAGCACAAAGAAGGAAGTAACTTGATTATGTATTGTATAATTCTTATTTTATGCATAATGTACATGTGCAATGTATAATGATTTTAAGTTTGTTCCTAGCTGACAACAAACAACAAAAAAAAGTTAGGTTTTAGAACTGTTTGAGGTTTTCGTACTAATAAGTCCCTTTCGAAGTCCTTTTGACTTCTGTAAAGTCTTGGTACTGGCTGCTTTGTACTGTTCTAGCCATGCGCTGGCATAGGAAAATCCCCTGATCGTGATAAATAAGTTCACAAGTTCAAGCAGTGCTTGGCTTTCACCCTCTTCCCAGTCACTTGACAACACCGACCAATAGAAAGCAACATCTTCATTTGCAAGAACTTTCTTGCTGACTTCTGTCTTGAAGTTTGGGGTGTGTTGTGAATGGAGATGCCTTCGGAGTTCTAGTTCCATTGCTAAAAAAGCCTAAAATGTTGTTTCATTTACACGCGTCAGGCCTCCTCTGTCTACTAGATCTAGCCACTCCTCGGTACAGGTGTGATCTTCATCCCCATCATCTAGTAAATCAAAAAGGCACAATAAAAGCTGGTCTTTCAGTGGGTTGGCTGACTTCTTCAGCTTTTTACGAAGAGCTCTTGGCACATAACCAGCGGCATATCAAAGAGCATTCATTTCCTGGTGGTTAATGGTAGGTGTATCTTCAACTACTGCATCATGCCTGACAACTGGAAAGCTCTTCTTGATAAGGCTCTTGAAAATACTGTCGCCAACAGATTGCCAAAAGATCGGGTGACCCGGTGTTCCTAAGCTTTTATCAAGGAAGCTCTTCCATGCTTGAATGTACCCAGAGGAACACCGAAGCTGGTGATAGTTGCTCCATGTCCACTCCCTTCTTGTTTTGAACATGCCATGAGGTGGAATGCAGCTCTGGAGTTGGCACACAACAGACTTTGCAAACATTTCTGCCAGAGTAAAACTACTGGATTCCTTGAGCCACTGGTACATCTGTTGTCCAACTCTCAGGACTTCCGATGCAATGCTGGACTCCAGTTTAAAACTTTCATCACTAATCACTGCCTCAACAGCTGAAAGCAAAATGCTAAAAGCTGCATGTAGTAAATAAAATGAATAGCAAGTTAATACGAGCACTCCATGTCATAAATCATCTACAGTATAGTCAAACGGTTAAAGTAAGTTACCTTCACTCTCTGTAGACATACTTCTAGGAGGTAGCCAGCACTGACACTGTGCGCAAAGCGTTCCAAATGATGCGCACGTTTCAAATATTCAACTTCCGCACAATATTTCCGGTACAACGCGGACGGGACACACGATCAGGTGCTAATTGGGACAGTTTCCAATCCCGGGGAAGCTATATTATCTATGTTTTGACTCACATGCAAGCTTATTATCGACCCAGGGAAATTGTGTAAGATGGTTTACATGAATAAACTATGTGAAGCATGTACGCTTCCTACGGGAGGCAAATATGCATACACATATACATGTACACACATATACACACACATACAAACATGCAACACACACCTGGTCAACCAAGTTGCCAACATTCAGTGGCAGGTCATCCCGACTGAGGCCTCGTCTACTGAACCGGTGACAAGATATCGATATACAGATGGTGCTAGACACGGAAATCCAGGGCCTTCCTGTAACAGTGAATGCACTAAAAATTTCCCCATCATCTTAAAATGTTGTGCAATAATAGCGTCAGTGTTGTACCGAGGAAGGAGCCGAGTGTCATGGCCCTCAAATAAACCAACATCTTCAGAAGTAGCCAATTCCTTCAGTAGTTCGGTGAAGAAGTGGCGCCATGGACCACCCATGTCTACTGCTCATTCTCCAGTGAAGTGGATGACAACAGGTATATCACTGACAATGCTGAATGCAGCACGCGATTTCGATCTATACTTACACTGACTGGTACCTGTTGCATCCTCCGTAGTCGAAGCAACTTCAGAAGTGTTTTGGCATCAAGGCTTTGGAGTATTAGCTGCACCACATTTGAAATATAGAACAAAGATCCACAAGCTCCATTACCTGGGAGTGTGCTAACTTGAGAAACATGTGGGGGCACACATACACACGAGATTGTCGCCTCACATACTCTGCTGTATATCCACTGGAGGGAGCAGGTAATGCGACGAGTGTCTTGGAATTGGGGATACACGTATATAGCTCATATCTGCCGCCGTCACGGAGCCTGGGGTAATGCTGAAGAAGGGTGAAGTGAAATTCCGATGCACTTCCAGCAAGCTTTAACTGGATCCTTGCCTCTCCTAGCCCAGCCTCCATCAGTGCTGGTTTTTCCCGAGTCGTTGGCACACATCTCTTGGCTGTTTTTGCTAGTTATAAAAAATGATGAGTCCATGTTGACTCTTGGGAAGTATGTCCAGCGGTCATACGAGAACTATGACCACGTCTGCTCCTCGAATACGGCTGGAATCTGTATGGACTGAACACACGCTGATGTTCAACCCAAGCCCGCTCAGAAAATGGAGGTTGTGGACGAGATAATGAATGGGGTAATGGTGTACTGCCAGATGTCGGGATTGGACTTTCAAGGGTGTAGTTAGTTTCTGGTAGTGAACTTGAAGATAATGTTGCAACTGCACTAGAAGCTGTGTGAATAAACAATATATGAAGTTGGTGGATGCTACTTGTGCCTACTGATTATCTGTTTGAGTGTACAAATAAAGCAATAAAGATAGATTTGGCATGGATAGCTATGTGATAAAATATTGCCAGCTAGGCAGCCTTCACATACAATCCAAAACTGAAGCTTGAAGGTCACACCAAGGCCTGCATGTGAAAACTTAGCCTCATTCCCTGGCTCTACTCCCCAGCTTTTCTTGCACTGTGTAGAAAAATGCTGTGCGAGGGAGCTGAGTGGAGCCTGTGAACGAGGCTAGTGGCAACTAGGGGGCTTATCTTTGTCTTTGTGCTGGCCATTTTGAAGCATGCGTGCAAAGCTTGTATTGTGGATAGGAGTATTTATCACTCTTGTAACTCAGCTATATCTTCAATTTCTCTTTCTCGTGCTGTATAGGTTGTGGGCCTTTCGTGGGTGGAGTAGAATCATATTATTTAGAACGCTTCCGGTTAGCACAGCTAGATTCTGCTTCAGAGTCAGTAATTACAACCCGTTTGTCGCAGGAGGAACAAGGTCTTTAAGACTGAAATAGTTGTAGCTTTATCTCATCAGGTGACGCAAACTTTCTGTTCACATCGTGCAGTTCAGTGGTGATAGAATCTTTTTTCTTTTTAGGATTAATCAACTTAACCTGGTAACTGTACGTAGGTTCTTGGGCTGGAAAACTAGAAGCCTAGATGAAGAAATGTACCATGATGTGAATTCAAAGCTATGACCAACACAGGCTTATAACCAGTAGCTACTTCGACATACTATATATTTTTTAAATATTGCCCATAAGCCATATAAACAACATACCAGTACAGGTGCTTTAAATAGAGTAGAATGACTTACGTTTCCACTTCTAGAGGAAATGCAACGGTGTTAACAAGGCTACTGGGGGTGAAATCACACCTGTAATGCTGGTTCTATGGGTTGTAGGGAATTGGAGGCACTACATGCACAGTCGGTATCAGGCCCACTCCAGGACTGTGGTTCACATGGTTCAGCATACTAGCAGATTCACCCCACTGTGCCATCTGCTGGTGGAGGGCCATCTGCTTGTGGAGTTGTGGAGGGACCCCTGGTAGAATTCCAGTGAGGTGCAACCGGCAGAAAGTCTGATACAGCACGCACAGCAACTAGACAAGTGAAGGTTTACAAGCACTTTCACAACTCCGGAGTGACAAACCGTATAACGTAGTCAATTTAATTACGTAACCACAATCTGCAGTCAGCAATCTGCACAGTTCAAGGTTGCTGAAATCTGCATTAACATACATGAACATATAACATCCACAGCGGGTACTTTTTTATTTGGTGACACTCAACATGCAACATGTATGCTAAACAAGTACCGTAGAGACCGGTTAATGGCGCATGCGCTTATCGTGTTCAGCGGCAAGAAACTATTAACGGTATGCGATTATTGGACGGTATTCGATTATTGAAAAGATTTTTAGATCATGGCAAGTCTAACCGATGAAGATGCTGCTGCGTATATGCACGAGAATGTTGTTTGAGGTCACCATATCTACAAGAGAGTACGGTCCCCTACTGTTGGCAAGGTTCTGCAACTAACGGGCGAGGAGAGAAACGATCACGACCATTTTGCTGTGTGCCGATTTCAATCACCTTCAGCTTAGTCTCTCCGGTGTAGTTCTTCCTCTTCTGTTGTTGGGTGGCTGGCTATCCACGGTAGCTTGGAGAGTGCGAGGTGCTTCAGCGCGTGCCATCTCGTAACTCGCAAACGCCAATCTTGATACGTCGGCAATTTTGACACGTGTAACTAGCGGATGCGCCAATTAATTAACAGGAAGACAGTATGCGCTTATTAAAAATTATGCGCTTAATAACTGTATGCGCCTATTAACCGGTCTTTACGGTATGCCAAATAGTATGTGACCCTATAACAAATGTTGGAAACAGTGGAGTTTTACAGTAATATCCATGCCGGCGACATTTCTTTACAGCACCCTGAGGTCGTCCAGGTCGCCTCTTGACTATAGTGGCCGACAACTGCTGATGACTCAATGGAATCATGCAGAGTCAGTGCAGAGGACCCAGATGCTTCCTGGTGTGTGCACATGTCCAGTGGTTCCTGCAGCCGTCCATAGCTTCTGAGGACTCGGGGCTTAGGAGTAGATGGCCTAGACTGATATTTGTCCATTCTTCTTGTCACCCACAGGTTCCGAGTTAATCAAAAAATGGTTCATGCCAAGCAGAGTGGCAATCCCTATCCAAGGTCTGGCACAATGTTGGGAGAAATGGACAGTCTGGGCGCTTCCGTGTGTCCAGTTTGTCTGACCGTTCAGTCGCCTTGGCCATAATGGGGAAATGGGTAAGGGTTTGCTCTCATGCTACTCACGGTACTCACTCGAGGTGGTCTCCCAGGCCGTTTTCCTGCTTATCTCCTATACTTATTTATTATCTGCAGAACCAACTTATCCCTGAAGTCGTTCTCACTAATGGGTCTGAGTCCTGCCTGTACAGCAATAAGGTTACAGTACGAACAGCTACACCCACAAGATAATAATAATAATCCCGGTTTGTAGATATGAAATATATCAATCTTGTTTTGCCTACTCAGCACTACGGCATCTAATTTATTTAAAAAAATGTTGAAAGTGAGCTTCAAAGTACCGCTCGGCCACATCAAAGTGCCGAATTAGCCGTTGAAAGTGCCGCTTTCCACATCAAAGTGACACACCCCCACTGTTGATTCCGGTTGCCGCCGTGGGAAAACATAAATAGTGCAATGAATCTCATTAACTTTACGCACCTCACGTGACCTTGCTGATTGCTCATTAATTATTCATGAGCAGTTTTATGGGGATTTTTTAAATTTCCCTTCCTACCTTAATTAACCCTTTAACCCCGATAGTAGCTTTTTGGCACATTTCTGTGTAACCCCGATTGTAGCTACATAGCCGACTTCACCCCCACCATGCAATATAAAGCTGGGTAAGGGTTACACATACAGCGCGCTCAATGAAGCACATAAACACAAGAACTGGTTGGTCAGCTGGACCGCTCATGAAAACAGCCATGCAATTTACCTTATAAACTTCTAGGCGCGATTGGTCATTAGAACCAGGGCGCGATCATACAGGCAATAGCGTCTCTTTAGCAGCTACTGAGCTGGAAGCTATAGTGCGTTAGCAGGCAAGATAACTTCACTGCACCCGACTATCGTTTTTTCATTGCGGTTTGGGCACGAGACTCCTCAACCTTCCTGGTGGAAGTAGGCGGAACACTTGCGTGACATCATGGTAGAGTCTCTTCCTGGTCCCTCCCACTCCTACTACACAACTGATGACGTCCTTGAGATGCTGGAGGACGTAGATTATGATATTGAGTTGGATGATGTGGACATAATTGAACTAGTGTGATGGCAGTGATGATGATTTAGAGCCTGAATCTGCAGAGCATGAAAGGTAAGAAATGATTCCAATATTCAATACAAATAGTTATCAACATGAATGGTCCAGGCCAAGCAGCACTAGCTACACCAGCGAACTTTCTTTCCTTTAGATTTCCACTTTGCCATCTCTCTTCATCTTCCGCTCCTGGAGAAGATACATTTGAACTTTTGGATGCCAAGTATATGAAGCACTGTACATGGAAGCATCTTGCTCGGACTTTGATGTGCATGCACCATTAGTTGCAGTGCAGAGAGCTCTAGTGAGGACAGTGGAGATGAAGGATTATCACCCAGGATTATCACTGATGACAGTACCTAGCGTATCCAGTGGCATTACTCATACTCCCCTTACATTGATGCTCTCCATAATGTGGGTAGTAGGAGTCAATGCAGTGCCCGTGGACGCACCAGAGGAAGGGGCAGGGGTGGCGGAGGAAGGAGTAGGGGCGGCAGAGGCAGGACAGGACTGGACATGGGCGTGGCCGGGGAACAGGAGAGCAACACAGTCTGTTGATGACAATTCCAGGTATTCCAAAATGCTGCAGTAAGATACAAATTAAAAAGCTATGCAATGGCACATGTACAAATGCAAGGGTAATGATACCCACAGACATACATTCATAACTATACCACTCCTTTGTTTAGTGGTGATGGCGGTGGTCCTACATGGCAGTCGTCCGCTCAAGTCGTGACACTCCAATCATTTACGGAGGAAGTAGGACCAGCTATATCCATCACCCCTTCAATCCTTGGCACTTTCCGGCTCTTTTTTACTGTGGCATTGATGTCTACAGTGGTTGAGCAAACCAACCTCTATGCTCGACAGGTACTGGGGGATAATGGAGTCGGCAACTGGACAGATGTGACGGAGAGCGACATTCTAGCCTTCCTTGGATTTGCTATCTTGATGGGTATCAACCAGCTTCCGTCCCTTGCTGACTACTGGAAGAAAGACCCCTACTTCCATTATTCCCCCATTGCTGACTGAATTACTTGAGATCGGTTTCTTCAGATCTGGAGGTTTTTGCATTTCGTGGATGATTCTACCCTACCCAATCGATCTGACCCAGAGTACGATAGGCTTTGCAGGATTCGTCCTGTTGTTGACAGTGTTCTGGAGGCCTGTAAATCTAATTATAGACCACACCGGCATCAGTCCATCGATGAAGCCATGATCACATTCAAAGGCCGGAACTCTATGAAGTAATACATGCCTAAAAAGCCTACAAAGCGGGGGTTCAAAGTGTGGGTAAGGGCAGACGCTACAAATGGCTATGTCTCCCAATTTGAATTCTACACCGGAAAACAGGGTAGCAATGTGGAAGTTGGACTTCGACGAAACGTAGTTACAAGGCTCACCAGAGATCTTGTGGGCAAATTCTACCATGTTTTCATGGATACTTTTTTTATAGTGTTGCCCTTTTTCGTCGGTTGCTGGCTGACAACATCTATGCCACTGGCACACTCAGAAGTAACCGAAAGATGTTTCCCGCTGATCTGGTTTCCTCTGTAAAGCGTGGACTACCATCACTGTTATACTTCAAGTATTATAATCGTCCTAGCACAAGTAGTAGCAGAAGAGCTCGTACTTAAGGCTCCGTTTCCGGTGTAGGCGTAGCCTTCGTTACGCGGAATGGAACGGAATAGAACGGCGTGTACCATCAAGTACTCGCCAGAAGCGCTTGAGAATCACTGCTGAACAGATTGATTTCTTTGAGAACACTATGGTGCGAGTGCACTACCCTGGGAGAATTGCCGCTTCTTCGCGTTTGAGTCATTGTAATTGCTTCAGCCATTATTGCTGTACAGCAGTTTGCAAGTAAAGGCCAAGGGTGAATCCCCTCAACCACAAATTGGATTTCAGCCATCCCTTGTCAAAACAATCTTGTAGTGGGTGGTCATTTACTAGTAATGGACACTACAAGCGCCAAATTTAGTAATGGACAGTACAAGCGCCAAATCAGAATTTTTAGGTGAGCCAGTTTTGAATTTCAACTGCAGAATGAGCCAGACTTGAATTTTGATTGTTTTCTAGTGAGCTGACTTTGCTACTAACTAGTGTGTAAACATGTCTACATGAATCGGAATTGCACTGCTGCTTCACGCCATCATTACGTCACGCGCGTGATGCCACCATGCGTTAATTTGTACAAAAAATGGCAGACTAAAAATATCAGTGTAGCGTTTGGCAGTTTTTTCACTTACCAAGTCAAAGAAGCAACGGAATCTTTGCTGCTTTTGTTGGGAGACTATCTGCTACAGCCATCCAAGGCAAAAAGGGCGGCGGATTGGAACCATGCAGGCGCTTCAGGATCGATCAATCGGTACACGGTAAGTTCGATACGGCACTGCTGTAAGCGTAGTTTTTGCGCCCTGGTATTAAAGAAAGATGGTCCTACTGAATGTCTGACTATCTACAGAAGCAAGAACCTCACAAGTGTCACTGAAGATGACAGCAGAGCCTGATTATCCGTGTAGCAGTGTAGCTAGCATGGCTAGCCGTAGCTAATCAATGCCGTGTATATCCGTTCTTTTACTATTTTTGTCTACATTCGGTACTGTTACATCATCATTACTAATCACTCTAACTATTTAACGGCTAATAAAGGAAGGGGTTTCCTCTTCCTAGCCTAACTAAGCACTTACGGTCGTCATAGCCACTACCGCGGATTGCAGTTCCGTCTGAACAGCAATGTTTGCGTAACTAATTTCCGTAATGATATTCATCCTTAGTGCGTGACCAGCTTGGCGCTTGTTTGCCTATCAAGATGGAGGCCAGGCAGCTAACTAGCCCTTCGGCGTTGAACTACACTCCCGGGCCCTACTGGTACGATCAGACGGGATCGTCCACATCAATGGTCTCTACTGCCACTGGGACAGGAGGGGCCGCTTATGGAATCTGTGTAAACAACAGCTACACTGCTGTTGCTCCCCTACTTCCATCCCAGCGTCCCTCAGCATCTCAGACACCCCGTGAAAGCCGCACTGAAGTCGAGTATGACTGCACAGTGGTAAGCAACGAGTTGGAGCAAGAGTGTACAGTGGTGAGTGATTGGCCGCAGTTATAGTACACACCTAATACCGCTATGATGTAATTTGGGGAAAGTAGGCACTAAATGGATGAAAACATGCATATTATTGTGATTTCATGTATAGCACAATGACATGCATTTTTTTAATGTATTTTTGCCTACTTTTCTCCCATTACATTGTAGCGGAAAAGGGTCTACTAGTCTGTCAAGCTAGACCTTTTCTGCGCCCACACCAGCGGTGGGCGCAGAGAGGGTCTAGCTTGATAGACCATGAAGCCACTGAATGGTAATTACGTTACTGGATCCCTATGCTGCTTCCCACCAGCTACAAGATGAAGGCAGCCAAGCTCCACAGAAGAGTGAATATATGTACACATATACTGTGAAAATCATGAACCCTTCGAAGAAGAGCGATTACACTGTAGTAAAGTTTAGCAAACGGGGCCGAATGGTGACCATCTCTGATCTAAAGAGTGAACTACTAACTAGATTCACTGATCAGCTCTCAGGTGATATAGAAGTAGGCTATATTCAGCCTGGACATGGCTTGCGCGGAAAGCAAGAATGGCTTTGCTGTGACGATGATGTTCAAGACATGTATGATCGCCATTCAAGTAAGAAGTCAGTACTCCTTTGGTGTTTTATGAAGACTAACAGTGATGGCTCTGCTTCTAGAAAGCGGCCAAGAAGCAGTTCATCATCAGAAGCAAGTACTGCACGGAAAAGCTCACGAAGCTCAACTAGCTACGAAACCCACCAAAATGATAAAGTTGCAAAGACCAATGAAATACTCACGAAGCTGGAGGAAAAGCATGCAGAAAAACATTCCATTGAACAATTGCGTACCTGGGCTAACCTCATTCAGTTAAAGAAGCACAGCTCTCTCGATATACCTCCTGACTATCCTTTCTTTAGGGGGCGTAAGAAAACCTCACGAGATAACACTGATTCCGAGTCATCTGCAGATGCAAAGGCTTCGCCATCATCAAAAGGAAGTGACGTCAACAGTACTGCCCCTGGAGTGTCTCCTGGAAAGCGGTTGGGCATGAGATCTCAGTGCCTTGATCAGTTAGGGAAATGTATTGACATCTTGGACAAAGGTGGGTTGTCTCAAGATGAATTTAAGGAACTTCAGAAGGCCATTCTTGCTGATATAATACATGCATGTACATGTAATACTTATATCATGAATTAATCCTTGGAGAATTGCAAAATCAAAGCTTATTTATTTTTGTATTGAATTTCATAATGAATATCCACAATCAGTGATCCATGATGCTGCTTGTGCTGGAGTGATATTGTCAAATGCAGATTGAATAAGAGGGATAGGATCATTCATGGCTTGCAAAACTTCATCATGCTTCTTTAAGTATTGCTTAACAAAACTGAAAGCAGACTCTATTGGGGTAAAATCTGGACTGTAGGGTGGCAAGAACACAACCAAAATACCACAGTTCTGTAGAAGGTCTAAAACATCTTGAACATGGTGTATGGAACAATTATCCATGATGAGTATTGATTTGGGTGCTACACCATCATAAGGGTACATGTTTGGAATAAGACTACCACGAAGGAAGTCATAGAATGTATCTGAATCTGTAGTGCCAGTGTGGAACTCGGTTGCAAGAATTCCATCTTTTGTTAGGGCTGCTATTGTGGAGATACGTCGACCCCGTGCAAGCAATCTATGTAATTGAGGTGTTTCTCCTCTTATGGCGTACCCATATTTCCGCATACCGTCTTTGCGGTCACAACCAGTTTCATCCACCCATACAAGTTGTTCTCGCCTGTACTGAAGGACTTCTGCCATGAATTCTGCTCTAAACTGTGAGCTTCTCTGAAGTGCAACATAGCGCATCTTTTTCCTGGTAAACCCATGCTTCTTTAGAAGCCGGCACACAGTGGACGATGATACAACAACACCACTAAACTCTTCTACTGCTTTACATACTTCCTGCAATTGTAGTGCTGGACTTTCTAACACTAATCCTACAATAAAAAGCTCTTCACTACTAGTGAGCTTGCGTATGTCAGGCCGTTCCTTCTGTCCTTGTGCTGCCACATCTCCTGTCTCCTCAAACAGCTTCAAAACATTGTGAACAGTGCCACTGGAAATGTTCAGATTAGCAGATATTTGCCTAAAGGATAGCTCCATTCCGTATCTTTGCCACACCACTCTCCAGCGAAGATCTACGGAGTAGGCAGCTTTTCTACCCGGCTCAGCAGACATGACCAGCTTGAAATTCCCGCCAAAGTAACTGTTTACATGATATACCGTATCGATAACGGTATATCGGTGCGTGACTAGCTACGCGGCACGCGAGCACTGTTCAAACGGAAGTGCAATCCGCGGTATAGTGGCTTGTGGCGTAGCGGAATGATTACGTAATAGCCACTATAGTGGCTTACGGCGTGCAATGAGTTAGCCATGGATTTATTATTACTTCCGTGGATGGATCAACAGTACAGCAGTGAGCATGACTAACACAGTAAAACATGTAATGAACATTGGGAGTGTCTTCTTATACGAGGCTAAAAGCAGCACTTGGCTTTGCCACATGCTGTGTCAGCCTCTTGACTACAGCCCTTATATGCAATAAATCTCAGTGCACTCCCAACATGCATTTGTTTGCAGTGACTAACGATTTCTTTCATCATTCACTTCCAGGAGAAGAGCACATAACTGCTGAAGTTAAGTTAACCTTTGGTTTTGGGAAGCCTAGAGTGGCTACTGTAACATCTGCATCCAGCAAAGGGAAAGACCTCATAGCATGAGCCACACAGTTGTGCAAAGATATTCGTAGTGAGCCATCCAAAGTATTGAGTCACCATACAAAGTCAAGGCGTCAGAAGAGACGAACTGCATCTGCACCTTACACCCAATCCCGACAGTATCAGAAGGGACTTGTACTTATCGATTACCCTGGTCAACACCCAGCAGCAGTCATCACCTTACATGAGTATGAAAAGTTCAGCAAATAGCTATGAGTAAGCATTATCATGTATGCTTCAACTCTTAGAAGACTAGTAACACTAATCTGTTGACGGGATACTGAAAGAAATCTCCACCACAATAAAACAATATGTTCATAAGTCCTGCTCTAGTCATAATCTTTTATGAGCCTTAACACTCTTGAATATTTTTCATCAGTAATACGACTGTTAATGTTGCCAGAGAACGCATGGAATTTATAATCAGCTGCTTTGCAGCCACTATGGAAACAGCTTAGCTCAGTTGTTTGGTTGCTTTTTTGGGATTCCATCCCTACATGTTTTTCTTTTTTTTTATAATGTTTTTTGTGACTAGTACAATCAGTTGTGTTATACTGTTTGGTGGTACACAGGTGTTTTGTTAACTTACTCGATGAAGAGCTCAGTGATGAAGTCCTTGATCTTCAGCAGGCATTGGAAGCGAGTTTACACACTGATGTTGTCAGGTATGCACAATGGCAGATGCGCACTATACCCTAATCAGAGCACACTTTTTAGAACTGTTGCCCCTAGCAACCCAATTTTTGAATTATTTGTAGCAGGTGGTGCACTGAAGAAAACCTTCAACCTTGATACCAATAACTGGCTTCATTACAAAGATACACACACGGTTATGTTTCCCCTGTGTTAAGGTGTTCAAATGACCCCTGGTGCATGGTCAGTTGAACACCTTAACATTACAAATGTGGGGGGAAAGTTCTACTCTCTGTATCTTGAAATGTTTCTAAAATTTGGAGGTTTTAATAAGTACAATTTAATTAGGTTGCTAGTGGTAATGGTGCTACTTTAATTACCAATACTGCTGTATGCAAGTCTGCCATTTCATGATTTTGTTTTCCAAACATCGTAGAAACTCAGTCTCTTTTACAAATTACAACCATCCAGTGTGCATTAATTAAAGGCTGGTCTTTTTCTCAAACTATTCTTAAGGTTACCTGACTATTGGCTACAGCATTGAATGTTAAGCCTAGCAAAAGGTTAATTGCAGCTGAAGGGTGTTATACTTAGCCACTCAGGCCAGTTGATGATTTTATTTGGAAATTATTTCAGCAGTGAACATCAAACAGGCGTAGTAATGAAAGGTAGCAGTAACCATATTATCCGGTATGAATGTGATCTGTGTTGTGTTCAGGGATGAAGTGCAAAAATCACTGAACAGTCTACGCTAAGCCGTCGATAATCAGGTGAACACTTCCGGTTATGCCCTACGTATAGTAACGTATGGAGGCTGGGATGGCCTAAACGGCAGATTTTTTGCACAGCTGTATCTCAAAAAGTATTTGGTGTCCGTTAACTCTTTACCGACTAATGATGGCGTTTGCCGTCATGACGTTACATCCCCTTTACCAACCAATAACGGCATTCGCCGTCATGAGTATAAAACGGCTCTGAGATCGACAGACAGCACTCAAGGGAGATCCCCCAAGTGACTGACGACGTCATAATCTTTCATTTTAGCCTTGTATACCGGGGCTCCCCCATGCAGAGTCGTGACTAAATTAAAATGAATAATGTCTGCTAAATTGACACGCTAGCTATCGATCAACATTCTAGGCTTCAGAGCGGCATTGGCAGCCTTTCCAACAGCCAGCTGTACTCCAAACTGTTGCTGGAGATCTGCAAACATCCTGATCATCCCTCAGGACCATCTCTGACAGCCAGATCTGTGTGTAAGTGCCGGTGATACGGACCATTGTTCGTATCGATATAACATTTTGTTGTTTTTCTGACAGGTATGGATGTCTTAGAGGGTTGAGAATGGCTGGAGAGGGAGAGAAAGGTAGCTGAGACAATGGCAGAGCAACGGAGAGTGCCTGTACTACATCACCACAGCCATGGGAGCGGCCAGGACCATGCATTTCCTATAATGTCGCCGTGATCAATCCGTGTACTCAAAGGGCAAACTCGGCAAAGAATAGCCCACTATAGCTATAGCAGGACATACTATTCAACCCCAGGCATTCTTTTTCAACTGTTTCTTGTATTTTCATAAACTAGTAAGCCTAAAACACACTTTTATCAACCCCACTAGCTACTATCATGCCTGTACTTTACTTAAGTTGTGTATTTTGTCTGCTGTTGTTTATGGCTCTCTTGCAGTCCAGCGCCCTCGAACTTGCTATCATAGTAAAGCTTGGGAAGTCTTCTCTCTGATTCTGCAAAGTTTTCGGGACGAATCTTGTCCCTTTTTCAGCTAGAGGCGGCTAACGCTATGCATTACCATGCACGTGTACCGATTAAAATTCCTATGGTCGTTGCATTACGTAATACGCAAGCGCAATGGTCGGTAAAGAGTTAATGAATGTTGTGTATGTTGTAACATGTTCCTTAGTCTACAATTACAGTACAGTCAGTCTGGACCGCGCTCCCGAAATGCTACCAGGACCGCCACCGTATTACCCTCCGCTAGCGGGTCTGCCAACTTTGAATTTATGGAACAAAGCATGGAACTGGAGCCATTCTTTCTCTACAGCTACATAACCTTCCTGTCTACTAAATATGTAACTATCATTACCTGTGTACAAGTATTGTTGTGAATATGGACCAGTGAATTTCGGGGAAAATACAATAATTTGCACGCTCATAACTCGGCCTAAGGACGGCTTGTAGACAAGCAACAAACGGCAGAGCTTTCTTCTACCTTAGCTACATGTGCCATGAAAGTTCTTAAATCTACCACTCACTGTTTCTGAGATATGCCCTCGTCCACCTCCGAGGTTACAAGCAAATCACTCTCTGGACTAACTTTGATTTTTGGGATAACATGGAGCAAAGTCCGTCATCCACCCGAAACTTGCACCACACGCACGTGAGATTGCATTAAGTAACTTGGTGTAATATACACGAATATCTCGTTTTGTTTCAGAAATACAGACTGTGAAAAAACTGAATTCGGCATAAAATTTCAGCGGCTGTCAACGCGTTATCACTACAGGAAGTACTGATTAAATTCCATACATATTGATTACATTCCTGCTACACGTGAACGTGGAAGTGACATGCACAAAAGTCGCAACGACGCTAGAAGTACAATGAACAGCTGTTAAGTCTCAGATATTCACTGCAAGTAATCATGTAAGTTGAGAGAATACTAAAACAAAAGCAATAGTATGTAATAGTGTAGCTGTTTTACTCAGACATAGTAGTATAGCTAGATTTCAAACAAATGTCTGCAGGATGTTCTCAGTCTACGGGGGATCCGGGAAGAGGAAATATGGGCTTCCGCTACCCTTTCTCTTAGTCATGCTGCTGGCTTTCCTTGCTCTCCAGAGTTCATTTGGACCTGCAGGTAAGGAATACAGACTGACTACAGAACACTGGTGTCAATCGACTATTCATTGCATCATTGCATTTTATCATTGTATTCAGGAACTAAGACTTCCCAAGGTGACTATGCTTCACATGCAACCTTTGTAAAAACAGGTAGGGTGTTAATTGGGTGTAGTACAATACCAATGGGTAATTAGCATACTGGTTTATTCCTTGTAGTGCTACCAAGCTCAAACACGAAATGGATACAGTTATTGGTTTTCATTGGAGTCGTGGTAAGACTAGTCCATTTCATAATGTCATTGATTCTTAAGAAGTCATTGAAAGGCTTTCTTCACTCTGGTGATTATAGCACTCGGATGCCCTTTCGTCCTGGCTCCCATCACCCTTGCTTACTGCTGGTCCAATTGCATATGGAGACACATTTCATTCCCATTGGGCCTGATAACAAACAAGCTCGTACAAGTGCACACTGATAGTGATAATCAAAGTGCGTCACAAAGCACAAATCCAGGTCAAAATAGTGCAACTAGAAAAAGGAAGGGGGAGGGAGATGACAAGGAACCGAACCATCCAAAACGTGGAAGACCCGCTAGCTATCATCCTGACAAGCTAAATTGTGATCCTTGTGCTTTATGGCAACAATCTGGGGCTGACCAAAATTTGCGGAAGTTTCACTCCCAGAAAAATATACGGCACGCTGGTCATGATGCCAGTGCAATAGCTGCATATGCCTACCATGACAAATTTCATTTGATCTTACTTATGACAGCTGTATATGCCAGGTCTGTATCAGAGATTTCGTATGGAACAAAGAAAATGCTATACCATACTGGGCTCAAAAAAGAAATAGCTATTACAGCAGAATAAGACAACCATGTACTAAGCACTGCTTGTTCTGTTGCACCCAAACTGAAGAAAATTCAGCATGTCAGTGTTCAGGTATTCTACAATGGGCACCAGAGACCTGGCATGGACAGGATAATCCCTATTCTTGGAAAAAGTGTCTATGTGTTACAGGTTTAGTTGATCCTACAGTAGCTAACCATGCTAACCATGTATGTCGCACACATAACAGAGAAATTCTAAGGATAAAACAGAGTAGGGAATGTGAAATCTGTACCACTAATGGTGGTGATTGCTGGAAGTTGGTATGTGAAACTAGCATTGATCCCGATGTGATGTGTACAACTTTTTCACTCCCTGCTGGAACGGTCAGTATACTAGGATGGATCTGTGTTAGGTGCAGACTGTGTTCAACTGATGCAGACAAACTTCAGAAACGAATAGAAGATGATGCTAATAGCAATGATTCCCTTGTATCCACTACAGCGAAATTAATCAGAGAAGCCATAAATAAAGTACAGACGGAAGGCATAATTTTCACTAAAGATGTGCGGCAGGAATACAGGCAGTATCTTGCTACACAAGTAAATGTAATTATACTATACTTCAGTGAAATACTGTAATCTGATTGGTCACTTATGGGGGTTTAAATCACTTATTACCCTGTGGTCTCACTTATTACCCCTGCAACTGCTAGCTGGTAGGTGACTATATATAACAGATACTGATAGAATACAGCTATTCGGAATAAGCATGAATGGTGTTAATATGAATGCAGTTTAGTTCGAAGTCAGACACTGCCATAAGTAATATTGAACGTAATGTTGTTGCAACTCTGTAGTGGTATCTGTGCTGGTGCTAAACCCATTTGCTGCGTGTTCTGACTGCATGTTGCTGCTTCAGGATTGTGAGGGCTCATCATTTTCAGCTTTTTTGGTTGAGGAGTGGTGAGGTTGACAATGTCAGACAATGCCTGTCGCTGCTCTTGACTGGTTCGCTTGTAACTACGAACTCCATCCAAGCTCCGGTGTCCTGTGCGCTCCATGATGAGCTGTTCATCAACTCCTGCCTGAAACAACCTTGTTGCTGTGGTTGCACGGAGTGAGTGGTTTGTTTTGTATCCCGTGATCCCAGCAGCCTTGCACATTTCCTTCACCATGCTGTCAAGAGGGTTATGGCCTAAAGGTTTGGCTGCAAACCAGCAATCTTGCTTTGGTTTTCTTAGTGGCTGGAGGTAGAAAGCATTTTCTGGACGATCTTTAGGGCATAGGTTGTTGTAGAGCCTGAAGAGCCGCACTGGGCACCTAGAAGGAGTGGTGGTGTTTTCGTGGTGAACAACTTCCTTGGTCTTGAGCTTGCACCCTTTGAGTCCGCCTTGATTGTTCTTTGAGGAGTCCTCTGTGTACATGAGGTAGGCACGCTCTCCTGGCTTCTCCACCACTTGAATTTGGCACTCCTTGAAGCGCAATCGTCGGTGCTCATCACCACTTCTGAGAGCAAAACAAACGCCATTGAAAAAAAAGACACTGTTCAGTAGTGCCTGCGGAGAATGGTCCCCGAGAATGCGTTTCTCCCATAGTAACTCCTCCTCCGGAGTCCGTGGCTCTGCTTGTCGCTTGCGTGAGCCCATGCCAGCTCTCTTCAGTCGCTTCATTTCTGCATCAAGAGTCGACCGGAAATCAGCATAACATTGCTCTTTCAGCAAGTCTATTTCAGGTTTTCCATTTTGGCGTAGAAATCTCATAACGCCACAAACGATGTGATAGAGGGTGTCTGGACAATACTCTTTGCCATCCATCTTCCTCACCTGTAGCACGAAACGTGAGAGCCAGCGTTGAAGCTCTTCAGGCGACAGTGCACAAATATCTGAAGGAACCTGCTCTTCTGACCTGCTATTTCTGTCATCCCTCCACTCATTCCATAGGCTGATGCACCAAGTTGTCTCTCTGCGTCGTCTTAGGCACAGCAGCCTTTTTCGCCTCTTGCACTGCGTTGTCGGACATAGGTGGCGCAAAGCGTGGGGGTGGGGCTGCTTTCGGTTCGATATCGACCAAGAACGCCTCCATGATATCATGGGGCGGGGCGTACTCGTCCAGCTCTCCAGTCTCGGACCCTGGTTCCGCTTCAGAATCACTTTCCCAACCGCGAGGAACGAGCAAGTCGAGACGTCGAGGAGTAAGCGGGTGGTGACAGCGGCTGGTAGAAAACTCACTCATCTCTGTAAATCAGCTTTTTCAGACTGAGCGGCTGCTAGCTAGTGTGGTTGCTAATACAGAAACCGATTTGATTGGCTGCATGCTTGTATAGTATAAATACCTTATACGATGAAACCCTCGGGCGTGGGTGTCTATACAGTTTCCGCGGGGCTCTAAATACCGTAGACCCCTCGGTTTCATCGTATAACCTATACATATGCAGCCACTACTAAATATATTCACAAAGTACATGGACACAATTGTAAAGAAATATTCCTTTGCACAATTTGCGCCACAAAATACCAGCGGAATGTAAGGTAAAGAAATATACTACGACAAGGTTTTTAATCCGGAATCCATCCCATACATCTTTAACCACTTCAGCAATGGAAACTGGAGGCAGAGTTGAATGAATTGAGAGTAGCAAGTTCAGCTAAAGTAAATAGTGGTAAACTTAGATCTCTAATGAGCAGGCAGCTATGTTTCCAAACAGTAGTAACTATGATTACAGAACGTTAGTGGGAAGTGATGGTGGAATCAGTGAGCAGGTTTTGGATGCCTACTTCAATCCTCAACTTTTAGATGTAATACAAGAAGCGACTACTTCTGAGCATTCACTGTCACATGGTGGTCACCAGTACTCACCACTCTACATTGACAGGAGGAGGCATAGGATTAGAATGGTCATTGCGTTGATATGTAATACAATGAATCCTTCTTGTTTCTTCCAGACAGTAGTTGGATTAGTTTGTTATGCATACGGACTTCGTGATAAAGGGTTTGAGCTATTGAATATGCTCGGATGCACTTGCAGCATCGACCTACTTCGTAGTCATGGGAGTTTTTGGGCCAGTAAGCGTAAAGCAGTAGATGAGTTAGATTGTAAACAACCATGGAGGGTTTCCCTCGATAATCTCAACTTTCAAATTAAAAATTCTGAAATACATACTCGCACAATTGATGGGATCACAGAAAAAGAATTCATACTTGACCTGCATGAAAATGAGAATTATTACTGTTTAGAAAATCATGTTTTGTGTCCATCGCACAGAGACTTGCAATACCATCCACGGACTGCAAGGAATCATTTATCCAGTCCCTACAAGCTTTTATGCCACACTGGACCCTGACAACTGCTGATAATGTAGTATATGCCACAATTAAAGAAGCCATGTCTGGAAGTGAAACTGACGTAGAAATGTATTTACATAGTCTCAAACAAGAGCTGCATATTGGCCAGGATGGTTACCCTTCTCATGTAACCCTGGCAGGTGATCAACAAACCTTTGCAATAATGAAGTTGCAAAAAAAAATACCCAGGTCACCTAGACTGGGTTTCAATTATTCCTGGCGGTTGGCACCTTATGAAACTTACATCCAAAGTGCTAAGAGACCTATGGGATGGGGGGACTAAACGAGTTTGCGTATGAATGCGGGTATAAGAAACAGCCTACCCAATGGCAAGAAATTAACTTATTATTAATTGCAACATACATAGCTCTCTTAAGAAAAGCAGTTCATGTATACTCCAGCACAACACTGGAAGAAGTAAGTTACTCTCATTTTCTACCCGAGTACATTTTGGAAGTGGCTTGATGTAGTATGTTCCACAACAAATCAGGACCAAGTGTCCCGGTTTTGGGCTGAAGCTTTGATTCATTTGAATTCTTATGTTGGTTACTATTTTTCAATAAGATCTGGGAACTGGTTACTACGTAATTCCTGTAAGCAATACTTTACGTAATTCCTGTTTAAAAGCAATACTTCCATTATTTTTTGCATTCTGTAGAAATAAGTATGAAGAGCTGAGCAACAGCAATTCTGGATACTGCAACGTTTTCACAGTCGGTTCTAACACTGTTCATAAATGGGCAATGGACAGTATCACAGAAAGGGAGACCATACCACAATATCGCAATAGATGAGGCACATGAATGCCTAATTAATTTATGCCTGAAAACTATCACAGCGAGGCCATCTCATTTCCGAACAGTTGAACTCGCCAATTTCATGTCGTATCTTGGTAGTGGACTTAATCCTTTTGAGAATCTTCTTTCAAGACATAGAAAAGTTACTGGAAATCAACATAAACGTCTGATTTGTCAACGGGTAAATAGAATACATGAATGTCTAAGTACTAAGGATCTGTTCCAAATATCCATACACCAACTAGTGCCATTAAAGAATACCTTTACTTCCAACCCTAAAGAATTAGACACACGTACTATTCATGACCTTAACTTTTCAATAATTGGTATGGAGAGAATGCTGAAGTATGTCAAGGAACATATCCTACCCTTGCCTGAAGGAGAATCTCGACCTCGGAAAAAGCGATTACAGAAGCTATCCACATTTAGTAAAACAGTAGCTCCAGCAAGAGAACAGAAACGTAGAGTAAATGAATTAGAAAATATTGCTACGAATGCCATGCAGATACTACAAGAGCGTGGGATTACAGCACAAACATCTCCGTACCCCCTTGCAATAGCAGATATCCATGGACAAGGGAAACAAAGTGAATTTGTAAATGTGATGAAGGGGTACTTCCCCAATGCATTCACTGCACAGTGTCCCCCTACTTGACCATTCCATGAATAGCCTATGTGTAATCATTGATGTACTATACTACATCCACATGCCTCCAACGTTTGGGGTAGACACATATGAAGATTACTTTTCCTCAATATGGTCCAGTACAGTAGCTATTTATACCAACAACCACCGATGTCAATATGTACACATTATAATTGATAAGCCCGAATTCCTCCCAGCACCTAGAACACTAGTACATCAGGCTCGCTTACGAAAAGCTCAATCCATTAGTGAATCAGATCCCAAAATTTCAGATGCTTCTCCAATTCCTCATGGAAATAAGTACTGGGATCAAAGTTTCACATCTCAAGCTTTATGTATTACATGTACGATTAACAAACAAATCATGGTGAGAACTGACATACGTATCAGTTCTCTGCATGTAGGTATCGAGATGTGAAACTTTGATGCTGACGGGAGGCAATAATTGTTTTTGTTTCACACTCATCACACACATACACACACCGTCACACGCTCACTGACACGCACACATGCACACACATGCACACACACATATGGAGAGCCTTGGCAACCACTCGAGATTAGCTCTCACTGTCATTGCAGTTGGCTAAAATATCAGGATGACATTACATGTAAGTGAAGATTATAAGGGTAGCGTGTTTTGAGGGCCCTTGGGGCGAAAGAAACTATGTTTATAGTTGGGGCAAGAGAGAATGGATTGTTTAGATACATGGGTGTAAACTTGAAGGACAGTCGTGTTATCTGAAGTCAAATATCCTCAGGGGATTAATGAGGGGGTATCACATTTAGGAAACATGTAAACAGCAGTGGGAGTGTTAGAAAACATGCAGACAGCAGTGGGGGTGCCATGTTTTCATGTCTCCTGCAGACTTGCAGATAAGGCTGGGCCTATTTTACTATGAAGGCTACAGCTGCCAGTGTTAGCTGTGGAGCTCTTAATGTGTCAAGCCATGCAGATAGGGCTGGGCCTATTATGCTCAAAAATTTTATGATTATGCCATGCTACATTGCTCACAAAATATGCTAATTATACTCAAAGTTATTCTCATGGAGTGACAGACTTTAGATCTGTACAGCAGAGGCAGCTTCTTGCAGTGGTAATTTGCGCGCATACGCAAAGGATACCAGGCCACTCTTTCGAGGGGTGTGTGGCCTGGGTACGAGGCTAAGACTACAGCAACTAAGTGACCCACAACCAGAGAGCTTCAAGATTAAGGTGTAGGGCTTATGAGTACCCATAACAGTTTAGAGCATGTGTGCATGTGTACATGTGTACTGGGAGAGGGGTAGTACACAAGAGCCGTGTGCCACTCCCTCTCCCAGTACACACGTACACATGGAGTGTCAGACGTGCCAACTAGGTGTTGCAGTTTTGCTTGACTAGTGGAGCACAAAAGAAATCCATTGTACGCTAACTGGAGAGAGGAGTCTTGGCAACACCGTGCAAATAATTATCGTCAAGGGACTACATGTACATGTATGCGTATAAAAATAAATTTAATGCTGACAGGCCTCCAAACTAAGATGTTTCATCAATGTTTGATCAAACCACACACACACACCTACAGATATCCGACTGGAGGGCCTTGGGAAACTATCTACTACTCTGGAGAGTTAACTCCTCATTCAGTTTGAACATGTTAAGGTATGAAGGGAAGTTGAAAAATCCCCGTAAAACGGCTCATGAATAATTAATGAGCAATTAACAAGGTCACGTGAGCTACGTAAAGTTAATGAGATTCATTGAACTATTTACATTTTCCCATGGCGGCAACCGGAATCAACAGCGGGGGTGTGTCACTTTGATGTGGAAAGCGGCACTTTCAAGGGCAAATTCGGCACTTTGATGTGGCCGAGCGGTACTTTGATGTTCACTTTCAAACCTCTTTTTTTTTTTTTAATAAGAAGCCGTTTAGGCCGTGTGTAATGCTGAGTATCCTGTTTGTGTGTAAAATCCAGCCTGAAGTCTGTAGTAGTGTTTGTGAGTGTAGCTAAAAGGCTGGCAGGCAGCTTGCCGGACGGATGGTCATCCAGTCTTCTCTAGTCAGTTGTCTTTGGGAAAGTGACCTTTCTATCTCGTAGACTCTGCCCGTTTTCGCGGCTAGCTGCCGTTTGTGGGGCCCTGGCAAAAAGCAGTGGTGAGTTGTAGCTAGGCTTTGTGCATGTGTAATGTAGCAAGGGAGGGGTTAGGGGAGAAAAGCATGCGTAGTTTTCTTGTGAGTAGGCTGGCTGTCATAACTCTGGGGTCAATCTACTGTAGCAGGCGTGGATTGTTGCAATATTTGATTGGCGAGTCCAGATTGCGAAATTAGTGTAGTGAATAGCAAGGTAGATTTAGCTGTAAAACCGGATCTGAAGTGTTTTTGTGAAAAAGCATGCGTAGGCTTTTGGCCTGTCCTGTGTAGGTTGTGTGTAGCTGACGATGAGTGGAGAAACTGTGCAGGGAGTGCAATATTTGGAATTTTAGCAAAAGAGATCTTTTTGTGAATATTAAGCAGAGGGGGTAATTAGGTGCGTACCTATTGTCATGTGGGTGTAGGCTAGGATGTTGCCGACATAGCCATCAACTTGGTTCGGAGGTTCTGCTTCAACCCTACTTAACTTCCCTTCCTACCTTAAATCTCAATGCTCATGAATAATTAATGAGTAGCCTAAAACTGCCTTTTTCCTAGCTTTGGCAGGGTCATGGCAGACCTTTGTGGTTTGATAGCCATGAATATAATTAATTGGCTATAAATATCATTAACCCTCTTGGCGCGGGAAGCATATATATATGCACGCGCGCACTTATCACTCCCCGCGGGAAGCATATATATATGCGCATAGCACTATGCGTACAATCGCACTTCTCCTGGCTTACTTCTCTGACGATCGCTACTTTTCTTTACGCGACGAGGTACTTAAGGGGTTGTCCCTAACTGCCAGCATAATAATTGATAATAGTTCAAAAGGTTAATAACATTCATACACAAGTCTCTAAGTGCTTGCAGCTGGACTTCCCCTTCAGTGCGGTAGTACTTGAGAGCTCCACCTTTACGCGCGTGCAACTGTGAAAATCAATGATTATGGCAACAAGGAGAGTCCTGACAGTAGATGAGGTTGTAGAGGAGCTGCAGAATAGTGACAGTGATAATGATGATAACAGTGAGGATGATTTTGATGGCTACCTAGATGAAGACGAAATGCAACAGCAGTGGATGGGGAAGATGGAAGGCAACAGTGATCTAGAGGGGAATGGGAGTGAGAGAGAGGAGAGTAACAGTGTGGAAGACATGGAAGCTGATGTGCCCTCACCACAACCATACACCCTTGAGGCAGGCTGCTCTGTACCTTTGCCCGAAAACAGGCCGATCGACTATTTCTCCCTGTTTGTGGATGACAGCATGCTGCAGCATATAGTAGACCAGACGAACCTCTACAGTGAGCAGTTCATGGCATCTCATACCCTGGCTCCACATTCACGGATCAGGCAGTGGTCGAAGGAAGAGCACACCATTGCGGAGCTGCGGAGGTTCCTGGCCCTGATCCTCGTCATGGGCCTTGTGAGGTATCCACAGGTGGAGAGTCACTGGAGCACTTCATGGCCATATGCAACAGACACTTTCTCCAGCGTAAGCTTTAGTCATTGCATTGAGTGCATACATGTGGTGGTAATTGAAGGTTTTTTCCTTGCAGGTTATGAAACGAGACCGATTCTCCCTTTTGATGAGATTTCTGCATCTCAATGACAGCAGCCAGTACAAGGGAGAACCCGGCCATGACCCCCTGTACAAGGTGCGACCATTCCTGACACCACTGGTTGACCACTTCCAGTCATCGTACACCCTCCACCGGGAAGTGTCGGTCGACGAATCGATGATTGGATTCAAGGGGAGGTTGGGCTTCATCCAGTACATGCCGAAGAAGCCAACAAAGTGGGGCATGAAAGCCTTTGTCCTGTCAGATGCGCAGACAGGCTATATGTACAACTGGCATCTGTACACAGGTGTGTATGTACCTGTGTGTGTGTGTGTGTGTGTGTATATGGTGTGTGCATGCGTGTGTGTATACATGTATGTGGGTGCAAGTGTGCATGTGCATGTGTGTGTATATGTGTGTATGCATGCGAGTATGGGTATTATATCACTGATTATATAATTTAGGCAAAGATGACTCACTCGCAAACACTGATGCTGGAATGACTCACGCAGTAGTCATGAAACTGGTCGATCCCATCAAGGGCAGGGGGCACCATGTCTACATGGACAACTTTTACACCGCACCCCGGCTCTTCAGTGACTTGCGCGACAATGGGTTTGGAGCCTGTGGTACACTGCGATTGAACCGTCGTGGCCTTCCAGCAGCCATCAAGGAGAGCGTGAAGAAGGGAGAGATGAAGGCATTCCAACTGGACACCTCGATGCTGGCCATCAAGTGGGTGGACAAACGTGTGGTGACAGCGCTAACCACCATTCATGATGACTCCGTTGTCACGGTGGAGAGACGCTCCAGGAAAGCTGTCGGTGGCCGAGAGACAGTACAGAAGCCCAAGGCCATAGTAGAGTACAATAAGTATATGGGAGGTGTCGATCTTGCTGACCAGCTGCTCTCATACTATGGCTTTGGCCACCGTACAGTGAAGTGGTGGAGGAGGGCATTTTTCTTCCTGCTGGACATGGCGGTCGTCAACGGCTACATCTTGTATACCCAGCAGAACCCCGATAAGAAGGGACGTCTGACGCACGAACAGTTCCGGATCCAACTGGCTAGAGACCTCTATGCTGCTGGTGTCGACATTCAAGCGGGGAGTGACCATCATGGCCCCCGTCGACAATCTCTCCAGCCTGCTGCTCGCCTGACAGAGCGGCACTTTCCCACTAGTCTGGGAAAAACCCAGGCTGGTCGGCCAATGCAACAGGACTGCGCTGTCTGCAGCAGAAAGAGAGGAAGGGGGAGAAAGACAACAACATTCAAGTGCCGGGAGTGCAACATTCCCATGTGTGTTGTACCATGTTTCGAGCTCCACCACACAAAGCAAGATCCACAGCGGTACCTGGAGCCTTTGTAACTTGTACACACCCATACTCGTGGTGCTACCTTTTTTATCTTCCTGTCACTGGCTGGTGCTTTTACCTAACTTTGTTTTTGTAACATTATACTTGTAACTGTAGCTTTTTATAGCCTTACTACTCCTTCCTGGTGGTTCTGTGAACCTTTTATACCTTTCTTGTTACTGTAGCTTGTTTGTATGTACATTTGTAATATTACAATATATACAGCGGTATACACCTACCGCTATCCAGATGGAATCAACCTTATATTACAAAGTTCATGGGTAAAAGCATGCTTCAACGTACCTGTGGATGTGGTGGTAGCTTTGCTTCATCTGGATAAGGTGTAAAGAACTCAAACGGCCACGGTAAATCGGACCGTTCTGAAAATGGGTGTGGTCATGGCAATTCTCGCTCCTGAGCACCGTGTTTCGTCTTGTACAGGGAAGAAAACGGCGTAAAAGTGAGCGCTCATCTTTCTCCGTTGTAGCCAGATGGTAGAATCAACGCTATCAGCGCTCTCGAGTGGAAGGATCGTGTCAACACTTGAGACGCTTGCTTTCTACAAATACGCACGTGGCAACGGTCGCGTGACGCGGAAGTTATGAATATTAATGACAGCGCCCAAAGAGTTAATAACCACAAGAATGTGATTAATTGACTCTCGTTCAGCAATGTCTGGATTGCTGGCTCTACAGTGCTTAAAATGACATTTGTATTAGCAAACTTGCAGGTTATTGAGAGGATTCCTAATCATTAATGATATTCATTGACAGCTGGATCAGATTGTATAGGATAGGAGCCGAGTGCATGTGCTGTATGGGAAGTGGAAATTGTTCCTTGAATAGTTAGGCAATAGGAAAGATATGGTGAGGGGATTAAGGTAGGAAGGGAAGTTGAAAAAATCCCCGTAAAACGGCTCATGAATAATTAATGAGCAATTAGCAAGGTCACGTGAGCTACGTAAAGTTAATGAGATTCATTGAACTATTTACATTTTCCCACGGCGGCAACCGGAATCAACAGCGGGGGTGTGTCACTTTGATGTGGAAAGCGGCACTTTCAAGGGCAAATTCGGCTCTTTGATGTGGCCGAGCGGTACTTTGATGTTTACTTTCAAACCTCTTTTTTATTTTTTTATTTTTTTTAATAAGAAGCCGTTTAGGCCGTGTGTAATGCTGAGTATCCTGTTTGTGTGTAAAATCCAGCCTGAAATCTGTAGTAGTGTTTATGAGTGTAGCTAAAAGGCTGGCAGGCAGCTTGCCGGACAGATGGTCATCCAGTCTTCTCTAGTCAGTTGTCTTTAGGAAAGTGACCTTTCTATCCCGTAGACTCTGCCCATTTTCGCGGCTAGCTGCCGTTTGTGGGCCCTGGCAAAAAGGGATCATGTAGGATATCCGACTCCTTCGCGAAAAAGAAAGGGGGCGTGGTCACAAGTCACGTGAGGCCACGCCCACCCCTAATAAGTCACGTGAGACGCGCACACTCGTAAACCCCCGCACGCCGACTCGCTCGTGAAAAGGGGCGTGGTCTCGACGTACCGTGCCCATTTAGCGCTCACATTTAATCACGTGTTGAGCATTGACCATGTTGACTGCAAGTTAGTGGGTGAGTGAGTGTAGCAGGATAAACAGTTGTAGCTATGTATAAAAGATGAAAGTATCCAAAATGAGCCACTAGATTTATTAAAATGAGAGCTATACAAGGTTGGGGATCCCGAAGTTGTGTGTATAATTTACTATTTAAGCAGCTACTAGATATAAAGACAGGGCTGTATATATAACCAGCTACTAAATATAAAGCAGTTACTATACTGGATACTGGGTAGCAATGTCACGTAAAATGGAATTAAAGCACCGACTTGCAGTGGACCCATACCTCTCTCTGTACATAAACTCATCGAGGTAGCTTGCCAACTGGTGTTCGTGACAGCCTCGCATTCGTTTGAGTTTTATTTTCACCCTATCCCAGTACGATTCAATATTCTGAGTATGAACTCCACTGGGGGCAACAAACACTACAGAATGGTTCACCGTGTCATGGCTTACAACATTTGGAAGGGTTGCCACATTATTATACGCTGCCCACTCATCTGACCACACTGTTGTTCCATTCACCACATGTAGGGTGGCAGCATCTCTTCTTGGGACGATCTGCATATAGCCCAAGGCTGGCTCATGTGACGTGTCAACCATCCCAAATACCCATATCTTTGATCGTGGTGGGCGAAGGCACTCTTCAAAACTAGCGTGAAAAAAAGCCAACCCAAACTACCAGGAGGCTCTGAGCTCACTGTCATGACTGATTACATTTCAGTCTGCAATACATGTACGTACATAACAGAGCACAAGAGTACATTCCTTGCTCCCACTCATCAGTGATAAGTTCAAAGGTCAGGCTACGATCGTCAAGGGCACAAAGGTATGCCGTGGCCACGACGTGAAGAGCCCTGTATAGGCCTTCGCTGTGATGCTACTTCATAGAGAATAGATCACACTCCACTCGCAGTCTTGGTGGTTCTATAGAAATAATATCTACACTATAAAACCAGCCTTCAGTTTTGGTAGTCGGCACTCCGTCCAAATCACCGCGAAGGCACTCTTCGAAACTAGCGTCCTTCTGAAACGCAACCGTCAGTCACTTCTGCAGCGGGTTCGTCACCCTGGCTAAATCATCGCGAAGGCAACAGTCAGTCGATTACAAGTTGCAGCGGGCGGAAACCGCAACACAATAATTATAATTATAAATAGCAATACTGTATAACTATGAATCTCGTCCACTCGGGCACGCGGTAAAAATGGCGACTGTTGCGATCGAACAGAAAGAGAGATGGCCCCAGTTCAGCCAAAGACAGCAGCCAGATGAAAAAGTGGCTCATTTAAAGTTCAAGAATATTGATTGTCTTCCTTTAGGCACAGTTTATTAGACCTGAGAAGGTATGAGAAAGCCAGAACATTACATTACATTACATACATTATTTAAGAGTTTTTTCTTCTCACTTGGCACTGTAATTATTTATCAATTAATTACTTTTACATACGCATGAGTGATTAGCGTGGGCGTGGCATTGCATGGCAACGAAAAGAAATGGGCATGGTATGCCGAGACCACGCCCCTTTTCATGAGCGAGTCGGCGTGCGTGGGTTTACGAGTGCGCGCGTCTCACGTGACCTATTAGGGGTGGGCGTGGCCTCACGTGACTTGTGACCACGCCCGTCGGATATCCTACATGATAAAAGTGGTGAGTTGTTGCTAGGCTTTGTGCATGTGTAACGTAGCAAGGGAGGGGTTAGGGGAGAAAAGCATACGTAGTTTTCTTGTGAGTAGGCTGGCTGTCATAACTCTGGGGTCAATCTACTGTAGCAGGCGTGGATTGTTGCAATATTTGATTGGCGAGTCCGGATTAGAGGTCTTTTTGGGAATATTAAGCAGAGGGGGTAATTAGGTGCTTACCTATTGTCATGTGGGTGTAGGCTAGGATGTTGCGGACATAGCCATCAACTTGGTTCGGAGGTTCTGCTTCAACCCTACTTAACTTCCCTTCCTACCTTAACTCATCCAGTTTGAACAATTCATGGATTCTATGTTCCACCACCCTTTGCAATTCATTGTTTATAGTCCACCTACTGCCATGCCACTGACTTTTTTGCCTCTCAGAATTTTTTTTTCTCCCCCCGAAATGTGACGTGATTTGTGCGTACGCAAAATTAACACCAGCTGCAGGCCACTTTGCGCGCGCCATCGGCCAGACGGCCAATTTTCCGCGCGAAGGCTGTCTAGATTCTTTACACAGCTACAGCTAGCTACAGCTGTTTCATCACTATATAAGTCAAGTCAAATTTAAACTGCTGAGTATGAAGAAGGTAGGATTGCAGAATGTATTACACGGAAGCATTTCAGTGCTAGTAATGTTCTTCTACAGGAATGGAGATTGAAGAGATCTTCCGGGATTTCCTGGAAGTGAGGGCGGAGGGTAGGAGAAGGGAGGAGAGAGGAGAGGAGAGGAGCCCAATTGTGACTAGCGACGAGAGCCCCTCCCCGACGAGCGATGTGACCCCCTCCTCGACGAGCCCGACCTCCCCGGCCCCGACGAGCCCGACCTCCAGCTCCGGCTCCGAGGACGACCCGGCCACCTCCCCGGCCCCGACGAGCCCCTCCACCTCCCCGACTACTACTGCCGCAACAGGGGCCGCGGACGCCGCCGAGGGCGTCACAGAAGGAGGAGGGGAAGAGGGGGCAGAGGAGGGAGAGGGGGAAGGGGAAGAGGTGGCCAAAATGTAAGTCTATCACTTTGAAAACATAGTATCATGCAATAGTTTAACTCATTGCACGCTATAATTACGTCATACGCGTGATGCGTCCTCGCGAATTTTCCAGCTGAAAATGGCGTACTAATAAAACCAGTGTAGTGCTAGGCGTTTTTTCACTTACCAGGCGACGGAGACAACGGATTCTTTGCTGATTTTGTTCGAAGACTATCTGCTACAGCCATCCAAGGCAAAAAGGAAGCCGGATTGGAACGATGCAGGCTGTTCAGGATCGATTTCTCAGTACACGGTAAGTTTCGATACGGCACTACTGTAAACGCAGTTTTCGTGCCCTGGTAGCGAAGGATGATGATCCTACTGTGTGTCTAACTCACTGTCCAGAAGCAAGATCCTCGTAACTGCCACTGAGGGTGACTGCAGAGCCCGATTAACTGTGTAGTACTGTAGCTATACGTAACTAGTTATCGTATATCAATTTCTATTTGCCGTGTACATCCGTTATTTTATATATTTTTCGCCTACTTTCGGTACAGTTACATCATAAGGGTGTGGCTATGCCTTTATGGAACGGTAATGGGGAGTTTCCCTTCGCGTAGAGCCGCTGATTGGTGGGTGTGTACTATAAGCCTATATATAGGCTCTTCGCGTAGACTAATTGGAACGCGTGCGCCTATATATAGGCGCGTCGCGTGCAATGAGTTAATACCTACCGTAGAGACCGGTTAATAGGCGCATACGCTTATCGTGTTCAGCGGCAAGAAACCATGCGCTTATTATAAGTATGCGCTTATTAACGGTATGCAATTATTGGACGGTATGCGATTATTCGAAAAAATTTAATACAACAGATCATGGCAAGTCTAACCGATGAATATACTGCTGCGTATCTGCACGAGAGTGTTCGAGGTCACCATATCTACAAGAGAGTACGGTCCCCTACTGTTGGCGAGGTTCTGCAACTTACGCGCGAGGAGAGAAACGATCACGACCGTTTTGCTGTGTGCCAATTTCGATCACCTTTAGCTTAGTCTCGCTCTTTCTCTTCTGTTTGTCGGGTGGCTGGCTATCCACGGTAGCTTGGAGAGTGCGTGGTGCTTCAACGCGTGCCATCTTGTTGTCTCACTAACTCGCAAACACGGCATACACGTTCTTGATACGTCGGCAATTATAACTAGCGGATGCGCCAATTAATTAATACAAAATAACAGGAAGACAGTATGCGCTTATTAAAAATCATGCGCTTAATAACTGTATGTGCCTATTAACCGGTCTCTACGGTATTATTGTTTTCTTTATCCAAATCTCTAGCTGTAAAGTGACCATTATTAACCCATTAACCCCGATAATTACTTCCGTGTACGTGACTGCACTTCCTGAATTATTTCCGCGAATAGCACGCGGTTCGGTAGCCATTTTGTTTCTCCCTGTTAAAAGCCGCGTAAACGCTGTTACGAAGAAGCGAATCAAGGTGCAGGTGGATGAAGGTGTGCTCTTCACGTTGCTGATGTGTCTGGGGAAAGCAAACAATGGTGCAATGTAGGCAGCGCGCTGACAACTACCGATCAGACAAGCGTGTGTATCGAGAAGTCAAGACCGGGCTAACTCTACTTGGTTCGAGCCATTCTGAAGTTGTCATGGACTGCACATTGATCGGTAAGTGGTTTGTAAGTTACAGAATAAACAGAAGTACAGATAAAATGTGGTGGAGTGTGAGCTACAGTATGATATAGTACATGCAATGGATACAAAAATAAGGGTGGGGGGTTACATCAGCCCAAGTAGGGTATGGTAGGACAGGTAGTAGTCAGTGTCCTTCTGTCCGTTATGGCAGAGCCTCTTGTTGCACTGACCACAAAACCAGACTGTCCACCCCTTCTTGCAGTGCTTTTGGTGGATTTGCAGGGGAAGTGGGCGACTGAAATTCTTTTAGGTGGGGGAACAGATGAAGACAGGGGACGGCCAGGTCTCTTTCGGCTGCAGTATTCACCTATAAGCTCCCTTGCTAACTGAGCTCTAAAATCTAGATAAGTAAGGACTTTACTGATACCTCGACTATAACGAGAAAGAATAAATGAGTTTAGAATACATACTTCAACTAAAAACCAAAATATATACTTATATGACTTACGAGACTTCATTCTAACCTGATAGTACTTCCTATACTGATCCCCCCGATCAACTCCTCCCATGCTCTTATTATAGTCAACAATTGCCTGGGGACAGTTGACATCCATTGTGGTTCCATTCCCTTTCTTCCTCCGTACAGTTGTGGTGATGGCTGGGCTGTGTGCTGTTGACATAATGACAACCGCCTTGGTGTCTTGTCAGACAAAGATCACCAGGTTGCCGTCTTGTTGAAACTCAATGTCCCCCCTTGATGGTAGTCCACGCTTTACAGAGGAAACCAGATCAGCAGGAAACATCTTTCGGTTACTTCTGAGTGTGCCAGTGGCATAGATGTTGTCAGCCAGCAACCGACGAAAAAGGGCAACACTAGAAAAAAAATTATCCATGAAAACATGGTAGAATTTGCCCACAAGATCTCTGGTGAGCCTTGTAACTACGTTTCCTCCAAGTCCAACTTCCACATTGCTACCCTGTTTTCCGGTGTACAATTCGAATTGGGAGACATAGCCATTTGTAGCGTCTGCCCTTACCCACACTTTGAACCCCCGCTTCGTAGGCTTTTTAGGCATGTATTGCTTCATAGAGTTCCGGCCTTTGAATGCGATCATGGCTTCATCGATGGACTGATGCCGGTGTGGTCTATAATTAGATTTACAGGCCTCCAGAACACTGTCTACAACAGGACGAATCCTGCAAAGCCTATCGTACTCTGGGTCAGATCGATTGAGTAGGGTAGAATTATCCACGAAATGCAAAAACCTCCAGATCTGAAGAAACCGATCTCGAGTAATTCGGTCAGCAATGGGGGAGTAATGGAAGTAGGGGTCTTTCTTCCAGTAGTCAGCAAGGGACGGAAGCTGGTTGATACCCATCAAGATAGCAAATCCAAGGAAGGCTAGAATGTCGCTCTCGGTCACATCAGTCCAGTTGCCGACTCCATTATCCCCCAGTACCTGTCGAGCATAGAGGTTGGTTTGCTCAACCACTGTAGACATCAATGCCACAGTAAAAAAGAGCCGGAAAGTGCCAAGGATTGAAGGGGTGATGGATACAGCTGGTCCTACTTCCTCCGTAAACGATTGGAGTGTCACGACTTGAGCGGACGACTGCCATGTAGGACCACCGGCATCAGCACTAAACAAAGGAGTGGTAAGTAAAAATATCGTTATGTATGTATGTCTATGGGTATCATTACCCTTGCATTTGTACATGTGCCCATTGCATAGCTTTATAATTTGGATCTTACTGCAGCATTTTGGAATACCTGGAATTGGCATCAACAGTCTGTGTTGCTCTCCTGTTCCCTTGGCCACGCGTCCCTGTACCTCGGCCACGCCTTCCCGTACCTCGGCCACGCCCATGTCCAGTCCTGCCTCTGCTGCCCCTACTCCTTCCTCTGCCACCCCTGCCCCTTCCTCTGGTGCGTCCACGGGCACCACATTGACTCCTACTACCCGCATCATGGAGAGCATCAATGGAAGGGGAGTACGAGTAATGCCACTGGATACGCTAGGTACTGTCATAAGTGCATAATTACTCTTACCTGCTGGGTGATAATCCTTCATCTCTACTGTCCTCACTAGAGCTCTCTGCACTGGAACTAATGGTACAAATGCATGCACATCAAAGTCCGAGCAAGATGCTTCCATGTACAGTGCTTCATATAGCTACCTGGCATCCGAAAGTTCAAATGTATCTTCTCCAGGAGCGGAAGATGAAGAGGGAGGGGAAAGTGGAGATCTAAAGGAAAGAAAGTTCTCTGGTGTGGCTAGTGCTGCTTGGCCTGGACCATTTATGTTGATAACTATTTGTATTGAATATTGGAATCATTTCTTACCTCTCATGCTCGGCAGATTCAGGCTCTAAATCATCATCACTGCCATCACACACTGGTTCATTTATGTCCACATCATCCAGCTCGATATCATCATAATCTACGTCCTCCAGCATCTCAAGGACGTCGTCAGTTGTGTAGTAGGAGTGGGAGGGTCCAGGAAGAGACTCTGCCATGATGTCACGCAAGTGTTCCGCCTACTTCCACCAGGAAGGTTGAGGAGTCTCGTGCCCAAACCGCAAATGAAAAAACGATAGTCGGGTGCAGTGAAGTATCTTGCTTGCTAACGCACTATAGCTTCCAGCTCAGTAGCTGCTAAAGAGACACTATCGCCTGTGTGATCGCGCCCTAGTACCGCCTGGTTCTAATGACCGATCGCGCCTAGAAGTGTTGCCATCTTGTAAGGTAAATTCCATCGCCATGTTTTCATGAGCGGTCCAGCTGACCGACCTGTTCTTGTGTTTATGTGCCAGATTATAGCTGCGCTTCATTGAGCGCGCTGTATGTGTAACCCTTACCCAGCTTTATATTTGTATGTAGTTAGGTGGTTGTAATTCTTTCCCTGTATTGCATGGTGGGGGTGAAGTCGGCTATGTAGCCAAAAAGCTACAATCGGGGTTACGCGGAAATGTGCCAAAAGGCTACTATCGGGGTTAAAGGATTAATAACTATTATTAACTTATGTATGTGTATATGTAATAGGATGGTTTTCTGTGGTATTTGGGATTAATAGCGCGAGTAATGCAGGCAGGAAGGGAATAATAGCGCGAGGCGAAGCCGAGTGCTATTTCCCTTCCTGACTGCATTCCTGACTGCATATATATGGTCGAAATTAGTTTCCGCTCTCCGCGGCGACCGTATATGTATGGTCTTGTAAATATTCATAGCTTACCGGATACTTGCACGCGTTAGGAGCTTCCGAGGAAGCCCCTACTCATCCTGCTACGCAGCGGCAGCTCTGCTAAGTAAACAGCAGCTGTGCTGCACTTTAGGGCGTTCTGTTTTCATAGCTAACTACAAAGGAATTTTATCGCTGTCAATGAGGATGGCAAGGTTTAGTGTGAATGAGGTACTGATGCCGTTAGAAGATGAAGATTCTGATGAGGACTTTGATGGATATTTTGAGTGTGATATGGATGAGCCCTGCTGGAGAGGTAGTGATGATGTAGCTAGCCTCCTGGGACAGAGGACCCAGGCTAGTGATAACAGTGGTGATGGAGAGAGAGATGACGGACATATGAGCGTGGAAGGGAGCAGGAGTGACGTTGATGGACATGAGTGTGGATGGTGCAAGTGGGAGTAGAAGTGACATTGATGGTAGGAGCAGAAGCACAGGGCGAGTTGAAGGTGGCAGAGGTAGTAGAAGAGGTAGCAGAGGTCGAGGTCGAGGTCGTGGTAGAAGTCGAGGGAGGGGTCGAGGTCACAGTGCTTTTGTGAGTGGAAGCACTTCTAGCGACAGCGATGGTCCCCATGCTAGCAGAGGTCGGAGTCGTGGACGGGGTAGTCGAGGCAGTCACAGAGACACTGGTAATCAACAGGATCGTCATGGTGAGAGGATTATTCCTACCATTCCAACCTTCTCTGGAAGTCCTGGCTGCACTCGAGACATGACAGACAAGTCGCCAGTTGACTTTTTTCAACTCCTCATTCCCGATGATTTGCTGCAGGTAGTAGTTGACCAGACCAATCTCTTTGCTCAGCAGTACATCGGTGCCACAGAGCTGCCTCGCTTCTCAAGGGTTCGAGAGTGGGAGAAAACACCGCACAACCTCGCTGAACTGAAGAAGTTCCTTGCTGTGATCATCATCATGGGATGGTCGTGCTCCCCCAGATTGAAGATGCGTGGTCAACAAAGTGGCCCTTTGCTACGACCACCTTCTCCAGCATCTTGAAACGGGATCGCTTCTCCCTGATCCTTCGTTTTCTCCACCTGAACGACAGCACTCATTACATCCCCAAAGGCCAACCTGGGTACGATCCGCTGTACAAGCTGAGGCCGTTCATGGATCCCTTGATTGATAACTTCAAATCAGCATACAATCTTGGCCGGGAGATCGCCATTGATGAATCCATGATCGGCTTCAAAGGCAGGCTGCACTTTATCCAGTATATGCCAAAGAAGCCAACAAAGTGGGGGATAAAGGCCTTCGTTCTGGCGGACAGCAGCGGTGGGTATACACACGCCTGGAGATTGTATACAGGTATAATAATAATTTTGAGCATAATGTATAAGTATACATAAAAAAGGTCAAGGTCAGATTGCAATATCTCCAAACACAGGCCACTGTGGTAGTTCTCTAAAGGATACAGACCTAGAAACCCTCACAGTGGCTTTTCTTTGGAGATACTCGAATAATTTTCACCTTCTGAATGTACGTAGAAGCTTTGTAGTGTGATGGGCTATAATAGGAGTAGAGTCAACATGTAAGCGTCAGTGGGAGATACTAGAATAATTTTGACATTCTAATTACATGTAGAAGTAAGCTTTGTAGTGTGATGGGCTATAATAGGAGTAGAGTCAACATGCATGGCTTTGTAATCTGTTACAGGAAAGGATGACACACTCAACTCCACAAACGGCCTTACCTATGCAGTTGTCTTGAAGTTAGTAGAGGGCCTTGAAAACAAAGGACACCATATGTACTGTGATAACTATTACAGTAGTCCTGACCTCTTCACTGACCTTCGACAACTCGGATTTGGTGCGTGTGGAACCGTCAGGCTGAATCGCCGTGGATTGCCAGAGCGGATCTAGGCACAGTCCACCATGTCCAAAGGTGATGTCCAGAGTGTGAGTAAGGATGGGCTACTCGCAGTAAAGTGGATGGATAAGCGACAAGTCACCATGATCAGTACCATCCATGATGACTCCATGGCTCCTGTGCAGCGGAGATCGAGGTTTGCTGATGGTGGACGTGAGGTTGTCGAGAAACCCAAATGTATACTTGAATACAACCGCCACATGGGAGGGGTCGACTTGTCAGACCAGCTGACCAGTTACCATTCGTTTGGTCATCGGACTGTGAAGTGGTGGCGAAGAGTTTTCTTCCACCTGATCGACACCACCATTGTGAATGCCTACATCCTCTACAAAGAGTCCACACAGTCCACACGTAAGCTCACACATGTGAACTTTCGGGTCGAGCTGGCAAAAGGTCTCCTTCAACAGGCTAGTCATGATGTTGAGGCTCTTTCTCACAACCAGACAACACCATCTGCACGCCGGGTAGAAGCAATACCACCCCCCCTTCGCCTGACAGGGAGACATTTTCCCGAAAAGGTGCCTCCTACTTCTGGTGGCAATCCTGGCCAACTTGAGTGCGTGGTCTGCAGTAGGAAGAGAGGGAGGGGTAGAGTAACTACCACATACAGGTGTAAGACATGCAAGAAAGGCTTGTGTATTATGCCTTGTTTTGAGCTGTACCACACCTGTATCGACCCTACACGACACATTGAACCTGTTACTAGCTAAGTCATCACTACTATCACTTTTCTGGTCACCCTTATTAGTTACATGTAAGTCAATCACTTTTTACTATGCACTTTTTACTGTCCTGTATGTATGCCTCACTGCTCCCAACATTACTGGTCTTGCAAGACAGTATACAGTGACAATCAGACATTCTAGTAGTTTTCCTGGTGCACAGAAGGGAAATGGGTAGTATGGTTATCCAGCAATCTTGAAATGAAACGCTACTAAAAATAAATTATTGAGCGTTTACTTTCAAGCGTTCCATTGCCAGGCTACCACACTCCATGTCACTCTTCAGCGTGCTAATAATGTAGGTAAGCTTTTGTACTTCTTTTGACATGCCTCTAAGAGCTCTTTGACACTGAATGCCATTCAGTTTATAACTACTAATAAGCTCACCTCTTTGGTTGGTGTTTGTAGACTACTAGCTCTCCCGAGACTTCGCCGGTCCTTCTGCTGATGGTGCGCAGGTGGGAGTGTCGATATTGAGAGGCGTGGCCAAGGCGCTTGGATCCAGTATTGGTACCACATCAGGGCCGTCCAGCTGAATGTCGCTATCGAGGTTCCTGAGTAACTCATCGAAGTCTGCCTCAACTTCGGGGTTGGGCTCGATGAAGTCGACGATACATGGGCAGAAAAAATCGGAAAGCCTCTGTCCTGCCATTTCTAACGCTTTGGAACGGTAAAATGAAGGTCAAAAGCTAAAGCCTAGCAACGTAGGCATAGCAACGTAGGCATACCGTATAGCGACAAATTTTTGAGGACCAAAATTTTCGCGGATCGACCTACGGTTAACTTTTCGCGAAATAATTTTCGAGGATCGCGGACAAGGTGGAGCCACGCCTATTTTATTTAACCGCGCCTCAGCTCAGGAAACTTCTTAGCGTAGTGTCGGATGGTTGCAGCCACTCCGTGCTCTGCTGCACGCCTTCCTATTTGCGCCTCAAGCTCGGCAGAAACCTTTGTGTAGGGGCCTCTTTTCCTGCAAAAATTGTGGTCCGCTTATAATTTTCGCGGTTCGAGCGAAAACCGCGAAAATTTTACTCCTCCAAAATTCGTCGCTATACGGTAGCAACCGTCGACAAATCACGTTTGTATATCGAATTTTTGTCGAGGAAGGTCGATAATACTAATCCTATTGGTCAATACCTGTAGTATATCAAATTAATACTTACGCTTGTTATAGAGCAATTCTGTTGTAGTTATTATAGACATTGGATTATATACTTTGTTATACCTATATACCTTATAGACATATCTTGTATCATTATATATGTAATACTTATGGTCATTATACTTATCTGTATGTTATACTTCAGTATAATATTGTTTATGCCAAAAAAAGCACTGAAACGTAAATAACTGTAATTAAATTACAAAGGCAATGAACGTAGCATCACATGACTTCCGGGTTACGCCTACTCTGACATAAATTTGCCACACTGGCATCTCCGACAGCTGTAACCAATTTGTACAAGCCTAGCCCATACCACATACCCAAGCCACACCCACAACTATTTTCAGTGGGTGTGGCCTATGGACGAGGCAAGCTACACCCAACAGAAATTAGTTATTCACGTGAGAACATGCTTATTTGTACAAGCCTAGCCTGTACCCAAGCCACACCCACAACTATTTTCAGTGGGTGAGGCCTGTGGACGAGGCAAGCCACACCCAACAGAAATTACGTGATAACTTGCTTATATTATGTACAAGACTAGCCTGTACCCAAGCCACACCCACAACTACTTTCAAGGGGTGTGGCCTGGGGACGAGGCTGGCTAGCTCAAGCCACACCCAACAGAAATTGACCAGTCACTGCACTGTATAGAATTTTATGTAAATGTACATGTGGATAAACTTAACTTACGTGCTGCTTGGTATGACATAGTATTATGTACTAAGATCAGCACAATAGCGCTGCACTTGCCGTGACATGTAAAAAAGATGTAGGGATGGGGCTATGTATGTTGAACTTTGTGTTTATGCTATTCCTACACCTTTTTTCAATGCTTTTTTGCACTTCCATCCCTACATCTGTTAAAAAAAAATTGAAGCGCTTTTTTGTAACTTGTAATATATATTAACTCTTTGCACGCGAAGTGCAGGAAAACATGCACGCATTATTATGTTAGACTACGCGAAATGCAGGAAAACACGCATCCGGTAATTCCTGAGTATTATAATCACATTACACTAGATAAGTCAGGCTCTACGTACGCTATGGGGCAGCCTAAGGCTGTCTCAACCACAACTGCTTCGTTTCTCGCCCCCTCCGCTCCCTGGTAGACAATCTGATGGCTTCAAACAGGTGAGAAATTTGAAGCACTCGACGCGGTCGGGAATTACCTGCTCAAGCCGGCTGTTAACGACACTTCATCTTAGGTATGGCTTTGTATAGGCTTACTAAGCTTGTTAAAGCCTTTACACACGCTTTTCAGGTACAAATAAGCCATCTGGAGGTTGTGTAATTCGAAATTAATCACAGGCACGCTGTTATTTAATTAATGACGCGTACACGCCCATCATGACGTAATTTTACGTTAACATAATGCATGCAAGTATTCTAGTTGAATTACTAAAATTAATAATCTCTAGCTCTCAAGCTGGGGATGTCAAGTACCCAGTGATGATGTATACATCTTGTCAGGATCACTGCATGCTTTATATACGATGCATGCTATTTAATTCAACGATGAAAATGAACACCATTTTTCTAAAGATAACATTGTGATGCTAAGGGAAGGAGGGGTAAGGGCCCAGATATGGAAATGTATGTACTGTGCTACCATGGCTAGAAATGTACAAATTACCCTGCTTGACATCCTTGTAGACAGCAAGAAGGCGTATGTATTATTGCTGTATGTCGGGATCATGAGCAAAATAGTTTGGAGATGCGCCATTATCCTGACACCTCTAAGGTGAAACCACCAGAGTAGCTAAATAATCTAGTCAAGTCTACCAACTCTCTGATGCTCAGGTGATTGTCTCAGATGATAGCTACATTGAATATTAAATATTATCATGGAGTACGGTAGTACTCCATATATAGGGATGGCTCCAAAATAAATGGCTGCCCCATTGCATGTGTACAAAGTGATACGTTCAAAACTCTGCCCAAGAATTAGTCATAATTAGTCATAGGCTTTTAGGGACCATACCTGTCATTCTCGAGTGTTTTCAACATAACAAGACTGCTACCGCTAACAGAGCATCGCTGAAGTGCCAAATCGGCAAGTCGCTAAATCTGCAAATCGTTTTCAGTCTTCTTCCGAGACCAAGCAGTCGAATGGCCAGTGTCATAATTTCCGGCTTTTTATTTGCAAACAGGAAGTAAAAAAATGGCGGAATTTGTAAAAAAACGATACTAGTAGCGTTTAGCTTTTTCGTTGTTTCTACAGCGTAAAAGAGTCCTGGTAGCATGATGAAGCTAAGTAGGTGTAGTGATACTATACAGAAGTTCAGCCAATACTAGCAGATATCGAAATAAGTCACCAAAAATGCGGATAAACATGGCGTCCTCTTGTGCGACCTGGATGGATCTTCCTGTCTCTACCAAAGTTGGGCTTGGACACACTCAGGTTTGTGCCTGTAGTAAAGGGGAGGGATATACTTTCGATATATTATATAAAAAGTATCACTGCTAGTGTAAGAAAGAAACGGCCCCAGAATTTAATATCATGGCACATAGCTCATACACATTAAGCTTGTATGGACACAGTTTGTGTGTGTATTAAGCCACATGGAGGCTTGCTCTCTGCTTTTTGAGTAGGTTGTGATTTAATAAGTGCTGTGGAAAAAGTCTTCACAAAGTCACAGCCGTGTAAGTAAAGTATGGATCCATGTTGGCGACGCTTTCACTGAAGGATCCAAAATATAGGTGCATGTAGCTGGGATAAAAGCCAACGTGTGCTAGGAATGTGCGTGGCACCACCACCCATGTAGAGACTAGCATTACTCTGCACTTCCCGAGAAACAGTGGTAAGCAGTACTGCCTGGTCAACTAGGTGGTCATTCACAAACAGCTGCAGGTCATGTCCAGTCAGAGTGTGCATGCAACTGGCTATAAATTTTGGTAAACACCATTGAGAGTGCTGCCTTCTGGACATGGTTGAGAGTCAGGGCCCTGTTTCTGCTGCACTTGACTGATAATACTGCTTGTAACAAGTTAGACAAATCTGCCTGTCATGATGTAGCTGTTGATGATCACAAAATTAATACTTTCCATGTGGGTGTTATTAAGGTCAGGTTCTGGACAGTAACTGGTAAAAGTCTCACCTCTTTTTGGCTTTGCTCCACAGGATACACACTGCTGACTGGTATGAAGCTGTGTGCATAGGGCATTGCAGTGATCCCAGCATAGTCCAATAGACACTTTACTGCGTTCACATTGTTTTGTGCATGGGTAGCATATGCATGCATTTTCGGGAATAGAGGTGTTTTGAATTCTGGATATTAGAGCTGTACTTCAAGTGATGAAGAGCCGTAGCAGGTTTATACAATTAGCTTCCTTTAATGTTCTTTCAACTAAACTGATAATTTAATGTGGGGAGTACCAAGGATCACAGGATCATTGGATTGGACTACTCTACTATATAGCCTTGAGTAGCTGTTATGTGTTTAACTCTGTAACTTGACACAGGCATGCAGGCCTACCTTGAAGTCTCATTAATATGCACATGACTTGTGACCCGTCCTTAGAAGTTTGGACACCCATAGCTGGCCTGATCTGGCATGGTATAGAGGAAAAGGCATTTTCGACATTTTATGCCAGTCCCATAGTCCAGTCCACTAATCCGTTAAAAAAACCAAGTATCACCGAGTATTAATAATGACCTTTTTTCTCTGATTTTATAACAGTGTCCAGGAAAGCTTCCAGAGCCCTTCCCCATTCCCGACTTTAGAATCTCAACCCAGTATAATTTCCTGCAGAAGTGCATTGGGGATTACGACCGGAAATATGTGGTTCGAACTTGGGCTACAGTTTTGTGTACATATGTCACCTGCCCATCCATGAAGGACTGAGTCTGTGGCCAAGGCAGTGTTTGAGCGTTACGCTTTCCTGAAGGAATATGTAAGTTGCTTGATATATACAATGCTAGACTAAAATAGAATCTATATCATATAAAATAACATCTATCTACTGGGAATCCTGACAAAAATGTATGACAAGTGCCAAAATATCATCAGAAAACCATCTGGCTCTGATGCTCCAAGTACAAAACAGATGAAAATTGATAAAACACCTCACCATTACCCCTCTCATGCCATTGCTTCCAAAGATGCAACTTCCAATGCATGCAACATGCAGTTACTGCAGCAGGAATCAAGCCAAAGCCCATACTGCAGACTCTTCAAGAACTGATTCGTCAAAGATTTTTTATGCGCCACCGGTGGATACTCGATGTTAAGTCCATATCTGAAATCTGCCTAAAGTACCCTCCCCTCTCCAAACCAGCACTGGTAATAATCTCGTAAGTCCTCGAGCTATTATAAAACCATAGTACATCCATGTATTTAGGCCATCTTATGTTAACTCCTTTGCTTAGTAGCTTGAGTGACCTAAAGGATAAGAGGAAAGGAGGAGGGATCCCATTAATAGGTAAAGTATTAGCAACAAAGTAGGAAGGGTCTGGCTACGTGAGGCTAGTACATTTTGGTGAGATAGCTACCAGAGTGAGGATTACTGCTGGACCACTAAAGTGGAAATGTGTTGCGAAGTGCATTCTTGAGACCATTCTCTGCACTCTCCCACAATGGCTGCTGCGCACCTGTGGCTCAGTGGCCTCACAGCCTCTCCAACAAACACCCCAATCCTGGATTCACCACTGCTTTGTAATACTGGAATGCTATAGCCTCGTTCTTAGGCCCACGTGTTGTGAATTTCACTTGAGCGTAGCTGTGGGCCTAGTACATTTTCTCACGTGTGTGACGGGTAGGGTAGAAGGGTGAATTTTAGCATGGGCAAATACAGACAGCTACCGTTCTTACACAACCAAGGTATGCAATTTAGTACTTTGTAAATAATGTAGTATTTTTGTGAATTGTGTATGGCCAGATCTTGTTACAGTCAGGTTGTACTCCTTAATGTGGAACTTAGTCAAATGGGCCAACTCAAAATTGGCCCATGACACTCAGTATCAATTAAATACAGGAAAGTATCATCATATACAGTCATAAGAATGTGCACAATGTTTACACAAATTTATGGTTTGATCACTATCTGCATCCACAAACCGTACACAGAAGGCAAGTTGTTGTACGTTATGTGATGTCACTTCATCTGTCATGATGCTATAGTACCTTGCCTGTTTGATTTCCTTCACAATATCACGTAGTATTATGTGTTTGGCCATGACCTCCAGCAATTCATTCTGTGTCTGTGGTGACATGTATGTAACACACTTCATTGCTGGGGTATGCAGATGCTTATTCAGCGTTTCATTGTATTTGCCAATCAGTTCAGGGGACTTAAAAAGTTTCCAGGGTTGCCTGGTGTGTTGATACTCTCCGAGTCTCCACGTAGAGCAATGCACTGTTTAGCACAAAACAAGATAGCTTCTGCCACACACTGCCTATTCTGTTCAATATTTGCTGCTCACCCCTTGTCTATAAGAGCCACCACTGTTGTGTCAGGGTGGTCCACTTTCCGAGTAAACACATTGGCTAAGTGCAAGGCCTCTTGGTCCTTGCACTTTTCCGACTTTTTATGCCATGTACGGAATGGGTGGTTCACAAACTGGCCCTTGTTGGTGCGATTTGTACAAAAGACACAGGCAATACAAAAGGCGCCATCTAAAAGTATACTATACACCATCCAGGGGTATTCCTCTCGCACGCTTCCCTGGAAACTACGATTACACCCTCCAAGATATGTTGTAGGGAATACATAGGAGCTTGATGGTTTGTTATGGTGCTTCAGAAGCGTGTACCTCTCTCCAGTGGATAACAGTTGAATTGCCGTGTCAATATCACGTGGGGACATGGTAGGTTTTACAATGCTTCCTACGTCATTGGCGGAGGTTTGAAGCACATTGACACTCATGTCAGCTTCACTGCATCCACTAGATGGCACTGGACAATCTCTAAATCCCGATAGACAATCGCTGGATGCGCTCATACCTAGCACACTGTCCCGGTCTTCACCTCCGACAGCCAGAACGTCTGGCTGGGAAGTTTGACACTCCAAAGCCGCATCAGTATCGTCTATCTTTTTTTTCTTGGGTGGCAAGAAATTAAAATGGCTGGTGCATGCACGAGACTTACCACGCGAATGTAGGGGTCGATCGGAACGGAACGGAGTCAAACAGGAGAGCCGGAGTCGAAGCTACGCCACACTTAGATTAGTGTTTAGCGGAACTTATGCTGTCCTGCGGGGGGGTTCGTCCGAACCCCCCCAGCCTACGGGCCTGATGTACATAAATAATTGTTCCAATGAGGTGAAAACCATCGCTGCAGTAAAATCCTCGGCAGTGTTGTTGTCTACAAAGACAAGGAAGAAAGTTGATGACAAAACTTGCATTCCATTTTTACTAAGGCATTGTCCAGTAAGTTATGTAATGATATGTAATGACTAACTCATTGCACTTGGAAGACTACATACGTGGCCTGTATTGTTGTAGCCCATGAGGCCACATACATCACTAATACTGCAATATGTGATCATTTAGTACTCCAAAGTACATGTACCTATCTCACAATCCTGCTGAGATATTGAGGCTAAAGCATGTGCCTCATGGGCATTAAAACTTTCTAACCAAAATTTGACCACAGGATCAGCTAGGCAGGGTGACTGTGACAACCTTTGAGTACTTAAGAGTGTTTATTAGGGCCAGACGGAGAGCTTTTTTGTATAACTTGTGGGTTGCTAGAGTTATGTCCCTGTAATATAAAAAAAATTGTGAGTTTTCGCGCGCTACAGTGGTTACAGCTGTTATTTCTCTGTAATATGGTAATATATCGGTAACACTTGTATTCTCATGGTATATGTATAGATACATGAAATAATATTGTTTAATGTTCATACACAACACGACAAAGCAAGGCAATGCAAAAAAACAACAACAAAAAACAACAAACCAAAGCAGAGCAAAAGGAAAAAGGCAATATATTTAGAATAAACAAACCAAACAAATACTAATAAAATAAAACAATACAAGACAACAGAAAATAAAACTAAAATTAAATAAAATATACAAAAGGCAGAACTAGAAAAAGTCCTCCAAGTCTGAAGCATGGCCGACAGAACCCAGAACGGAAGCAGCGTTACCTCTCTGAATGGCAACCGAGAGGCGCTGGAGGAGGTAGTTGTGGGATCTGGCCTCTCCGGTGACCTGCCCAAGACGTTGGCCCAACTCTTTCAAGAACACTCTGGTTGTAGGCCCAATGGCACCCGAGGTTTCGATGGCCACTGGCACAAAAGTGTGGCAAGTGTCCAGGTGGCAATATTTGTCACTTTTCTTCTGTTCAGCCTGTGCTGCTACAGCTCCTGCTTCGCTGGTGGCATGGGCAATGTAGGATGGGGCGAAAGTGTCCGGGCAAGTCGCATCCCACACCAGGAGCTTGCCATTCTTCCAAGGCACTAATGAGATTCCATCAGGACGTTTCCCGTCAGAGCGGAATAGGCCTGAGGGCTCTAACCTTGAGGGAACCCTGGCCGAGGACAATGCTCGGTGGATGATGTCGTTAAGAGCAGCGTGGCGATGGTGGCGGCCCTCACTCCAACGACAACTGAGACCATGAGTGGCAAGATGATCCACGACAGCGCCACAGTGATGACAAGTGTGGGGCCTGCAGAGAGAAGAGCCTAGTCGGAGGCCAACAGCCACCCGGATGGTGTTGTTGTCCATGCGTAGTCCCAGAGATGAGATGGGAGGAGCGTTCAACCAGACGCCAGACTCTCCAGCTGAAGCGGCAAGAAGGCGGGCGCGGGAGGTGGGGTCAGGGGCATTGTCAAGCAGGGCATCAGCCACAGCAGACACCTTAGGGGTATCCCAGACTTTCTGACGGTGTGATGCAGAACCAACAGGAGGGGACTGATCATGGCCTTGGGACCACAGGAGTAAAGCATCATCCAAGTTGGGCAGTGGCGTGTTCTGGAGATGTGGCGGAAGGATGTCGTGGACGAGGTCGGAGGAGCCAGCAGCAGAGGCCAAGAAGGCAGAAGGTGCCAGCTGAACTGCACTCCGGATACCAAGACCGCCGAACTTTACTGGTAGCGATGCCTGAGTCCAGGCAGGATCATCCTCATTGAAGTGAGTGTTGGTAATGCCGCTCAAGATGGATCGGAGCACAACATCATAGCTCTTGAGGTTGGAAGAGAGAAAACATGGTGACGTTCTAAGGCTGTACAGAAGTTTTGGAATGGCGAAGGAGTGGCGGAGGAGGAGGATAGTCTCTCTCCCATGGTCTCCAGCAGGTGGATTTTTTCACAGATCATGTTAGAGATGGAGCCAACATCACCAATCGGGGAACCCAATAAAGTGGCACTCATTGGGTCCACCACACGGGCACCTGGAAGAGCGGATAGGATGGCCTCTCTGGTAGCCGAGTCTCCGCAGATCACCTCAGACTTCCGCTGGTTCAGGTGCAAGCCAAGCCCCGTGGCCACATGCTCCACCACCTCAAGGTCATCCAGGGCATCATCCACATTGCCCCCAAGAGTAACATCGTCTAGGTAGCATAGACACAGTTCTGACTTGAGCTGAGAGCAGAGCCGGTGGATGGACAAACAGAAAAGGAGAGGTCCCAGGGGATCTCCTTGCTGCACCCCCTCGGAAGATTGCAGGATCTTGTCACCCCAAAAAAGGGAGGATGGTGAGGAGTATGCCGAGTGAACAAATGGGAAAAGCTCTGGAGCCAAGTCCTGCACAGCCTCCAGCATCTTGTCTCTCCGCACTGAGTTGAATGCATTCCTGAAATCCAGCTTCAGGAGTACATGGTTGGGGTTGAGATTGAGGAGGTACAGTCTCGCAGCATGAACGGCCGCCTCACACCCCCCCCTGATGCCATATCCGAGTTGACGGGGGGCCAGTAGAGATCCCATATCCTCCATCACTTTGCCTCCAGCAACCTTAGCTGCGAGGCGGCGGAGGGTGCAGCCGATAGCGATAGGCCTAACACCGCCATCCTTCTTCTCCAGGGCGATTAAGGTGGCACCGAAGAAATAGGGGCAAATAGACGGTGGAGTCTTGCCTTCAAGCACCAGCTCGAGGAAGGATGCAAGGGCAGCGAGGAGAGATTGACCCCCAGCATTAGCAGAGGGACTAATCAAATCCTTGAGGTGTTGGGGCCTCAGACCATCCGGCCCTCCAGCAGAGCCATTGGGGAAGGATCGAATAGCACGAGCCACGTCTTCCACAGGCACTGAGATGGTGTGAGGTGGGACCTCGGACAGTGAGGGGATGGACGTATCAGGATGAGGGGAGGGATGCTTCTGCTGGAGAGAGGTGAAAGTCGAATCACTCCTGTCAGCAACAGTGTCCTCAGAGCAGGCCAGTTTAACAGCTCCCCTGAAGTCCCCTTCCTCCAGTTTAGCGGACACTCGGAAAGCCAAGGACCTGAGGGGATCATGAGATAGGTTCTTGGATCTTGACCTGGCAGATGGGTAGGGAGTAGGATCGGCCTCTTCACAGACTTGCCTGTTCACAACTGACGCCAAGGATCGACGACGGCCTCCCCTTGATGGAACCCGGAGGCAACGGGAACTAAAACGAAGGAGGCGGTCCCATGAGGCGTGGTCATTGGTTCTGACCACGGCTTCTAGGATCGTAGCAAGCTTCGCCCCAGAAGACTCTCTGGAGGCTCGAGGGATCCGTTTTAAGATCCTCACAGAAGGCCTGGGGGGTAGGGCAGCCACTGGTTGAACTTGAGAGGGTTGCTGGGTCGAAACTCCCTCCTCCTCAGAACCACGTAGACGGCTGGGCGACCCTTGAGAAGACGACGAGACTTGAATTGCTGGCGGTTGGCAAGAACCGGGACAGCGAGATTGAACTGGACCATGGGTTCGAACTAACCCAGTTGTTGTGAGGGAAATAGCTCGACGGCAGACGGCGCAGACGGTACAGGACGTTATAGGCGTCAGAGCACTAGTCTCAGCCATTGTTTGGTTGGTGTTGCCAACCTCTAAACTATTCATAGGTTGTGATAGTCACCCTGTCTGGTTGACACTGTAGTCAAATTTTGGTTAGTGCCCATTAGGCATACCAGCTGCAGCTTCAATATCTCAGTAGTTTTTTAAGATACATATACTTTGGAGTGCTAAGCAATCACATATTGTAGTAATAGTGCTGTAAAACATAGGTAGCTATGTGGTATAGATGAAGAGATATTCAACCACAAGCATGCTATAAGGGTGGAGCTATAAGTGTTGCCGTACAACCAAGTACTTATTGCAGATTCTCCAAGCCAGTAACGAGGAAACTTGTTATTAGCCTATGTGAAAAATACTCTAGCCTGGTACCCAGGCCTTCACATCCAGCTTTCATTTGCCCACGGACTAGTAGAGCAGGTGTGCATGCCAGTTTAATCAGCTCCGCATTATGTAGTACACACATATCTGATCTTTAGTAAATGATTAGATAACCACATGTAGTTTCTTGTGACTATTAATGGTAACATACATATCAAAAATTCCTGTCCTCCAATGCGGGTTTGCATGCCCCATTCCCCCAAGAGTAACTGAATATTCCTTCTCTATAACATCTGTATCCTACTACCTGCATTTTGCCATCCAAGAGTCTGTATTATGAAGTCTTGATTAGCCTCATACCCAGGTTTCAACCATGGAGAAAAATCGAGAGTAACTTTATTCCATGGTTGCGAGATAAAATCTGAAGCATTGCAAGAGACGTCCTCTACATGTAACTGCAGTGTGTGCAGTCTGCTAATACCGGCAAGTTTTACCTGTAACACTCCTGATGTTACACACACACTCACCCTCTCCTACAATCAGAATCAAGTCTTATCCTGGGGAGGGGAGCCTATGGGAGGCCGGAAACAAGGCTAAGGTTTCCCACTAGGTTGGTAGCAGGTTACCATGAAAAACGTTTTTTCTCATTTTTAAAAGCCCAAAGATCATGGTTGGCACACTACTTGCCCTTCTGGCTCATAGATGACACCTATAATCACATACTGTATACATACTTACCTCTGGGAGGGAATTGTGCATTCCATACTATAGTTGCCATTACAAAATCTGTAATCACATGGCCGAGTGTCTGCAAAACCTTAATAGAATGATGTCACTTCCTGAGGGAACTTACAATGCAGCTGTGGAACAGATTGTCTCATCCTGCGCAGCTTCAAGCGAAAGTGCTCGGAGTATCCATAGCTGGAATAATTAGGGTATAGCTTTTTCTTCAATTGACCCCCCTCCCCGAAACATAAAAGATAATTTGGTAATAAACATTTACACACACCACACATATACAGTGGCAAAAGGGAACAATGCTATCTTGTAGCTAGATTGGTCTCACTTCTCCTGATGCCCATGTACAGATAAAGCAGTATGAAACTAGAGGTATTCCAAGAACACATACCCCACACTCCAGAAGGTGGCTACAGATGCTGCCAGTTTGTGAAGAGTCACTAGATGGCTGTAAAAGACACATTTTAGAAGCAGCAGGCATAGTACTTTCATCTGGTATACATACCATGGGCGGAAGTATGATTTTTAGACCGAGTAGGCAGAGGCTGTGAAGCAGCTGAGTTACCGCGCGAAAGGTGGATAAATTTTGAGCTTTTTACCAGCCGGGCATGTGCTTCGCTGGCTGGTCCTAACATTGCTTTCACGTTTTGCGTCTGTGTGTTTGTGTGTGTGTGTGTGTGTGTTCGTACGCAAATATCACGTGCGCTAAATTACGTCATATACTATACTATACCACTATAGCCACGAGCACAGTGGAAGCAGTTTGTAGGCTCAGTAGCCCAAGGTACGTCAAGCCAGGTTAGCTTTGTGTTGCCTGGACGGCGAAAGAGTGGTAGGTAGCGATGATAGTTCTATCTTGGCAAGATTTGCTAACTGGAAGCGCACAACGAAATTACTGTGTCAGCACTTTCGCTGGAAGCTCTAACGTTACATGATGAGACTGTCTGATCCATTCTACAGCTGCATTAAGCTAAGACTAACCTGTTGCTGAACACAACCTTCAGTTGAATGATTTGTGTAAAAAAACACCCGGCTGGTTTTTAGATATCAAATATCAACCTTGTTTTATAATCTTCAGGAAGCGCTATCGTTGCACAAGCTAATTTTTGTCAGAAATACCAGTAATGTTTACTTGATCACAATATGAGTGCAGAGACTGTACATTATGTGGGGAGGGATGGGATAATCCTGACTGTGACAGTTACTTTTGAAATGGTATAGAAATTCACCGATGTCCTGACCGGTCCCACACTTGGAGCACACTTTGTCAGGGGAAGGAGTGCGTTCATGGTTGATGAAGCCAACTGCTAGAGAGTCCAGACGTTCATCTGACATTGAATTGCGACACCAGGTCTTAAGACGTCTCAGTGAGCTGAAGGATCGCTCACAGGAGTGGGATCCAATGGGAAGGCTAAGGATGAGTAGCAGAATGGCATGTATGTTTGGATAATAAGTGCAGTTCTTTTCAGCAAGCGTACGGGCAAAGAGCAAGCTTTGTGTATTTCTGTCGTCGCCATCATCTGCCTCAGTTGTGTGCACTCTCCATGTGCTCACTTCATTATTAGGTTCTGACAGGTGATGTAGTACACTTTAAAATTCTTCCTTAACTTTGCCACTGTCTCATCAGATAGGAGACCAAGCTTAAACGTTGCCAGGGAGGAGATATGTTGCAAGTAGTGCACCTTCCAGCTCTTTTAAACACCTTGTTTTGAGATGATGTTCTTTCTGTACACCTTTGCTTTACTCGACATGGCACACTCATTTTCTATACCACGAAGTACTGATGGACAAGTACGAGCGTACATCTGGTCCAGGTGGTGTTTGCTATTTCCGTGGGCGAACAGAAAGAACATCAATGAAACCCCAATGACCCATCTGCCAGTCCTACGGAACTGACTTACATGTGAAGTCACTAGATAGTGGCTCTACCTCGATGCGTACTGAAGTAGTAGCTGAACCGTCCAGTGATGCGGAATTTGAACCTGAGGATGAACAAGGTTAGCAATTTACAGCCACTTCTGTACACAGTTTTCATCCTGGCTTGAGAGTAGTGAAGACTAGGGGGTATTCAATAATACTTTTCCAACTTCCGTACATAATTGTCCTGCTCCCAAATGTAAGAAACCAAAGCATGAACCACAGGAGCCAAAGAAGAAGGATAAAGGTAAGATAAAGGCAGAGAGAGCAATGGAGAAGGCAACCGAATCATTATGGAATATCAGCTTGAAGTGGGAAGAATGATGGAGGAAGGACAGTGAATTGGAAGAACAGCGCAGAAGGGAGGACCGGGAGCATGAGCTGAGGATGTTTGAGGTGCTTGGGCGAATGATGCAGGCAAGTTACTGACTATACCCATACAGTGACAGCGGCCCATCCCTTGTCCCAAACGATACATACGACTCATTAAGTATTACACAGAGAGTAGTTAGGTCCGTGTATGTTGGTATAATTCGATTTTCGTTTTGTTGATACAAAACTAATAGTGAAATGGCGTGATCGCGTGTCTAAATCGGTTTTGTGCACGCACGCACAAATGGAATAGTGACACTTCCGTACCGTAATTCCACTATTCGTTTTGTGCCAACAAAACGAGAAGTGGATAAAGCGGCGCCATAAGCCGTTTTGTTGGCTAGTGGAGAAGAGAGACCTCTCGTCGCCAATCGCCGATCCTTGCCTTGCATCATCTCATTCAGTATTTCTTTTTTTTACCACACATTATTTTTGATGTTGCTTTGCCCTATACTTGTTTGTTGGCCAGTTCAGCCATACATACCCTCTATGTACATACCTGCAGTACACAAACCCATTCACCCCCAGCCCCACCCACGGTTTAGCCCAAATATTAGGATAGGTTTGAATCCAAACTACGCCCAATGTACTCATGAGTTACTTCACTGTACCATAGTGCCTACCGTAGAATCGGGATAGTAGGCACCGGTGCTTACTTTCGAAATTAGCAGCAGGAATGGGTGCTAACATTCGAGGGGTGTCTACTTTAATGGGGTGCTTACAATCGCGTGAATATATGGCGTAGCGGTATAGCTGCTGTGGCTGCCTTTTGTACTACAGGTACGACCATTACACTTGTGGGTTTGGCTCTAGGAAAGATTCATTTCTAGATTGGCTCATTACAATGCAATGAATACCTAATAGGCAGTGATGCACAGCTGGCAAGAAGCACTACAACTACTGTGAAGAAGGCGGTGCTGCAACAATGTTGTATGCATAGTTTTCATGAATTTTATTATACCATTGACCTTACTCATCAATCGCACTGTTCTGCGCGCACTTGCTGTTTGCTCGTGTGCTCTCCGTAGGATAGTGAAGCTTCCAGTTGTAGAAGGCAGTTTTTCCTGGTAAGTGCTGTAGTCTCTCTCTGTTGCTACACTACTTTGGTTTGGGTGCCTATTATTGTAGGGTGCTTACTTTCGTGCGGGTGCCTATAAACGGGAGGCGGTTGTAATTCAATTGGGTGCTTATATTCATAGGTTACTTTCTATGGGTGCTTACTATCCTGATTCTACGGTACCTTTCTAACCTTTCGTTCGTTCCGCCTCACTCGGCATGTGATATACGCCCCGCCCCCGACGATGAAGCCCCACCCACCTTCTCGATGTCCCAGAACGATCTTAGAGAAGTACCGACCTACCTTTGGTTTCGGATCGGCGATTGGTGACAAGAGTTCTCTCTTCACTAGCCAACAAAACGACTTATGGCACCGCTTTCTCCACTTTCCGTTTTGACACAAAACAAATAGTGGAATTACGGTCACTATTCGATTTGTGCGCGCGTGCACAAAATGGATTTAGACACGCGATCGCGCCATTTCACTATTCGTTTTGTGTCAATTATACACGGACCCAGAATCAGGGAAATCTCTTGTTGAAGAGGCTTTTAAAAAAGCCGGTCTATTAGCAGCTGTGAATGTTGAAAGACAGAGCAGAATTAGGGAAATCTCTTGTTGAAGTAGTGGCTTTTAGAAAAGCCGGTTTGGGCGGTTTCGGTAGTGGCTTTTAGAAAAGCCTGTTGGAAAGTGACCAGACTATCGTTCTTCTCCAAGGATGTTTTACAAGGTCATCTAATCCATGGAGCCTAACCGTCTCTGCCAGACCACTCCTGCTCACAAACCAGCACCATGAAGTATCTATAATAGGCAGCAATAGCTGAAGTCCCTCTTTGCCATATTATGCGCTTTAGTTATGCCCCACCGCCACCGATGAAGCCCCACCCACCTTCTCGATGTCCAAGAACGGATCTTAGAGAAGTAGCGACCTACCTTTGGTTTCGGATCGGCGATTGGTGATGAGATCTCTCTTCACTAGCAAACAAAACCTTTGCTGTAGTGAATGTGATTTCAACTAAACATCCCAAAAAGCATTGTGCAGTCTCATGCCCAGGCCTATTCTTTGGTAATTCACATCAACTCTTTACACTCTCAAAGCTATGATCCTAGCTAGCCACAGAAAAACTACTCTCTAACCATCCAAGGCTAAGGGATGCATACGGTCGACTAAAAGGAAGATGGCAATGCTTGTCCAAGAGAAATGATGCTGACGCCATGTAGCCTTGTACCCAAGCCTCACCCCAGATTTTATATTATCTTGCAGCTGTGGAGAAGACATGTACATTGGATGCCTGGGTGGGTTAACTGATTATACGCGAAACATTTAGCGCGCACCGCTATATTACGGTAGCAGAATTAATCGTAATGTAGAAATAGTTTCACAACCTCATGACAAAAAACTGTTTGTAGCTTCTGAACGATGCAATATGGCTAGAAGGAAGGTATTACTAAGGTGATGCGTGGTTCCAGGGCTATCCATCGGTGCCAAGAATGCCGGGCTACCTCCATCGATGGCAATGATAGCGCACTTTATGCCAGAAGGTGAGTTAGTCTTACTAGCGGTAGGCACTACCGCCCGACCAGTACCCGTTTTATCTATCATACAAGCGATAGAATAGACGAGTATTGGCGAGGCCAATGCATGTGCTAGTGTACAGACGTTATAGCTTTCTATCTATGATAGTAAAAGTACACAGTAGAACGACCTAAGCTTGGGAGTACAGATACCAGAATTTACGAAAATCTGGGGCACACTAAGCTAAACGCCTGAAAGTTTATGGGCCACTTTTGTGAAAGAAATCAGTGATGGGCAGGAAATCTGTAATTTAGGAGTCTCTGGACCAAGACAAAGGGCTCTTAAGTGTGCAAGACAGGAGGGGAGTCGGTAAATTATGGTAAGAATTGTTTTAGCTTCCATGAATCAGGAAGTCTGATAGCATTTTGTAGGCTGTTAGGACAATAGACAAGTGCATATGATATATGTTAGTGCATAAGTAGTCAAGTGTGAGTTCTAGGCCAGGGGATAAAAGATCCACACTTTTCTGCCGAGGGATGTAGCATTTGAGATCTCGTAGTTCCCTGCCTGTATGCCACTTTAGGAAGCAGTCCTCTCGGGGATCACCACTGTGACACAGCCACACCTCGCACTCCCTGCAAAACCAGGTGCTGTCTTTACGGCTGTGACTCTCTTTGCAGTGAGCACACCGTCCTCGCTTGAACTTCGTGTTCTGTGATTCACCAGGAATCCTTATCGGAAAGTGGCGCAGAGGAAGAGTGGTGATCTGAGATGGCCTGCGACCAGCTCGTCGACGACTGCAGTAATCACCCATGAGCTCTCATGCCAGCTGCAGTCGGAACTCCTTCAGGTTGTTATGGACGTTTTCTGGGCAGTTCTTCTGGAGAACATAAAGCATTTGTAACTACCACGTCCAAAAGGAAGGAGATGTATTTGTAGAACTGTCTACTCTTGGTTCTACAGGTGTAGTACCCATGAACCTGGTTTCGACGATCCACACCCCCGGTGTACTTATTGTACAAGAGGATGGACTCAGGGCAACGAACAGGAGTACGGGTGTGGTCCTTCTGTCGCCGGAGAACTGATCCTGTTGAAGATGGCTGGGAGTTGCTGAACATTGCCATCACGACCTTCCTGTCCAACCAGGCGCACGCACTAACACCACCTTTCTGGACCATCTGAGTCTCCTCTATTAGGAAAGTTTATGTGTGGTTGCATACATAGTTATGTGTGAGCGTGTGAGTGTGGTGTGAGTGTGTGGATGCATAGATATGTGTGTGTGCGTGTGTTGTGTGTGTGGATGCATACATGTGTGGTGTATGTGGATTGTGTGATGTGCATGTGTGGATGCATACATAATTATGTGTGCGCGTATAAGTGTGGTGTGTGGATTGTGTGGATGCATACATGTGTGCACGCGTGATTGTGGATGCATTTGTGCGTGGGGGTGATGCATATGTGTGTGTTGTGCGGGTGCTGATTTATGCATGTAACTCTCCACTTAGTACTCATACTAATCTAGGAATCTATTCTTTATAATATTATGTGTTTCACCTTGTCGGTGTTTCACCTTGTCGCCTACTTCAGTGTCGGTGGAAAGCCCTTGCGGTCCTTCCTTGCTGTTCCGCAAGGGTAAACGCCCTCTGCCAGCAGATCTTGCATCAGCTTCTCACTGGTAAAGAAGTTATCGAAGAAGACATGGTGGTGCTGTCCCTGTAGTCCATCAGTGAGCGTCTTCACCGCTCTCTCCCCAAGGCCGTGCTCTACTCTGTTGCTTTCCTTTGTGGTGTAGACCTGGAACTTCATGAAGTAGCCATTATGACTATCTGCCAGGACCCACACCTTTATCCCACGTTTAATAGGTTTCATGGGATTGTATTGCTTCAGTGAAGACCACCCCTGGAACTTGATCATCGCCTCGTTGATGGCCACCTCACGGTGTGGCTGATACAGTTCTTCAAACTTATTCGACAGGTGATTGATCAGAGGTTGGACTTTCCCTAGTCGATCGTAGCCTGGTGAGTCACGGGGCACCAAAGTGTCATTGTCGACAGAGTGAAGGTAACGTGACAGTTCACGGAAGCGATCACGTGGGATCCTGTCAGCAATTGGGGCATAACGCAACACATGTGGAATCCCAGGAACGCCTTCAGTTCCTCTACCGTCACTTTTTTCCATTTATTGTATTGCTCATCTCCCATCACTTGGTTGGCATACCTATTTCTCTCCTCTACGATCTTTTCCATTAGGTCAGATGAGAAGAAGAGCTCAAGGACTTCCAGTGGAGAGGCAGAGATCGGGACTGTTGGATGGGAGAGGTGAAGGGGTTGATGGTGACGGGGTGCAAGGTAGACGACCATGAGGTGGGCTGAGTGGTAGGATTGGGTACACTGGCACAGAGGTTGAAAGCAGTAGTAACAGCGGTGGGGTTTGCTGCTGTTTCGGGAGAGCTTGGAGGGCTGGGAGCATTAGGGCTTGGTGTGGTATCTAAAACCTCATCTTTATCTCTTCTTTGCTCTCCTCTAGTACCCATAGGTCACTGAATTCGTCGTCACTGCCCTCCATGATCAGCTCATCGGGGTCATCCCACTCCAGCTCATCATCAGAGCCCTCAGGGTCAGCCACATCGCCCTCGATGTCATCCCACATCTCCTCTGCTGTCATAGTGCAGTGCCACTTAGCCATCTTCAGCAACCTGTTGCATATTAGGAGCTTGCAAATATTGTTTTCATTATTATTATGCGTGTAATTGTTATGGGTTACCTTGTGTTGCGTAACTTCAAGCGCAGTTTGTCCAAAAAAATTCAATTACACCCCAAGATTGGAAGCACTCCAAGTGCAGTCGGCAGTATACTAATAGTGGTCAGCCGTGTAGGTAAGTTGTCAGCTCCTCCATTTCCAACGTAGGGCGGGGTTTAACTATGATGCTCCAGCTGACGCATTTATGCGTCTACCGCGTTTAACAATACTGTACGAACCGATAATTAGCAAGACCAAAACCTGTTTGTGAATGCTATATACCAGAACAGTAATCCAATTAGTGTGTACAGACTATATGCAATGAAGACCATGTCATATAATTATGTCTGTTCAGGGGTTAATTTTCCTAAAAGTACGTAGTCAGAGCTTTCGTACGTCTTCACTTCCACATGTACTACTACTATTGCTGTCCTGTTGACTACGCTTGGTCAACATTATTTGTATCAAGGTCATGTAGCCAGTTATCTGTATCTCAGATGTGAAGAACGCAACATGCTGCAACTAGTTCTGGATTATCTGAAACGTCGGCATTGTTTCACTTGGACAAGCATCGCCATCTTCCTTTTAGTCGACCATATGCATCTTCCACAACCACCCTAGCCCTGTTTAGTCAATAATTAAAAGTCCATTGCTCACGAGAGCTGCCCATTGTCAGAGTATGGCTTCATTAGCCAAGGAAGCAAGGGATACGCAGGGTCACCAAGTACTAGAATAGGAATTTCTTTTCCCGATATCACTTTTTTCCAGTCAGGAAATAGTGTCTCATCTCCCTTCTGGTAGACAGTAGAATTCCCTAGAACTCGACCAGATTGCCCAGGCCATCCAATGTATACATTGGTGAACCGGTATAGATGGTCAACTATTCCTTGCATAAGAATAGAATACCAGCCCTAACAGTTAACGTAGTCTGCTGGAAAGTTGCGGGGATGTGAGTCCCGTCCACTGCACTAGTGCATTGTGGAAATCCCCACTTTTGCTCAAAACCGTGGAATACTTCCTTTATGGAACCACCAGTGGGAACTTTAACTCTTTACCGACCAATGACGCCTTTTGGCGTCATCAAAAACGATCGCGGCTTCAACAACGCTAGCTCACGCACTGTTTGCTTCAGGGAAATTCCCTTTGGTAATTATATCCATCATAAACTTCCGCCTCTATACATGCATAATTCGATATAGGTTGCATATAGATAATACAAAGAAAACAGGCGATGAATATCGCACATGCAGCTGCAATCAAAGCTCTCAATTACATGCAGCTCATACATTCAGTGCTAGCCAGGTTTGCCAGATTGTGACAGGGGATGATGGAGATCTTGACTATGTATTCCCTGGCAGTGATGATGAACTGGATACATCTCTGGAAGACTCAGATTTGGAAGACATGGATCACCTGGAGAGTGAAATAGATGCAGTAAGATCCAGTGATGCAGAGAGTCAATGCAGTGGTGTAGAGAGGGAAGGCGGTGGTGCAGGGGGTCGAGGCGGCAGTGCTGTAGGCCGAGGTAATGCAAGGGGTCGAGGTTGTGGTACAGGGGATCGTGGTGGCAGTGCTGGAGGTCGAGGCAGTAGTGCTAGGAGTCGAGGCAGAGGTGTCAGGGGTCATGACCATGGCAGTGATCAGGATGGACCTGCAGGGGAAAACAGTTGGTCAGACACAGGTAGCAGCGTGAACGTGGAACCCTTCACTATAGACGTGGGACCTACAATCCCACTGGAAGACCCGTCTGATATATTCATGACATTTTTCACTCCCCAGCTACTTGAGCACATTGTCACTAAGACTAAACGGTTTGCTTGCCAGTGCCTGTCTGCAACTCATGAAGGTAAAGGACCTCCTACATGGGAGACGAATGCAGAGATGAAAGCATACATGGGCTTTGCTATCCTAATGGGGATAAATAGGCTACCAGACCTGTATGATTACTGGTCCACTATTACCCCATTGCCTCACGCATTCCTAGGAAGCGTTTTCTGGAGATTGCTCAATTCCTCCACTTCGCTAACAATGATGACATTGTCCCCCGAGGGGAACCAGGGCATGACTGTTTCGCAAAAGTGCGGCCAGTAATTGAGATGGTTCGTGAGTCGATCCTGGCCAACTACAACCCACACTGTGAAAACAGTGTTGATGAGGCTATGATTAGGTTTAAAGGCAGATCCACTCTAAAGCAGTATATGCCTAAAAAGCTGACAAAGAGAGGCCTCAAAGTGTGGGTGAGAGCCGATAGCCACAATGGCTACATTTGCGATCTCGATGTATATACCGGCAAGGATGACTCTAGGGAGTCTGCACTGGGGTCGAAGGTAGTGAAGAAGTTGTCACGAGAGCTAGTAGGTGGAAACTACCACCTGTATTTCGACAATTTCTTTTCATCTGTCCCCCTCCTTGAAGACCTGCTGGAAGACGGTATATATGCATGCGGCACATTTCGCAAGGACCGGAGAGGAGTCCCTGATGCCATCAAAAAGACCAAACTGGGTATGTTGAACCTATAAACAAAAAGGTCAGTGTGTAAATACTGTATTGCACACTCACTCAGGCTTCAGGGTGATTTGTATGTAGGGCCTTCTGCTAGGGAGGGAAAAGTAAGCAAGTGTGTACGCAAAAAAATTAGCAGCATCAGGGGACATGTGCCCCGGAAACCAAACTCACTTACACTTTCATAAGTAGTACGAAATCTGGGAAGGGGGCTAAGTGGAAGAATTTCCCATGCCCCCCTCCATGAAACCCTGGTATGTGCAAATACAACATTTCATGTATTTTTATATCTGCTGTAGGTGATCTCCAGAGGGGGAATTTCAGTATCATCAGAGAGGTAACCTGGTGGCAACAACATGGAAAGACAGAAAGTTGGTTTATGTCATGTCGACCAACTCTTCCCCTACTGAAACCACACTAGTGAAGTGCCGTGCCAAGGATGTGAGTGTAGATGATGTTGCTTGCCCCGAAAGTATCGCCAAGTACAACCGCTTCATGGGAGGAGTGGATATGGGCGACCAGATGCGTGGGTACTACCATGTTAGACTGAAGTGCCGAAAGTTCTATAAGTAAGTTCTGTAGTTACACTAATTAGTTACTTCCTGATGAACATATGTATGTTTGTCAAGAAGTAAAGAAAAGCGAATCTGATTGGCCATTCATTGCACTTTCGCATAAGATTCGTCACCATGACTACACCCATTTTTCAATATATTTACGTACCTGTGTAGGTGCTGTCTTGTAACTTATCATTCACCGTCATTCATATCTGTCTGTAGGTATATCTTCTGGTTTTTGCTTGACTGTTGTACCGTCAATGCTTTCATTCTGCGAAAGAACTCTGTCCCCAGTGCTACTGATGGTATACGGCAGGGTTTCAAGATCTTCCGTGTTCGCTTGGTCCAGAGTCTCATTGGCACATACAACTCCCGGCAACGGTACGCCCTTCCAGCACCAATCCGTGATGTGGCCCTCCTGAAGTCTACTCCACCTGCAAAGCGGAGAAGAACAGAGCAGTCAGGCAGTGCACCCCGTAATTTCAGTGAGCACTTTCCCATCAGAGGCACCAAGGGTCGGTGTGTGTACTGCTGGAATGTGAAGCACAGGCGCCATGAGTCCACAGTGCGGTGCAAAAAATGTGGGACCACCCTCTGTGTGGACTCGAGAGACCCCCCCATGCCCGGCCCTTCGTGTTTTGAGCGTTATCACACAGAATGCGTGTGAACGCTCATGTAAGCGTTCTGTACATGAAGCCCCCTTACAACTTTATACTGCCAGCTTATTTGTATGCTTTATATTTCCCATTTGTCCTGTTTTGAACTCTTATAACCCTTACAACTAATTGTAACTAGCCGCTTACCTATACTGTCTGTGACTGCTGAGTGTCTGCTGCCTTTGTGTCTTCCTGGTACTGTCAAAGACCACTTGAGGTAGATGAAACGATAGATCCACATCTTCTGTCAGCAGCAACATCAACTTTGTAATACAAAACTCGCTTCTTTCTAGGACTACAGAGCGATATCGCTACCGGAGTAAAAACCACGTGGTCGCGTGGAAATGTTGTGGTCAGGAGCGGGCGAATTTTTTTTTTGGACGAGGTTTCAACACTGTTCGTGCCGCGTGTAAAATTGATGAACATTTAATTAGGGGAAAATCCTCACGAACGTGGCGCATGCGGAGAAAAAGCAGCACATGTTTTTGCCGGGAAATGCAAACTAATTTGTGAGGGAAAATGAAGAAGCTGAGCCTCTCTCGAAGAAACGGCTCCCCCGCCAGAGTAGAGCCTCCAAAGAGAACAAGAAAGCGTACCCCCTCAGGAACTGCTACAAATTCAGAGCCCTCAAAGAGATCCAGACTTAAGTTCAGAGAACCGGGGGAGTTGTACCGCTTTGATATAACTTATCCTAGTGGTCTCTCCAACCCTTCCAGTAACTGCTATGTGAATAGCATACTGCAGTGCATGATTAACCATCCCAGTTTCAGTGAGATAACTGGGGGGCTCTTGGCAGCACACCCTCGCCACTGCAGTAAGAAATGTTGCTTTACAGGATTGTGTACAAGTTATGCTACTTCGAGGACGTCTTTACACTAAACACCTCTCCAAGGCACCATGCGCCCCATTCATTGGTTCTGAACCAACCTTTTGCCCACACTAACTCATATTCATTTTCCTTTACACTATCTCTTATTGGAATAAACTAAGTTCTCCACTTGTCACTTGTCCCTCACTTCCTTCCTTTAACCCTTTAAAGCCCATTGCGCATGCGCATATATCACTGAACTGCCCACAGGAATTTAATTATTTCACGTGCATGGCAATGCATGCTGATTACAGTCTCGTAGTGAAAGACAGAGCAAGACAGCGACTGAACTCACAGAAGAACTGAAGATAAGAGCTCCCAAGCTTCATTTAGATACCGTATTCAAGCGTGATTGAAAGGAAGAAAGCCATAAGCGGCAGCAGACTTCTCGGGCCCGGTGATGTTGACGATTATCACCGTCACCTACCCTCAGATCCGGCTGACAGAGGCTACAAAGGATTTATCAGGCCATCCCACAGATCTACAGCAGTGTTGTACCTTGTGTCTAGTTGATTACAGAACCGCTAGTGCCGTTTAGCAGCCTAGAATACCCGTCCTTGTTGTATCCGTCTACTAACAGACGTTACTCATTGTATAATAACTCACGAATGGCATGGGGAGGTCCCGGGAAATAGTGCTTAAATATCCGGGCCACGTATGTGGCCGTATTGTATTGCAATTATTGTTGTAGTCCACGCGGGAGGCCACATACGTGGCCCGGATATTTCTTGAGTATATTATTTACACTACTCGAGGCAAGCCAGCCTACTGCTGCCTTATATGGACACTAAGGGGCATCCCCTACATATACCTGGCTTCTGCTTACGTAAACACCAAGACCACAAGGGCTGTAACCGGAAGTATTCCAATCGCGCGATGGCTGCCGATCGAGATAAGCGTGTTGAATCTATACAGGACGTCACAGTAGTGGTTTCTCATGAGCTGTGTAGGTACCTACAACTGTCCCAAACACAACTGCTTCGTTTCTCCCAGCTTCAGCGCCCTGGTAGACATCCTGATGGGTTCAAATAGGTGAAAGAATTGAAACAATCGGTACGGTCAGGAGTTACCCACTGAAGTCCGCTGTAAACAGCAGTTTACCTCATGTATGGCTTTGTATAGCCTTACTAAGCTTGGTTAAGTCTTCTACACAAGCTTTTTAGGTACAGCTAAGCCATTAGAAGTTTGTGTAATTACAAATCAACCACGAGCACGCTGTCAGTTAATTAATTACGCGTATACGCACAAATTACGTCATTTTTTAGTCGCGTGCAATGAGTTAAATTAACGTTTACTTGCTATGACATCGCTATTCACAAAGGGGATCTCCCTGGAGCGAACTCTTCCGGTAGAATCTCGATCGTTTTACACGACGCATATATGCGCCATTGGGCGTTAGACAGTAACGCATGCGATGACGCATATATGCGGCATCGGGCATTAATGGGTTAAAGTGGTGCTAACCAGAATCATATTGAGAACTTAGCATGTGTTGCATAGTGAGACTAAGCATTGCTAGTCAGCTAGAAATGTCCAAGTATGCAGCTGATATTACTTTTGAAGGGTGTGTACCAAAACATTTTACTTTGACCAGAGTTTGACCCCCACCCCTTTGTACCGTCATACTGCTGAAGCAATCATTGTACAGAAAGCCCTTACTGCCTGGAACAGTGCCAAAGATGACAATTTATACATCAGTGTATATTTCTTTTGCGAAATATTCATTGTGACAGGTCAAAACTCACCATGACGACATAGTTTGCCGATGCCTCCTTAGTCTCCGCACAATACTTTTCTAATATGTGGTTCTTGATAATCTTTATTTATCTGTACATGTAGCTTGGATGTGATCATGCAAGAAGCAGATGGACTGGAAGAACTAAACATGCAGTGAAACAGCTACGAGCACTTAGTCTAACTGCTCCCTATTTTAATAATGATTAATCTTTATACAATAATTAATTCTTTATTTTGGTGGCAGATCAGCCTAGTATATACCCAGGCCACAGCCCATGTGAGGGTGTGGCCTGGAGTGGCCGATACATCTTGCGGGCCAGACAAAATGTCTGGCCTAGTGGCAGGTAGCTAGTTATAGATATTTACTTTTTTGGTAAATTTGTTCATCCAATTTTTGTTCAGAGATTTGAACTGCATAATGATGAAAAAAAACAAGTGCAAAAAAACATTTAACATAAAAAGCAACCAAACAAGGTATGACTGACAAAATAACAATACATGTGCAACACACTGATACATGTACACAATTCCAAAGTATTCAGCTTTACTTTTAGGTAAAACAGGTACTTTGCCTTTGCAATGACATGCACTGGTATAAATATTTCTGGGCAAGTGGAAAACACGGAAACCAACGGAAACGGGAACGGGAACGGAAGGCGGGAACGGTAGACGGGAACGGAAAGCGGGAATCGGAACGCAATTTACGCTTACAAAGACCTATACGCATAAACTTGCCTTACGACGTAATGCTAGCGCGCTAAAAATAAAATAATACCATAAGCGGGGTGAACTGTATTGAGTAAATATAGATATGACCAAACGTGGACATATCTGGCCGTATGCGCAGCGCACAGCGCTAGATTATAAGTAGCTGCACGTGGAAAGTTTTTAGTTTTGTATAAGTTTTTTGTCTTTCAGGATAGGTGACAGTGCTGGGAGTTTTTTGTTTTTGCGGATAGGTGTGCTAGGGTTGGTATGCGAGTTTTCTTTTTGTGTTTGGTAGTGTTTGGGAGTGGGCTTGTCGTGATCCTAGTGGATATGGCTAGCCCTAGGTCTGCTATCGTAATTGAGTCACAGTCGAGTTCAGAGGCTGACTCGGAGGACGACTCACTTTTTATACCCCAAAAGCGACCGAAATTGATGTGAGTACTAAAGTAATTATTTTTCTATACACGTAGATGCACGCAAGGATTCCCTTGGGAGTGTGTACATCTTGTCAGTTTTTTTGTATGACTACTGGACTGTCACTATCTGATTGTTGTAGGTCTACTGACTTTGACAGCAGTTGTGACAGTGATGTAATTGTAGATCAGCCAAGTCTGGGAGAACGGTGAGTTGTCTTGCTTCATTTTGTAAATTATGGTAAACTGCACGTACCCACAACTGTTAGCCTGCCAAAAAATATAGCTGGTATAGGGTGTTTTCACGTGACGTCACATCCTGCATGACGACCGTGTCATTTTCCGTTTATGTCCGTTTTTGCCCACCATGCGTGGGCGATAAATGCTATACAGCGATCTCAGAATCAACAGCTGCTTGGAACTTACGCCTCAACTATTGCTGTGAATCAGTTTTCAGGCGGTATTAATCGAGTGAATCTGCCGTCTATACTGTAAGTACGAGAGCTACTTCCTGTCCTTATGCGCATTATGCCGCTATTTGCTGCCCACCAAGATGGCGCCGTAGCAACAGTCGTTAGATGCAAATGACGTAGGTGATGTCAATGAAAACTCTATTTTGTAAATCACCTCAAGTAAAGCATAGAGGAGGACTTATAGGGTCTGGGCGGTAGGCTGTGGAAGAAGTGTACCATGCACCTGGTATGCAGGCGCACTTCCAATTGGCTTAAGGTCCTTGGCTACTCCTTGCGCTAGGGCATAATTTCGGGGTAGTTGAGTTTGTTAATTGCTTTTGCGGACGAGCTGACCTGCCAATGTTTTACAAAGCGTAGCTCCTCCTTGAATGCAGTGAGCCTGTATATAGGCACACGCGTTACAATTAATCTATGCGAAGCGCCTATATATAGGCTCATAGTGCATGCACACTCAGCAGCAGCTCTACACAAGGCTATAAACAGCATGAACTGCCATGCAGTCAAGTAACTAAAATCCTGTGGGCAGTTTAGTGATGTGTGCAGTGGGCTATGAAGGATTTGGATTCTTGTGATTGTATGCATATGCTGAATGGCTCTGAGCATGGGCAGCTATATTCTAAACTTTCAATTTTTTATTAGCAAATATTGGAGTACTTTTTCTTATACCATGTAGAGCTGACTCTCCTTGCTCAAGTTCCAGTGGTGATGAGATGGACAGGATAAAGATGAAGGTCTTTGATCCTAAAACATCTCCTCTAAAGTGAGCCAGAACGTTATATGCTCTATTATGCTGATATAGTTACTTTTTTTGCAAAGGTGGCCAACACTATGTGGTAGTGGGGTGATGTTGGTGGTTACTGCTATCCCATAGTTTGTTAGCAGGCAATGACTGCCTATAGAATTGGTAAAGGCATCATAGGCTTATTTTTGTGGTGTTAGGTCACATGCACTATTTAGCAAGGTCTATATTTAGTATGCTTTTGTATAAAGGCTGCTATCTTGTAAGAGTGTTCAGTTCAGAGTTGAGTTATTGATTAAGCCAGTCAGTCAACACTACATGGTGTCAGCGGTGGGATGGCACAAATTCGCCTACAACCCCCAGACCCGTTCAATTTTCGTAACCCGGACGACTGGCCGCGCTGGAAACGGCGATTCCAGCAGTTCCGCGAGGCATCGGGCCTCAGTGAAGCAGCCGCACCGAAGCAGATCAGCACCTTCCTGTACTGTCTAGGAGAAGAGGCAGAGGCCGTCCTCTCATCTACGAACGCAACAGCCGAAGAGCGCAGAGTCTACGATCGTGTCCTCGCCAAATTCGACTCGTTTTTCCAAGTGCGAAAGAACGTTATCTACGAACGTGCCCGGTTCAACCGAAGGGACCAGCAGAGCGGGGAGACTGCGGAGCAATATATTATGACTCTCTATGATCTCGCCGAACACTGCGACTATGGAACATTGACGGAGGAGCTGATCAGAGACCGACTCGTCGTCGGCATCCGTGACACCGCCCTCTCACAGAAACTGCAGATGGACCCAGCGCTGACCCTCGAATCAGCGAAAAAGGCGATTCGCCAGAGGGAGGCAGTCTACGAGCAGCAACAGGTACTCAAAGGAGTCAACAAGGCAACCAGCAGCCTCGATGCCATCCGCCCTAAACGGCAAACCAACCCACGTTTTCGGGAACACCGCAGCGAACGACGGGACCATGCGCGCGATACTCAAACGAGCACTAAACAACCGCCACGAAACCCCCAGACCGGAGGGAAGTGCAGCCGCTGCGGCAGAGAGCGACACCACCGTGAGAAATGCCCTGCAAGAGATGCGCAGTGCCACAACTGTAACTGCAGAGGTCACTACAGCGCACAGTGCCGCCAGAGAACCGTCTCAACTGTCCAGGACAGAGACACTATCGACTCAGCATTCTTGGACACTGTATCCAACGAGGAGAAGAACGTCTGGACTTCCAACCTCACCATCAACGGCAAACAGATACCATTCAAGTTGGACACAGGTGCTGAAGTGACAGCTGTATCACAGGAAACGTGGCAGATGTTAGGGAAACCAGCACTCCAGAGACCTAATAAACACCTCTTTGGACCGGCCCAACAGCCATTAGCAGTCCTGGGCTACTTCCATTGTCACCTCTCCCACAAAGGAAGAGAAGCCAGCCACCAAGCCTTTGTAGTAGACCACCTCAAAACCAACCTACTAGGGCTTCCAGCAATCACTGCCTTGCACCTGGCAGCCAGAACCGACTCCCTTCAGGCTCCAACCATAGCCGAGAAGGTCCATGAGAAATTTCCAAAAGTCTTCCAAGGCCTGGGAACTCTAGCCGGACATGCCCTCTTTACCCCACGACACGTTCCCTTACCTCTCCGCCCTAAAGTCGCAGAAGAACTGGAAAGGATGGAGAAGGCAGGAGTGATTTCCAAGGTATCTGAGCCCACCCCGTGGTGTGCTGGGATGGTAGTCGTCCCCAAGAAGTCGGGAAGTGTACGCATCTGTGTTGACCTCAAGCCTCTCAACCAAAGCGTGCTGAGAGAAGTCCACCCACTCCCGAAGGTAGACGAGACATTAGCCCAACTCGCTGGAGCCAAGATCTTTTCGAAGCTGGATGCCAACAGTGGATTTTGGCAGATCCCCCTGTCTCAGTCCTCGCGCCTTCTCACGACCTTCATTACTCCAATGGGGCGTTACTGTTTTAACAAACTCCCATTTGGAATTTCAAGTGCGCCCGAGCACTTCCAGCGACGAATGAGTGAGCTCCTGACCGGCCTCCAAGGCGTCCTGTGTCAGATGGACGACATCCTTATCTTTGGGAAGGACCAAAGCGAGCATGACCAACGACTCGAAGCAGTCCTCAGACGCATCGAGGATGCTGGAGCGACACTCAACCCACAGAAGTGTGAGTTCAGTAAGGACAAACTCACGTTCCTTGGCCATGTCATCGACGCAGAAGGTATCAGAGCCGACCCAGAGAAAACAGAGGCACTCAGAAAGATGAGCCCACCAACTTCAGTACCCAAACTCAGGAGATTCCTGGGATTGAGAAGGAGGCCCTCGCAACAACTTGGGCCTGCGAAAAATTCGCCACCTTCATAGTAGGGATGCACTTTCGGATCGAGACAGATCACAAGCCCCTTGTTCCACTGCTTGGAACCAAACACCTAGACAGCCTACCCCCGCGTGTCCTCAGATTTCGTCTACGCCTAGACAGATTCAGCTACGACATCACACATGTTCCCGGCAAGGAACTGTACACTGCAGACACACTTTCAAGAGCCCCTCTCTCCGACCAGCCCTCAGCTGACAGCATCGCACTACAAGACTTAGCAGAACTCTGTGTGCTGGCAGCCGTCTCAAACCTACCCGCAGGCATCCAGCGACTGGAGGTATACAGAAGAGCCCAGTCCAGGGACCCTACATGCCAAAAGATCCTCAAGTACTGCCGTGAGGGATGGCCAGATAAGAGAGACCTTGACCAATCGGTAGGAGCATACTGGGAAGCCCAGGGTGAGCTGACAGTGGGAAACGGGCTACTTATGCACGGACAACGGATTGTGGTGCCCAAAGAACTCCAGACTGAGACACTGAAGAAGCTACATGAGGGCCACCAGGGAATTGTACGATGCCGTCTGAGAGCCAGGATATCTGTATGGTGGCCCGGACTCTCGAAGCAACTCACTGACTTCGTCAAGAAATGCTCAGAGTGTGCCAGAGACACCACACCCAGCAAAGAACCCCTCATCCCTACCCCCCTCCTGGAATACCCTTGGCAAAAGGTTGCAGCCGACCTCTTCAACCTCAAAGGAGAGGAATACCTGGTGATAGTAGACTACTTCTCCCGCTACCCAGAAGTTCACAAGCTGAAATCAACCACAATTCAGAGTATAGTAAACACTCTGAAGACAGCGTTTGCCAGGCATGGTATCCCAGAGATCCTCAGGAGCGACAACGGCCCTCAGTTCAGCTCCCATGAATTCGCTGAATTTGCCAACAGATACCAGTTTACCCACACAACCAGCAGCCCCCACTTCCCTGCCAGCAACGGACAGGCAGAAAGAACGGTGAAGACGGTCAAAAACCTACTGAAGAATGCAGATGACCCCTTTCTCGCATTACTCTCCTACAGGGCCACTCTCTTACCATGGTGTGGAAGATCGCCGGCTGAACTCCTAATGGGCAGGAAGATACGCTCAACTCTCCCTCAGACTACCGACAGTCTAGTGCCCCAATGGCCATACTTGCAGGAGTTCAGGCAGGCCAATGAACAGTTTAAGAAGAAGCAGAAAGCAGACCACGACAGTCGCCACCGTGTTCAGGACCTACCAGCGATCCCAGATGACACAGACGTTTGGGTCACTGCTGGTGGACATCACATCACTGGAAGAACTGTAAGCACAGCGAACACACCAAGGTCATACATCGTACAGACTCCAAGTGGTGAGATCCGAAGGAACCGAAGCCAACTGAACATAGCCCCTTCTGCTATCGAGACTCCGACCACGGCAACAAGAAGCCGCAGCCCGATCATGACACGCAGCCGAACTGGAACCACAATTGCCCCTCCCGACAGACTGACTTAGGAAGGGAGATGTGGTGTTAGGTCACATGCACTATTTAGCAAGTACTATCTTAGGACTTTCACACATATGTCATATTGAGGTAATACTTTGTGCATGTCTATATTTAGTATGCTTTTGTATAAAGGCTGCTATCTTGTAAGTGTTCAGTTCAGAGTTGAGTTATTGATTAAGCCAGTCAGTCAACACTACAATTTTTTGCACCAGTGTTACTTGTATACTTCTCTTCATTAATCTTAGGAAGCAGTCTGAAGTTGCTAATGAAAAGAAACAAGAAGTTCTTCATGGAATGAAGGAGCTCCCGCTGATATCCTCTCCATTGAAGCTCCTGACATCGCGATTGTGCATATCTACACTACTTGACCCCGAATTGGAATCGAAGGGCATATGCACTAGAATTCCCTTTAGTGTGAACTGTAATTCAGTATTTATTATTGACTTAACTAGCTTAGGGAGTCCGAAGGATATCAACTGTGATGATATGGGTTCATGGACGTGGAAGGGCAGCTATCGTTGCTGGTGCAGTGTTGAAGATGGAGACGTACAGATGCTGGGGAAAACCCTTGAAAGTAATACATCGGAATCAGATCCTTGTTACCAAATTTGGAAGAGATACTACGAGCATAAGTGTAGCATAGATGTCAAGAAATTGATTGTATTTTTGGAAGGTGAGCACTTTATTTGTGTGTTGGTACCTTGCTTTATAAAGTTGGAGACTTTTTAGGAGGGGTATATAACTATGGATGACTGTTTTAACCCTTAGAGGGTGGCTGTGGAAATTAAATTCCATTTGCTTACGCGAAGCTGTAATTACTTATCATCAAGGTACATGAACTTGAAGTTTTCTATGGCTGCTAGCTAGATTACTTGGTAAACAGCAACTTTGGAGGCTACGAACTGTCAGGCTGTCATTAAGTTGTGTACTAAGGGCGACATTGCGCCCTGACTATAGCACTAGGCTAAGCTAAAACCGCGAGCGCTAACCTTCATACTCTCTGTTCTTTAGCCGTTGATGTCTGCCCTCTAGCTGGTGAGTTACTGGGGTAGATAAGTATTGGGTGATGCCTTGAGCCTATAATAGACTTTTTGAGCTCTACTAACTGCATTCCTGGTGCTGGAAAGCTTGCCTAAGCTGCCAGTGTAAAAACGAAACCACAAACATTAAGCGCTTAGATTCTCTTGATTGGTAGGTGGAGCTTCAGATCGATTGCTGATGTTGCCAATGTCAATAGGGATTAGTAGGGCTTCATCGAAAGCTTGTTAGCGATGTCAGCATCCAGTAAGCTATGAATACCAGTATGAGCATATATATATATATGCTCTCCATGATGAGGATTGAATAACGTAGAGTGCATATATATGCTCACCGCACTAATAATAGTATGTTGGCTGGGAGGTGGATACAGGATGTCAAGGTCAAAGGTAGAAAAGTGATAGCCCAAGGGCTATCACGCCGAAACATGAGAACCGAGGGATGGATTAATCTCGTATTCACTAACCAGGCCATGGTACAAGGTTTTTAATCTATATTATATGATGTCACAGAGCATTGATATTGATAGTTTTAAAAATGGATCGCTCAATTGCTACGGAAGTGCTGAAAGTAACAGGGAGTTGAATGTACTGAGCATGACACAGGCTGGCTCAAGGTTCTGAAAATAAAAACTCTCGGCAATTATAGCCGAAATGAGTGACTAGCTATAGTGGCTTGCAATTTACATCCTTTTATAGTCTTAAATCAGTGGGCTGGCAACGTGGCCGCAGAAACGCATCGAAGTTTGCTACAGACTAAGAGCAGTAGCTTACAACGGTTGTTAAACGATCTACAGTAAATACTGCCATATGGTCGCTGTAGGCTACGCTGCACTACTGCACTCATCAACCTAGCTAGCTATCCTCGAGTATAGTTCATGCATGCGCAGTGGCTATGAGGTTGATAACTCTATGTGTGCACCGCTATTCTAGCCGGCTTAATGCAGGTGTATATATGGCATTTATACACTGCACGCTCTATAGTGAAACTCAATAGTGATGTAATTTACTATAGATTAATGTGTTTTGTGCTAATTAGCTACTGCAGTTGAATTTAATTACACAACTTGAACTGGTCCTTTCTTCTACAGATAAAGGAGACACACTGAATTTGGCTCTTGTACAGTACCTGTTTACACAAGGAGAGCACGAAGTGAAGGTTCCCCCACACGGCAATGCAAAGCGAGGTGAACCATACCTGCGAACAATGCCCAGTGTAATCCGAAAGTTAAAATTTGCCGTAACTGATAAGAAACCAAAGCAAGCTCTGGCAGAAGTTTCGAAAGACTGTGGAGGGATAATTGGTGCTTCCAGTGCTGGAACACTACCTCGAAACCGCCAGCAGGTAAAGGATATTAGGAGACAGAGCACCGGAGTTCAACATGCTGATCCCATATACAGTCTAATGCTGCTCTGCAAAGAGAGTGAAGATAAGGGTGGAGATGCCTTTATACGAGATCCGATGATGGTACTCACATTCGATTATACACTGGATGATTTGGTGCGATTCTGTACCAATCCTGTTTCTTTCAGTGTATGTGGAGCTGATCCTACTTTTAGTCTCGGTGCCTTCGATGTAACTGTGACTACGTACCAGCACCTTTTGCTTAGGTGTGTGGATGCACCTGAAAAGGCACCCACCATGATTGGTCCTCTCTTTGTACATCTAAAAAAAGATTTTGAAGCATACCATTTCTTCACCTCTTCTTTGGTCAGCAAACGACCTGCACTGCAGCAACTATGTTGCTATGGAACTGACAGAGAGAAAGCACTCTCTGATGCCTTTTTGGCTGCATTTCCTCATGCACTACACCTACGGTGTTTTTTGCACTTCAGGGGGAACATTGAAGACAAGCTCCGAGAGCTGTGTACTCCTACTGATATTTCAAAGTTTGTTCGTGATATTCTCGGTTATCCATCTCATTTGGAAGCAGGATTAGTTGATGCAGACAGTGAACCAGCGTTCGAGGCGATGACAGAAAGTCTAAGGGAGTCTGGAATAATCGTGAAGAGCCATTCAATCATCCACCAGTATTTCACGCATGGTTTACAAAGAATTGCCAAAATACGGTAGCTAAGAATATGCTCAAACCAGTCAGAGAAAGAGCTGGACTGGGCTCCCCACCTGTACCCTACTACACCAATGCAGTCGAGTCCAAAAACAACATCTTGAAACAAGTCAAATATAAATCCTCTGAATTGGCCACGTTTGTACAGCACATGCAAGAACTGTTAATGGAACGGAAAGAGATTGAGCGAGCGGTAGCTACAACAGGAGAATATTGAGTTGCACCCCAGTATTCACCTCTCAGTGTTAGCGCGCAGAAATGGTTCAAGATGTCGGAACAACAGCGACTCCAAAAAGTTACGAAATTTATGAAAGCTAATGTCTGTACTGATTCTTCCCTTGAGGTGCGAAATGCAGAGACAGTTGAAACTCCTCTTTCACCACTAGGACTTTCCTCTCACATGTCTGCAAGAATGTGGTCAAAAGCGTGTTCCCTAATTGAGGAGGAATCGGCACTGGTGCATTCTCCAGGTGATTCATCGGCTTGGATCGTGAAGAGCTGCAGTGGGCAGCGACCCCACTATGTTAAACCTTCAAAAGGTAGCTACAGCTGTGATGAACAGTGCCTCACCTACAAATCTGCCAAGATTTGCTCTCACACCATAGCTGTTGCACTGAAGTGTAACCAGTTGGACAAAGTAATTCGGTGGTATCGGACTATGAAGTGTAAACCGAACTCCACAGCTGTAGCTGAGACTGGAAAGCCATCATCTACTGGCAAAAAATCCAGACGGAAGGCAAGTTCTAAGCAGGGAACTAAGCATGTCAGGGAGCTTCTTGCCACAGTGGAAGAATCAAGCTTTCGATCTCGTGCACCACAGAGTAGTGGTCACCTATCTTCAGCTACAGCTATGTCACAGCCACATACTGTGGTTTCCTCATCTGTACAACCCCATACCGCTGTTTCCCCATCTGGTAGAGTGGCAGGTGCCAGTAACTACAATACAGATGTAACCCCGCCTTGCGTGGTGAAAAACACGGTCACAAACGCTGGCAAAGCAGCAACTGTTACGGTTGGTAACTACAGTACCCAATCCATCACCATATGCACCCCCCCCCCCCTCCACTTCATGCAGCAGGAAAAGCCTCCACCTGTAACTGCAGTCGTGACAGCTCCTCCACCGCTTGTGCTAGTACCATCTGTGTCAGGAGATGATAGATCACCTGTGAACTCACCTTTTTGGGTTGCTTTCGTTCGAGGCAACATTGCCAGATGCAATGGCTGCAAGGGAAGAATAGCACGTACAATAGACAAAAAGCCTCTTCCTCCTCGAGACGATATTGTCTTTCGTCATAAAGAGCTTGTGGTATACCAAAATCCTGAAACTGGATTGTTTCAGCAGTCAAGAGATGAGAGGAACGTCTATTATCACACCTGGAGGACATGCATTGCTCCCTACTCTTTAGACTCCACTGCCAGCCGTGATATAAAAGTAGATGCTACTATCTTTGATCAACTAACCCCTGAACACCACCAACTTTTGAAGAGAGATTTTTAGTATGACATTGCTAGCTATGGTTTTTCTTTTGCTCAATTCTGTGTGCATGTTTCTGATACTGGAAGTTCATTGAGTTTATGCGTTTGTTCCTGGAATTAATGTAACAGACATGTGATAAGTACCAGTTTGGCGAGTATGCGTGACCCGGAAGTCATGTGATGTCTGGCCCAACAATGTTGAACAATGCTACACTATCGCGTGAATAAAATTAACCCTTTCGTCAAAGTAGTATTTTGTACTGTGTGACAAAAGACCTACACCTCGGTACGGTTGTTATAAAAATAGGCTGAGCTTTTGGTTTATGTACGTGCATTATTCGCGCAACTTGAACAGTTTACGTTACAGAGAGTTAAGTTTTGAAATTCCTGTTTGACATGTGAGTAGGCGTAATATCACGCGCAGAATGCAAGTACGTCATGCCGTGCCTGCAGGAGCGACAGAAAGAAGGGAACTGCCAGTAAATTAATATAGCGAAGATGGCTGACGGAGTACGAGAGTTGCTTGCAAGGAAAAACATTTACTTACTCCGCAGTCTTCTCCAGGAACGATGAGCTGAATTAAAGGGGTGTGGTTTCAACGTGTGCCTCTAGTCACCAGAGCGTTTATGCAGAAGCTTGTGGTTTTGATTCGCGGTACTCTAGGGTAGCATCCGTCGTCATCCGAAAGCCATCTGTGATGTAGCAGTTTGCGCATAGCTCCCTTGTTTCTTGCGATTATACCGCTCACTGGTCATACGTTCTCGTTCCCGCTTCCGTTCCCGCCTTCCGTTCCCGTTCCCGTTTCCGTTGGTTTCCGTGTTTTCCACTTGCCCAATATTTCTTCTCAACATCATTCTATGTAAAAAAAAAATGATGAGTTTTGTTCATGGAACACAAAATATGTTTGAAGCGACCAGCCCAAACAAAAGTCTGCTCTCCTGCTTGTGTGTTGAATTTTGGGTTTTCTGTCTGGAATTTTTCGGGATTGTACCTTACTCTGCATTGTGGGTTTGTGTGATTTCTAAATACATCGATGATCTTGTGCACATTCAACCAAATCTTGTCATATGGGGTCGACAGTGGGAGTGGCTTTCGAGCTACACATAATCTGTCTAATTTGCACATATTATCATGGGCCAAAGTAACAGGTGGCATGTATGAAATTCCACCACAAACACTTGCCATGGAAAGGAGCCACTGCACCAAGATTAAGAATACCTGTGATGGTGATTCCGATCTAAAAAATGAGTAATAGACATAGCTAATTCTAATAGCTAATAGCTGATAGCTGCAGTTCAAAGATAAGTGAATGGGATTCACTGAACATATACGTACTTAGGATTAACGATTTATGTTGCCGCATTAAATATTTGTACTTTTACTGCACCTTTGTTGGTGTGTGTTATATATAATAATAATAATAATAATAATAATAAGGGAACCCAAGTGTCAATATGTCCACCTCCACGGACGATGAACTGATGTCCTCTGGACCACTTGCGTAATCTAAGAGATCGCTCGATATCTTTCTGGCAAACTGCCTCCCCATCAACATGTAACTCATCACTAGCAATGTCAGGATAATCAGCAATTAGGGCTGCTGTCCCTATAGGAATATAACCAAACATCACAATGCTATTGGGGTGGGGCACCGTGTAAGACATGTACTTTAGGGGTTATATTCACATGTCATTCTGAGGTATGCACTTAAAATGGTTTTAGTAGTAATATTCTGTCAACGAAACACATTAACAATGTTTGTACCTTGTGATTGAGGGGCTGATTGGCCAATCTCAGTGGAGGACGGCAGTTGATCAACAGCACTGTCAACACTGTCGGCATCTAAGTTATGCTCTGATACCACCGCCTAAGTAGAAAATCATGTAAATTAGATGGTGGTAATGACATCATTATAAGTACAAACCTTTCTTTAGAGCACCACAATGTGTCAGGAAGTACCTAAGGTCCGTTGGAATGTTAGGAGCTTCTTTCTCCAATAGGGTACAGTGTTCTAGACAAAATGCTTTTCCATTGCATGGACTCTTTGCGCAAACATCTGGAAGGTTCAAGTTTGCTACACCCTCCACCTTTATCTAAAATACATAGTATTATAGTGACTCTTGTCCCCTTTCTGGGAATGGGATATGAACTGTGACCTCATCGGTTAACTAATCATGCCTACCTCCATCATGTACATACAATGTGGAAAATTTAGCTTCCATATACCGTCTAACACAAAGATGTCCACATCCTATAAAATAATGGAGGAATACGTTAAACTATATGTGGGTAAGAGCTCTAACCATTAAAAGTTTGCACCTCTTTCCTTGCACTTTGCTGAACAATCTGATGGGGGATGTAAATACGTTGTCTTTGATCTTTCTTCTTCCACCATCTCCATGCAGTTCTCTCTGTCACTGTTGCTCTTGAACAGATAGCTTTCCCTTCCAATTCTCCTCAACTCAAGTTCCAACTCTCCATTGTAGAAGGTATCTGCAACATTTCGTGGCGACAATTCTAAAATGGAGGGTATACGTTGATCATCAGAATTTTGATAAATTACATGAAGCTAACTACATGAGCTTGACTCACTTGAGTGCAAAAAGAGGAGTGCCAAGTTTCTTCTCAACTTCATGGAAGGTCGTCGACTTACTCAAGTTGCCATTGGTGATGTGATTGATGGCTGTCGCGATCTTTGTACCCAGAATGCTAAGCGCATGAAAAAGGCTGTTGAGGTCCTGATTTGTATGAAGACCAATTAAAGGTTTGAGTACACCATACCTACAGCACAAGCTATTGTCATCTTAGTTGGAATGCAGTCAGTGCATCATGGTATACATTAAGTTAGCACCAGTACTAGTATATGAATCTTGTTAAGAGAGTCCCACATTAGTTAAACTTCTATACATGCATTGATGCAAAAGGAGGCAAAAAAACTCTTAGCTAATGCTTGTGGTTCGGGAGCAGTTTATACAGGATGAGTTCTTGCCACGTCCGCCATACTCGTCTCTACCGCCACTGCAGAACAGCATTGCTGTTCACTTTTTGTTCAATATGGCCATGCAGGTAAACTCTGAATTAGTGCAGTGTACAATGCTGGTACAGTTTGAGCATAACGACTTCTATTTTGGCAGGTTCACTACCCATGTGATCCCCTGCAGGCTCCATGTATTTTCTTACACCCAGGAAGTGTGCTATTTTCGGAGTCTGCTGTGAGGGGATACCACGTCAGGGAAAGATGTGACCTAGATCAGAATTGACTTATATCTCTCACTGTGTTTGTTCACTCTAAAGGTCAACGATCTCATTGACAAAGCTGTGCCGACTGGAAAGGGGGCAAACACCATAATCAGCATGGTACACCACTTCCTGCAAACACACAACCTGGAGAGGCCCACTTACAGCTCATTGCAGACAACTGCGCTGGTCAGAATAAGAACCGGTAAGAGCAGTACACCACAGCTCAGCAGCATACAGTACTGATCAGAGTATTACTTCATACTGACATACACGATGCAGTACCTGGCATGTCCTCATGGGACTGCACGGGTGTTAAGCAGTACAGCTTTCACTGCCCCAAGCCCGGAAAGTGTATGTCAAGACATACAATAACGAGCCTGAGGAGATCCAACTTCTCACTGACCCCAATTGGAGACCATCCACCATTGACCTGCCAGAAGTAGTGCAGCCAGCTGGGTTGCCAATCGAACAGAAGTGTTACCTCTTAATACCCACGTGTGCCCAAACCCAGATGAAATTGAGGGTGTAGTTCCAGCTGAAGCAAGGGAGCAATGGAGGCATCCCATTCACCACAAGGGAGGGCTAGTAGGGATGAGAATCCAGGAGATGCTCAGTATGGAGTTGCAGAGAGACAAGCAGATATTCCTGTAGTAACAAAGAAGCCAAGGCTATTGCCTTGTCTTGTTTGTTTTCATCTTATTAGGGGAGTACATATAGGACTGTCCATCAGGAAAAAATAATTTCAATTCAATTCAATTCAATTCTGCTCAAACTGCAAAGATTCAGGTCATAATTGGTGAACCTGCCCATAGCTGAAATAACTTTGTGCTTCTGTGTCTCTCCATTTATGTTTATACCCCCCCCCCCCCCCAACTTAACAATCCAGAGAGGCTACTACCCCCCTCCCCCCACAAATACTACAATAAAAGCTAACTAGCGTAAACTACAATAGAAACTCAATACTAGCCTCATGTAGCAAGATTCTCTTCCATCGAGCGTCTGGCTGCATGAGGCGAGTTCAATTCCAAACTGACAATTCCAAATGACAGTCTGACTTACTTTTTTGAACTTCCAGTCTGTACACAGTTGTCTTTTCTGTCTCTAGTGCTAATGCGAGCACCTTTCATCATCACCGTCCTTCACTCGGACTGGTACTGTAACAGCTGACGATTACAACGCTATTTGTAAATTTTACCTAACGAACCATTACACGGAGAGAGTACGGAAACACTGAACCTTATGTAGCAATGTAAAATATCGTGATTTATACGAAAAGTCATATTGATTTTGCATGCCTAATACATTTTACTATGTATCTCAGGAACTAAGCAACCGATTTGTTAAAATTTTTTACCACAGTAATTTTTATCACGTAATGCTATTGCGATTTCTGGTCTTATACGGAATGTGCTGGGTTTTCACTCAGCGGGTCAAATGTATTTTCATGCTTTGTGTCACACATCACTTGTAAATCACCCTGCCATTATCACGTGCAGTAGGTTACATTATTCCATTACTATGCCACTACAGCCATGAGCCCAGTGGGAGCTACTGGAAGTTTGCAGGCTCAATAGGCCAAGGTATGTCAAGCTAGACTAGTTTTGTGTTGCCTAGACAACAAAAGAGTGGTTGGTAACAATGATAATTTGGCATGATCTGATCACTAACTGGAAGCGTACTATGAAATTGCTGTCAGTACTTTCGCTGACAGCTGTGTTGATGAGAATGTCTAGCCAACCTGATCCATTCTACAGCTACATTTAGCTCTAAATGTAGCTTAGGCTGACCTGTTGCTAAGCATAACCTTCAGTTGGATGATTTGTGTTAAAAGAAACATCCGGCTGTTTTACCAGCCGGGCACGCGCTTCGTGCGTGCCCAGCTGGACTAAGATTGCTTTCATGTTTTCAGTTTGTATGTGTGTGTGTTCGTCTGCAAATATCACGTGCGCTAAGTTACGTCATTCGGTTACTATGCCACTACAGCCACGAGCATGAAAGAGTGGTAGGTAAATTCTGATTGCTGACTGGAATAGCCTGGTCCCCCGGCGCAGAAAGGCGCATCACCCCAATTGCCATATAATGGGTAACAGTGTGAAGTCTGGTGCCAAAACTTATGCTTTAAAAATCAGTTTTTAATAGATGAGAATACTGTCCCGTGTTACCGTAGCAACATAACTTGAATGTTCTAGTGTTCATTTCTTTGGTGTAGTTAGGCAACATGTTGAACTATAAATTTCTTGTAAATATTCCTTTCTGAAGTCATGCTGAAAAGTGTCCTTAAACTTTATGCAGGAAATTACATTGCAATGGCACTGGAAATTCCTCTAGGAAATTATTGAAACTTTGTCTGGAAAAACTGTTTCCTTCTGAGATTTTCAACTCTAGGTTTCTTTAGTACGTGTTCATAACTAGGTGAACCAAGCAGTAGTTCTTCTATAATCCCAGCCCAAGACCCTAACGAGGATTTAAGTGGCAAGCAGCTAGATTTTTACTCAGCATCAAGGCAGAGCACAAAAACCTGCAATTGATACCATAGTGGCATCAACAACTTTGCTAATAAGCACTGTTCTACAGAATGTCCTAGCTGGAGTTAGAGAATAGCTACTTGAAGAGGCAAAGAGAGTGGTTGATGGGCAAGTTCTGGTGGCATACTAAGGGACTTCTGTGATGGGTTTGCATGGTTCACTAGTTCAGTGGTTCATATTAAGTTTGAAAAAGTTACGTTTTGCTTATGGGTTTAATGTGGCGGCAAAAGCAATTAAATTACTTCACAAGAAAACAGCATCCAACTGAATAAATGGATGGTACACCACGGTTGAACATTCCCTGCCACTGCTCAAAAGTTGGGAACTAAGAATTGCTATGAAGTTACTTGACTGTAATGCTAAGGTGAATAGAATATATTAAGCTAAGTGTTCATAACAAAAATCTATTGTGCTCCCATAGGTACATGTATATACACAATAGTTTTTGTGTAGCAGTGTGGTATGGTTTGCTACAGCTGTCTTCAGATGCATGTGTTAACCTATATTTTATATACCAATTTATAGTAAACCTAATGTGCATTCAATAAATCATGGGTATAATTAGATTCAAAAATGCACAGTTAATGATATAACTTAATGTATACAATGTTGTGAGTAAATTACAGGAATAGGGTACAGCTTTCAAGAGGAAGCTATCAAAAGAACGATATGTACGTTCAAAAATTGGAAGTCTACGTAAATTATTGTAATGCTACTCAGAGTTCTTTAAGAGGGTGACCCCATTTGTTTGCTCCACCCAGGAAGATGCATATTGCTCCATGTTGACCTTTTGGGTGGAGGGCTATGGAAAAGGCCCAGCCTCGTTTTTGAACTGAGGCTCCAGGTCTAGCCTGCTTGCTACTCTTGTGTTTTGTTGCCACTTCCCGGCTTTGCCTTTGGCTTTTCATGCTTGACTCCATATTCATTGCCAACAACTTGCTGAGTGTTCTGCTGCTTTTCCCCAGAGTCTTTGGCGTGTAGACTCTGTAGCTCCTCCACTCCAAGTGGTTCGTTGCCTCTTTCCAGCTTTGCCTTCTCCCGTACTCCACGTTCATTGCGAATTGCTTGCTCAGTGTTCTGCTTTTTCAATTGCCCTAACATCTTCACTGGCCCCTTTACTGTCTGCTCTCCACATTCATTGCCAATGCTTGCTTCAGTGTGGTCTACTGCTTTTCAATGGCATTATTCTGTTGACTAACACTTACCCAGGCAGTGCCGTCATCCTCATTTTCAGAGTCATTGCCGTGTAGACTCTGTGGCTTCTTTCTGGGTTTGCCTTTTCCTATTCTCCACATTCGTTGTCAACTTCTTGCTCAGTGTTCTGCTGCTTTTCAATGGCCCTGAATTCTCCGTTCCCAGTCAATAATGTCATCTTCAGATTCAGAGTCTGGCTTGGCCTTCAGTTGTCCATCATCAGCTCCAGCGTCATTGCCATACCCTGGCTTCATACCACCTCTTGCTCAGTGTTCTGCTGCTTTTCAATGGCCCTAACTTCTTTGCTAATCCGTTCCCAGTCAATAATGTCATCTTCAGATTCAGAGTCTGGCTTGGCCTTCGGAAAGAATGTAGCATACACACTTGAATTGGAAGATATTACTTCACCAGGCTAATATACAAACCTGAGAGGGATCAGGGATTCCAGCAGCCACCTTCGTGAGTTCCTTAATGCATTCGGTTGCAACATCCAAGTGAGAAGGCTTGGGCTCAATGACAGGCTGCACCCTCCCACTAGCAGTTGCAGGCTGTATGTTTCGGATTGTGGCCCCCATTGTATTCTCAAAATACAGAACCACCGCATCTGCTAAGTTCTCTTGGCCACATCCATTAAGCAGCTGTTGTGAAAGTGTACATAGCTTTGGATAAGGATATTCACAAACAGCTTCTGAGTGCCATACCATTATACCTTTGAAGTGAACCACGAGAGGATGACATATCCCAAGATGGCTCTTGGTTGCACTTGAGTTAACACCCGCTGAACAGTGGGTGTTAAATCCCGGATCTCCTTATACCCTTCATCTTCCAGGCTTGTCCGATTCTTATGCACAAACCCATGCTGCTGGATGCCCCTTCTTTTACGGTCTCCATATCATCCCACACCTCCTGCTCCCTAATAGACTGTGAGTGTCCAACCTCCGGCAGTGCAAATTCGGTAACAACAGTACTCCCTAATAGACTGTGAGTGTCCAACCTCCGGCAGTGCAAATTCGGTAAGAACATGCATATGTAAAGATGCTGTCATCATTCCTGTCTGCGAATTACCCCAAAGAATGGGGACATGACAATGGCCTCGCTTCCGCTGCAGCTGTGCGCAATCTTAGGACCAGCCGGGCACGCGCTTCGCGCACGCCCGGCTGGTAAAAACGGGAACCAGCTCACTCTTTTGCGACGAGGGGGCACGATTGACTGCACAGTCACCGAAAGGAGAAGGTACTCGGCAGATCTGCTTCAAGGCGGGCTTGTAGTTCATTGCTCCTTGCTGTTTAAGGCCACGCCCAAAGAAGTACAGGAAGAAGTTATGGAAAAACTGACATAATTTTGTATCATGCTGGTGTCTTCAAAGGCTCCCCGAGTACACCTGACATATGGAATGATCTCCTTCACGTACTGGATCGTGGTCTCGTTGGACCACTGTTTTGGAGAATGCGTGATGTCCCAATCAGGCGGAAACTGGTAGTGGGGATGACAGCGTGCTGTTTTACCATGGTAGATGAGTTGGACCGGCAGAAAATCATCCACAAGTGAGCCACAAAAGACAGCTGTGATTAGATGCTTGTTTGACTCCAACCACCTCCACTCGATTGGAACCTTGCCTGTCCATGGTCCAAGTGCTGGACGGTACGATTTTAATCCCCGTCTGATCCCAGTTCAGAATCAGCTCTGCTGGGATCTCTCCCATCTGCACTGTGGCTACGTCATTCAGAAAAGCTTCTTTCAGCTGAGCGAAGTCTGCAATCGAGTGCTTGCTTTTGGCTGTGGTCACTTTGCACAAACTCCATGCGACTCAAGAGCGAGTACGGCCAGTGCCTGTTGAGCTCTACATGGCTACCAAACTCAACCAGCTTTGACCTGTCGCAGGCAGCACAATGCCCCTGGCAGCAGCCATCGCAATTCTTGCAGAAACCACTCCCCCTCCTTCCCTCACTTTCTTGAGGTACAGCTGGACCTTGCTATCCAACTCTTCCCCAAGAAGAACCGGCCTTTCGCGCTTTTTCAGAGGCAATACTGTCACGTCGCCATCATCTGCTGCTCTCTTTTCTCTCATCCCTTCTAAGTACGCCTTCTTGATGGAATGTACAGTAGGCATGCTGACACGGCAACCAAGCTTCTGTGTAAAACACTTGGCTGCTGCTGTTACTCCATGAAAACATGTGTACCTCCCAAAGTCCGCACGGACACTTGGGGGCTATACCTATAGAACAGGCAAAGTTGCAGTCAGCTTTTGTTCACAATCATTAGCTATTAAGCTAAAAATGCTAAAATTATCTCACCTCTTGTATTGGCCACTCTTCTTGCTTTTCTCGCTGGCAGTAGCCTTCTCGACCTCTTTATTAGCAAGAGTGATCACTTGTGATGGCAGAGAAGACAATGACCCCTTCGGATCACGCATACCGTCCTTTGGCTTGAAGCTTCGAATCAACGTCTTTACAGACTTACTGAGACCACTTGTTCTAGCGTGTTACTTTGGGACCGTATATTTTTCATTGTTCTAAGAATTAGTTGTTGAAATTTTTTCGTGATTTAAAATTTCGTAACTGTCGAGCCCTACAAAAATATTTTAACATCAAAAATTTCCCAAACTATGGTATGCTGAACTGCTGATGTTAGAAAGTATGCAGACATAATGTGCACAATTAATTCATCATACATGGGCCCATCTTCCTGGTCTGTTGCATCATAGACTGCCTGGTACACACCTCAAGTAGGTAACCAGATTTCTTTCTCCCAGACACTTTGGCTTTCAGCTCGAACCGAAAATCTGAGTATACCTTGTAGTCACCCTTTTTTGTGCGCTTCCCAAAGGGTATTGTGAGTGTGGTCTTCATCAAACCTGAAGATTTTAAAATATCTACATAGCACCTGCTAAGAGTAATAAAGCATCTCAAAATTAGGACCTTACAACCAGATACTGTTTCAGCATCCTGGTCCACACTGGAGATGTTATTATGCTCAGCTGTAAGTGTAGTGCTAGTATCATCTACAAGAATAAATAAATTCCTGTTAACAGCAATGAACCATGAAAGCCATACGTTCACAGAACTTCACACACATGGAAAGGAATGTACTCTCAGTTATGCCAGTGTAATCGTAAACAAAAATCTTATTGCATGTGAGATTGCGTGACCAATCAGACAGTAGTCTGAATGTGCATGGGCCGGGCTTCAGGGATTATTATGAGAATACTGCATCAAGCTTGTTATACCACATTTGCAGCACATCTAATTCAGCTACAAAGATCTTTCTTGCATGCTGTATAGCTTGCTTGAGCAGATGGGCAAACTAGTCTAGACTTCAATCAAGCTTGCTATACCAAATTTGCAGGTTCTAATTCTGCTCTCTGGGGAATCATTTCATATTACGGGCCAGCAAGCTACGATGGTCTTTGTTGCTTGCTATATAGCTAGATTGTACAATATTTCAATACAGCAGATGGGCCAGCTAGTCTAGACTTCAATCAAGCTTGTTATATCAAATTTGCAGTCCTTCTAATTCTGCTTTAGAACTTTTTCTTCCATAAACAGGGTGAGGAGTATTGAGTCGTAGCGCTATGTGCAGCTGTGCCCTTATACTCTCGAGGTCGTGGAAGCTTTTTTAGTTTTAATACCGTACTCTCGGAAGAATAAAGACGGGTTAGTCTATTCGAAGATTGCACATTTGTGCGGTATGGAGTACATGGGGTAACTTAGTTTATGACGAGGTTAAAAACACCGCAGCACAGACGGTACCATATGCCATAGCAGTAGGCGCTGTGGCTGGCTTTTATACCACACATACGACCTTTACACTTGTGGGTTTGTCACTAGGAAAGATATTCTTTTCTAGAATGGCTCATTACAGTGCAATGAATACCTGACAGGAAGTGGAGCACAGCTGGAAAGAAGCACTACAACTGCAGTGAAGAAGGCAACGCTACAGCAACTGCTGTACTGCTAGAGCTCAATTCTGATGGTCAGACTTCCATGCATTTAATAGTGCATTATAATTACAGCTCCTCAGTGTCACCTCACATACATTCAAATTCTCTAATAACACCTCAGTGTTACAGAGGTAGGGAACTGTGGCTGTCTACAATCAGTGGACTGGACTGGATCACTGGACTGGACTACTGGACTGGACTGGACTGGACTACTGGACTGGACTGGACTACTGGAATGGAATACTGGACTACTGGAATGGAATACTTGCACCCTTGAGCACGTGATACGTGCCGTTACCTAGAAATGACCAATCAGATAGCACGCTCACCAAGTTTCCATATATGGCTGTGAACCGCATCTGCGCTTAAGCGTGCACAAGCACGTGACGCGTACAGTTACCTAGAAATAGCCAATCAAATGATTCACTCGCTAATTCCGTATAAGGCCTTGAGCACGTGATGCGCACCGTTACCTAGAAATACCCAATCAGGTAGAGCGCTCACAAAGTTTCCATATAAGGCAATGGCCTGCGTGGGCTGCTACCATAGCAACTACCAATCGCAGTTAGTCGAACACGTGGCATAGCAGAATCTGCAGACTGAACGCTGTTCATGTTGGCAGACTGTTGGTAGACTGTAGGTGGTAATTGCGTTGAGGGAAAGAAAGACATGGACGGCAGCAGCGTAAATCCCATCGTACTAACCGACTCGAGTATCGATTCATCTGACAGCGACCTGGAGGAGCCGTTGGTGGTGCGACCCGTACCTGGTTCACCTGTAAAAGTGGTTGATTCGCGACGTTACAGGTTCGTTTTGGATTATTTCTTTACCTAAAATTTATTTCTGTATTACGTTTTTACGATTGGACTTTCTTCCTGTTAATTCTCCAGGAAATTGATATCCAACCTTGAAGACTCTTATGAAATTCTCGATGACCCCGTGAAAGGTAGTGTTTTCATGACGTGCTATAATTACTGCCGAGCGGGAAGCGAGGCAACTAATCGTGTTGCATGGAGATCCCGCGTGTGTATGCATGTATGTACAGGAATGCAACATTTTCTGTGGGCGCGGTACCGCTTCCATGCACGTGCAGTAGAGCTAAGAGCGTGCACTACGATGGAATTGCCCTGCAGAGAGGTGGCAGCGGTTGGGAAGGCTACATGCACTGCAACCCAGAGGAGTCGTAGCTAGGAGAGGGGACATCGGCGTGAGATTTATTGTCAGTGGGTAAGGCTGATTCAGCAGCAGGAAAGTGATGACCGGTGTTCTCAAAGCTTCCAACTGGCCGAACGATCTGCTGAGCAACTTAATTCCCACAAGGCCCTCTGCATGGAATACCATGTATGCACTAGTGTGTCGGAGCATCTGTGTGTTTTGAAACTGATTAGGTATGGACAAGCCATGGCCAGGAGCTATTGTACTTAATTGCCTGGCTTTTCTTCTAACTTTTTCTAGCTACTATCTCAAGACGGGCAGTGATTTGATAGCTCCCAAGGAGCTAGTCTGCAAAACTTGAATGTCAACTGTAGCATCGATATCTTGCTAGCTGTATTCATTCCAGTCTGTATAGGTGTTCACCTCTTTGCACTTTGTGAATAACATTTATGTAGCAAAAATATTGTAATCTAAACACCTAATTGTCGCCCACTGAGGTCTGTATATGGCCAGAGGCTACTCTGGGATTTAAGCCTACTTATTGTCTCTTGCAGTGGAATCAGTTGCTGAAGATGAAAGCATTCCGAGTAAGAGCAAGAAGTCTAAGAGGTGAGGTGGTGTAATATGCTTAAGAAGTGTATTGCCTTTTATGTAGTTGAGCCACAACTGGGCCTTACATACGTATACATATACACGTACACAGTGAGCAAAATTGAATGATATTCACATTCACTTGACTTCGAAAGCGATATTTTTTGGCAAATGGGAAACTGAAAATTTATTTGGAGTGGCTTGATGTTTGCTAAATGTATGTAGCAGCTCTAGAGCTTGGGAAGCTGCAATAGGCGCATAATGCATAGTGTGCTCCTGGAGGTGAAGGGGGAGGGATGTATGGTGTGAGCAACTTAGATGATGTCATCTTCAGGAAATGCTTTACCTATCATTGAATTTTCTTTCAAAAAGCATGTTATTCCAGCATAATATGGTGTGTGTTCCGGGAGAGTGAAGGGGGAGAGATCCCCTCCCCCTGCTTTATAAATCTCATACTGATGTCTGACCTCTAACCTGGCTTTCCTCGCTCTAGAGTTTATGCTTATGCTTTTTGGCAGTAGTGTATGAGTGATATTTTATTCTGTTACTAATTTCATACTAATTTTCCCCACTCAGGGTGGAACTGAACGAGGGTAACCCAAACCAGCCCATTTTTGAATGGCCACCACCGAAATATGCAGCAGAGAGGATCTTGGAAGTGCTACTGGACCCCAATCTAGACAAGGATCGCATTTGTACCGAAAGACCAGCAAGAATCAACAGGAGTGTAACATTTATTGTGGATGTTACCAAGCTTACCCACCCTGATGATGTCAAACGAGATGCCTATGGGAAATGGAATCACAGTGGCTCCCATCCTGTACTTTTTCATGCTGATTTTGTTGCAGAGGGCTCTTTTCATGTTGAGCGCTGCTGCCCTGGGGCTACAGGAAATGATGTTTTCTACCTTCGACGATTGCATTCCTGTCATCCATCAAATCCTTCTTTTAGAAGACTGATTGCCTTCGTATCAGGTTAGTGTTTGTATAGTATACTACAATGTCATAGAAACCTTGGTTATTATTAGCCTTGTTTCCAGGCCTTGTTTGTATTATCAACGCTTGATACTTGCACTAGGCCATTTCCGTTTCCGTTTCCATTTCCATTTCCATCGTTCTTGGTTTTACCACTGCCCCAAAGATTCTGTATTCACGGTGTGTCTATGAGAGTGAGTGATGATTTGTGATTTTATACCTACAGACGCTCAAAACAACCCTCACCACCTCTGCTTAGTAGTTTACTACCTTCCACGAGGGTTTACACCAACCATTCAGCCACATGGAAATTCAAAAGATCCAAATGTCGAATTCCACCCAACTTGGCCAAGCACAAAGGAGCTTCTGAAATCAGAAGATTCTGGTCCAAAAGAAGGTGTAGCGAGAACATCGTTCAAAGTAGGCGGCATTCTGCAAGTATCCTGTTCGGGTCAGTTGCCAAGAAATGAGCGACAGGCTACATACCTCCAGCGCAAAAACAAAAGGCAGCACTGCACTGATCAAGTTGCGTCATCAGATGAGTTATATGCTGTGATGTTTCGGGCAAAAGAAGAAGATATGCATGCACGATTTATCCGAGAGATCAAGATCCTCCCTGAGGTAGGAATTGTCCTAGCAACTGACCAGCAGTTACATGATCTTGTGCGCTTTAGTACTAGTTCTGATGCTTGTGTCCTTACCATTGATCCCACTTTCTCTCTGGGGGATTTTGAAGTGACCCCTGTGACGTATCGTCATTTGCTACTCCAATGCAAGCGTACAGGGAAGTCACCCGTTTGTGTTGGTCCACTTTTGATACACTACCGTAAGAATTACGAAACATACCACTTTTTTGCCTCATCCTTGGTTAGCCTGGCAAGAGAGCTGGAAAACATGCGGGCATTTGGGACAGATGGTGAGGAGACTCTATCGAGTGCATTTCAGCAGGTATTTAGTTCCGCAGTCCATCTAACCTGCTCAATTCATGTGAGAAGGAATATCAAAGGGAAGCTACATGACCTCAATGTTCCAAATGATTTGATATCGATCTACCTGAATGACATATTCGGGCATCAGAGTGGGCAGGTGAAAGTGGAAGGCTTAGCTGATGCACAAAATGAGGACGACTATGACAAGAGGCTATCGCTCCTTACCCAAAAGTGGGCCACATATGGTTTTCCAGAGTTTATCACCTATTTTCTAAATTACAAGTCATCCACCGTGAAATACACGATGACCAGACAAGTCCGTGAACAGGCAGGCTTGGGATCGCCACCAGAGAGTTTTACCACAAATGCATCGGAATCGGTGAATGCCGTGATGAAGGTAAAAGTGGACTATAAACGTAGTGAACTTCTGGAGTTCGTTGAAAAGATGAGAGCTTTAGTAATGGAGCAGCAGATTGAAATTGAAAGGGCAGTAGCAAACCAGGGGAAGTATAAATTGAAGCAGACGTACCAAAACTTAGGAGTATGTCAATCTGAGTTCTACAAAATGACTAGAGAGCAGAGATCTCGTTGTCTGAGCAAGTTCAACCGATTTACTGTTGCTGGGGTACCCGTCTCTTCAGAAAACAGTGATGTTGACACCGAATGTCTGGGAATGGGCTCTGACGAAGCTGCTGAAGGAACCGTCGTTTCTCCAGCCATCATGAAACACATCTGGAAGAAAGCAGCAGAACTCATTAAAAGTGGAGATTCGATTGCACCCGCACCTGGCCTCTCACAACAAGCAAGAAACGTCCACAGCAGAAGCAGTGGTGGATTTCACACCGTGAAGCCTGGAAAGGGGGGGAGATACATCTGCGAGTGTACTAACTGCAAGTCCCTGGGAATATGTTCTCATTCTGTTGCTACTGCTAGTGTGAATGACAAGCTGAATGCTTTCATAGCCTGGCTTAAGATCTCCAAAAAGGCTCCTAGCCTCATGAAATTAGCTGTGAATGACATGCCAAAAGGGCGAGGCAATAAAGGTGGTCGACAACCAAGAAAGCGTAAGAAGAAAGAGCCAGTGACAGAGGAAGTAAACCCATTCCAGGAGACGCCTGGAACTTCTTCACCCCCTGTTCGAAACAAGCCCACCACATCTGCAGCTCCAACAACAGTCGTGAATACTTACCTTTCACCATCTGCTATAATCAACTATGGAGTACAGAGTTCACCGTTAACCACTCTACAACTGCCTGCTCCCTCTATCTATGAAGCACAGACTCAGCCATTGAACACTCTCCAAACACCTATCTCAAACTATGGTACTCAAGTCCTGAGCTTGCCGATGAACACTCTGCAATCTCCTACTTCGACCTATGGCACTGAAGCCCTGAGCTTTCCAGTGAGCGCTCTGCAAGCTGTGCCATCATCTTTACCACCACCTCTTCTGCCTAGGGCACTTTTGCAGGCTATGACTCCTCCACCTTTGATTCCAGTATCTACACCAGCCCTGGCCAGCAGTCCAGGAGTGTTTCGCATCAAGTTTATTGAGGGGAATATCAGTAAATGCTGGGGATGCAAAAACAAGTATACTAAAAATGCTGTTGCCCCACATAACCTGTGCTTACAGCATGAGGAATGGCGAGACTATATTCTTCCAGGTTCCATAGTACCCCAGTATCGGTGGGGGAACACCTACTACCATTGCAGTGTGCATTGTGTTCGTTTACGTTGGCCAATGTTTAATCCAGCACATATTCAAGTTGACCCCCCTGTGAAGGCTCGCCTACTGCCATCACATCATGAACTATTGAAGACTTTAGGTATTATGGAGTTCAGTATTCACTGAAAATATGTTGTTGCTTTTGTTTTTTATGTCTTATCTGCTTTTCCTTTTTGTATGGCTTTTTTTTTTTCCGTATGACTGACTGCATGACTAATACATAACTTTGTTGCCACTTGGGGCATTCCAGTAGTCCAGTCCATTCCAGTAGTCCAGTATTCCAGTCCATTCCAGTAGTCCAGTATTCCAGTCCATTCCAGTATTCCGTTCCAGTCCAGTCCACTGATTGTAGACACCCGGGAACTGTAAATCATGCACAGTGGATTATAGCTAAAGTTATAATCAGTATAATATAATAATAGTATAATAATATAATATAATAATAGTATATAATATAATAATAGTATAATAATCAGTACCAATATAATTTTACAAGCTACAATTATATTGGGTAATCAAACCAGCTATGGAGTTGGAGAGGCTTCACTAGCCATACTTCCTGTCTAGGCTCCAATTAACAGACAAATTCTATATGCATGTAGCCCATATACGCATAATTTCAGCAGAGTAGGGGACTGGCTGAGAGCATAATAGGGGCATAGCTAGGGAATTAGGGAATATATGGCTTCTAACTTTTGCAAACTTTTTTCGGCCTATGAACTTTGCCCTATTATGCTTTCAGGCATTCCTTATTACGCTCAAATCTAGTGGTCGAATTTCCATCCAAAACTAACTGCTACCAATTGTGCCATTAGTCTCACAATCTCAAATTCTGAGCCACCCTCTGTGAAGAGCTCAGTAGCTAGTACACATTTTTAGGTTAGGAAATCTAAATGATGTACTGCAACTCCTATGCTACTGTATTAGTAGCCAAGTGCAAGGAAAACTGTATTGTTGAAGTCCATGGGCATAAGCATCTAAGCAGATTAGTGATCGAGCATAATACAAAGGATAATGGCATATCAGTCGAATAATAGCAATTGAACTGAAGAATTCTGGAATACCATATACTAAAATATTTGAGCATAATTAATGCAAGCCTAGGGGTAGGCAGATAACATGCTAGCTCATAAAGCAACGCACTCTTCATCCTAGTAATCTAGGATATTGCCCCCAAAGAGTTCTTATGTTTTTGTACAAGAAACCTACCAGTTAGGCGGGTGTTCTTTGTCATTGTTAAAAATACGTTGATGAAGGGGTTAAATTTATTCACGTGATAACGTAGCATCGTTGAACATTGTTGGGGCAAGAAATCACATGACTTCCGGGTCATGCCTACTCTGACGTAATTTTTTCGCCGAACACATCTGTGCTTGTATTTTCTCTATTTAGTACTCACTTTTACCGCCCATTGCATCTATTAACTTCTAAAACAAGGAGAGAAAAATGAAAAACTGCAGTTTCAATACTAATCCCATAGAACGTACCTTTCCTCCCAGCTTCAATACAGACTTAATTCCTCTCCACCCACATGAAAAATAATGAGCATCTGCTGTAGGATATCCCCACTAATAGGTACGGGGAGCATACTCTTTATCCTAGTAATTAACACAAACATTTGTTCATACATTTGTAACAAAACCTTCACTTTGGAAACCATAGCTGCTTTCATTACCCAGATACGGAGAGTAGAATTTCGATGGTTATGGTGTTTAGATCACCCCAGTGGCCTTATAACTAGAAGCAAGGTGCAATGTACATTAGATCGAGTTTCAGAGTGCAAACATTTTACATCATTCAATCCAAATTTTTTCCTGCCCAACTTGCTAGACAAGAGATTAGGCCAGTCCAACTTAACACAATGTGAAATATCTGCAGTACAATATTTTTTGCTTACGAAAATGCATTGAGAGTGTAGTGAGCACTTATTTCTTGTGAGTTTTACCAAAAAATTTCCTATGTATAGACACTTAAGTAGAAATGTGTGTCTCCGTTGCATCAGAAATGGGGTGAGCTTTATTGATATCGTATAATGCGACAAGTGTAGTAAGTATAATAATTATGGCAAAATGTGAAAAAAATTTGAGCTAACCTCCGTGAGCACTTTGATGGTGACGCTGGTTCCATGAAGGTATCCTTTGTACACTTTACCAAAACCACCGCTTCCCAGGAGGTTATCCACAGAGAAGCTCTTGGTTGCACGATTCAGCACCTCCACACCAAACTCAAGGACTGTTTGTAGCAATGGCATTGCAAACTGCTACAGGTGCATGTAGTTACCGACCGTTAACTCCTGCTGTGAGCTCAGCAAGAGCCTCACTCTCATTACTTAGACTTGGACTTGTGATAGAGGAGGAGGGTGTGGTGTGGGATGGGATTGTCTTTCCTCTCCGCTGTTCTATATGTGTCACAGGAATGTTAACAACATAATTTAATAATGATAATACAACTTTACACATATTATAATCCCTCACATACCATCTACATGCACTCCAGTTATTTCCTGTCTGTATCTCTTTACAGCAGTGTTCACAGGTTCATCAATCAGATCTACTGCCTGAGATTCATCTTCATCCTCACCTATAACAAAACAAATACACCATACAGTTGATGCTGTGACATTTTCTACTAGTACTCATCCAGTGTTAACTCATTGCACGCCGTAAGCCACTTTAATTAATGGCTATTACGTAATCATTCCTCTACGCCACAAGCCACTTAAGTGGCTATGACGACCGTAAGTTATTAGTACGGCTAGGAAGGGGTAGCCCCTTCCTTTATTAGCTGTTAAATAGTTAGAGTGATTAGTAATGATGTAACAGTACCAAATGTAGACAAAATTTGTAAAAGAACGGATATACACGGCAAAATATAACATTGATTAGCTACGGCTAGCCATGCTGGCTACACTGCTACACGGATAATCAGGCTTCTGTAGAGAGTCAGACATTCAGTAGGACCATCTTTCTTTGACGCCAGGGCGCAAAATCTACGCTTACAGCAGTGCCGTATCGAACTTACCGTGTACCAATTGATCGATCCTGAAGCGCCTGCATGGTTCCAATCCGCCGCCTTTTTGCCTTGGATGGCTGCAGCAGATAGTCTCCCAACAAAAGCAGCAAAGATTCCATTGCTTCTTTGACTTGGTAAGTGAAAAAACTGCCAAACGCTACACTGATATTTTTAATCTGCCATTTTTTAGTAGAAACTAATGCGTGGTGGCATCGCGTGCGTGACGTAATGATGGCGTGCAATGAGTTAATTATAAATTATTAATCTATATGACATACTTGATGAAATTTCAATTTTGGGCTCTGGAAGGGAAGTACTTTTTTGAGGAAATATACAGATTTCAACCATTGTCATCAATTTACCTAACAAAAAAAGTATAGTGTTCCACTCAATAAGAGTAGCTTAACTGCAATGCATACCTGAGAAAATTTGCCTAACGTACAAGACGGAAGTGTTAATTAAAAGCAGCCTTACATCCGGAAGCATGCAACTGAGATTTTTATATGGCCTCCCTGTAGGAAGCAGGTGTGACTGGAACGTCTTAGCATACAATTTGTTGTAAGAAACCAAATGAATATCGCAGATGGATAGTACAAAGGCAAATTTGTTTAGCGTAGGGCCGACCTTATCTCTCACGGTATCGAGCAGGACAGCAAATTGTCGCCTTCGGTTGTACGTTAGGCAAAATATATCCCGACAACTTCACAGATAAGAACTCATCTTTTCACCGTTGTGCTATCGCTCGAGCGACATCGTTTTCAGCAAGTCCACACTGCAAAGCTGGTAAGTCGCAGCAAGTCATGATCGGAGAGCCATGCAGCATTTTGATGACGTCATTCGACGTTTCTTCTATCACGTGCATGCGCCAATGACGTTTCACCAGTGATCTTCGAGATGGCCTCGATGTCGCGCTCTGAGGAGACTAAAGTGTTGGCCTTCTTTGTTTGCCAGGTGAGGGGAGTGAAGTTTTATCAGCTCGCAGAATTTTATGCCTAGTGAAGTTTGAGAGAGACCCGGAGAACGCGTATGATCCGAATTATGTGAAGCCCATCATTACCTCTCGTGCTGGTCACAAGAAACAACTCGGTCATGTTGCGTGAGAAGCTGCTGCGTGGCTTTCAGCACTGTTGCTGGGGCCTTTCAAAATCGCAGGGTGAGTTTGGAATAGCAAGTAAGTGTAAATAGTTTGGCCTGTAGATAGTCACAATTTTTCAATGTTCTGCTAGCGGTAGGTCGTATACTGGCGAGTGTGGTCTTATTGATCTCCCTCTTGCGCTTTAGCTCTCTCAGCTTGTCCATGATCTTTCTCTCGAAACGGCTAGTGGGATCCATGTTGAGTGGGACCACTTGAAGAGGACAGGATTTAGAACGAGTTTCCTTTGGCTGGATGTATCCTTTTTAACCGTTTTTTCTAAAAGCCACTAAAAATTCCAAACCCTTAAGTTTTAAAAGATGAACTTTGGAACACATATTCTATAATCTTCTGGGAACATGTCACTTTAATTTTGAGATATAATCTTTATCAATTTTCACTATATGGCTTCTTAGAGCGAAGCGGTTTGAGAAATACGTTAGGCATAGAAAATGAGAATGCTTTATTATATTTAAAAACTGTACTGAACCCACTGATAGATATCCATATGCAGTCTGTTTGACCAAAGTAGGAAGTCATAATTGAACTCTGTTCGCTAGATATTATCAAAATGACGTTTTTTGAGAGGCAAATATGTTAGGCATAGCATTTGTTTATTTTTTTGAGTTAAGGAAAAACCCTTGGACAACTAATCCAACTTGTATTGAAGTTTTATAGCCCCAAATTTAAGGATTTAACTCCTTACTGATCACAAGATAATGCAAATTTTATTCAATTTTTGGCAATTTTTTCTAAAATCTGCACTACACATGTATGGCTTCTGTATTGGTTATATATGGGAAAAAATTTTCTTTTGGAAATGGGTAAAAAGTACTTCCTTACTGTTTTTATACATTTGTAAGTGCTGTAAAGCAGTTGTAACCTAAAAATTAAGAATTTAAAAAAAATTGCTCTCTTGCTCTGTAGCACTGTACATGCTCTGAGGTTGCTTCTGGGGCCCCAAAAATACTGAAGATTAGCTACATATAAAGTACTGAGCATTAAAAACTGGCCTGGGAACAAAGCTAACAACAGACATGATCATAACTGTACAGAAGCGCAAAAATTTACAAAAAGTCTTATATATTCGCCTATGAGTCTTACATGTATGTCCATCTCTATAAGCCTTTTCGTAGTCTCTGCACGTTCTAAAAAACTTACTTATCATGTCTGTTGTCGTTAGGTTCAGTCCCTCTGGTACGATTGTGCGTTAGCGTACAATACTTCCGTTAGCATACGCCCTGGTATGTTTTTTTGCCTGGCACCAAACACGTTCGATAGGGTTGAGTTCAGTGATACTTGGGGAAAAAACTTGCATATGTGCCCTCTAGTTTGAACTATCTCCTCTACCAATATTCAGGGTGAGGTTAAGTCAGGAAATTTTCCCAGTGTTTCTCTCATTGCTGCTGCATTCATTTTATTAGTTGCTACTCCCCTCTCCTCTAGGACTATTTTGAGACCTTTCGGTTGACCATCAGGGAGCACCATTGCCTGAACTTGTCCATTCCATACCGTATCTTTCATAACCGGTTGTTTGCCTCCTGGACCTATGTTCATCCTCTGAACACTTTTTGTGGCTAGGAGCATTGTCAAACAACATAAGTGCTCGAGCATCTGGGTACTTCCGCTCAAAAATATCCAATGCCTTCTGTACTTGTACAATGAAGCCCTCATTGTTGAAGTATCCATCTTTATTGGTTTCAAGCAGCAAGCGAGCTTCTTCATCATCATGGCACAAGAACCCCGATTTCTCATCTATGAAGTCCGAAACCATGATGGATGCTCCTAAGGATTTCTGCTTCAACACTTGCATTTCACCATCCGTCCAGACTTGGCCCTGGTCAGCATTGGCATTGGCATAGAAGGTCGATTCATCGTGACATACACGAATCAAAGGCTTCTCGCCATCCTCGACCTCAATGTCACTACTATCAAAAGTCGGTGACTTCTTGTCAAGAAGGTCAAGCTCATGAAGAAATTGCTGCCTGTATTGTACAACGTCATCACGCTCATGGCCGTCAAAATATACACCTTTATGATGTGAAATCCCAGCTTGTGTAGCCACCTTCGAGTAGTTTCTTGATGAACATCAACATTGTATGTTGCAAGGATCCACTGTTGGAAATCATGAGTGGTGAGGTTAGGGGCACCTCTCTGGTATGCCTTGCTGCGGACGAATTCCCTAGCACTAAGCTGAAATTCCTCATCATGCACGAGACTGTCAGGACAAGGACTGGAATGGCCACGGGATGAAGAGAGCTCTTCTGTAATGGTCTCATCTGTAATGTTATCTGGGCAATTGGAGTATTCACAAAGAGACATGTAGTAGGAATGGGCCCGTCGTCGTACAACTTCTGGACAGTACCTGCACACATCTGCAGCGATTTGTGCTGATTCAATAACCCAGAGTGTCATCGAAGTAGAGAAGATCTGAATAGCAAAGGCTCTTTGCATTTCATACTCACTGTTTCTTTGTATATACTCATCAATGCACTGTTTTCCTCGGTTGAATAGTGGTTTATTGTGTAGAAACATTGAGTTTAATGAGTGAATTGGTGCTGGTGAGTTATCTTCAGTGGCAGTGCATGTTGGTGGTTGCAAGTCTGATGAGTTATCTTCATCAGTAGAAGCTCTCTGCAAGGTGGCAATCCGTGAAGCAGCTCCAGCCTCAGGGTTTCCTCGAGGCAAGTGCATGAGCTTCTCCAGGGTTGTCTGTGTGGTGATTAGCTCTGCAGCTTTCTCTTTGCAGCATCTCATGCTTCCAATGCCTCTGGTTATATTAGTAGCATCTTGCAGTGGTACTGAGATGGCACGCTTCCGGGTTACCTTTGGTGTTGTAGTAGGTTGGTTTTGAAAAGAACCGGTGAAAACTTCCTCACTGAATGCCATCGAGCTATACGCAAACTTTCATTGCGTTCATTTAAGCGGCGTGCCAAAATTATACGCGAAGTACGTGAGCAAAATGTAACGTCACAAATGCTGCCGCTTAAGTACAGAATCTATGACAAATGCGCTTTTCGTCTAGTAAAGCTCTAAATTTGTAAAATAAGCGCGATTTTCCATAAAGTTGATTTTTTTTATTCTATAGAGGTGTATTAAAAGTGTTTCCTTTGCAGTTTGAGAGATTTCATGAAATCTACTCTTATGGAGTGGAACACTGTAGTTTACTTCATTGTAGTCGAGGCTGCAAACATCCACAAGCACTGTCAAGTGCTCACGATTAGTGAATATATGGCATACTGCTGACAACTTCAGCCTAGCTACATGTAGTAAAATAACTTTACATTCACATGCATGACACACACACACACACATAAGTACTAGTGCTAAAATAACAACTACTTGCATTTGGACGGCCATTGTGAAATATGGTATGTCGTTCAGAGTGTACCTGCATATTGGTTTCAGGTGTCATGACATAGCTACATGATACAACGCACACGTCCCACCTCTCCAGACATGATGTGATCAAACAGAGGATGCTTATCCAACCACTGCAACACATCACACTCTCACAGCTCACTTATGCTGAAAGAAATGCATTGATATACGGTTAACTGTCATGCATAATATACTTAGCTAGCTATTCTATATATACAGGTCAATCTTAAAACCCAGGTCACAAACCTTTTCCCAGAGAATGCTGCGCCTTCCGTCATCATGTTACAGCTCTCTATGGAGTAGATATCATGTGATATAAATTGTCGGCACCCGCCCTTACCCGCCGCGGTACCCGCCCATACCCACCGTACCCGCAGCGGGTGAACCTTCTCGGCCACCGTAGTATGTATCTACCTATAGCTTATTCTGCGTCTGCTTTCAATCTAAACACTTCTAATCAATAATACAATGTATAATATATTTACACTAACCGTCTCCAGTTATAATTGACCACAGCAGGAGAATAGAATGCAGGGGCTGGTCCATGAACTATGGATGCAGCTAACATTTCTCAGGTAATTGGAGCTGGATATTCATTACTACGACCTTGTTTACAAGGGAAATAATGTTTTCTCAACATGCGAGGCTAGACCACTTGATAGCCCATTTTGATCCAGAGGTAGAGGGTTGCATCTAAGATAACGTCAGACTATATTGATATGCTAGTATGCACATCAGTTATATATACTGTTACTATAGTAATAGCAGGAGCTGATGAGCGCCGAAGGCGCGAAGGAGCGTGTAACTCTGGTGCCATCCAAATCCAAATTACCTACGTATTTCCGTTTTGGTGAGGCGCTCGCTACGTCATGCGGTCTGTCACCTACTTACGGTCATGCGACGACATGGGAAAAACTCGAGATGGCAGAACTACTGTACAAGCAGCGATGTAGAAAAGAGATGGCAGAACTGCTGTTAGATTCCGAAGACATCCAAGAAGAGATCGAAGTAGGAACTGAACCTCCACCGAAGAAGCGGCGCCAACTACGGAACAAGGAAGTGGTAGCGCTTTGCCGACGTTCATCGTAGATCGAGTCTTCAGAGCCTCCGCTTCCCAACAGCAGGAGTCGAACGATGAGGGGTCCCGGCATCTCCAAATCTCACACACTTTGCAATTGGCTGCAATTGGCTCTCACTCTCAGCCGTTCGCTTGGCCATACCGCTGCAGCGAGCACTCTGAGTGAGTGTAAAATTTCTCACATAGCTATTACGGAACACGTGGGTTTTCTGTGTCGTCATCATGACGCTTGATTGAACGGTTGGTTTCCATATTTGGAAGTTGACTCGCTAATGATTTGGATTTGGATGGCACTCCCGTGTATGCGGTAGTTGCACGCTCCTTCGCGCCTTCGGCGCTCATCAGCTCCTGGTAATAGCTATGTAATATTCCTGATACACACACATCATATTAGCCTGTGAAAGTACAGGCTTTTTGTATTGTGGAAGCCATTGCGATAGTAGGTGCAAGGTTGAGAGTACTGGTTGATGAAAAGGTTAAAAGTACTGCTTGATGAAAAGAACTACCAAATTACCCCAGAACAGGTTGAATGTCAGTAATTTTCAGTATACTACACCCATTTAAAGTTTTTCCACACTTTCCCACCTTTTTTCAGCTACTATATACAGTGTATATACATGCATGTATTGTATACAGGCAGTTTGAGTTTGCCATCTAACCAGAGCAGTTGACAGAGCTATCCTGAATGTGATGAAAAGTAATTCTTTGGATATTGATCTCATGTCAGCTCCACTAGAACTTGTGTCCTTCAACTTGCAAGGCTGTAAACCTGCAGAGTATCTATCGATTGATGACTCCACTGAGTTGGGGTTAAACAGCCAAACATCCTTACGAGAATATCGTATTTCATGAGAAGTTTCTACACTCCAGGATATGCAGAGATGTTTGTTACATTTCAGAATACATAAAATGTCACTTTGGTAGCTACTTTTACTGTAGATGATGTGGAAGCTCCATTTCAGCATGCATAAAATGTCATTTTGATGGCACCTTTAGTGTTGTACACGTTAGTTGATGTGGAAGCTCGATTTCAGCATGCATAAAATGTCATTTTCATGGCACCTTCAGTGTTGTACACGTTAGTTGATGTGGAAGCTCGATTTCAGCATGCATAAAATGTCATTTTCATGGCACCTTCAGTGTTGTACACGTTAGTTGATGTGGAAGCTCCATTTTAGCATGCTGGCATGCTGACATTAAATTACATTCTGAAACCTAGCATACAGTATTGATGGCACCCTTAGTATTCAATACGGTAATTGGTAGGCTGGAAGCTACATATTTCAGCATGCATAATACCATTATAGTGTTGAACATGGTAGTTGATATTTTCCATGTGAACGATGTATACAAGGTAAATACAGTACATTAATCTTTGATGGGACACAAGAGCAATACACTTTGTTCTTCATTCTTTACATCCATACTAACACGATGACCAACAAGAAACTGAATTGGAATTATGGAGGACATGTTAGCTTCATACAAATCCTTCCACCATAGTTCCAAAGGTTTCCCATACGATTTTCTAGCATGGTGTTCTTTTAGCCATGATACATACACTAAAATGTGTTCATAGTTCTGATCTCTATAACTAAAAGCCATTTTAACAAAGTAATGCATCAAAACCGGTCGAACAGACTGATCAGAAGATAACACACTTGAATAGTTCTGGGTGAGAGTAATACAAGCGTCTCCTGGTCTGCTTAGAAGAGAGTGATAGGTATCACCTAAATAATCCAGCTTTGAATATTTTCGAAATGTTGAACTGATGGTAATATCGTCTGGTAAATATTCGGGGTAGAGTGATGAAAACAAGGACTTTAGCTCAGAGAGGGTCTGTTGAGTGAAAACGGAATGGATATATGATTTTGGTAGGTGAGTCAGTAGAATTGAAAGTCCAATCTTTCACTGCATTCAGAGAATGATGAGTGAACCTTGCTACTCCTGACGAGATAAAACAGAATGAAGGTTACTAAAATCTGATGTAAAGTCTGTTGGTAGAGAAAATGACGACAGTTGAGACTCCCTGATAAACCTCTGCATGAAATGGATTTCTATAGTTCTGTTGTTAGAAGGAAAACTTTCAAAGATGCTATTGTAACGCTCGAAACTAAACAGCCAGAAGTTGTAGACAGGACCGTAGTCTTGTAAACACTCTCGGATGTGGCAGTGCATATGCATATTCGGGGGTTATGGCTGATGAACCATACATACGTTCAACTCTTTTACAAAAATGTAGTAAAAAAGCATCAGCAAGTTGAGTATCTAGTTGATATCTGCCTCTTGGTTAACAGTAGTGAGGCTAGCACAAAGTGCCTCCAACATTCCAAATCATTAGGTGGTAGAAGTTCATGCAGGACTAAAAGTGAGAAAAGGTTGCTCCAATTTTTTAATTGATCAGCAGTAAATCCAGAAAAAGAGCTGGCAATCTTTAAAGATATTCGACCAATCTTTGGAGGTACATGAACAGAATTTTCTTTTTCCTGCAAAACCTGGTAGTCATTTTTGGAAATAATTTCTCATTGAAGCCAAATGTTGAGAAAATGCTTTGCTGTACCCAGGTATAAATTGTGCATTGGGTCAATTATGGAAAAAGGAATTAATATCATGAATTGGCTCACGAGGACCTGGAATTAAACCCACAAGGAGGATATTCTCTTGCTTATCTCTTTACCGACCATTGCGCTTGCGTATTACGTAATGCAATGACCATAGGAATTTTAATCGGTACACGTGCATGGTAACGCATAGCGTTAGCCGCCTCTAGCTGAAAAAGGGAGAAGATTCGCCCCGAAAACTCTGCAGAATCAGAGAGAGGACTTCCCAAGCTTTACTATGATAGCAAGTTCGAGAACGCTGGACTGCAAGAGAGCCATAAACAACAGCAGACAAAATACACAAGGTAAACGTACAGGCATGATAGGCAGATAAACTAGCTAGTGGGGTTGATAAAAGTGTGTTTTAGGCTTACTAGTTTATGATAATACAAGAAACAGTTGAGAAAGAATGCCTGGGGTTGAATAGTATGTCCTGCTATCACTATAGGGGGCTATTCTTTGCCGAGTTTGCCCTTCGTGTACAAGGATTGATCACGGCGACATCATAGGAAATGCATGGTCCTGGCCGCTCCCATGGCTGTGGTGATGTAGTACAGCCACTCTCCGTTGCTCTGCCATTGTCTCAGCTACTTTTCTTTCCCTCTCCAGCCATTCTCACCCCTCTAAGACATCCGTACCTGTCAGAAAAACAACAAAATTTTATATCGATACGAATGACGGTCCGTATCACCGGCACTTACACACAGATCTGGCTGTCAGAGATGGTCCTGAAGGATGATCAGGCTATTTGCAGATCTCCAGCAACAGTTTGGAGTACAGCTGGCTGTTTGAAAGGCTGCCAATGCCGCTCTAAAGCCTAGAATGTTGATCGATAGCTAGCGTGTCAATTTAGCAGGCATTATTCATTTTAATTTTGTCACGATTTTGCATGGGGGAGCCCCGGTAAATGAGGCTAAAATGAAAGAATATGTTCATTATGACGTCGTCAGTCACTTAGGGGATCTCCCTTGAGTGCCGTCTGCCGATCTCAGAGCCGTTTTATGCTTATGACGACTATAGTCGTCATTGGTCGGTAAAGGGGGTGTTACGTAATGACGACTATAGTCGTCATTGGTCGGTAAAGGGGGTGTTACGTAATGACGACTATAGTCGTCATTGGTCGGTAAAGAGTTAAAACGAATTTCTCGAGGTAAGTTCATTATACTCAGGTATATTGCCCCTAAACTAAGTGTGTTTAAAGGGTTTAACCCAATCGACGTTTAACATCAGGCCATATGCAAATGGTTCTGACAGAAATGGTTTCCCTTTGTACTCCTGAAATTCATTCCATATTTCTCCATCATAAACATCTGCTAATATCCCATCACTTTTTCCCTGTGAGCGCCATTTTTCACAGCTGTTATTGAATCCTGGTCGATTCAGAAGCTCCTGCAATGACTTTTTAATAGGCACTAGTTTCTATTGTTTTGAGTAGTAATGCATTACAAGAAGAGCGCATACTAATTTGTTTTGAACAGTGTTTGCTTGACTTGCTCGTACCTGAATTTTCAACACAGTCTGCAATGGGATAAACTTCATTGCACTTTGGACAGGTAACATACCGAGTAAACACTTCCTTCTGTATATTTAGTGAAATTTGCATGCTATAAATAGTAGTAGGAAAGTTTTCAGCAATTTCTGGTAACTGAGGGTGTAACCGGCCAAGCAGAATGAAAAACATTGACAAAACTTTGAGCAAGAGACTCACAGCTGCATCTGGAACGTAATGCTTTCTTTGAATCAAGGACTAAAAGAGAGCAAACTTTGTTGTTAGCAGCTTGACTTGTTCCATGATCTTCATATCCAAATATCATGATCATCTTCAGCATCTTCCCAGACTTCAAGTTCATCTGTAGGATTGGAAGGGTAGACCCTTAATTAGCAGACCTGGATTGGCTTTATAAGACTTATATTCAAGTCGATGTAGATCAAGATAAAATATACTACAGAAATGCAAATGAATGTCCATTCCTTATTAAAGAACCATTAGATCTATAGCTAACCATCCCCAAAGGTATGGCACAGTTCGTATCAGTAAATAGTTTTCCTTTCAGTATGTGGGTCTTCTGGTATGCTGGAGGGGGATTTTAACGCTGTTCAAACTTGTCAAGCTCACCTCCAGGTCCAGAAGCAATGTCACTCACAGCATTACTGGATGGTGTAGGATCTGTAAAAAAAATTGTATAGAATGACATTCCCAGGCTCCCTTCCCACACACAAATCTAAACATACCATCTTCAGTCAACAGGTCTGAGTCTGTAATGGACTGAGGGTTCCAGGTATCGAATTCCACAATTGGAGGTGGCTCATTCATGCCTACTTGCTCTTGCAGACTAACTATTGGATGCGGATCCAAAGCGTGGTCAAGAACAGTGAGTTCATCAGCAGATGCATCCCATTCAGCAGCTCCTTCAATACAACTCTTTTTGATCCATTGGTCAGAATCACAGTCATAATATAACCTTTCATGAGTTTCGAATGTCGTGTGGCAGTGGTAATGAAAAATCCTAAGATATCACAAGAACTACGTGACAAATGGCTGAAAGTCTTGAAAAATGAGTATATGTCCTCTGAAGAAAGCGGTAATGATGATGATATCATTGTTCACGGAGAAGTGAGTATGTGAATGTTCTCCAAAATTGACCGATACAAACAAAGCTTTAAGCAGAGGGGGTAATTAGGTGCTTACCTATTGTCATGTGGGTGTAGGCTAGGATATTGCCAACATAGCCATCAACTTGGTTCGGAGATTCGGCTTCAACCCTACTCAACTTCCCTTCCTACCTTAATTATGCCCCACACTGACAGGTTTAGGCAAAGCCTAAGTCGTGTAGCTGCCCTAACCAAGCGGGGGCTCCCAGAAAACAGTCCCTGAGCTTGGTCAACACCCTGGCTAGCTCTATCAGGGGTCAGGCTCTGGGTTGGGTCAGGTGACTGGCTCTCTCAGGCCTGGGAAGGGAGGGGCCTAGCTGCTGGTAGGTTATATCCAGCCATGCAGAGACTGCAGACTATGTCTGCAAGCCTCAACAATCTATGTGGAGTCTTCTGGGCGAGACTGCCATTTGTGCTGGTACTATTCATGGTTGTGACATCACTATAGGTGAACTGATTGTCAATTAGATAATGTCATAACTATGAATAATGCCAGCAGCACAAAACCCACAAGCGTTATGAACAACTACTGGTATATAAACCAGTCCACCTATATATCTATCATCTGTATATTTCAGCGGAACATCTGGAGCAGTAGTGCACACAAGCGTATACTAATTTTTGGACGGCACCGTCTAATCGGTGCCCACCCTTTTATTTAAGGTAGGAAGGGAAGTTGAGTAGGGTTGAAGCCAAACCTCCGAACCAATCTGTCAATTGGTTTCCCACGCCCTTCCTTGCCACTCATGTTAACGGTGCGATTGTGCGTGACGATGTAAGCTATGTGTGCTGGAAATGTGGCTTGTAGATTGCAGAGCATGTTTACTGCTTCAGTGGTGTTGTTTCTCTTCCCCGTTGCAAGAAAATAGAGTAGCCTGTGCTTCCATAGCTGCACTATGCGTGGACCATCCTCATAACGAATTGCCTCCCTTAGATCAGCATATAGAAAGGTCGCATGCATGAATGAACGATGACTTGAGTAGGTCGGGTCTGGTGACTTGGTGGGAAGAATTGTACGTGCGACAATAACAGTAGCTGTTGACTTTAGCCATTCTGCTGTAGGTTGGTGTGGGAATTTGCTGTCAGGAGCATCAAGGTGAAACTGCTCACATATGCTGCTAATGAGGTGGCCGTAGAAGCAGTGCATCAGGAATTCATCCCCGACGCTAAAAATCTTTCCCTTCTGGTCCACACCAAGTCGATTGATACTCAGTCGGAGGTTGGAGAGGGAACCCACAGCCCTAGGAGTGCCCCAGTATGACTCGAGGATGATCCGCTGAGTCTCCCACAAAAAGTGAAAGTCACCTGTCAAAGCATAATTATAATAAATAATTTCTATATACCATTTGACAGTGCATTATCTGTTGCCAAGCACGTGCACTAAATAGCTCCGTAATACACTGCCAACTGGTGTATAAGGTAGTTACTGTTCTCACCGACCTGAGACAGCCATTGGTCTAGTGGGCGTCATTTAGAAAATGTGTGTAACATTTAATGCACACAAAGTGTGTTTTGAAGTGCTATTATGTGATAGGTCTTAGGACTTCTGATTCGTTGAAGTTGAAGGTCACATGAGTAGCAATAAGTGCGTTTGTAGTCTTGTTCCCAGGCCAGCCCTCTTCAGATTTTTGTAGGAAGAAGGCTATGTCTTCTGATTACACTTGGGATTACCTACCTGGCACTTCATTTGCCCACTGTAGCCTGTTTGCTGGGATCACTTCTGAGAGCCTCCATTGTTTAGCACCACGGATGTTTTTGCAAGTGAGTTGATCACCAATAACCACCTATAATATATTGTTTCAAATGTTTAGTTAAACTGTTGTAGCTTAGCACTAAAGGAAACTGTGTTTTCTCTACCTGGGGGTCATCTGAAAGCCCAGTGTCAGCCCTCAAGGTATCCAGGATCTCTATGTTAGCCGCAGTGTACTGTTCATCCAGTGCCAGAATCGGCATTGGTGCTACCACAGACTTGGTTGCAGGGTGGAGGGAGTGGGGAACAGGAGCTACGTGTCTAAGACTACTAAGGTTGCTGAACTGAGAGACAAGGAACCGCATGATGTAGTCCACTGCACGCCTATGCAGTTCCTCTCCATCGTCTTCATTTGGGATTAGATCGCTGATGGTGAGCTCTTGCCGTGGCTTCTGGGATTTCTTATCTCCCCAGTTGATTGTACCAGGTGGTGTGTACTTCACCTTCACAGCTAGCCTGGAAGTAACACTCTGAAACGTTGGGTGGATATCTGTGTATAAAAATGCATATTCATGATTTGTATTTTCTGTTCCTTTTTTTTTCAGTCAAGAAACTGAGTAACTTGCCTGAGTGCTCGTGGCGGACTGTCTGACGAAAATTGAGATTGTCGTACACCCAGATCCAGAGACCACACTTCACCATTTCTGTGAAGTTAGCCTCCCTGGTAAGCTGTTTGAGGTATTGCCATGTGGCTTCATACGACAGACAGACTCCTACAAATTATACCATCATGCAGTATGCAGTCTGAACTGCACATTAACCCAAATAATATTCTCAACCTATACACCGTATTATAATAACAAGCCAATACATAACATGCACACACACATCTACTAATTATACTCCCCCATCTTTCTTAATAATACTGCGCGGGGTATGTGTTCTCAGAACACCTCTAGTTTTTTTTATGTAGCTGTATAATGCATATTGCATTGTGTGAAGTATTCTCGTGTGTGTGGTAGACAAAATTAGGCTGCTACACGTACAATCTAAAACCTCATTTCTCAAACTTGGTGAGTGTTCGTTTTGTAACCCCCAGTGTGGATTTACTACAGGGGCTTTTTTGGAGGAAGAAAAGATGAATACTGTTTAAAGACATAATCTCTGAAGTCATCCAGCAGCACATCAGTTAAAGACAACTCCACCAGGTATCTGATCTCTGTTCGTCCATGTGACTACGAACACTCAGTACCAGGTATACCTGTGGGTAGGGTATAATAACGACCAGCTGATTTGGAAGACACAACTGTAAACTGAAACAGATAGCAGTCGAGCACACAGGTACAGCGCCGGCCATTTCTAACTCGTTACTTGTCTCCCAGACGACTTGAGAAAGGTCATTATATAATTTATATTAATCGCTGCATGCAGCCATACAAGTGTAAATATCCGCGGTCGGGACCACTATAAAAGCGGTTGCGAAGTTTGCGGGCTCGCTATGAACACGCGCACTCAACTGCAACCGAGCATGAAGGTTGTTCTGCTAGCGTGATCACCACTCATTTGAGCAGTACAGATACCAGTGCACCTACACACAATGCTGGCAAAGAGGGAACAAATTAGCAATACATTACAGATGAATGACAGCAGATTCCAGTCTTTGATGAAAATACCCAATAACAAAAAATATGCACACTCTCTTTGATGCGCATGAACGTATAAAAAGAGATATTCCACTCTTAAAAATTAACTCACAAGATTGTTCTTTGGAGACTTCTCTCACAGAGTGTGTTGTATGGCTCGTGGGCTCTTACCTGAGGTGGGCCCTTACCTGGGGTGGGCCCTTACCTGAGGTGGGTTCTTACCAGGAGGTGGTGCAACGAACAATAATGATTACGGATGAAGTGATATTGCGGCGTAGTATCCGCTGGTTTCCAAAGCCCCAGAAATCCTTGGGTAACTGAGCATGCGCAAACAGTGTGTACCAGACTCTTTACTCTAGCCACGCAAGAGTCTGGGAATCCCCTTTGTGAATGGCGATGTCATAGCAAGTAAATACGTTAATTTAAGCACTATTTCCCGGGACCACCCCATGCCATTCGTGAGTTATTACACAATGAGTAACTACTGTTAGTAGACGGATACAACAAGGACGGGTATTCTAGGCTGCTAAACGGCACTAGCGGTTCTGTAATCAACTAGACACAAGGTACAACACTGCTGTAGATCTGTGGGATGGCCTGATAATCCTTTGTAGCCTCTGTCAGCCGGATCTGAGGGTAGGTGATGGTGATAATCGTCAACATCGCCGGGCCCGAGAAGTCTGCTGCCGCTTATGGCTTTTTTCCTTTCAATCACGCCAATCACGCTTGAATCCGGTATCAAAATGAAGCTTGGGAGCTCTTCTCTTCAGTTCTTCCGTGAGTTCAGTCGCTGTCTTGCTCTGTCTTTCACTACGACACTGTAATCAGCATAATTGAATTCCTGTGGGCAGTTCAGTGATATATGCGCATGCGCAATGGGCTTTAAAGGGTTAATAAAGCATGTAAACTAGAAATCTCAAATTTACAACTAGTCTCGTGCCCAGACGTTCACGCCCTCCCGGCGAAAGAACGTCTGGTGTTCTAATCGAACTTTCTTGTCACAGACGCCTTTCCCATTTGGAATGCCAAAGGGTCCAATCAGATTGCAGCTTTCAGACCTTCCGTAAAGTTGCCATGACGTTAGTACGATAAATCTTTAATACTATTGGTCAGTTAGATAAATTAGAATAAAAATTTGAAATATACCGTATATACAGTGACCACATACGAGATATTTATTATCAGCACTCGTGGGGTCTGTGACAAGAAAGTTTGTTTAGAACACCAGACGTTCTTTCGCCGGGAAGGCGTGAACGTCTGGGCACGAGACTAATTTACAACGTGCTGGACTCTACCCCGTGAGAGTGGCCCCACCCTTTCTGTAGACAGTCACAGGTCGAGAGGTTAAAGGGGCCGAAACCTGTGGCTGCTCGATGATCAGTCTGTGGTATTCTCCTGATGTCCAGCCTCAAAACATTTTTAGTATCAAATACATGTGTGTTTATGCAGTATAGCTAAAGAAGGGGTTGTTTTATTTTTGGAATATCGACGATCTAGGCCTAAACCAAATGTAAAAAACTGGTTTTGACTCATATAGCAATTGACAAGTACCCTGCCACAATCCTAAGTCCTTTTTATTTACTCCCCACCAACCTCACACACACACACACACACACACACACACACACACACCAATCCCTGGCATGCCACACCAGCCATATCCACAGCCAATAGAATGTGGCAATTGCAGCACTTCACAATGCAACACACATCACCCCCTCACACTACAACTTATCCTCCAATACACACTCTAGACTACATACATGTACCACTTACACCACACTCTACACCACAATCCACACCTACAATGATATCTACACTCTTCCACCTGCGCATGCAACAACACTCTTTCACTTCGCCAACAGTAGTACGGAACACATTTCCAAAAACATTACTCTATTATACCAAAGTACTTTTTTAAAAAACCACCTAATCATCTACACCACAATCTAACATCCTGTCGTCCCATGTAACTAGCACTTACGTATAATGAGATCTAGTTGCAAAAATGTCAAAAGATATAGGGATGACAATCCGTAAGGGTATTATGGTATCATTCCTACCTTGTTTGGTTGCTTTTTGGGGATTCTATCCCTATATGGTCATTTTTTTAAATATTTTTTTCATTACTTGTTAGTATAAGCTTAATGAATACAGAGAATCGAGTGATACATCTGCTAGACCAGATTAGCCTTGATGATGTGCATTAAATAGAGTCAGTACCTGCCTCGCTCTCAGTGCTGTGCACTCCTACTGCCTACAATCCTTGCCCATATTGCTTTGCAGTTGTTTATGGAAACTACAACTATCCTTGCTACCACAATTAAGTTCTGCTGCATAATAATAATACATGGCAGTCTAGTCTACACAGCTAACTCTCTGCACCTTTGTGCCCTTGATGATACAAAAACTAAGAGTGGTACTATGTAAGTTGTTAGCCAGCCTAACCTTATTAACTCTTTACCGACCATTGCGTTTGCGTATTACGTAATGCAATGACCATAGGAATTTTAATCGGTACACGTGCATGGTAACGCATAGCGTTAGCTGCCTCTAGCTGAAAAAGGGAGAAGATTCGTCCCGAAAAGAATCAGAGAGAAGACTTCCCGAGCTTTACTATGATAGCAAGTTCGAGGGCGCTGGACTGCAAGAGAGCCATAAACAACAGCAGACAAAATACACAAGGTAAAAAATACAGGCATGATAGGCAGATAAACTAGCTAGTGGGGTTGATAAAAGTGTGTTTTAGGCTTACTAGTTTATGAAAATACAAGAAACAGTTGAAAAAGAATGCCTGGAGTTGAATAGTATGTCCTATCACTATAGGGGGCTATTCTTTGCCGAGTTTGCCCTTCGAGTACAAGGATTGATCACGGCGACATCATAGGCAATGCATGGTCCTGGCCGCTCCCATGGCTGTGGTGATGTAGTACAGGCACTCTCCGTTGCTCTGCCATTGTCTCAGCTACTTTTCTCTCCCTCTCCAGCCATTCTCACCCCTCTAGGACATCCATAGCTACCTGTCAGAAAAACAACAAAAATTTATATCGATACGAACAACTGTCTGTATCACTGGCACTTACACACAGATCTGGCTGTCAGAGATGGTCCTGAGGGATGATCAGGCTGTTTGCAGACCTCCAGCAACAGTTTGGAGTACAGCTGGCTGTTTGAAAGGCTGCCAATGCCGCTCTGAAGCCTAGAATGTTGATCGATCGCTAGCGTGTCAATTTAGCAGACATTATTCATTTTAATTCATACTTTACACATTCAACAAACTGAAAAGCTGTGGCACTAAGTATGGTAGTGGTGGCACTGCTGCTCAATAACTAGCAGCAGCAGGAACAACAAATATCTAAATGTTGACTATACAAAAGGTACGCTATTGTTTGTGGGAGGTACAAACAAAATTCTGTATCAAGTTACCTTTGCACAATGGTGTATTCAAATTAGTTAACTCCCATGCAGAAAAGCCCAAGGTTGGCAAATTGCCTAATCGATGGGTCCCTGCAAGATTGAATCCTCATAGGTGAGTGTGTATGTGAGCGCATTGAGTGTATAGTTAAATCAGCTTTATAATTTGATATTCTGAAAAGGCTAAAGACATGGGAAACAGGGTCTATATAGCTATTTCGGAGGCTTTTTGTCTTAACTATCTACTGAAGTGCTGCTCTTTTGTATTCTAAGGCAGCTATTATGGGCAGCTACTTAGAGCCCAACTGTGCATAATTCAATTTAGGCCACAGCAGCTGTGAATACTTGAGAGTAAGGAAATTCTCAGGAAATACCACTAGTAGGACATATTGTTGAACTGTAAAGGCTTTGGCAGAGGAGGTCAGCCATGGTTGACCTTTAGTAATCAAGATCACTCAAAGATTGGTTAGTCATGTGACAATTAGAACTAAACTGAAGTTTTCTCTGCAACAGTACAATTTTTTTGAAGGGCTCCACTTTTTTTCTAAGAGAAGGACAGCCATGCCTCATTGACTGGGGTTTCCCCCACCCACCCACAAAGTAGCCAAACGAACATCCCTGTATGTATGTATGTTAGCTAAATCAAAAGCCCTAACATGAACATCCACTATCTAGAGTTAAAAATATTTCTTCCAGAACTTGTCAGTGATCCTTCTCTGATCCTAAGAACAGATATTACTCCTTTTGTCTCAGAACCCCTTATATGGTGATTCACCTAAAACCACCTAAAACCAACCACCATCTCCACCAACACTATGTTCCTGTACGAGTGTCTGTTCAGCCCCACCCCCGACAGTTCAGATGATGTTTCTTCAGTTTCTGAAATTGTGAAATTAAGAGTACAGCTACTAATAAAACATAACATACCCTTACCAATCTATTCTTTCGCCTTTGACGAGCAATTTTTGCATCATACTTTCCACAAGTCTTGAGGTGGCTAACACCTGACACACTATAAAGGTATGTCCTCGCAGCCTCTGTAAAAAAAGGCATACAACAAAGCGAAAACAAGTTTGGAGAGGTAGTACTAATCCCTACAAAGTACACGTAATTAGCTGAGGCTGCCACTCACCTTGGATGGTCACTGAAGGCACATCTGGAGGTGAGGTTTAACTTCAGCTATATACAAGCATACTGGCTACATCTGCAAATCCAACTCTGTAAAGGGAAGCAGTGCAATAGTTTCAGAGTATGGAGTGGTGGAAGGAGGGACAGCGTACCGGATATTCCATCCAAAGTTCTCTTTGTCTTCCTCAAGTGTTTTGAACATTTTCCTAACCATCATCTACAAAACCAATATACGACAAACAAGATATAAATAGCTTGAACAGTTAACCAAGCATGAGTGGCAACTTTGACTTCTGGAGATGGTGCTATCTTCTTCCTTTTGGTACTTCCACAGCACTCACCTTCCTGGAGATCCCGCAGCTTCTTTTCAAGTTCAGCTACTTGATGATATTACACTTGCTGATGCATTGCTACTTCAGTTTTGTTGACGTTTTCAGACCATCTACATGGCCGTAGCAGTCCGGTTGGTCCGGTTTTGGCCGGACAATGTTTTTGGCAGATAATTTTCGGAATTGCGCATGCGCAGAAGTATAACGTCACGTTACTGTGCCATGATGACCCCCCTAGAAAGAGTGGGCTAACGCCCACCAAATGCTAAAATATTAAGGGAATCTGACCATGCCCCCTGGCCAGATCACCTGCTTGCTACGGCCCTGATCTATGGACCAGATGCATTAATGACAAACATGCATTTCCATTGCCACCTTGTAGAGTTTTTCTTGCAATTTCATGCTTTCTTTAGCAGTTATAGTGAAAGCTGAGGTTCTTGGTAAAGTAGAGCACTTTTACTGGAAGAAAGAATACCAGGCACGTGGGGCTCCTCATTATCACGTGCTGCTGTGGATAGGAGATGCACCAGTTTGATTGGTCAGGATGATCCCGATAAAGTGCTAGCTTGGATCCAGGAGAGGATTACTTGTCATCTTCCAACTAACACGCACAGAATCAGAGGTAAGAGTGAATGACTACAACCCTCTGCTGCTAATGCTCTGGAAGGCTAACATTGATGTCCAGTTTGTAGCAGAATCCTCACTAGCTCTCGCTCACTATGTTAGTGGTTATGTTACAAAAGCTGAAAGAAGTAACATGCAAGAGATTTGGCAAGAAGTTAGCGAAAATAAGAGCATTTACGGCCGTCTCTGGAGCTTTGGTATACGAAGTTTACGCTTTCGAGAGTGCGGCCTGTATGAGGCGAGTGATCTGTTGCTTGGAGATTACCTCACTGAAAAGTCTGACACTGTCAAGTGGATAGATGTATCCATGCCTCATAAAAGAAATCGTAGGTTAAAGGATCAGTGTCTTGCAAGAAATTGCAAAGACCAATCCAGACACCGCAGAAATCTTTAAGGAAAGTCTTCTATAGACGCTTTCTATCCTCAGTGACCAGAGAGTCTGGAAGATGTTTGTCTCCATGACTTTGTAGCTAACTATGATTGGTACAGCAAAGATGATAGTGGAAATAGGAAGTATACTAAACTCTGAAAACCACGACTTCCAAATCACAAACTCCTGAAAATGAAAACCAGAGAGAAGACTATTACTACTCTCTGATACTTCTCTTCACTCCCTTTAGAGAAGAAAGTAGTTTGCTTCTCGAGGATGAAACAGCAGAAGCGTTTAGCAGATTGGTGAATAGCGACTGCTCCGCTTACCATGCCAAATTAAAGAGGATGTTAGAAGCTCAGTGTAACATCAAAAAATCTATGAAGCCAGACACGCTAATGGTAAAGAAGAGGTCAATGAAGACGATGACCCACAATTGTTCCAGTTGTAGCAATACCTACAAATATGTGTAGCATGCAAATGCTAACAATTACATCATTACATCATGACATTACATTATCTCAACTTTGATGTTAATACATGTAAAGTGCTAGCATGTACGCATGTACAGCATGTCAGCAAAATCATGTTATGTCTTGCACACCTTGCAACCTCGAGGTGACCCAGTGCCTTCCTTCGTACTCTCATGTGACTCTTGTCTCTTTTGCAGTGCTGATTGACCCGCTTCACCAGTGGTGAGCCAGACCATCCTGGACAACATGTGCACTTTATGTTTTCATCTATCTCATCCACATAGGGTGGTTTGGCTAAATTCTTCTCCTGATAGCATTTCTTGAGCCTCATATCCAAGTAATCTGGAGTAATAAGCGGCGGAGATTCAGCTACCCGTACAACATAATTTGGGATCATTGGCTTATATCAAATTTTTTGCAATGATATGGAAGTAGCAGTGACCAACCGTGTGCTTTTTTTAGGTGGCAATTTGCTTACTCTCCTCGAAATGTCCCTACCAGCGAGTTTTCGTAGCAGAGTTCAAGCCTTAGACCCTTTGATTTCAGAGGGGGAAATAGTGCAAGGAGTTCTTGCTCCACTCGGTCATGGCTGTACACATCAATCTCACTCTCAATGTATCGCCAAACCTTCTGCACTTGTTCTTCCGTCTGCCAGCATACTCCTACTTTTCTGTGATTCACCTTCTCCGTGCATGCCATACACCTAAGTCATCTTCATTCAAGTATTTAATGCAAATGGTTAATACAGCTGGTATGGTAACCTCCCACACCCCGCCACTTAGAAGGCGTGGTGCATTGTATGGCTGCATTACTACAAAGAGAAGAGCATTGAGGAAATACAGGTGCTGTTGTTTGTCAGCGCCAGGTCTATAAGGCATTACATAGCTCTTTTTGATGAAACAGGAGATGTGTCTCCAGCAAGCCAACAGCACAGACCTCCTAAAAGACTAGATGCCTTCGAGGAAATATCACTTGTTCAATATCTGGTGATAAGCCAGATATGTATTTAGAAGAGTTGAGGCAGGAGCTGATTCAGGCTACAGGTACTGATATAGGCTTGAGTACAATTAGTAGAACTCTGAAGCATCTAGGAAGATGTTACGACACATTGCCATGCAGAGAAGTGAGGGGAAAAGGATAGAATTTGTGGAAGAAATGGCCTACTGAATGCTAATATGCTTGCGTGGACGGATGAGTGGTTCAGATAGGAGAAATGGGATTAGGAAGTATGGATACAGTCTTAGGGGGATGACTCCTGTCAGCTACAAATTAGCCAGCCACAAAAGAGTGGCCTGGTACACACTGTGCAAGAATTTTGCCAGTAAACATATTCGTAAACAAGTTTAATCACATGGCAATGAGTAGTATTGATGTAGTATATGGGTATAGGAACTAGGTTGATTTCTACAACCGAAGTGGCCTTATAATCATCCAGGAATTGTAAAAGGACTCGTAATTTTCTATCCACTAAGACTGTGGTATCTGTCTTACCATCAAAAGTCGAAAGCGCCTCTCTTGGCAGTGGCTGTGAGCTGCTCAATTTTCCAAAAGCCTACTGTCTTCACTTTTCACTTCTGTAAAACGATTAATACACGGTTCGTATATAAAAAAGTTTTAATGCTGACGGCCCCCCGGTCTGATATGTTTCTGTTTGATCAAACCACACACTGCTCGTGCTTACTGACACACACTTAATATAGATATCCGACTGGAGGGCCTCGGGAAAGTATCTACGACTCTGGAGAGTTAAGTCCTCATCCAGTTTGAACAATTCATGGATTCTATATTCCACCACCCTTTGCACTGGTCACCAGTTCATTCTCAGTTGTGCTATTGTTTGTAGTCCTATAGCCACGCCACTGATAATTTGTTTTGCCTCCCCAAATGTGACATAATTTGTGTGTACGCGAAATTAAACACCAGGTCACTTTGCACGCACCTGAGCTTGCCTCAGAATAAAGCAATGGCAGTAATGTACGAAGAAGGTAGGATTGCAGAATATATTACCTGGAAGGATTTCAGTGCTTTTAACTCTTTGCACGCAAAGTGCAGGAAAACATGCACGCATGATTATGTTAGACTACGCGAAGTGCAGGAAAACACGCATCCGGTACTTCCTGAGTATTATAATCACATTACGCTAGATAAGTCAGCCTCTATGTACATATATATGTAGCTCTACGTACGCTATGGGGCATCCCCTGTCTTTACATGGCCTCTGACCACATAAACACGAAAACCACAGAGAGCTACAACCGGAAGTATACTAATCGTGCCATGGCTGCCGATCGAGAAAAGGATCTGGAACCTGTAGTAAACGTGATAGTTTCAGTTTGTCACCAGTTGTGTAGGTGCCTAAGGCTGTCTCAACCACAACTGCTTTGTTTCTCGCCCCCTCCGCTCCCTGGTAGACAATCTGATGGGTGAGAAATTTGAAGCACTCGACGCAGTCGGGAGTTACCTGCTCAAGCTGTAAACGACACTTCATCTTAGGTATGGCTTTGTATAGGCTTACTAAGCTTGTTAAGGCCTTTACACACGCTTTTGCAGGTACAAATAAGCCATCAGGAGGTTGTGTAATTCGAAATGAATCACAGGCACGCTGTTATTTAATTAATGACGTGTACACGCCCATCATGACATAATTTTACGTCACGTGCAAAGAGTTAATGTTCTTCAACAGGAATGGAGATCGAGATTTTTCACGCGTTTCTAGATGTAAGGGAGGAGAGGAGGGATGAGAGGAGAAAGCTTAGCATGCAATGGATTTCTTTCGTGCTCCGCTAGTCAAGCAAAACTCCAACACCTTCTAGTTGGCGGGTCTGACACTCCATGTGTATGTGTGTACTGGAAGAGGGGTGGCACATGGCTCTTGTGTACTACCCCCTCTCCCAATACACATGTACACATGCTCTGAACTGTTATGGGTACTCATATGGGTACTCATAAGCCTTACACCTTAATCTTTAAGCTCTTTGCTTGTGGGTAAGTCACCGAGTTGCCGTAGTCCTAGCCTCGTACCCCCCTCGCGGACTCAAGCTACCGTAGTCCATAACACATGGCCTTGAAGCAGTAGCCACACACAAATGTTAACATAGTACAAATTCTGCTCGCATTATGTCCTCAATGCTCTCTAATTATACTCAAATTTATGCTTGCCTAATTGGTTCAGTCCTACATGCAGGCAACACCAGGCGAGGTTCCATAGCTACTTATACATTACGAGCTCCATAAGCTAATATACAAATGTGCACTCCGGATGAATCCGTCAGATGACCTAAGCCACTGTAAGAAGCTGCCTTCCTGTTGTACAGATCTAGTCTGTCACTCCATGAGAATAACTTTGAGTACGATTAGCATATTTTGTGAGCAGTGCAGCATGGCATAATTATTACGACTGCATGGCTCCAGGAGACATGAAAACATGGCACCACCACTGCTGTCTACTGTTCTCTACATGTGATACTCCCCCTCCCACTCACGTATCATACACCTAAGCTCACTTTGCCTAATGAACTAGTAGTGCTTTGTATCACGTACTGACTGAAGCATGGTACACAAATTTGCCTCAAGATTTTCATCTGAAACTTATACCCTGTTCAGTAAGGTACTAACTGACATGGACTGGCTTCTGGTACATTTCAGCAGGTTGTACACCTGCTGAGAGCTCTCGCATTTCTTTTTTCCAGAGTAAGTAGAACACGTACTGGCGATCTTTTTGGAAGTGTGAATCTACATTGAACAGCCTTGATTTGATGTACTCACTGTGAGAGAGTTGCTCTTCACGGGAATGAAATTTACCAACCTTTCCAGTAGGAAAGAGAACCAGAAAGCACATGACATCAAGATACTGCTGTCCGTTATCTACAAAATCTTTGACACCAAGTACTTTATTGCTTGGTGTGAGATTGAGTCGACAGCTTGTTGTCTAAGTTCCTTATAGTAAAAGCTTGAACGCCAGCAATGTCATCTTCAGTAGCCTTCTCAAGCATTGTACTGGTAGCACTGTAACTGCATTAGTAACAGAATCATCGTTCACTTCCTTGTAGAGCCAGTTACTGATTTACGTCAACCAAGGTATGCCATACGACGTTAGTTTTCAGTGGCTTACCATTGACAATAATGTACAATAGTGAATAAGGCAAGGAATTCTGTGTAACGACTACAGGAAGGGAAGAGGTGCTCACCAAAGACGATATACAGCCTTTTGACAGGGATTTTGAGGCGCATGACGGCAGAGAATCCACAGTATCCGAATTTCCTTGATAAGAAGAGTCCTGAGTTCGTGGACTTCCACTGTAGCCTTACAAATCTCTTCCAAAAGCTCAAAGAGGGAGTTGTAGCAGAGTCTAAGCAAACTGCTTCCATCACCATTGAAGAGAATATTCTGTTGGAGAAAGGCATTTTAAACACAGCTACTCCTAAAGGTTTGTTTTGAGCTGTACTCTTATACAATGGCAAAAAATTTTGCTGAGAGGACAGGAGCACAGGGAATTACAGATTTCACAGATTGTTCGTCTTACAAACCCAACCAGATATGAGAGTACTGAAAACGCTTTGAAACATCGGAGGCACAGTTGCATGCACAAAAAGGTGCCTATCTATGCCTATACAGCAGCTGGTGAGCGTTGTCATGTCTACCTGCTTGACAAGTACCTTAGCAAGCTCCTTTCAGCAGCTAAGGAGAAAGGCTGGTTTGCAGTGTCCCTGCTGATCCTAAGTCACCTTGGTTTGCTGCTATTGCATGTGGAAGACATTTGCTTGCAAGAGTTGTTTCTGAGGTGTTTCATGAGGCTGGAGTTAGTGCAGCTGGAGTGAGCCAGTTATTTGAAGCTGGAGTAGATGAAAAGATCATTCGACGCCGTTTGGGTCACAGAAGTACAGATGCATTGACGATGTACGAGCATGTAACTCCACCTCAGCAGCAAGCTGTGTCAAATATTCTTACAAGTGCAAAGAAAGAATATAGGGATGAAATGCAAGTCATTTCAGCACAGGCAAGCTTGTGCCTACTACATATCCCGGCGCAGTTCGACCACAGTCTCCAGTAATGTCACATGCCAGTTTCCAGTCAATGTCAGCTGTACACTCCACAGCAAATAACCCTGCTCTTTCAGGTTTTCAGTGCTGTGGATGTCATATTAACTCTTATAAGGGACGAGTAATGCAGAATTCACAGCCGCCAAAGAATGAATATATGCTGAGTGAACAACAGTTTAAGAGTTTTAGTGACTTGATAACTGTTGTTATAACCTCTTGAGTTGTGTACATGTAACTGCTCTGGTCTAACTATCTTGTGCATGTTTAAAATTGGAGTTCATTTAGTGACTTATACTTTATACTTAGTATGTTGTGTTTGTAACTAGCTACCATTGGAGTATTGTGACAATGAATATTTAAGGTAGGAATCTACCTTTACTGAGGTAATTACTTCAATATATTTTCCTGGGAATAGGTGAATAAAAGATTGACTAGAGGTTATTTTCATGAGGTTACATGATATTTTTTCTCTTTTTCTTCCTTGTAGACAGCTAGCTATATCAGTGGTAAACAAGATAAAAGAGCATATTTACGGCAGTCATGGTATTAGCCTACAATTTGTTTTGATAGAAATACAAGTATGTGGCAGCAGCTCAATATCTCGTTGGTGCAATAAACCTGAGCGAAAACTATTTGTATTTCCCGGGAGGTCAAATTTGCATGCGAAGCTCTTGCGCATGTGCATGTGCCATGTGCGCGTTATGCTGACAGAACAGTCTGTAACGGAGCGGCTAGTCTCTTGATCCGTGCACCAGGCGAAATGGGGAAGATACCGAGGCCACGGAAGTACAGATCTGAGCGTCGGGGCAAGCGAAAGTTTTATGGTAACCAGTTCAAGAAACCACGGCTCGATGTCCGTGTGTATAAGCGATTCCGTGCCACCTCATCGCCACTTACAGATCCTCAATGTAAGCTATCAGCAAGGTCATTTACGACTATAAGTTACACAGTGTATGCCATAATATTATACAGTGTCAGTTCAGTTATCAGTGTCAGTTCAGTTATCAGTCCCAAGATTTTCTGAGATTGATAACTAGCTATAATACTAGGTACATGTATAGAACGGTTGCAACGTCACAAAAACACGTGACTAAGCACTTCCGTGTGGCAAAAAGAACGTTGTGCTCAATGGCAGCTGAGCGGAAGTTGCTGTGATACTCACGCTGTAGTTGGCAGATCCGTTGAATTTATCCTGCGTAATAACTACGCCACAGCAATAGTTCACATACTAAAAGTACAAGTTACAAGCTCTTCTAGTTTCTGAATTCACTATAGAACCTACCACTTTTGCCACACGGAAGTAACCAATAAACGGAAGATAACGGGAAATGTAGCGGTAGTTATACGGTCGTGATGTCACCTGCAACCGCTCTATAGTAACCAGCAAGGAGTCTATACTATAGCCTTGTACCCAGCCCTCCCTCGGCAAGATTGTATTACACAGGCAATACTTGGGCTGGGACCTGGGTACAAGCACTGATAAATGGTTTGTTAACCCTCCCCTCCTCCTTTCCTTGATATTCCAGGTAGGACTGCTCGTAATGCAACTCCCTCACCCACTCACTCTCCCACTCACTCTCCTGAGCTCTTTTCATCGTCAAGTTCTGCTTCTCACCGTAAGTTGGCCCATACCATGTCTTCCGTACCAGAATCGGATTTGTTGCCAAATGTATCCAGCATGGAAGAAACTGTGGATCTGATGGGTGGCCTTACAACACCACTTGGATTCCGCCTAGTTGACATGTCTATATTGAATACGGCTGTATCATGGCTTCAGTGACCTGACTGTACTGCTGTTGATACCTTGGAGCTGCTTGAGGGTACCGAAAGACAAGGGCTGGCGTCTAAACTTGTTATCAGGTGCTGTGAATGCAACCACTTGTCGACCTTCCTGACATCTTCGAAAGCAGGGCGTTTCTTCGAAATAAACCGTCGGGTTGTCACAGGGCTACATCTAATTGGACGGGGCCTCTCAGATCTTGAAAAGTTCTGTGGAATAATCAGCATGCCACACCCTATGTCACGATTTCAGCAGGCATTCGGGAGCTCTTCATTGTGCTGCCATGCAAATGGCCCAGGAAAGCATTCGAGCTGCAGGAGATGATATGCGACGGAAGGCGCTTACTGATTCACCTGATCTAGCTTCAGAGAGCGATCCAGTAGATATTGATGTATCTGTTGATGGTACTTGGCAGAGGCGTGGTTTTTCCTCTTTATATGGAGTAGTCCTGGCTATAGCTGCTGAAAGTGGCAAAGTAGTTGACTTTACAGTGAAGAGTCGCGTTTGTGTAAGTTGCCAGCGCCACAGCCAACTTGACCCTAATTCTGACGAGTACAAATGTTGGAAACAGAAGCACATCGACAATGGTGAGTGCAGTAAGAATTTCGATGGGTCAGCGAAAGCAATCGAGTGTACTGGAGCTATTGAGATTTGGAGAAGGTCAGTCTCCCTGCATAATTTACGATACACTACTTTCATCGGCGATGGAGATAGCAAATCATACCCTGATGTAGTTGCAGACAAACCATATGGTGAGGGTGTAGAAATAGTAAAGAGTGATTGTATAGGCCATGTGCAAAAGCGTCTCGGAGCAGCCTTACGGAGGAAGAAGGAGTGTGGACGTCGTCCTTTATGTGATGGTAAAACTATTGGTGGACGGGGCCGACTTACAGACCAGCTCATAAATACGCTTGCTCTCCGTAACAACCTAAATGACGTTGAGAAGATGCGCAGGGCTGTGCTGGCAATCCTCTACCATCGTTCCTCATCAGACAGCAAACCCATGCATCAATACTGCCCCAAAGGGGCTGCTTCTTGGTGTGGATGGCGACGTGATGCTCGGACATACACACACCATAATGTTCTTCCAGCAGCAGTCTTTCAGGAGATCAAGCCTATTTTTCAACGTCTTGCAGACAAAAAAACAGCTCGAACGCTGTTCAAAAGGGCTCACTCCAAATGCAAATGAGTCCATCAATGGAATAATATGGCAACTATGTCCGAAGGAGAGATTTGTTGGAGCAGAAACGGTCGAAACCGCAGTGGCAATCGCAGTATGCAAGTTCAATGACGGTTCGTATTCGCTGAAGAAGCTGTTAGAACATATGAGACTAAGGGACAGTCACTGGACAAACCTTTCACTATGGTCCCAGGATCAAGCTCGTCTCTGGAAGTCCGACTATCACAGCTCTGAGACTGTAAAATTGAGGAGAAAGAAGAGAAGACACGAGAGAAAAGGGTATGAGGACACCCAGAAAGAGAGTGAAGGAGAAACATACTCCTCAGGGAACTTTTGAGTTCGATAGTGTTTGCAGTTACTGTGTAATGTAATTATAAACATCTACTTTACTTTGTTTTTGCTCTTCGAACTATTGTCTTTATAGTTTAGATATTTTTTCTTTTTTTTTGCTCAGGGAACTTTTGAGTCTCCAGTTTGATAGTGTATGCAATTACTGTGTAATGCACTCGACCTTCTGAGTCTACATATGGTTTGATAGTGTATACATTACATGTGACTACAAACAGATGCTTTACTCAGGTTTATTGCATCAACAAAATATTGAGCTGCTGCCAGATACTCATATTTCAATTTTTTTAAATTGTGGGGTAACACCATGGCTGCCGTAATTATGCTCTCTTAGCTTGTTCGCCACTGCTATAGCTAGCTGTCTGCAAGGAAAAAGAGAGAATAAACATCATGTCACCTCACGAAAATAACCCCTAGTCAATATTTATTCACTTATTCCTGGGAAATGGTATTAAATTCATTTCCATAGTAAGGGTAGATTCCTACCTTAAGCAGCAGTGCACTGTATCAGAGATCAAAGGGATATACGAGCATATTATGGCACTGTATATCATATTTGATATACAGTGCCTACCGGCGCTTTTAATGTGCCCAAGCAAGTGCTATAATTTACATTACAAGTACAAAAAAACATTTTCAAAAAATGTACAAAGATGTAGGGATGAAAGTACCAAAAAGCACTCAAACAAGGTTAGGGATACCAGAATCACAAAGTTAAACATACATAGCCACTTCCCTACATCTTTATCACATGTTACGGCATGCAGCACGGTTGCACTGATCTATACAGTTTGTCATATGTTGTATCAAGCTGTGCTGGAGTTGCCTTTCATACCAATTGTATTCATAGCCCTTGTAATAAAAGTAGAGTTATTTAAGTTGCAGTTAACATGTGAAAAAGATGTAGGGATGGGGCTATGTATGTTTAACTTTGTGATTCTGCTATCCCTACACCTTGTTTGAGTGTTTTTGGTACGTCCATCACAACATCTTTTTGCAAATGTTTTTTTGTACTTGTTTCTGTCAATTTTTGCTTATGAAGTAATATATATTAACATAATGCATGCAAGTATTTTAGGTGAATTAATCTCCAGCTCTCAAGCTGGGGATGTCAATAAAGTAGGCAGTGATCCTGACAAGATGTATACATCTTGTCAGGATCACTGCGTGCTTTATACACCGATGCAGGCTATATACACAATACAAATGAACACCATTTTTCTCCCTCATATGGTTTGATAGTGTATACATTACATGTGACTACAAACAGATGCTTTACTCAGGTTTATTGCATCAACTTGCTGCCAGATACTCATATTTCAATTTTTTTAAATTGTGGGGTAACACCATGGCTGCCGTAACATGCTCTCTTACTTGTTCGCCATGCTATAGCTAGCGGTCTGCACTGATCTATACAGTTTGAATAAACATCATGTCACCTGTATCAAGCTAGTGCTGGAGTTTATTCACTTATTCCTGGGAATTGGTATTCATAGCCCTTGTAATAAAAGTAGAGTTGATTCCTACCTTAAGTTGCAGTTAACATGTATCAGAGATCAAAGGGATGTAGGGATGGGGCATATTATGGCACTGTATATCATATTTGATATACAGTGCCTACACCTTGTTTGAGTGTTTTTGGTACGTCCATCACAACATCTTTTTGCAAATGTTTTTTTGTACTTGTTTCTGTCAATTTTTGCTTATGAAGTAATATATATTAACATAATGCATGCAAGTATTTTAGGTGAATTAATCTCCAGCTCTCAAGCTGGGGATGTCAATAAAGTAGGCAGTGATCCTGACAAGATGTATACATCTTGTCAGGATCACTGCGTGCTTTATACACCGATGCAGGCTATATACACAATACAAATGAACACCATTTTTCTCCCTCTTTGTGGATGACAGCATGCTGCAGCATATAGTAGATCAGACGAACCTCTGCAGTGAGCAGTTCATGGCATCCCACACCCTGGCTCCAAATTCATGGATCAAGTGGTGGTCGAAGGAAGAGCACACCATTGCGGAGCTGCGGAGGTTCCTGGCCCTGATCCTCGTCATGGGCCTTGTGAGGTATCTGCAGATGGAGAGTCACTGGAGCACTTCATGGCCATATGCGACAGACACTTTCTCCAGCGTAAGTTTTAGTCAGTGCATTGAGTGCCCTCACGGGGTGGTAATTGATGTTTTTTTTCCTTGCAAGTTATGAAATGAGACAGATTCTCCCTTTTAACCGATTATACGCGGTAATTAGCGCGCGCCTCTGTATACGGTAGCGGAAATTAATCGTAAGGTGGAACTAATTTCACAGCCTCGTGGCAATTTTATATTTTCTAAACGCTGGAAGATCGCTACGGGCAACGTGATACCAAGGTGAAGCGCGATCCCAGGGCTTTCCAATGGTGCCAAGAACGCGGGGCTGCCTCCATGCTGGACAAAGATAACGCGCTGGATATCGATGGGTGAGTTAGTATTGTTAGCGGTAGCTACTAACGCTTGGCCAGTACCTGGTTCTTCTATCGCTTTGTGATAGGATGGACAGGTATTGGCTAGGCCTAGGTATGGGGCATGTGTGTGAAAGTCATAGGCTACTGCTAATGACAGTAACAGTTCGAATACTAACCTGGGTAGTGAGACCGAATTTTGAAACGTCTGGGCCCCCGAGACTAACTAAGAGCGCTAATGAGTCGAAAGTTTGTGGGCCTGTTGATGAGAATAAGGTGACAGATAGTAGTGTAATAGTTTACTGAAGATAAGCTACAGATATAGATAGAGTAAGGAGAAAATCAAAATTAAGGGAGGGAGGGGGGTGTTGAGCAATCTACGACAGTCACAAGGTAGAATACTCGAAGAGGGTTCACTGCTCTGCTCCCACCCGGTGTTTGTGCCACAGCAGGAAGCAGTCACTGGAAGGGTCTCCACTGTGACAGAGCCAGACATCACACTCACGACAAAACCATGAGGTATCTGTGCGTTGGTGCGATTTGCTGCAGTGGGCACATCGTCCTCTCTGCTTCTTTGTCGGGTGGGACTCATTGGAGAGCTTGATCGGAAAGTGTCGCAGTGGAAGGGGAACTATGGCAGAGGAGTTGCGGCCAGGTCTGCGACGACTGCAGTAGTCACCAATAAGGTGAGTTGCCAGCTTCAAGTGGAAGTCCTTGATCCTCTTGATTGTGTGGTCAGGGCTGTAGTTCTTATAGAGGATGTAGGAGTTGGTTACTGCCACATCAAATAAGAAATAGAAAATGTACTTATAGAATTTCCTACTCTTTGTGCGGCAGCTATAGTAACCACGCAACTGGTCACCCCGATCCACTCCTCCCATGTAGGTGTTGTACTGGACGACGGATTCTGGGCAAGGGACAGGGATTCTAGAGCCATCCCGTTGTCATCTCAGTACAGTGCCAGATGCTTGGGGCTGAGTGGTTGTGGACATCACTGTGACTGCCTTTCTGTCCTGCCAGACACTTGCACTCACCTTCCCCTGCTGCACAGTCTTGAAGTCACCCCTTAGAAAGTAAGTGTGAATATAGATGATGTATACTCAATCATGATTGCAATCTTGATGTAACTCGTTCTCAGGCCTGTACCCTAGCTTTCGTCGTGTGGCGGAAGCTTGTGAACAAGACCACCTAAATAACTGTAGTTTCTATTATTCAGTAAGTATTATATCCTACCTCCTACCTCTTTGACAGCTTTGCTCCCTTCAGTTCCTCAGGGAATCCCCTCCTGTCCTTCCTTGCTGTTCCACAGCTGTAAATCCCATCCTTCACCAAGTCAGCAAGAAGATTGTGGTTGGTAAAAAAGTTGTCAAAGAATACATGGTGATTCTTCCCCTTCAGCTCACTTGTGAGCTCCTTCACCACACGAGTACCAAGGCCCTTTTCTGCTGAAGCTCCCTTGCCAGTGTATACTTCTAACTTTGAGAAGTAGCCGTTGTTGCTATCACCCAACACCCATACCTTGATGCCTCGCTTGATTGGCTTTAGGGGCATGAATTGTTTCAGCGAGGAGCGTCCCTGAAACTTAATCATTGCTTCATCCACTGCAACTTCTTTGTGGGGGTTGTAGAGCTCGGCAAACTTCGTGCAGAAGTAATTGATGAGGGGACGTATTTTCCCAAGTCGGTCGTATCCTGGGGAGTCTCTTGGTGAAAGAGTGCTGTTATCCACAAAATGCAAATTATCTGGAAATATCACGGAACCTGTCGCGTGATATTCTGTCGGCAATGGGTGCGTAATGAAGCAGTGGATCCCGCTTCCAGTAATCGTCCAGAGATGGTAGTTGGACGATGCCCATCAGGATAGAGAAGCCCAGGTATGCCTTCACCTCATCTGCTGTTATCACACGCCACGTATCATACTTCTCATCTCCCATGACCTCTCTTGCATACCTGTTGCTCTCCTCCACAATTACTTGCACCAGGTCATCGCCAAAGAAAAGCTGGAAGACCTCAAGCGGTGACTCGGGGATGGCAGTGGTTGGGCCGACAGGAGAGGAAAATGGCTCGATGACGATGCTTTGGAGCCTGGATGACCATGAGGTGGGTAGAGAGGGGGCTGCTGTAGATGAAGGTGAAGGGGATCCCGTGGATTGTTGGGTGGGGGTTGGGGAGTCTGGCACTGGAGAGCTGCTGCGACCGATGGTTGGGGAGTCTGGCACTGGAGAGCTGCTGTGACCGAGGGTTGGAGAGTCTGGCACTGAAGTGCTGCTGCGACTGAGGGTGTGGGAGTGTAGCACTGGGGGGGCAGGAGTTTCGTCATCTATGTCATCATCGCTCTCCTCTTCTCCTAGGATCACCGAGAACTCATCGTCACTGCCCTCCATCATGGGCTCTTCCAAGTCATACTCTTCCTCATCCATCGTGACAGCCTCCAGAACCTCCTCTACTGACATGCAGGGCCTCTTTGTCATCTTGGTTGTAGCTGTTTTGTAACAGGAATATTGCAATTTTTGTCTGAATCCATACAGTGCTCATCTATAATTCTATTCATAGTATCACCTACCTCAGGAAGTGTAGTAAAGACGTACAAGTGTTGGTCGCGCTTAGCTCCACCTTACTTCCACTTACGGCGCTGTAGGTGTATAGCGTTGCAGCTGACGCAAAAATGCGTCTACCGCGTATAATCGGTTAATGAGATTCCTGCATCTCAATGACAGCAGCCAATACAAGGGAAAACCTGGCCATGACCCCCTGTACAAGGTGCGACCATTCTTGACTCCACTGATTGACCACTTCCAGTCATCATACACCCTCCACCAGGAAGTGTCGGTCGACGAGTCCATGATCGGATTTAAGGGGAGGTTGGGCTTCATTCAATACATGTCAAAGAAGCCGACAAAGTGGGGCAAGAAAGCCTTTGTCCTGTCAGATGCGCAGACAGGCTATGTACAACTGGCATATGTACACTGTACACAGGTATGTATGTACCTGTGTGTGTGTATGTGTGTGTGTGTGTGTGTATGTATGTGAACACAAAAGCTTGTGAGAGTAAGGCCAGGATAGAGAGCCACGAATGCTTGTGCTCACCATTTCTGCAGAATGATTCCCAGGTTTTGAATGTTTGTGAAATCCACTGGAGAGAGTGTTACCTATGTGTGAAATATGTGTGTATGTAAGTGTGTGTGCATACATGTGCATGTGCATGTGTGTTTATATGTATATGTGCATGCATGTGTACGTGCGTGTGTGTGCATGTGTGCGTGTAAGTGTGTGTGTGTGTGTGTACATGTGTGTATGCATGCGAGTGTGGTTGTTATATCACTAATTATATATTTAGGCAAAGATGACTCACTTGCAAGCACTGGTGCTGGAATAACTCCCGCAGTGGTCATGAATCTGGTTGATCTCATCAAGGGCAGGGGGCACCATGTCTACATGGACAACATTTACACCGCACCCCGGCTCTTCAGTGACTTGCACGACAATGGGTTCGGAGCATGTGGCACACTGCGACTGAACCGTCGTGGCTTTCCAGCAGCCATCAAGGAGACTGTGAAGGGAGAGATGAAGGCATTCCGACTGGACACCTCAATGCTGGCCATCAAGTCGGTGGACAAACGTGTCGTCACAGCGCTAACCGCCATCCACGATGACTCTGTTGTTCACGGTGGAGAGACGCTCCAGGAAAGCTGTTGGAGGCCGAGAGACAGTGCAGAAGTACAAGGCCATAGTAGAGTACAACTCTTGCTGACCAGCTACTCTCGTACTATGGCTTTGGCCACCGAACAGTGAAGTGGTGGAGGAGGGCATTTTTCTTCCTTTTGGACATGGCGGTCGTCAACGGCTACATTCTGTACACACAGCAGAACCCTGATAAGAAGGGACGTCTCACGCACGAACAATTCAGAATCCAGCTGGCTAGAGACCTCTATGCTGCTGGTGTCAACGTTGGAGCGGGGAGTGACCATCATGGCCCCGTCGACAATCTCTCCAGCCTACTGCTCGCCTGACAGAGCGGCACTTTCCCACTAGTCTCGGAAAACCCAGGCTGGTCGGCCAATGCAGCTGGACTGCTCTGTCTGCAGCAGAAAGAGAGGAAGGGGGAGGAAGACGACAACGTACAAGTGCCGGGAGTGCAACCTTCCTATGTGTGTGGTACCATGCTTTGAGCTTCACCACACAAAGCAAGATCCACAGCGGTACCTGGAGCCTGCAGCCATACTCGTGATGCTACCTTTTTTTATTTTCCTGTCGCTGGCTAGTGCTTTTAGTTTACAATTTCCTAACTTGTTGTTATAACATTATACTTGTAACTGCAGCTTTTTATAGTCTTACTACTCCTGAACATTTTATACCTTGCTTGTTACTGTAGCTTGTTTGTCTCATGTTTGTATGTACAGTACAATATATATAGCGGTATACACCTACCGCTATCCAGATAGAATCAACCTCTTATTACAAAGTTCATGGGTAAAAGCATGCTTCAACGTACCTGTGGATGTGATGGTAGCTTTGTTTCATCCGCACAAGGTGTAAAGAACTCAAACGCCCACGGTAAATCGGACCGTTCTGAAAATGGGTGTGGTCTTGGCAGTTCTCGCTCCTGATCACCGTGTTTCGTCTTGTACCGGGAAGAAAACGGCGTAAAAGTGAGTGCTCATCTTTCTCCGTTCTAACCAGATAGTAGAATCAACGCTATCAGGGCTCTCGAGTGGAAGGATCGTGTCAACACTTGAGCCGGTTGCTTCTACCAAATTTGCACGTGGCAACAGTCGTGTGACGCGGAAATTATGAATATTAATCACCGCACCTAGAGGGTTAACAGCCTGACTAATGCTGTCAAGATGACGCATCTTTCAGTAGCATTCTGCCAAGAGCCAACTTTCGGCAGGTGGTCATGTGTGTGTGCTATGAACATGGTATATTTAACAGCCTGACAAATGCTACAGAGGTTTGCAATTTGGTTGAAGGTTGCAAGAATGCAGGGTAAAGAAACTACATTTACCTGGGAGGATCAACCAAACCTGCGACTTTGGTACGTGGTCTACAGTCAAATGCTTTAACCACTTGGCCACATATCGTCTCCGATCAAGTGATACAGTGATACACATTGTACAGCATAAGTACTTATCTTCACTATATGAGCCTCGATAGATTTACCGTTTTTTAGCATCAAAAAGGGGTGCAGACAAGGATGTAAACTCCTCTGACCTCCAGAGCCAGAGGTCCACAGATGCTCAGCTTTAGGAATGCATAGTCTGGGAACAGTGTCAAAGGAAGCCATAATTACATAAGGCTTCTTGAATGGTTTCATAACAATAAACTTTGCACTCTGCCATTAGTTGAAGCGGTAGAATTTGAATTTGAAGTTCAGTTCTGAATCAGTGTATATAGACATTGAATATGCCTAAAGCCTACTCAGAAGATCTTAGATGGAGAATTGTTTGGCTACATTTCCTTCAAGATATGTCAGTCAAGGAAGTAGCTAGACAGCTGTATGTCAGTGAGAGTAGTGTAGAGCGATATATACGCCTTTTCCAGCAAACTGGTGATGTGCTACCCATTAGTCAAAGGCATGGACCACTTCCAGCCCTAAGTGAATTTGAAGAACAGCCTTGCAGACTTTTCTCGATAAGCCTGGCATGTATCTTCGTGTAATTCAACAAGAGCTCTATGATGTGACTGGGTCATGGTATAGCTGTGCAACAATATGCCGTACTGCCAAGAGGTTGGGGCTTTCTCGTCAGAAAATGAAACGGGTTGCAGTACAAAGGTCTGAAATTAAGAGAGCTGAGTATATAGCTGAAATCCAGGAATTTAAACCTGAGATGTTTCTCTTCATTGATGAAACTGGTTCTGACCGCCGTAACTCTATTCGAAAGTATGGTTATGGTCTCAGGGGGTTGACACCAGTCACACAACACCTCTGTGTGTATGGAAATAGAATTTCAGCAATAGGTGTACTGAGCACAAGGGGAATCGAAGACAGCTACATTGTTGAGAGTAGTGTGAATGCAGATACATTTCTGAAATTTATAGAAAGATCCCTTCTTCCTATTATACAGCCATTTGATGGAGAGAATCCTCGCTCTATAGTTGTCCTTGACAATGCCTCTATCCACCATGTCGAGTTAGTAACTGACCTAATTTCAACCGCAGGTGCTCTAGTTCGTTTTCTTCCGCCATATTCTCCTGACCTCAACCCCATCGAGGAAGCCTTCAGTAAGGTCAAAGCATATTTACGGGACAATGAAACTTCCTATCAGTGTACAAGGAATCCAAGACTATTTGTTGCTGAAGCTTTTAGTACAATAACACAGTCAGATTGCCTGGGATACATATCACATGCTGGTTACATTTAATTTTGTATGTTTGCACACTGAAACTGTAAATACATTAAAGTGTATGTATGGAATAACCATAATCGAAGTTAATTATTAGGCGGCTTGTGAAGACCATCCATCTGCACTAGAATGGCACTCTTTTGTTGCTGAAAGTCTTCAGAGCTGAGTGCCCCGATTTCAAACAAAGAATAAAGTTCTTTGATTTGTTTTATATAAGTGGACTTCAGTTCAGCAGCTTTTATGGGGGTGATGCATGTAGTACTCGGAGGGTTGGTAGGGCATTCAGAATCCCTTTTAGGTGACGCTGAAACCGCTTTTGCAGCCTTCATACTCTGTCGAAAAAAAGATCCTCTTGGAGGGCTTTCCATGCCGTCATGTCTTCCTGCATTTACTGTCTCAGCCCATACTCGATACTGTAGGGAAGTGAACCTTGATCCATGCTTCTCTCGTAGCTTGTCAACAATGTCGTCTATTCGTTCGAGTTTCTGTTCATATGCAGTTTTCTTTTTTTTCCTCTTCCCTCTAGCAGGTGTCTCACATTCATCTGATTCAGAACTATCAGGAGTAGCACAGCGAGAGTGTTTACGTGTAGAGGTCTTGCAATGAGCTACACCGTCACACCACAAAGTAGCACCTTTAGTTTGAAGAGCTTGGAAAAAATCCTTTAGGTCAGCTTCATTCCTGATCCAGATACGCTTTGTTCCTTGGTAGTAACCGACGTCAAATTTAAGATCTTCAGAAACAGTTTTCTTACTAAATTGCTTAAGTAGTTCGTTTTTCAAATCGAGTAGATGTTGCACTTTGTTGATATCAACATCCCGTAGAACATACGTCTTGTGCTCATTCCGCTTCTCATTTGCAGATAATTTTTACAGTGACTGAAACTACTACCACAGCAAGGTCCTCTTCCTCACTGTTGGTGGCAGAAACAGGGGTTTCAGGCATTTGTCCAGTAGATTTGGTTGGTAAATCCCAGCCTGAATAGGCCCATGGATAGTGACCATAAGTGTTTAGTTGGTAATTGAAAGTCATCCCAGCTCTTTCAACCTTCCCTACTTTTTCAAAGGGGCCCAAGTATAAAAAGTCTAGCCACAGCTGGTCCTGTCACCACTGGAAAAAAGAAATCCAGGGGCCTAGAATAATAGCTCACCAATAAGTGGTCACGGTTCACTGCATTTGCAGTAAACGTTTGCAGAAGACCTTCAACCATTCTGCAAACCTCTGTATCAAGATGATGCATCTTTCGGTAGCATTCTGCCAAGATGACCCATCTTTCGGCAGGTGGTTGTATGTGTGTGTGTGTGTGCATGTGTGTTCTGTGAAAATGGTATACTTAACTCTTTGTGCGCCGTACACGCATAAATGCGTATACGCGCGTGGGTAGCTATAGCGCCATATACACGTAAATGCGTTCCACCCACCTGCTCTTGTTTGTGGGGATGCCGCTCCACAATTACTAACGCTACAGTAGCTGTGCAGCGACGTCATATAATCAGCTTTAAAAATACCACACAATGAATATCTATCTGCATGCCATCTATGGCAGCAAACTCGAGATAATATTGATATTCAAGCAGCAAGATACAGTAGAGAGGTGCTGCCGAGTGATGCTAAGTGAAGATGAAGAGTGAAATCAGTGATTTTGATGTTTTTGATGGGGCAAATGACATGGAGAGGTATGTGACCATGCATGGAGATGAGTGGATGATGATGCCGGAACAGAAGTGGAAATGGATACAGAAGAGTGAAAATGAGAGCAATCAGCTAGGTAAGAACAATTCTAATGATAAGAAATGCAGTATATACAAAGCTGGTTCATCTTTTTGTAGTACCTGAACCATCTGGATCCACAGCTGAAGTGGGACGTGGCCGGTCCAGATGTTCGCAACCAGGTAAAATTTTCTTACACCAGTGATCAATGGTATAGATACAAAGCAGGTCCATAACTGAGCTTGATTTGTATTAGTTGAAAAGGTATTAGAAAATATAACCATTGACCACTGACAGACATAAATGAATTATCTTTTCTAAGGTCGGCAGCCTTGTCCGAACAGTCCCCCTAGTCACTTCCGGTCAAGAAGCCCTGCCAGATGGCCCTCTTCTTCATCTCTCCGTAGACCAGGTAAAACCTAAGTGGAGATGCACATTTTCATTACAAAAGGTACAACTACTAGCAGTGACAATGGCACAAGCTCAAACAGGCAGTCTCTTTCAGACCGCAACTGCCCCAATGGGAGCCAGAGTGGCAGTCCTCATGAGAGCAGTGGGGAAAGCCTATACCGTGGCAGTAGTCGTGGACGTAGCAGCAGTCGTGGACGTGGCGGCTGTCGTGGACATGGTGGCAGTCGGGGACGTAGTGGTAGTCAGGAGAGTGGTGACAGTCGGGGGTGTGGTGGCCATGGTGGCAGTCGGGGGCGTGGCGGCAGTCGGGGGCGTAGTGGTGATCAGCCCGTATGAACGACAGATCAGATTGAGTGGCGTGAGATCAAGGATCGGAGCACATATACGCCTTCAACTATGCCACGCTTTCAAGAAGCTGCAGGTCCCACTATCACCATGTCTCCTGATGCAGCTCCCATTGACTACTTCCGGCACATCATTACGGATGACATCTTGGATTTAATCGTTCAAGGTACAAATGAACACGCAGCTGCAAGGATCGAGAAGCTACGGGCAGAGGGCAAGCTCACCGATGGATCACGTTGGAAGAAGTGGAAGAGTGTGAGTCGAGATGACATAAAACGTGCTGTCTGTCATCCTCAACATGGGCATCATCCAATGCCCAGATATGGAATCGTACTGGAAGATGCAGTGGACGTGCTACATCCCCTTTTTCATGACGTTATGCCAAAGAATTGATTCTTTGACATTTTCTGGATGTTCCATCTACCGTCCGAGCCTGGGCCTGTGCCACGCCGTGCTGATAAGATACAGCCACTACTTTGCCGTCTTGTGTCCACATTTCAGTCCCACTTTTACCCTGCCCAAAATGTCTCCATAGATGAGACAACGGTTGGATTCAAGGGCAGGGTAAAGTTCAAACAGTACTGCAAGGACAAGCCAACCAAGGGGGATTGAAGGTCTTCACCTTAGCAGACAGCAAAACAGGGTACATTTTCAATATGCTGGACGTGAAGCCCCATACGTCTTCACTTCACAGTTTAGCCACCTTAACATGACCGGCCAGATTGTCACGCATCTTATGACACCACTAGTCAACAAGGGTCATCACCTGTTTGCTGACCAGTACTACTCTGGTGTTGATTTGACTACAGAGTTGTACCAACACAACACTGGCTTTACTGGCACGATAATGCCGAATCATGTCAAGCTTCCGCCAGCAGTAAGGGCCCTCAAGTAAATGTAGGTTTGTTTATAGTATGAATGTCCTATCTTCTTCACTACCATGCAGCAAGTTGATGGTTACAGCCTTTTCTCACATTTTGTGCTCCAGTTAGTGTAGGTCATGCATGGCCACTGTCTTTCCTGGAGCAAAGAATACATGACAATGCTAGTTGTGCGCTGAAAGAGCTGTATACACAATGTAGCTTCTTTTTTGGTAAGGTTTACAGTCTACTACTACTAGACAGCAACATTGATACGGTAATAGCAACACACTAAAAACCCAGAAGGCATTCAATCGATATTTCTCCCTTTTTCCCCCTAAAACTAGCGCTTTCTGTATAAAATCTTATCCCAGAGTCATTTTCTTAGCCCTTTCCACCCACTAAATGCGTATTCTAGGTAGTGATGGGCGATACTGGCAGCCATAGAATTGATATGATACTGATACTTTGACTACAAGTATCGGTAGTATCGATATAATGTGATATGATACCGGATGTGGGTAGAATAGCCAAACAAAAACATTTTTCAAGGTACATTCACATACACAAACACAAGCCAGAGGTCCTTGTTTAAAACAAACTTAACTCAGAGGTTCTTGTTTAAAAACAAAAACATGTTTACATGCTTAGGCTTGAGCCTATTACTTCTTGCCGACACAAGTTCAGCAGCTTTTGAAAACAACCTTTCTGCTGGACTGATGTACCAGGAATGCATAGGTACTTCAACGCCAAGTGTTTCAGGTGAGGGTATTGGCTGTGATTTTGATGCCACCACAAAAGCGGATCTTCCTTCCTCCCAATGTTCTTCAGCTGCACATACTGGTGGAACTCAACCATGGCATCTGAAGCTGGTGTTCTTTTGGACGTCATCTCAGCAACCTGTCCATCAAACGCATGCCACAGTCCATCACTGCCAGCCCTAGCATCCATACCGCTTTCTGTACTCTCTATCCATGTATTCAACTCCTCTTCAGTATCCATGTTCTCACTCGCTGTCATTTCACCTTTCAAGCGTCGTACATTCTGATCAGCAGCACCTACATCTGCGAATGCCACCTTCTTCAACCAAGGGTCCAGCAACACTGGGGTATCTTCAACCTGAGCTGCAGTACTCTAAAATGCATTCACCCAAAAGTGATGTACTCCTATGGTGTAGTAAGTGTTTACTTTTTGGAGTTATTAATTCTTCTTGTAATGGTGCCACTATATGCTTATGTGACAGGTAGTGCTTGAATGTTACACTGGGTTGAAGGCATTCTCAATTTAACTGATGACCTCAAGAGTTGCTGAAAATAATTAAACCACACTCTTGATAACAAAAATGTGGTTCGTTATACTAATGTTTTTGCTTACTTGTATAACTGTTCTTCGCTTTCTCAAACCAAGACATCTCAATTTCCGCTTTAGCCAACTCAAGTTAATAATGTATATAAATCCCACAATATACAGCGTCAAACATCGTTAGAAAGTGAGCTGCACCTTACCAGCCCCATGCACCCTAGCTTGCTGTTTTACCTCTTATCAATCTGGTGGACATGTTTCAGTCTTTGCAGGATAACTTTGTAGGGCCTCCAAGAATAAAAGTATTTAATGATCAAAGCTAAAAATGAAAGATGCTTATATCTATACTAATATGACGATAGACAAATGTCCCAGTCGCTCATTCAGGCTTACCATCCACTGCATCTGTAGCTGACGTTTTTCTTTAGCTAGCAGAAAAATTAAGCCTCATGTTTAATAATTTTCCATTAGGCCTAATGCAGTAAAGCTTCCGGTGGCATTTACCATAGCCGATCAGCTTTTATTGAAGCCGATTAACATTCACCATAGCCAATCGGCTTTTACCACAGCCAATCGGCTATTGCTGAAACCCGATCGGCTTTTTTGAGTAAAAACTGGGCCGCGCGGCATTAAAATCAAACCGACGCGGGTGACCCTTCTCGGCTTCCGTAGCTGTCAGAGGCAAGCACTATTTTGACGAAGATGGACTATTTCACTACACTCACCTTACAAACGGTATGGCATTTAGTCGTGACATTTTCACTAACCCGGGTTACACTGACCTAGGTGGTAATAGCTATAGCTACATGCAGGGGTGTAAATATGCTATAGCTACATGCATAGCTAGTGTATGACAAGACAGCAGGGGTACTAACAATTATATGATAAGGAGAGCATAGAATAAGAGTAAAACAGGACGAAGTCAGCTACATAAAGTACTTAGTACTATAAATAATGGCACAAAAAAGGGAACATGAAAGCAAAGGTAGCGTCTTAGAGTGCTAGTAGAACTACTGAAAGCATACATGATTGTAGATAAGCCTATTTGTAATGTTTTAGTGTGTGGTAGCATTCAAAACACGGATATACGCACATAGCGACCTTGCATGTCTTGCACTGCCACTGTGTCTGCTTCCTGTTCCCTGCTGCTCTGTCACTGCTCTGTCACTGCAATCGGGACGACCTCCGGCTGGCTCTGGGAAGTGACGTCCTGTCAGTCGAAGGGGAACATTAGCAGCGGCAGGAGGACGCTGATAACGCACAGCCGGTACTGGCTGAGCTTCCTCCAGTAGTACCCTGGCTACAGCAAGACAAAACTTCAGGTGTGTCATACGCTCCTTTTTTGGTGTATTGTAACAATACAGAATGTAGGCATTCACCATGCTCAGTTGCAGGAGATGAAGAATGCATGCTTTCACCACTTCTTTGAGCTCTGCCTAAATCCATAATATACAACTAACTGGTCGCTTTGTCCACACCTCCCATGTACTGGTTATATTCTTCAACCACTGCAGGCTTTTGTATCGTCTCCACACCTCCAGATACTTCTCTACTTTGACGCTCCTTGCTAATCATGGAGTCGTCATGTATGGTTGAGAGCATAGATACAACTCGCTTGTCCTTCCACTTCAGTCCAAAGACCTGATAAGTGACAATCTCACCCTTTTTGGGAGCTGCTTTCTTGAACGTTTCCGGGATGTTTCGTTTGTCCAGCCGAACAGTTCCACAAAAATCAAAACCCAAGGTGAGGAGACACTTGCAAAGGCTAGGACTAGTGTAGTAATTGTCACAGTACACATGATGTCATTTGTTTTCAAGGCCGTTGAATAGTCCAATGATAGCTCTCTCTCCAAGTGGTTCAGTTGCTGCTACTTCTTTAACTTCCAGTTCCAGACGTACCCCATCTTGGAGTCTGCAAGCGCCCAAGCCTTCATACCCCACTTCTTCGGCTTTTTGGGGAGGAACTGGAGAAAGGAAAGATGCCCCTTGAAGCTAATCATGGCCTCATCAATGGACAGCTGCTGCTGGGTACAAGTTTTATCATAGCCGGGTTGGTCTCGAGCAGCCTGCTCTGTGTTGTCTGCCAGATGTAGGAACTTGAGGAGGAGGAAAAAGCAATCACGAGAAAGTAACCTGGAAAAATGTGGAGTGCAGAATGGCCAGCTAGTACTCCAGTAATCCTTCAAAGGCATGTCCACTATGCCCATTGTAATGATGAGCACAAGCAGTCGCAGCAGTTCACTCATTGTGAATCTTCAATTCACGAAGTCATGGGGCCTTGCTCTCGGATGAGCATCCAAATGATCCTGGTGTGACTCTGCTCCCCATAACGGTTCGTCTCATCCAAGACGTTCTGGAGAAGACCATCAGTAACAAAAAGTCGATAGTAATCATCTGGCTCTTTGTCCGTCATGTCCGGAATGACTCCAACATTCTCGGCAAATACTGGAAGCCCATTTCTAGTGTCAGTATCCATGTCACTACCTTCCGTCTCACCTGCACCCCCCCATCTCCGCTGCCACTGCTACCACCCCCATCTGCACGCCCCTCATCCTGTCCATCACTATCACACCCCCACACAGGGAGACCGCTACAGTAATGCGGACTTAAACGGAACTCCATTTATAACGAGCGAACGGAGTTAATACGGAGTTAGTAAAAAACGGGAACGAACGGTAACCCATCAAAACTTATAACAGAAAGCCGTAATCGGGTAACCCGTTCCGTTGGATGATGGCCGAGTCTTCTGTAAATTCTGAGGTTCCAGCTGCTAAGCGAAGGCGGCCAAATCGAAGCGTGTACTGTAGTCACTGTAAGCAAAGGGTTCCGACTTCCACTTATTATCGTCATTGGGAGCAGTTCTATGACGTAGTCTCTCAACAATGGCATACTGCTACCGAAACTAACCAAACCAGGCCTACGGAGGAGTCGACCGATGAAGAGGTCTCTGAGCTGCAGACAAGTAGTCAGGGAAGGGCGACTCTTCAGCCTGACTTAGAAGGTAGGTATACTAAGGGTAGGTGTGGTTTTTCTTGACGTCAGTGTACGTCATAGACAATAGTAGAATACCGGTATTTAGTGAAAAGCTATAACGTGAACTTTGAGGAGGGGGAGTTGTAGGTCCACCTGATCCTCCCGTATCATTCGTATGAAATCCTGGTGGGATTAAGGCCTAGCCAATGTGAAGGGGTGTGGCTTTTAAGCATTGCAGTGCAATTATTCACAGTAATTCATGTTTACCACCACACATTGCTTCATAGAACCAACCAGTGTTGGTACTATCCCTTCTGACAACTCCAGTGATAGCAGTGATATAGCAGTGATGAGACACTGGATCCATTTGAAAAGGAGGTAATTCAAGATTATTACTATTTCAGTCTGCCTGGATTACTTACTGTGTCTTTTATAGGCCATCTGATGATACTGATGAAGTAGTAGCATCAGAACAGACTCGAAAAAATTTATCACAACCAATTTGGCAGTTACTGTTCTTACTTCTCTTTTGGCAGTCGGTATTTCGGGTGTCTAATGCAGCATTAACCAGCCTACTGTACTTCTTCAAGTACTTCATTGGAGTTGTTGGAAATGCCTTTCAGCGTTTTCAGCTGCAGGCTTTCTCTGAACAAGTACCACAAACTCTATGTGGTGCAATGTCTCGTGTGGGTATTGCAGCAAATCAGTTCATAGAATATGTAGTGTTCCCAAGTTGCCACTCCATTTATGAATATGAAGATTGTGTTGCCACAGTGGGTGGTGAAAAGGTTTCAAATAATTGCTGCCATGTTTCCTACCCAAACCACCCACACCGTTCTCGACGCCAGAAGTGTGGAGTGGTTTTACTTAAGAAAGTGAAAACAGGGAGAGGACATAGGTTTGTTCCAATTAAAGAGTGTTCTCTTACTTCCCTCTGCACAAATCAATGCAACGTCTTGCTATTAGGCCAGGATTTCTGAACACATGTGAACAATGGAGAGCAAGAATGTCTACTGTTCCTGCCTCCCATCCTGGCGACATTTATGATGGGCGCGTTTGGCATGATTATAACTCACAATCATTTTGTAACTTCCTCGGAGCTCCACTAGCATACCTATTAACTCTGAATGTAGACTGGTTTCAGCCATTCCTTCATTCAGAATATTCTGTTGGTGCTATGTATCTTACCATACAGAACTTACCTCGTGACCAGCGGTTTAAGGAAGAGAATGTTATACTTGTTGGAAAAACCAATGAAAAACCAATGAAAAACTGATGGTTAAGAAACAGTGTGATATAATCAAAAGGAAAGCTGTCAAATCGCAGGAACTGCAATCTGTGTTGGAGGAAGAAGTTGCCGAACTACAAGAAGATAATATTGACCTGTCAGTGGCAATTTCAGCTGTACAAAGTGAATTAACTTCCATTTCTGTTGATACTACCTGTACAAGTACAGTATGTGATGTAGACTTCTGTATAGAAACAAAATGTGGAAGAAGATACTCACCTGCAATTCGAAAACTATACTACACACTATTAGCTGATCAGGTCCCTGCTTCCAAGATCGCTGATATTATAAAGACAGTTGTAAAGTGTTTTAATCCTTCTATAGATGATCTCAAGCTACCTCAGCGGGCATGTGCGAAGAGAGGAAATGAAAACAATTAGTAGCGCTCACAAAGCAACAGTCCTTTGTGAACATGCTGTGGAAGTGTGTGTGACGATGCAAGTAGTAACACTAGTGATAGGCATCATCCAATGGATACACTTGTCCAAGTATTTGGGAAACATGGCACTCCCGAATATGGGTGTGGGGTACTACAGTTTCCAGACTTTTTGACAATAATGTCTACTGACTCGACTTTGAGTGAAAAATCACAGGTATACTATCGTTCTTGTGCTGGTGTAACCCTGGACCGCCAGATTGGAAGTCGATACTTCGTTTCAGCTGCTAATGCAGCCAAGATTGTGCTCCTCAATGAAGCTGCTGTGCACTTCTTAACTGGAAAGAGATCTTCATGCCAAACTACTTGATCCCACTGAAATGGCTCGACTGAAAGTAGATGCATTGATGTACTATCATGTTTATGCTGACCTGGTAATGTTGTCTAAGTCTGATGACCTAAAGAAGTCAGCTTTGGATATGAACCAACATTATCTTGAGCTGAAAATGTTTCTACAAGAAGTTGAAAACATCCAGAAGTAGTAATGGATAGAGATTACAAAGTGTTCAGATCTGCAGAGGATCTTTACGGAGACAACAAAAAGCTCAACCATCGTCACCATTCAGAGTCACAAGCGATCTATGAGAAATTGTTCACACAAAGTGAAAGCGACTGTGTTATCCTATATCCACTGTTGGCTGCTGGAGCAGTTAAAATGAGAGAGAAGTTATCAACATATGCACAGAACCAGCTTCCAGGAGGAAAGTACTGGGACCCAGCCGAACCAGATGTAAAGCGAGTTCTCACTGAACTGAAACCAAGTAATTACCTGTGTGAGTCGATCCTTGGTCTCAATGACTACCTGACGACTGCACCAGTGGCGGATCTAAAGGGGGTTCCATGGGTTCCATGGAACCCCTCTTTTGAAAGGCTGCCTTCGTTTTTATTATATACGTAGTAAGTCTGCGCAAACGTAACTACATACGCGAGCAAGCAGATTTACGGTGAGTTAGCGAGGTTAACGGCCATAGGCCTACTGCATGCACAACTTTACCAAAAGCACTTCTAGTACTGATTTGCAAAGACCCCATGAGAGCTATTCCTGGCCGTTTAAAAAGCTTAGTAACAAATATTTCCGTGCTTTGTGCGGGGGGAGGGGCTGCTTCGTAGCCCGACTTTTCAGCCCCACCCTCTCGCGCTTTTTTGATGCTCCCGCCGCTGGTGATACTGGAACCCCCTTTTCAAAATCCTGGATCCGTCACTGTGCACTTCCTAATTTACACCAAATGGCACGCTCCAACCTTGTTGAAATGAAAAAGAACAAAACTCTGCAGTGGCTATATGACCTCCCAGATGAGCAACAAATTAAAGTGATAGATTTAGCTGTGGAGAAAAGACAAAGTGTACGAAAGGAATACGAAGATGAAGAAGAACAGAGAGTCAGGGAAAGAAGACAAAATATGATACCAGCGAATGCTTTAAAGCAAAAAACACAACAGGAGAAAGATGAGCTTTCACAACTGCACCTGATCATAACCTCAGAAGAGCTTCATCAAGCACTCGTAGACATAGACACTGAATGCGTTAGTGTTACACAGAAAAGAGCCCAGGCACTTTTACTTCTGAAGACACAAATAAAGATCAGAAAAAAAGTTTCAGGACTTCGTATTGTTTTTAGTCATTCAAGAAAGCAGCGACCTGTAAGTGAGATTGTGAAAGATTGTATTGACCAGAACCCCTCTGAATGTTCAGATCTTATTCTGGACCCTAGTGCTTTGGTTGCGAGACACATAAGTCACAAGTTTGAACTAGACGACACATGTAAGATTCAATGGTACCATGGTACTATAGTTGGCTATGATGCTGCTACAAAAAACACGAAATCACGTATGATGGAGAGGGAGAACATTGCTATTTTGACCTGACATTGGACTTGCTTAATGGAGATTTGAAAGTTCTCTATTTGGAGTAGCCCTGCTGTGCTTAATGGCTCAGAAATGATAAGTGGTAAATTGTGTCACATACTAGCTAATACATAGTCACGCACACCATACTTTGGAATGCTCATTTTGATGTATGCATGTATTTCTGCTATAATATTATCTTATGCAGACTTGTAAAATACCATAATATTATGCTCTGGAGTATAAGTACCGGTACTTCTATTTATTTATAATCATGGGGTACTTTTTATTGAGGTTAAAATACAGTAGTAGGACTGTTCTTAAGGATGAGTCCTTTCTTCTGATGATAGTGCTTGAGCATTACTGCTTAACTATAATTATGCCTATATCAGTATTTATGTTTAAATCACACTTGCACTATTACACATCCCAGTTTACTTGATTTGTTGTTTGATGGGTACTTATATTCATTGGGTACTTATGTTTGTGTGGGTACGACTTCAGGAAAAGGGTAATAACTGCTTTGATAGGTACTTATATTCATGGGGTACTTGTAAATGATGGGTGCTTATGCTCCAGAGTTTAAGTATGCTAATCTAATTAGTGTCATGCATTATACATACTGCCAAGCTAGCTTAAGGCTACTACTTAATGGAGGTTCACCAAAATAAGATGACTAATACAGTTTTCACATGTCACTTGATTACTGGGTAATAGAGTTTTCACATTACCAGTCCGTGTCTCTTTCCATAATTACTGGATAACAGTTTCATCGTAATTTCACTTAGAGCACACCTTGTAGTGTCAACTTTTTATCTAGCTGCTTCAACTTCTCTTTTTACTGCTTTGAACTCCCAGCTCAACTTTTCCACTTGTTCGGTGTAATGCTTCATCTCTGTGCGCAAGGCAGTTACTTCACATTTATAAGCATCATTTTCACCATCCAGGGGTTGATGTTTGTACTGAACATCAATACTGGAGTCTGTAAAAGAATGCAAATAGATAGTACTTTGGCATGTACTGAGAAGCAGTCTGTAGAATTTTAGAAAAGATGGGATAATATAAAATGCATGTGAAATTTGGGGGGGGCTCCGCTTATTAACATCACTCTCAATCTCTGACAAACTCAATTTACAATGATGCCTTCAAAGTGACAACTGACTGATTAGGACGACATGGCTTGCAGTTGAGACGACAATTGATCCTGGCAGCTCTTCATCAATGGCTTTTCACCGTCAGAGTGTGAAAACTGCACTGACAGCAATGCATGTACAGCCAAGGAGTGATTGATTCCAAAAAGCCAGTATAGTTCCAATCTAATGTCCTATTAACCGCACAAGTATCCACCATTCACGCATGTGCAAGATAATTGTGAGAATATACGGAACAAGGCCAGTATACATACCGTACTCTCGGGAGAATAATGACCCCTCAATTACAACAACCCTATGAATATAATTACCTATCATAACAGTTACTACCGCTTTTCGAATAGTATTACCTATAACAAACACAACAACCGTATGAATATAATAACCCATCAGACAACTCAGAGACTACAGCACTTACAGCAACAGAGACTACCAGGAAACTGCCTTCTACAACTGGCAGCTTCACTATCCTATCGAGAGCACGAGCAAACAGCAAAGCACGTGCAGAACAGTGCATAAGGTCAATAATATTCATACGCTAGTTGTTGCTCCTAGCAGCTGTAGCGCCTCCTTCACAGCAGTTGTAGTGCTTCTTGCCAGCTGTATTATCAAGTATTCATTGTATTGTAATGAGCCAATCTAGAAATGAATATCTTTCCTAGTGCCAAACCCACAAGTGTAGTGGTAGTACGTGTAGTATAAAAGGTGGTCACAGCGCCTACTGTACTACGGTGTTTTTAACCTCGTCGTAAATTACCCCACGTAATCAGTACTGCATAAATGCGCAATCTTCGAATAGAATAACCGGTCATTATTCTCCCGAGAGTACGGTATCTGTGAATGGTCTTGTGGAAACAGTATATAGTTAGCAGAAAAAGAAGAAAAAAAAGATTTCTAGCTACTAAAATGACTTTCTAATCAATCAAGCATAGTAAAAAAGAACTATAATTTTCTGTCTGCTACGGTTGAGGTAGCTATCTTACCATAAAAATTGAGAAGCACCTCTCCTGGCTGTAACTAGGAGCTAGTCGATTTTCAATCGCAGATGTGGGCTTCTAGGCTGTTCATACTACCGATCACTTTCTAGGCATGCACCTGGCGAAAAACCATTACTACATGCCATAAAGCCTGCTATCTTCACTTTACACTTTCAAGACACAAAAACGTTACTGGATTAGTAACCGAATGTGACGTCATTATACACGGATACAACACGATAGTTCACGATTTACGAAGATGTGCATACGCAAACAGTGGATACCAGGCCACGTTTTCGTGGGTGGTATGTGGCCTGGGAACAGTGCTAGGTATAAACATGATATAAATATTTGGTGAATAAAAGTTCCAGAAGAGCACAGGCATTAATTCAAGACTTTAATTCAAGGCTTTATGAAGGAGTCCAAGTTTTCAGGATAGGCACTGAAAAAGGCCTGAAGACTATCATACCGGTACTGAATTTAGTTGGATGGGTTGCATGTAGGTGTCCAAACTGACTGCATGGCATGGAAGATGAAATGCATAGTTACTGTCTCACTTCTGTTTGAACATTACTCCGTCAGCCGTCCGATTGCGGATTGCGGCATGTGGAATGCAATTCCTGTGACTTTACTCTGTGCTGCTACTGCTTCAACCATGGCAGACTTCAACTGGCAGAGCCAGTACACGTACCAACAGTTTGTGGGCCCTACAGGAGCTCCGGTTGCATCTCAGCCTACAGCAAACTCTGGCTACTACTGCCCAAACCAGCGTTTTCTACCGATGGCCCTGTATCTCAGGTATTAGAACTTGTTTGCTCTGAGTAGTGGTAATTTAGTGATTAGTCATTACTGACCGCAGAACGCGGTACGGTGTAGATCTTTTTGTGCATGTGGGTGGAGGATCAGCTTTGGCCTTACGTAATACTGTATACACCTAAATTTTACAGGGAACTCAGTCAGCATCACCTGGGGCCAGTGTTGATAACCCTATATGCTTCACTCGAGATGGATCTGCATATACCTATGCTATCAAAGTATTTGATTCTGCCCGGAAGGGGCTGTATAAAGTACATAAACTGCGTGCCAGGCCACAGCGTTTCAAAGATAGTGCTGAAATTTTGTCAATACTCAAAGAAAATCTGAATGAACATGTTCCTGATAGTGATACCTTCGACATAGGGTACATTGAACCCAGCCGGCAGGGAATCAGGGGAAAAACCCGGTGGATTTTTGATCATCAGGATAATAGATGACATGTATGAAGCCTATGAAAGCTGACCCTCTGATTGTGAGCATGGTAGCAGTGGAACTGTGCCTAAGAAAGCTCGGACTTCTTGCAATGAGAAAAATGCTAAAACCCTTGACAGTCGTTAGGCCAGCGGTCCATTTAATTGGAATTTAAATGTAGTACCGGAAGCGTCCGTAAAGCTGCATTCCAGTCAATAATTAACATGGCGCTTACTTCCTCTCTGTTCCACAGGGCAGATCTCTCCAGAAAGCACCGTTTTGAGCCGGAATTGGGCCTGCATGTGTAGAACGGGTTATCTACTACACGAATAATCTACTTTATTTTGGCGAAACGCAAAGACTGCTGGCGCAACGGCATCGTCTGTCCACGGCACCGCGAAACTGGGTCGTGCTGAGGCGGGGTAAATTTTGTACAACATATATAAAAATGAACCATTTCCACCGGGCAGTTTTTGCACTACACGTGCTTGAAATGCGGACAAATATTCGGTTGCATGGTTGTGGTTGCATGCATCGCAGGTGATCTCCGATAGGTGCAACGCCACGTGGACGTGTTCTACGACAGCAGAATGGCAAGAAGAGAGTGCAGTACAGCTTGTGATCTCTGCAAGGGGAGCCTTGGGTCGAAGCATGTGCACACAGAGGGGTGGCTCGAGGAGCACAAGGACAGGTGTGAGTTTTTGGGAACAGTAGGAGTGGATATGAGCAGCATTGGCTGCATATGCAAAGCATGCAGCACAAGATCAAGCATGGGAGGTGTCAGCTCATGACTGTCAACCTAATCCATTGTTGAACAGCAGCTCAGAGGAGGCAGATACTAGAATCTGGTTGCATGTGTGCCGTAGTCCTGGGCGGAGGAAACTAGTTTGCTCACCAGACACAGACGTATACCATATTGGCCTGCCAATTATCCAATCATCCCAGCAAAACGTATTCATACAGCTTAGTAAACTAGCATCACCAGAAGTACGGCTTTTACATTTAAACCATCTTTGTTCCGATCTAGCTGGTGACCCTGACCTAGCCTTAACATCTGAAGAAATTCAACCCAATCTGTTACAGTCACTCTTCATCTGCACCGGATGTGACTACATATCCTTTTTCTCTGGTATTGGAAAAGCATCCTTCCTTCGAATATTCTTTCAGTACTCCTCTTTTGTGAATGCCAACAGTGCAGACTATCCCGGTCATCTAGCTAACATGGCTGATAATCTTGATTCAGGCTTTTTGGCGTTTGTTAGGTTGGTTGGTACTGCATACTTCAAGAAATACCTATCAGCTTTCAAGTATGATTCCCCCCGTACTCTGCTGAATTCTTGTCAGCAGTCCTCACCAGAGGAAACCCACAAATACTGGCTTGATACTATCCGAGACACAGTGTGGGAACGCACTGAGTTTGAAGATGACCTTCCACCATCATTTGAAGCACTCTGGAGACATTGGCTCCGTTCGTGTTGGGTTAGCAACATGTGGAGTCAGGCTACAAGTGCTCACTATCACCTCTTGCCACTCAATGAGTACGGCTGGAGAGTTAGTGACAATGAACTCTCTATTGATTGGGATGATCCTACAAACATTCAAAAGGTCAGGAACACAGTACACTTGCTGTTGAAAGGGTGTTCATGCAAGAAAGGGTGCAAAACTAGGAGATGTGGATGCCTAAAAGAGGGAAGAAAGTGTGGTCCCGGATGTACATGTAGCAACTGTGAAAACACACCGTTCACAGGTACAACGCCCACTGGGAACGATGAAGTAGAAACAGAGGAGCTGCAGGAAGATCTAGCTTTGAGAGAACAGTATGCAAATCATTTGGTTGATGATGATGACGATGAATGCGATGTTGATGCAGCGGCAGATGAGGATGCAGAACTAGACATGTACGAGCTTGATGAAGATTAGCAAACACTGTGAAGGGAGGGAGGGTTGGAGGGCTGGCAAGTAGCAACGGCTCCACGTGCCCCAGCCTGGGATCTGAAAATATACATGCAGCCTTTGCAGCTATACCTTTAGCTACATAGCTCTATTTTCAGATGCAAAGGTTGCTACATACAAGAGCTAAAGGCTCTAGAAAAGGCTCATACATCTAGCCTACGAGCTCATGCATGTTATCTACACTGTTCTCCTTTCTAGATCCACTGTAACTAGATCTAGGTACAAATCCAACTCCTAAGTGCACTTATTGCCCATGCGCTGCATGCATGTTTACTTATCTCTCGTATTGTGGCAACATTTTTATCTGCTTTTTATCCGCGTGTAGTGCAAAAACTGCCAGGTGGAAATGGTTCATTTTTATATATGTTGTACAAAACTTTTCGGCCTACAGATCGATATATGGAACATTGAGATCGGGCCAGGCGGAACAAAATGTACCCCGCCTCAGCACGACCCAGTTTCGCGGTGCGTTTCGCGGTGCCGTGGACAGACGACGCCGTTGCGCCAGCAGTCTTTGCGTTTCGCCAAAATGAAGTAGATATTCGTGTAGTAGATAACCCGTTCTACACGTGTTGTATAGGCGACACAAAACCGAGGTAGCTCTAATGTGGTTTTGCTGCAAACTTGTAGTAGTGCCTGCTGTGCTCGTGGCTATAGTTGTGGTATAGTAACGTAATGACGTAATCTTAGTCCACGTCATGATTGCATTCCATAGTGCGACAGACAAACAGACATGGGAATGTAAAGCAATCTTAGTACCAGACGTGCATGTACTCTGTGTGTGACTGGCTGATAATAAAGAAATGAGACTGAGCCCAATTCCGGCTCAAAACGGTGCTTTCTGGAGAGATCTGCCCTGTGGAACAGAGAGGAAGTAAGCGCCATGTTAATTATTGACTGGAATGCAGCTTTACGGACGCTTCCGGTACTACATTTAAATTCCAATTAAATGGACCGCTGGCCTAACGACTGTTGATGAGGTTGATGCGATCTATGAAAAACTTTCACTAAACCATGAAGGAAAGTTTCATGTTGAACAGCTACGAATGTGGGCACATCTAATAAACATGGGTAAGCATAGCTCGTATGATGACCCCCCTGACAAACCATTTTTCCGTGGCAACAAAAAGGCTAAATCTTTAAAATCAGCTGTGCAAATTACTGAATGTACCAGCTCCGAGATCTCACCTGCAAAGCGTTCTAACTTAAGATCTCAGTACATGGTCCAACTGAAGGATTGGCATTCACTGTTTGATGCTGGAGCCATTACACATGATGAATATGAAGGTCAAAAGTCTAAAATTCTTCATGATTTAAACCACCTTTAGTCACATCATAGTGTTTGACTATTAACTACAGACAATATTATATCACCACAATATAGGAACAATGTCATACAGTATACATGATGTTTAGTCTTCATAACCACAGTGTGTAATCCATTTTTTACAGTCTTCTACAGTGATATTTTCAAACACAGCTCTAATAATTGGTGAAGGATCGGCAGTTGCAGCTAATAAATCATCATGATTTGAATGTTAGTTCGATAGGATTAAAATCGGGACTATAAGGGGGGAGGTAGATTAGTAGAATGCCTGCCTGTCTGAATAGCTCCTTTACTGTTTCTACATGGTGAATACTGCAGTTGTCCATAATAGCAACAGATCGAGAATTGCTTCCATCAAGGGAAGCATATTTGGTAATAATGAGCCTCTCACAAAGTAAAAGAAAAACGACGAGTCATTGTTTTCCTTGGTCATCTCAAGTGCTACTGTACTTTGCGAGTTCTTTGAAACAGCAAAGTGCACTATGTAAACGGATGTGGCTTTACTAATTAGCTCAATAGTGTGCGCTTGCATTCATGAAATGGCTTCCTATGAAAGCTCTCGAACTGCAGCCTACAGTGAAGACCTTAGATAATTATTTTTCAATGGAAGGCACTAGAGTACACTGCAAAACAGGTAGCTGAAAATCTTGGAATTTCACCTGCTACTGTGATCAGAACAGAAGAACTCTTTGACCAGACTGGAAGTGTATCAAAACGTGAGTATCCAGAAGACCACAACAGTGCAAAAAAATAACCCTACCAGATGAATTCCTTATAATGGAACTTATTATTGATAGACCAGGAATTTACCTTCATGAGATCCAACAAGAGCTGATCTCTACTACTGGAACATCTATCACTACCTCTAGCATTTGTAGATTTCTACAAAAAAGTGGATTTACCCGAAAGAAGCTAAGCGTTGTAGCACAGCAACGTTGTGACCACCAGTTAAGGCAAAAATCTATGGAAGAAATGACAGTGTATAACAGAGAAATGGTAATATTTGTTGATGAAACAGGCAGCGACAGAAGAGACTCTATACGAAAGTATGGTTATAGTCTTCGAGGGCAACCTGCTAGGACCCAGAAATTATTAGTTAGGGGCAGGAGGGTTTCAGCAATTGGAGTCCTCTCTGTTTCCAGTATGCTCGACTGTTATATAGTAGAAGGAACTGTTGATGCAAACAAAAATTTGTTGAGACATCACTTCTTCCTCATTTATGTCCATTTAATGGAACAAATCCCAAAAATCCCAATAGTGTTGTGGTGCTGCATAATTGCAGTATACACCATGTTGAGCTTATTGAAAGTACAGGTGCTTTGGTTATATTCTTGCCGCCATACAGCCCTGATTATAACCCTATCGAAGAGGCTTTTGCCTAAGTGAAAGCTTATTTAAAGGCGAATGAAATGGCCCTGCAAGTTAGTGATGATATTACCGAGATTGTACTGTTAGCATTTGCTACCATTACAAAAGAAGATTGTCTGGGATGGTTTGAACATGCTGGCTACAAATAATATGTGTATGTATGCAATACTATTACGTATAATACAAGTTTCAAAGCATGACTGTATGATGTATTATTTCATAGACCTAAGTGTTTCGAGGATGCGAGATTTTTCTTCATCAAATTCGTCCTCAGTCAAGGTTCCGTCTTCCTTTAGTTTTGGAATGTCCTTTAGCTGATCCGGGTACTCCTTGCGAAGTTTGGCTCTCTTGCCTGGGGAGATACCGATCTGTATGTCTGTGGGCCGAGCATGATGTGGTGGACTATTACTGCCTTTAAGATGTGCAACAATAGCCACAGCTGCATTAGCATAGCAAGAACTTCCGTAGCAGATGGATTCTGTGGAGTTGCAGATTTTTTCTGGTGTGTGTTTCCGAAAATTGGCATATTAGGAGGCCTATCAGTGTAACTCCATTGGCCATACTGAACTTATCAATCTCAGGAATCCCAGGGACATGGTCATGAAAAGATTCAATGAGACGTTCTTTCAGCTCTAAGGGGGTTTTAAACACTTTATCAAAATGCAACATGAGAGTTTTTGTATCCCGTTTTCGTGAAGGGTTAATGACCTTCACACTGTAAGTATAAAAAGGTGATACTGGCCGGTGACCACCTGAGCTTGAGGTCGGTGCATTAAACCTCTGGAGTGAATAAAGCTGGATAATTTGGCAGCATGCAAGTGAGGCATTACTTAGAATCAGTACCAATTTACCTCAGTTTGGCTGCTTGAGGTTGTCCCCATAGCTGGACCATACATGTAGGGGTATCCATAATATGTATAAAAACTTGCTCCTGTGTTTTCCATACCGCCAGGCCACTGTCTCTGTCAGAATCAGCCGTCTCACTCTGAGCTAGCACGATAGCGCTAGTAACTTGATTGCGTTAGTAGAGCTAGCATCCGTTTGCAGAGCGCCGCTCTGCATCTTAATTGGGTTATACAACCACATCCGTTTGCATAAGCGCGGTCTGTTATTTCAAAGATCTTGCAAAGTACGGTACCAGTCCATCTGCAGCTATTGCTGCAACACAAGACACACGTCTTCCTTGATGAAGAAAATGGGTGCATATTGGGGTCATCCCCCTGAGGGCATACCCAGCCCTGCGAATGCTGTCCTTGGCCTTACAGCCTGTCTCGTCTACCCATACAAGTTGGCTACTGGAAAAGCATGACATTTCAGCCATAAACCGCCCTCTTAGATTAGAGCATCTTTGGCCAGCAACTTGCTGTAGTTTTTTTATAGTGAGTCCATTCTTCAAAATACGGCAAATTGTTAACTCAGACACTTGAACACCAGTATCTGTGTGTACATGTTGGCACAGTTCTCTTAGGTACATATCTGGTTGGTTTAGTATCAGGCCAACAATGAGAAGTTCATGATACTCATCAAGCACTCTCTGAGACTCCCTTCTATTTGGCAGCCACTTCTCCAGTATCCAAATATAGCTCCCATATTTAAATTGTGCACAGTGCCCAATGAGATTGCAAGCTATTTCCCTGAAAGATCTGTCACTAATGAGCCTCTGCCATACAACTCTCCACCGCAGGTCATCTGAGTATGCTGTCTTTCTGCCTGGCTCTGCGCTAGTATCCATCGAGCTAAGTTGGCAAACGCAGTATTCAAGATTTCGCGCCACTCCGTTATTGCGCAACAGTACGTACACTACGCCTGCACAATAATTAATTGTTTCCTCCTTGTAAGCCCCACCTGAAACCTATATAGTGCAACTAGTGCTGTTCAAAGGGAAGTGAAATAGACAGTATTCTATATATGATCAGTGTTTTATAGACAATACTATAAACCGACGACCTTAACCACAGTCGAACGGTTTACCTGATGTGGTTGAATTGGCCATAAGCCGCACTGGAATCACCTTAAAAAAGAAATCAGTAAGGACAATTAGGTGCTGCTCTGTGTGTAAACATCCACCAGCTCCTTCATGCATCAACACACAGCAGTTTTGAACAAAACCCATCACTAAAATACTCAAGCCTCAAAGCATTCAGCCAGATGGAAAGAGACATTGAAGTCTGCCCAAAACCAACTGTATGAACCGACTACATACTACTGAACATATAAATAGTGTGAGGGATCAGCAAAATTCAAATTTACTAAATCCTGGGGCTAATTATGTCCCCCTGGTCATGCCTTTTCAGGGTACCTTCCAAACTTTAGAGCCTGCTAACCCAAACTGTCAACGTCTCGGCCGGGTTTGATCACTCATCCAACAGCCGCTACTTGGACACTAGTCACTGGCACAGTTGTTGAGAAATATCGAACTTCCTTGTTTAATTAGGGAAAGTTCGCAATCCGGACTCGCCAATCAAATATTGCCACAACCCACGCCTGCTACAGTACCCCCAGGTTTATGACAATCAGCCTACTCACAAGAAAACTACGCATGGTTTTCTCCCCTAACCCCTCCCTTGCTACGTTATACACACATACATCCTAGCTACAACTCACCACTATTTTTGCCAGGACCCACAAACAGCAGCTAGCCGCGAAAATGGGCGGAATCTACGAGAGGGAAAGGTCACTTTCCTAAAGACGACTAGAGAAGACTGGATGACCATCTGTCTAGCAAGCTGCCTGCCAGCCTTTCAGCTACACTCACAAATACTACAGACTTCAGGCTGGATTTTACACACAAACAGTCTACTCAGCACTACACACGGTCTAAATGGCATCTTAGTTTTAAAAAAAGGTTGAAAGTGAACATTGAAGTACCGCTCGGCGACATCAAAGTGCCGAATTTACCCTTGAAAGTGCTTCTTTTGCGGCCTTCCTCATGATGTACTATGACAAAGAAAAACAATCCACTCATCAAATTATGCTGAGCAATGCAATCCTTAAAACTTCATTATCTCAGATACCCTGAACTTTTCTCTTTTAATATTTTTCTTGGCAGAAAAGTACTCTAGTATTCCAGGTTCCATTGGTTTTGTCTGCTCAGGGCTCAAGCTCCTATGGTCTGGTTCACTCGGAGTCTTGGATCCAGGGGAAGGTGGTTCATCCTCACCTGTAGAATCATCTCGAAGGCGGTCTACTTCACGAATCCTGGCTGATGCTAAACTGCAATTTCTGCTTAGTTCATAACCTATCTTCTCTGTAGAGCTTGTAGTCTCTATACTTGAACCATGCAGGTTTGCCATGTGCTCAGACAGAAGGTAGCGATTATTATAATATACTGGTAGTACTTTTCAGATGATTTTTTGACTGGTAAAACATTTCAGATACTATCTGAATAATTCAGATGCATCTACATTATCCAGATGGTTTCCAGATGTTTTGCATATCTGAAACGTTTTCAAACGCTTTTCAGAATAGCTATGGCATCTGAATTGTGAATTTCAGATGCTTTTCACCATTTTCAGATGCTGTTTCATTCACAACATACTCAAAAATGCATATTTATCTAACATTTTTCAGATGCCTTCATTTGTTTGATACTTTTTCAATACTTTTCGGCCGAATCCCTGGCACAGTGTATGTAGGTACATGGTAGCCTCAGTCCCAGTCCTACTCCCCAGCTTTAGTCATTTGCCTACTCAAATAGGTAAGCAATTGCATTTTTTCACAGTGCAAAAAAAGCTGCAGAATGGAGTCTGGGTATGCGGCTAGGTATGGGTTGCAATTATAGATACTTCAATTGATTGTTTACTAATTCTTTTTGGTACCTGTGTAGAGTCGCCTGTTGTATGTGTATCCTGTGGCGCTATCTGCAAGGACAAAGGGTTTCATCCCCACTTGGACGGCTTCTTCGGTATATACTGCACAAACCAAAGCCGCACTTTGAAGCCAATCATAGCCTCATCCACGGAAACTTCACGCCGAAGAGTGTATGCAGCCGGGAAATTGGCGAAGAGGGGGTCAATGAATGGTCGGAGTTTATAGAGGGCATCATATCCTGGCTCTCCCTTTGGTATGTACCTCGAACTGTTGTGGAGAAACAGTATCAGGAGGGAGAAACGATCACAGTTCAAGACTGAGCTGAAGGTCGGGGTCGCAAATGGCCACGAGTGACCCAGTAGTCCTCGATGGAAGGGTAGCTGATCAGCCACATGAGGATGATCATTGCAAGGAACTTCTTCAGCTCTGCCACATCGTGTGGGGACTTATCCCACTGCTGCACCCGTGAGTGGCGTGGCAGCTCATGGCTGTCGATGTATTGCTGGGCGAACAAGTTGGTTTGCTCGACAATTGCTTCCAGCATGTCATCTGTGACGAACAGCTGAAAGAAGTCAATTGGAGCTTTGTTCATCATGTCCTGTGTGCAGCCAGAGTTCAGCCTGTACTGTGGGATGCCATCATCACTGCTGCTTTCATCATTCTCACCACTCAGACCGTCACCATCATAGTCTCCACCATCTCTGTAATGGCCTATCTCTTGCTCATCAATGTAGTCCTCAAAGTCATCATCACTGTCATCATCTTCAGGCATAGGAACATCCATATATGCCAGTACATCACTCACAGTATAGTATCCTGCCATCCTGCGACTACTACACTACTGAAAATATCTTAAATTCTAAAGTAAAGCTAAACGTATTCACTGGAATGGTAAGCGCCTGGAAATACTCACGATGGGGAGGCAGAGCAGCTTTGGGATCATTGCAGGTATCATTGCTGAAGCCTAGAGGGTCCTCCCCTTTATTATAATCGCTTAGTAAGGAAGCCAGTCTCCTGTAGAAGGTGGTAGCGGCCCTACCCATCCCTCCTGTTGTCGAGAAAACCAGTGGCGTGAAGGTGGCATTCTCCACTTCCCGTACTCGTTACTCGTACTGCCTCTTCTCCTGATCGTGTCTTCTGTACACAGATGGTAGGGAGACCTGTCGATTCGATCGAGCGCATGGGTTAAACACCCTCACATCAAGAAATGCCTTCCCCAGAAGCCATGTACAGCGATGTCCAGTCGAGCACCAGGATCAGTGATGGCTGAACGGTGGGACATGGTCTCTCCCGACAAAGGCTGCAGGTGAGGTTCCCTTGTGACACCATGGCACACCTCCGACAGCATTGAAGCAGTGATGTCCCTCACCTCATTGTGTCTGATTGATGGGAACCCCCCAGTTGAACAAGACAAGGCGTGCTCAACACAAAATGGATGGCCGCCCATACCATAGTGGAGAGAGAGAGCATCCCTGAAAGCCAGCTTATGGAGGGCATAACCATGGATGTCAATGGGCAATGCCGTCAGCCAAATTGAGGCCCCCTTCTCCTCGGAAAGATCCATACAGCGTTGAAGGGGAGCTGAAAGCTGTCCATGCAGGTCCTCGGCATCCTCCTTCTGCCTGGCATGCTTGTTGGAGCGGGCTCTAGCCTTTATGTCTTGTTGGGCTGCATGACAGTGTGCAGGCCGGTGATCTTGCTGTAGGACTCATTCAACAAGAGGAGCACTGATGAGTTTTGATGTAGCATGCTGTTCCACTGAGGTAGCTGCAGGGTTGATCAAGCCCAGTCCACCAAGGCGTACAGGAAGTGCTGGTAGTTCGCGAACCAGGTCACCAGGGGGTGTGTGCCCTGTTAGTGCTGGAATGAACTGTGATTGGATTGCAGATTCCAATGGCTGGAGAAGCTCTGTTGCCGAGAGTGCCTCCCAATCAGTGACTCGAAGGAGATAGTTCCACCTCGAAGAGAGGCCATGTGTGAAGGCCGCGTACGCTGCATGAGGCTGTGTTGTAGCAAATTTGCTGAGTATCTTGATCTCCTCTGTCCATTAGAGGGTCGTGCTTAGGGTTAGGGAAAATTTCGAGTTCTTTGAAAGCAGCACTCTGGTATGAGTGCAATGCCTGATTGGAAATGCCGCTTCTTCGTGCTTGAATCATGGTAATCGGATCAGTCATTTTTATGCTAGACTGGTGGAACAAGAAGACAGTGACTGGGAACGAGAATTACAAATTTTGGTTTTGTGTGTCCTCAGAAATTTGGGCATTTGGCGACTTCAAAACACAGATTTAGCGCACAAATTTGCCGTATATTAGTAAATGTGTACCTGATAACCACAAAAGCAGCTGTTCTCAGCATTTCCACCTTTTTCTGATTAATCGGTATCATCAACTATTTTAATACGGCAACGTGTCAAGCCCACAAAAGAGCAAATGGCGGTGTGCAGCCGCTACAGTCTGTGAAGAGCCGGGATGGCTACAAACGTATATGGAGCACTGAGGCATATGTTGCTTGGAGCCAGGGTAAGCCAAAAGTGGTAGTAAAAATTGTGGACAGAAGTGATATGTGCTTGAGGGGCTGTAACTCCATAATAGAGTATACTAGAATAATGGGACTAGCACCAGCTGAAAGACAAAAGTCACATATTCTGTTTGTGGGGTGACACCCCCACAAGTTATGGGCCTCTAAAGTTTGGCAATATTACTGCATTACAGGCAAGGGAGTATAAAGCCAGTGTATATACCAGATGAAAGTCCTATGCCTGCTGATTCAAACAATACATTGTGTAGCCACCAAAAGCTCTGCTACAAAAATTGATGGCAAAATAAGACCACTCCAAATACATTTCCTGTTATCCGTCTGGAAAATGACTTGTACATGTGGGCGGGCGGGCGGTCCATTACCATTATCCATTACTGCAGCATGGTACCATTCGCTCTTACAGTATTGAAAGTTTAGCCTATCATTGCTGTTTTATATGGATCGTCCACCGGAGTAGGGACTCACCACAGTATCTACAATGTTGTAGAAATGCTGCTGTTGACTAGCAGCATACCAACATGCAATCGCAATAGGTCAGGAGACAATAATGGACTTCAATGCGGTCCTTTCAGAAACGAATGGGCAGTGGATGGGAAACAGGAAATTTATTTGGAGTGACCTAAGATGCACGACCATTGGCTCTTTTCAGAGGTCAGGTCACGAGACTACTGCCAAGGTCAGGTCACGAGACTACTGCCGCCCCACCCACTATCTGTATAGCCATCCATAAAATGCCTCGGTCACCTATGTGAGGGTCATATTTCATTGCTCGATACTTTATTATGGAGTGATGACAATACTCCAACTCTTAGCCTCATTCACCAGGCTCTTTGTGACTCCACCCCTGTGAATGAGGCTAGGCATATGAACTATATAATGTTACTGTGTATGCATGTTGTCTCGTTTCTCTCTGCATATCCAATAATTGATTTTGGGTCCAGGGCGATCAGCTATAAACGTAGTTTGTACATACTACATAGAGTGCACCTTCCCTAGCCTCGGTGCCAGGCTCACTCCTCTCCTGGGAAAGATGCTGCAGTGCTTGTTGGCAGTGGAATCCGGATCACTAGGCTGCTGTCATCACTGTCATCTCCGTCTGCCTCCAGGTGCTGATGACGAGTACAATATTTTGAAGGCTTCTGGTGACGACATCCTGTAATTGGAGAGCTTAGGCAGCATTGCATGATGTTGATGCTATTGTGCGGAATGGCTACCTTCAGTCGCATGACGTCTTCCGATGAGTGAAGTGCATTATATACTTCTGCCTGGCTCTCAAAAGTGACTAATGCCAGTGCAAGCTGTGCTGAAAGCTGTTTGAGAAGTCGAACCTCAAAAGCAGTCTGTGACGTATGCATGAAGTACTTTGCAGTTTCGTCTAGACTGTAGAACTGTTGAACTCCATTCTCGGATTCACTATAACTGACATAATACTTTTTTCGACATGTCAAACATTGCCCACTAAATGATGCAGCGACAAAAGTGCCCTGTGTTGTATATACAATGGGGAAGCTGGGTCTGTTTCTGGAAGAAATTTTTTTTTTTGTGTGGTAGTACATGTAGGTCTGGTACGAGGCTACACATGCTATATGATGTTTTTACATGGCATCGTTGTATGATGCAACAATAAGCATTTTACACGCTCCAGTATTGCTTTTGACCATATTTGTATATAATTATCGGGACGTCATCTGTACTTCAACACGGATCATCCCATTGTGCATGTGATGGTGACACTAAAGGGCATTCATGCGCTTTAATAAGTATTAATAGCGTATGACATAATTTGTATACATACCTGATGAAAACGTTTCTCCCACAGCACGTACTGGTAGGGGGCAAGTGCACGATAGGCTTAAATGCATTTGTGGAGGCATCCGTAAAGAGAATCTGCGCCTGCTGCTCAGTAACGGTAAGCAGGTGGCTGTGATGCACCTCTAGGTCACGACACACTCTCCTGCAATGATCAGGCGATCCGTCAAAGGTTAGTGTGGTGGTACCCACTCCAACTTCAAAGGTAGGAGCACGGCACGTCTGGAGCAACTCTCGGAGTACCTTGCCACGAACTGAGAAACCAACTGCCATCGCTTAGGAATAGTGGCACGAAAGTGCTTGTAGGCACGAACTAGAGCCGTCAATTGTAGAAAGGTAACTTAAAATTTCATGGACTGCAAACTTCAGCTCCTCCCCCAACAAGGACTTCTCGTCAGTGGGCGGTGCATTTGTGCACTTGTACTCTGATAACAATACAATACCGGAGTGATTTAGAGTCACTCAGTATGTAGGTTTGCATGGAGTTTAACCAAAAGTTAAACATAGTTAATGGCGGGAGACTCCCTGGGCACTCCTAGATTAATAGCGCTATAGCCTCCGCGTCCAGCAATTGGTCACGTGTACGATCACGAGAGCATCTAGTTAGCCCGCCTTTTTCAGCTAGCTAGCAGGCAGCGCTCTCTGGCTGTTACCTACACTGAACCTTCAGCGATGGCGAGCGATGACGTGCCGACCGCGGTGGCGCACGAGCCCCCAGCGATCCCCGAACCCCTGTTCATGCCGGAACAGCAGAGCTGGATAAGTCATCTGATCGACGTGAGGGTGACTCCCGCCACAAGTTCTGCCGCCACGGCCCCCACACCATTGGCTCCGTCAAGCTCTACGAACCCTCTCCCCTCACCAGGTAATGTAGGTGAGTGCGAAGGACGAATCGGTCGTAACTCATTGCACACCATCATTACGTCACGCGCGTGATGCCACCACGCGTTAATTTCTACAAAAAATGGCAGACTAAAAATATCAGTGTAGCGTTTGGCAGTTTTTTCACTTACCAAGTCAAAGAAGCAACGGAATCTTTGCTGCTTTTGTTGGGAGACTATCTGCTGTGGCCATCCAAGGCAAAAAGGGCGGCGGATTGGAACCATGCAGGCGCTTCAGGATCGATCAATCGGTACACGGTAAGTTCGATACGGCACTGCTGTAAGCGTAGTTTTTGCGCCCTGGCATCAAAGAAAGATGGTCCTACTGAATGTCTGACTATCTACAGAAGCAAGAACCTCACAAGTGTCACTGGAGATGATAGCAGAGCCTGATTATCCGTGTAGCAGTGTAGCCAGCATGGCTAGCCGTAGCTAATCAATGTTATATTTTGCCGTGTATATCTGTTCTTTTACAATTTTTGTCTACATTCGGTACTGTTACATCATCACTACTAATCACTCTAACTATTTAACGGCTAATAAAGGAAGGGGTTTCCTCTTCCTAGTCGTACTAAGCACTTACGGTCGTCATAGCCACTAAAGTGGCTTGTGGCGTAGTGGAAGGATTACGTAATAGCCATTATAGTGGCTTACGGCGTGCAATGAGTTAATATTTATATATATAGCTGGCACATGGCGATAATAGCTACTGCACGTGTGCATGTACGTAGCAGCCACGGCCAACCTACCAATACGCAGGAGCAAGTTGCCCTTGATGGCCGATGGGTAGGTACCAGATTGCAGGGTAGGCTACCTCGCTCTAGCACTATTACAGTAAGGTGCCTACCAGCTTAGCCATCTGGGCAGGCTGCCCAACATGAACAGCACTTTGCCGGGGCAAGCGACCCCGACAGGCCCGCATACGCAGATGTTCTGCCAGCAGGGCAGACAGCCCAATGGGCATAATCGGTTCATTCCGGAGGTCCCCGGCACAACCGAAGCCTCAGGGCAAGCAGCTCCACAAGTAGTTACTGGTCAAGCTGCCGAACGTCAGGCTCTGGGCAGGCTGCTCAATGGCGGGGTTCAGAGCAAGCCGCGCAACAGCAGGTTCCGGGCAAGCCGCTCGGCAGCAGGTTTCAGGGCAAGCTGCCCAACAGAAAGTTCCAGGGCAGGCTGCTCAACGGCAGGGTCCAGAACAAGGCACTCACCAGCAGGTTACAGGCAAGCAGCCCAACAACGGGTTCAGTGCAAGCTGCCCGGTACCAGGTTCCAGGGCAAGCTGCCCAACAGCAGGTTTCAGAGCAGGCGGCTCAATGGCAAGTCCCAGGGCAAGCTGCTCAACGACACGTTCCCAGGGCAAGCTGCTCAACAACAGGTTCCAGAGCAAGCACTTAACTCATAGAAACCTATAGGGGGTCATAATAGCCCAATTCCCTTTAATATTATTGTTGAATGCTTTAACCCTTAGGGCGCGGATGTGGAAATTAAATTAGCTGTAATTAATTATGACCAAGGTACATGAACTTGAAGTTTTCTATGGCTGCTAGCTAGTTTACTTGGTGAACGGCAACTTTGGAGGCTAGGAACTGTCAAGCTGTTGTTAAATTGTGTGCTAAGGGCGTCATTGCGCCCCGACTATAGTGTTAGGCTAAGCTAAACTCGAGCGCTAACCTTTATACTCTCCCTGTTGTTGAGCTGTCGATGTCTGCCCTCTAGCTGGTGAGTTACCGGGGTTGATAGGTACTGGATTGATGCCTCAAGCCTATAATAGGCTTTTCGAGCGCTACTAACTGCATTCCTGGGGCTAGAAAGCTTGCCTAAGCTGCCAGTGTAAAAACAGTACCACAAAAAGTAAGCGCTTAGATTCAGTCGATCGGTAGGTGGAGCTTCAGATCGATTGCTGGCGTTGCCGACGTCAGAAGGGATTAGTAAGGGCTTCCTTGGAAGTTCCTTACGCATGCAAGTGTCTGGTAAGCTATGAATATTTATAAGAGCATATATATACGGTCGCCGCGGAGAGCGGAAATTAATTTCGACCATATATATATGGTCGCCGCGCTCTAAGGGTTAATATTATTGCTGAATGCTTCAAAACAGTCCAACCAAAATGTTAACGATTTTTTAGTTGTTCAAATCTCCCGCCAGTTTTGCGTGCGCATCCGGCATAATAAAGTTCATGCTCATGCGCCTTTTTCTCGTGGCTGTTCCTTAGTCCTGAGCTAATTGTGGAAAGATGGCTGTTTCCTTCGAAGAACCGACTACTAGCGCTATTGGAAGTGGCAGTTATGGCTCAGACTCGGACTCCGAAGATTCCTGCGATGCCGACTTTTACGAGATAACCACGAGTGAGGCCGAATCATTGTCAACATCCGGAGAAGGAATAGAAATTTGTACGCCTTTGATTAGGCTTTTCACTTTTATCACGGTATATTAGCTTATGGATGTAGTTGGATACAATTCTCATCACCCACATCTAGCTGAACATGCGCTTGCAAACTTAGTGCGCATGCGCATTAAGTATGTGTTTTTTGGAATTTTAGTCACAGTACTATGCAACGTGTAGACTGGCTTTGTACGAATATTTTGTGTTGATAGCTGAACCTATGCGCTGCTGTTTGCTTCTATGTGACCATAAAATATGTACAATCTTACATAATTGTACCTTTTCATCAGTGATGCCCACTTTGATAGTACACTTGGTCACTTGGCAGCTTGTTATAGTTAGTAGTAAATCAGAGGTAGAGAGCCATTGTCAACTGAACAGTAAACTCCACGGCCCAGCATTATTTGCATGCTGGAAAAACATGGGCTGGGAGCCTGGGCTTCTGTATATCAGTACTTCACTTTGCATGCTGCTGTAAATTCAGAGTTCAATCAGAAATGAAGACTGGCTGTTTTTGGCTGAACGATGGCTAAAGTCGAGGAAGCCAACTTACTAATGGCAGCCCTTTCATTATCACTGGATCGAGATGTGGTGCATTCACAGTGAATTACTGATCTATGTTACATGTACACATGCTGTCATGTATGTGATGTATGACGTACCAAAGGGCTGAGGCTCCCACCCCGTGTTTTTCCAATATGCGAAACACACTGGGCTGTGTAGCCTGGGAACAAGGCTAATAAGTTTCATTATGAATCTGGGAGAACTTGATGAGAATTTATTGCCTGTGTGAGAGTAAGATGCTAGATCTTTTGATACTTCAATATTTCTTACAGGTGAGGATACAAGTGCTGTTTCTGAACTAAGTTCAGTGTTTGTATGTGGGGACAGTGCTGGATGTGGCACTGCAGCGTCAACTACTTCTGAGCTGGAGTCCTCGGATGATGATGATGACTCACCCCCAACCAAAAAGAAACGACAGCGAGGTGGCAGAAGCAGCAGTAGCCGTGATCCTAGCAGAGGCAGTAGTCGAGGAGGTGGTCGTGGGCGTGGGCGTGGGCGTGGTCGAGGCGGACGTGGTCGAGGTGAGCGTGGACGAAGAGGTCGAGGTGGACGTGGTGGAGCTAGGAGCAGTCGTGTTGACGAGTCTGCTAGGTATGCCATCATGCATGTCCCTTGAGGTGATTTCTGCCTGATAGTTAGCAAATCTGTATTAGGCAACCCTTGTGTGTTCGTGACAGGCAACTATAATGAGTAGGTATTTGTTTATAATTCAACACTAATACGAAATGCAATGTTTGGCCTCAGTTATGCGTCACTAAAGCATCAAACGTTGTGCCGTGAAAAAGCCATTTACAGAGAGCCAAGCAAGCTACCATTGTCTTATCAGACCTTGTATGGGAATGGTCTAATTATCAATTGCAGATTTACTAGATATTGCAAAACTACATACTGTCCATGAACTTTTATGCATAAATGTATAACAGTCCCAAATATTCGATTTTTTATTGGGAAGGTCACAAAAGTCCTAGTGTCGTACCTAGGCCATGTAGAAAAAAGTAAGCGGCCGGGTATCCACTGTTCGTGCATGCACAAGAATAATATATATGGAAGAGGGTCAGTAAATGTATCCATGAATGGTCTTAGTCACATGCCTAGGAGTAGTACGGCGACAGTATATGGTATGGTAAACGAAAGAACTAAAAAACACTTTTCACAACTAAAATGGTAGTCATACTTAGTAAAATAGCCTATGATTATCTATTTGCTAGTTATGGTAGCTATCCTGGTAATAATTGTGAGCTGCTCAATTTTCAATCGCCTTATAGGCTTTTCAGTGGCAAAAAGGACCCTACAGTTGAACTACCACTCACTTTTTAGGCATCTACCTGGCGCAAAACCATACTACAGGCCAGCAGAGTCAGCAAACTCGCTGCCATATACTCGCTGCGATATGGAAATAAAACGGACGTATAAGCGGATTCTAAGATTTTTCTGGGAATGGCCTCACATGCAGTACCAGGCCACTCTTTTTTTTACGTGGCCTGGGTATGAGGCTACATAAGTTCGTTGTTTATCTTTGTTGAAAGGTTTATAGCTACTATCACTAATTTAGTAGCTGAGTCATGTACAAGAGTACAAGAGAATTACCACATTTGCAGTCACTTGTTACATGAGTAATCTAATTACAGCCTACCTGTGTGAACTACATACAGACAGGCTTCCCGAGTTGCAGGCAAGAAAGCATTTACGGCTAGACACAGTTTGTGCTGTAGATAGATAAAAGCTACATGTGCATTTCTTTGCTATCTATTGCCTTTCTGTGAAACTAAGAACTGCTAATAGGGGTGATGAATTGAAGTGGACCCTTGGTAGGCCCATCAGTGCTGTACAGAAGAAACCAGCTCCACGGCAACTTCCTCCATTCTCCTATCCTGCCGGCCCTTCACCTCGGACTAAAGATGCCAAGACTCCCTTGGAAGTGTTGCAGCTCTTTCTCATAGTTGTCATTCTGGAATCGATTGTTCAACAAACAATACTCTTTGCATTACAGAAGGGCGTAACATTCCACTTCTGCATTGAGGAATTGCAGGCATTTATGGGGCTAAACATTGCAATGGGAATGCTGCGGCTGCCCCAAATTCGCGACTATTGGGCGACTAACAATATCCTGGCAACCCCTTGGTTTCCATCTATCATGTCAAGGGATCGGTTTTTTTCTATCTTGAGATTCGTCCATTTGGCTGACTCTACCAAACAGAAGAAACAGGGCGAACAGGGGCATGACCCCTTATTTAAGGTTAGACCTCTAATTGACCATTTATCTGCAGTGTTTGCGCAGTACTATCAGCCATTGCGTCAAGTAAGCATAGACGAAATGATGGTTGGGACACGTTGTCGTATTGCATTTCTACAGTTTATGCCCAAAAAACCTACCCGTTTTGGGATCAAGATTTGGATAAATTCTGAGGCAAAGACCGGGTATGTTTTGAACTTTGAAAGTTATACAGGTGCTCATGAAGGTACCAAAGAGAAAGGTCTAGGCCACAGAGTAGTTATGGCCCTTATGGAACCCTATCAAGGAAAGGGCCATTGCCTTTTTATTGACAACTTTTATACCAGCCCACAACTATTACTTGATCTACTTGAGCGGGGCACGTACTGTACTGGCACAGTGCGTCCAAATCGCAAAGGCTTTCCCCCAGATCTGAAACCAAGTGGTAGTGCCGTTCCTGGAAGCCTTCGTTTTGCTACTACAAAAGAAGGACGACTGGTAGCTGTGTGGTGGTACGACCGCCGGGACGTCTTTGCGATGAGCACTATGCACAATACTTCTACTCAGTCCGTAATGAAACGCCCCAAAGGCAGCCGAGAGAAACAGCCTATGCCTTGTCCCTCTATGATTGCCGATTATAATGCCTACATGGGTGGGGTTGACCTAATGGATCAACATCTCAGTTATTATTCCATGAGCACCCGTCGCACACTGAAGTGGTGGAAGGTTTTTTGGAGATTATTGGATATTAGTATAATCAATTCGTGGATTATTTTCCACCTAAATAATCCTAATTCAGCCATCAAATCACAGAAGTCCTTCCGGCTAAAGTTGGCTGAAGAGCTGGTGCAACCTCTTTTAAATCTGAGATCTGACCCAAACTGCCCACAGTACCTGCAGGATTTTAAGGGCAGAAAGCATGCAACTACTGAAAGGCGGCTGACAGGAAAGCACTTTGCGTATAAGAGTAAACAGCGATCAAGATGTGTCGTGTGCCGTCGAAGATATGGAAAGCAGAAAGATGTCAAAACACAGAACTTTTGCCCGAAGTGTGATGTGTTCCTGTGCCAGGGACTTTGTTTTGAATTGTTCCACACTCACACGTCTTACTGACTTGTTGACTGGATGCTATCCCATGCAGAGACACTTTCTCTGTAATTTCGGAGCCTCACAGCTGTATGTATATCCCTTTGTGCATTTGTTGTATTCTTTGGTGCTCAACTGCATACTTGTGTGTTTCTATCACTACCTAGAGTCTTGTGCCCAGATGGTAGCCCAGTTCCCAGGCCCACGTGCACGTTTCACTTTAGTGCAGCTGTGACCTGTGGGCCTGGTATATTTTCTCACGTGCGTGACGCGTAGTGTACCGGTAGAAGGGGTGAATATTTGCGTGGGCGAGGACTGCTGCAGTTCTCAGACACCGAAGGCAGGCAGAGAATCTATACTTCTTGCAGTTACTCTTCGGAGCCCGTTTGTGCCACAGACCAAGCGCTGAAACAATGACACAAGCAGAAGGTAGAGAAGTTTTTTTTTTTTAATAACAACAAAAACAGAATAAAAATATAAGCATTTTACAAACCAAAAGTAAAGGTGATGAAATGAATGATAAAAGTGGTCCATATAGAGAATTTTCTGTTCAGTGGGTTGGGACGTGACCTTCTGAGAGGTAGAGAAGTGCAACCGTCTTTCGAGCGGTCCCTGCCTGCGAGACTAACGCACGATTAAATAAGTCGGATCACGTGAGAAAATATACGCGCAAACAACACGCAGATCAGAGAGCTCGAGCCCGATGGGTTGCGTTAAGTTAGATCAATTCTGCGCACGTGCGCGTGTGCGTATTTACGCATGTACGTACGTACGTACTCGCGCTTGGCTAAAATACTGACTCGGCAATTTCGTACGATTTCGTACGTGTATAATGGCTAGGTACCTCTTGCAAACCTTTTCGTGGGTGCTGGCTACGGCGCATTAATTATGGCTTGCTAGCTAAGCTAGCCTTAAGACTTCAGTAGTGCTCCATCACTTCACCACGGTATGCGCGCACTTTTTGAGCATCCATTTACATAGTACTGGCTATGGTTATACTTTATGTGAGCAATCTTTCACTTAAGAACATGTTCTAGAAAACCATATTAAAATTCAGGATTGTATGAGTTATTAACCAGGACAAGCTGCTCAATGGTAGATTCCTGTGGTTTGAGTTTTTGTTTTTCACAGTTCATACTTGTCCTCCCCCCTTTTTTTCTTTTCCTATTGATCTCCAGTTCCACCCTCGCATCTGGGTATCCTCCCTGACCCATCAACCTTACCACCTCTCCCTACGTTCTCCATGAGTGCGACAATTACAAGTTCCAGCCCCCTGGGGCAGGGGGGTGCAATCACCAGTAGCACCCTCCTAGCAGGGAGTAACATGCCTGCTACATTGTCAGATTCTACGGCACCGCTAATTCCATTTATTTCTGCTGCTCCTCTCCCGCCAAAGCTGGCCAGGCAGATCTTGGAGCTAGAGTATGTTAATATGGCAGAGTTGGTGCCTGACACATGGCGGTACGAGGAGGAAGGTTCGAAGTGCTGCCACCAATCCCGCCGCACATCACGGCGGGCACCAGTGACGGATATATTGCTGTGGCTAGAATGCTATGCCTCAATGGCTGCCCTGCTGGCAACGCGCTACCCGAATAAGGCTGCGGAATTGGTAGCGTACCAGCGCACCATCTTCTGTGCTCATCGAGACTTCGAAGGTGAAGCATGGGCAACATACGATACATGCTACCGCCGTCAAGCTGCAGCTAAGAAGAGCCTAGATTGGTCTCAAGTGGACTTCAATCTCTACAATCAGACCTTTGCGGGGCAGGCAAGAGTAAAGAGGCGTAGGTTCTGTCTCAGTGAATACCACCGGGCAGCAGATTGCTACTATGCCCCGGACACGCCCCCCGCCCACTCATCATGGTCCTGGCAAGAGGAGGGGCCAAGAGCTCCCCAGCGGTCAAGCAGAGAATTTTCTCCAGGGTACATGTACCAGTCACACACACCCCGCTTCCAGTCCCAGCAGGTAAACCAAAGCATAGAGACTTGCAACCTGTTCAGTAAACCGAAAGGAAACATGTGCCGCTACAAAGATTGCATATTTACACATCTGTGCAGCGAGTGGTGCTATGGCCCGCACCCGGCCTCTAAAGGTACCACCAAGAAACCATGGGCGCGGAAACGCCCGCATTCCCCACCGTCAACTCGGTTCAACCCCCGTCAGTCGTAATGCATCTGCACTGACACTGAACTCTTAATAAGATGTTTGGGTTACACATATGCATATGCATGTTATTCTTTGTGTTTCCTCTCCGCCCTCTGGGCGTGACCACCCACCCAGAAAGGGTGTGGTTTACTGCTGCATACATATTATAATACGATTGACCATGTATCATTGATAAGGATTAGTGTCAGGGTGGGTTCTGTAAATAATACATCGGAATATATAGTCGGTTACAGCCGGAGCTACAGCTTGCCATACCTTTCTCCCCCCTCCCACTCCTTGGATAATTAAGCTCGGAGGGTATCTGCATATACATATACAGAAGACCTTCTCAAGCTGAGGAACTCCTGGTCTCGCTTGTCAGTGCAGCCACATCCCCACCTGTCACAAATTACTACTCCACTGCACTACCAGGCCTGGAAGTACCGGCTCCGTTACCATCTCGATGCAAAATTTGCTAACTTCATTCTGCAAGTAGGCTTCCGCATCGGCATCTCTCCAGGAACGCAGTTCCGGTCTGCCCAGTCTAACATGCAGTCCGCCAAGGAACATCCTCATATCATTGAGGAGTACCTCCATAAGGAGACCATGGCTGGCCGGATCCTGGATCCGTTTCCCCCTGAATCCATTCCAGGAGTCCACATAAACCGGTTTGAGGTTATACCCAAGAAATCTCAACCTGGAAAATGGCATCTAATTACCGATCTGTCCTTTCCTAATGGCCATAGCATTAATGATGCAATCTCACCCGAACTGTGCACGCTGCAGTATAATTATATCAGTGGACCAAGTGGCCTTGGCCGCAGTACGACTGGGGCGAGGGGCCCTTCTTGCAAAAACTGACATCAAGGCAGCATACCGCTTGATTCCGGTCCACCCAGTGGATAGGGTATGGCTGGGAATGAAATGGGAAGATTTGGTTTATGTGGATGGCATGCTGCCATTTGGCCTTCGCTCGGCACCTTAGCTGTACAATGCAGTGGCTGATGCTCTAGAGTGGTGCATCTACAAACAAGGGGTAGAATTTGTCCACCACTATCTGGATGATTTTGTAGTAGCTGGCCCCACAGAATAATCAATTCTGGAAAAGGAGTGCACATACCTGGGTGTGCTATTGGCTCCAGAGAAAAGAGAGGGCCCTAGCCCAGTGATTAACTTCCTGGGAATCATAATCGATATGTTGCTTGCCCAACTTCGTCTCCCAGAAGATAAATTGCAGCGCCTCCTGCAGGCAGTGTCCGAATGACTCTCGCGTGAAGTGCACACGCAGGGAGCTTGAGTCACTCATTGGCACCTTAAAACGTGCATGTAAGGTAGTAAGACCTGGCAGGTCCTTTTTCCGTCATGCCATCTCCTCAGCATTGCCAAACGGCCTCATCATCACATAAGGCTGAATCATGAATTTCATTCCGATCTGATGTTGTGGAAGGTATTTGGCTCTCACTGGAATGGCGCTGCATTGTTTATTGACCCGTGCTCTGTGTACCCAGTGGTGCTTACCTCCGACGCCTCTGGTTCGTGGGGCTGTGGAGCATGGTGCGGGTCTACCTGGTTTCAGCTGCAATGGGAGAAACAATTGGTATCAAAGCAGATTGCAGTGAAGGAGCTCCTGCCTATAATTATTGCAGCAATATGGGGCCACTCATGGGATGGTCAGCAAGTAATCGGTCGGTGTGACAATGCTGCAGTTGTTGCCATAATTAACAGTCGATGCAGCAGAGAGCGAGATCTGATGCAACTACGATGCCTCTTCTTTATAGAGGCTTATTTCCAGTTCCAACTATCAGCAGTGCACTTACCTGACCGGTTGTCAGCCTTTCACAAAAAAGTCCCAGAAGCTACCAGCTTACCATCCCCTTATCCCTCCTACCATACTGCAGTGGCTCCACCCACATCTGGACTGGACCTCAGCCACTTGGATCCAGCTGTTCACTTCTGTCGTAAAGGGATAGCAGACTCTACCCACAAGACTTATCAATCCACTCTGCATCGTTTCGGCTCATTTTGCTCTTTGTATTCCATTGTATCCCCATTTCCTGTGTCAGAAGCTCTGTTATGCTATTATGCATCATTTCTGGCGACCCAGCGACTCACCACGCAGACTATTAAAACCTATCTTTCAGCAATTCACTACATGCAAGTTATTTTAGGTCTACCTGAACCAAGGGCTTTTTCTTCGCTACCCCGCCTTCGGTTGGTTCAAATGGGGATACAACGCACACACCCAGAACGTGTGTCCTCACCTCCGAGAGTCCGGCTACCAGTTACCCCCGCGATCTTGACCCGCATAAAAGAGCACTTGTCAGCGTGATCCTCAGACCCGGATATAATTATGCTGTGGGCGGCTGCCTGCATGTGCTTCTTTGGCTTCTTTCGCTCGGGCAAACTGACAGTTCCAAGTGCTCAGAGTTTTGACCCCACCACCACATCTCTGCTGGGGCGACATTGCTGTCGATAATCCTGCTGACCCAATGGCAATTCGGGTACACCTCAAACGATCCAAATGCGACCAGTTTGGCAAAGGAGTTAATGTTTTCGTCGGTCGCACCAACACTCCGATCTGCCCAGTAGCTGCGATTTTGGCCTATATAGCGGTCCGGGGTGCTTCGGAAGGACCATTCTTCCGCCTTGCTAGTGGCCAACCTTTGTCAAAGCTAAAGTTTGTCTCGAGCTTTCGTCAAGCTCTCCAAGCTATAGGCCTCCCTTACCAAGACTTTGCGGGGCACAGTTTCCGGATAGGCGCAGCTACTGCTGCAGCCAAGGCAGGCACATTAGGCCGCTGGAACAGTGCCACCTTCCTCACCTACATCCGCACTCCTAGAGAGAACTTGGCACGTTTCTCTAACATGATTGCTTCTTGACTGACTTGAACATTATGATAGCCTTCTGCATAATGTAGCTAACGGTAGCTACGGGTATTGTACCAGTTGTCCTATATATCGTGAATTGATGTGTTCCCTTCTTGTACATACCTAACCTGTGTTGGTATTGTTTGGGGGGTAAGAACGCAAGCTTTCTTCCCTGGGCCGTTGGAGGACCCTGCTCGGGTTCCCTCATCTTCACCCCCCAAACATTATGGAGCTTGATCGCGCATGCATCAGGCTACCCGCATGTTTTGCACGTTTACATCGGCAATGCAAGGGGTGCCCAGACCTCCCGCCAGACTACCCAGAATGCTTGGTGCGAAGCATGTCTGAGCTTACTTTCGAACCTTACCATTAAATGGAGTTTAACCCAAAGTTAAACGTAGTTAATGGCGGGAGACCCCCTGGTCACTCCTAGATTAACAGCGCTACAGCCTCAGTGTCCAGCGATTGGTCACGTGTAGGATCACGAGAGCATCTAGTTAGGCCGCCTTTTTCAGCTAGCTAGCAGGCAGCGCTCTCTGGCTGTTACCTACCCTAAACCTTCCCCTCCCACCCACCTCGCATTCCAGTCAATTCGTCCGTTACTAGGGATTGCGGTAGTTTTGGTGTTAATTTAACCCATTAACCGCGTTAATAATTACGCTTTGAGCCACGTCATTTCCTAAAATGTTTCCGCCTTGAGCACGCGGTTTGGTAGACATTTTTTGTTACTCCCTAAAATGCGTGTAGAGGCCGATACGAAGAAGCAGATCGAGACATAAGTGACTGAAATTATGCCCTTTACGTTGCTGGTCTGTACAAGACGAGGCAATGCTGGAGTGATGTTGGCAATGCGCTGTGAGCTACCCACCGTGTGCGTCCCGAAAAAAAGTCGCTGAGTCGTGGCTATTCTACCAGATGTTTTCAAGTTGTTATAGATATTACCATGATCGGTGAGTGCTGTGTAAGTTACAGAGTAAACAGAGTGATAGAGGGTTAGCTACAGTGTGGATGTAGGATACAAAAACATAGTGACTGTAGATACAAAAATAAGGGTGGAGTTTACATGAGTCCGAGTTGGGTGTGGTAAGACAGATAGCAGTCCGTGTCTTTGTGTCCACTGTGGCAGAGCCTTTTGTTGCATTGGTTGCAAAACCACACTGTCCATCCCTTTTTGCAGTGCTGACAGCGGCCTTTGTTACTTTTGGACGGAAAGTGAGCTACCGAAATTTTCTTGGGTGTGGGGATAGATGCAGATAGAGGGCGGCCTGGCCTCTTTCGACTACAGTAGTCCCCAATAAGCTGCCTTGCCAGCTCTAAATAATTCTAAATAAGTAAGGGTTTTACTGATACATGGGCTGTAGCGATAAAGGATAAATGAGTTGAGGATACAGTTCTAACTTGATAGTACTTTCTATATTGATCTCCCCGATCTACACCTCCCATATGCTGGTTATAATCTACTATGGCATTAGGACATGTAACAGAAATTACATTCCCATTCCCATGCCCCTTCTTTCGTCTTACAGTTGTTGTAGCAGATGGATCATGAGTCGTTGATAAAACGATAACAGCCTCGGTATCCTGCCAGACGATAACAGCCAGGTTGCCGTCTTGCCGAAACTCAATATCCCCCCTTGACGGTAGTCCACGCTTTACAGCAGGAATGAGATCAGTGGGGAACAACTTTCGATTGCTTCGCAGGGTGCCAGTTGCATAGATATCATCTGCCAACTGACGATACAAGGTGATGCTTGAAAAGAAGTTGTCCATGAAGACGTGGTAGAATTGGCCCACAAGATCTCTGGTGAGCCTGGTAACTACATTGCCCCCAAGTCCAACTTCCACATTACTACCCTGCTTCCCAGTTTAGAACTCAAACTGTGAGACATAGCCATTAGTGCTGTCTGCCCTCACCCACACCTTGAACCCTCTCTTGGTAGGCTTCTTGGGCATATTTTGTTTCATGGAACTCCTCCCTTTGAAAGCAATCATGGCCTCATCAATTGATTGGTACTGGTGTGGTCGGTAATTTGACTTGCATGCCTCCAATATGATATCAATGACTGGACGAACCCTACAAAGTCTATCGTATTCTGGATTGGATCGGTCAGGTAGTGTAGTATTGTCCACAAAATGTAGATACTTCCAGATTTGAAGGAACCGGTCTCTGCTGATTCGATCCGCGATAGGAGAGTAGCGAAAGTAAGGGTCTTTCTTCCAATAATCAACCAGAGATGGAAGCTGGTTGATTCCCATAAGAATCGCAAATCCTAGGAAGGCCAAAATTTCGCTTTCTGTGACGTATGTCCAGCTGCTGGTGCCATTATCTCCCAGTACCTGTCTGGCATACGGGTTGGTCTGCTCGATCACAGTGGACATCACTGCTGCTGTGAAGATGAGCCGGAAAGTGAATCGAGGCACTGATGGGAATAGCTGGTCCTACATCCTCCACTGAGCAGCCGACTGCCATGTAGGACCACCAGCACTAAAGAAAGGTAGGTAAGACTATGTGCTGATATCATAATTATTCCTTACATGTAAAATGCATGTGTGCAATGATGCTGCCGCATGTTGTATGGTAGAAATTTACTGTAGCATACCTGGAACTCGCATTAGCAGTTGTTGGTGTTCCTGTCCTGCTAGTTCCTCGGCCACCCCTGCCTCTACCACGCCTCCCTCTGCCTCTGCCACCCCTGCCTCTGCCTCTGCCTCTGCTGTATCCACAAGTATTGTGTCGGCCAAGGAGATGAGAGGAGTGGAAATGATGCCGTGTTATTAGATACTGCTATTGGTGCACATTTGCTATTACCTGCTGGCTGATGATCCGTCCCATCCATCGACCTCCTCTGTGGGACTCTCTGGACCCGAGCTAATAGTACAAACATGTGCAAGTAAAATTACCCCTTTCACGTATATCAATCTTGATGTACCTGGCATCTGAGAGTGCAGATGTATCTAGACGGTCCTCTTCAGAAGCCAAAGGTGAAGGGGGAAGGAAAACTGGAGACCTGAAAGGAAAAAATCTCGCATGTGGGGCAAGGCTCTGGACCACTCCGTGAAAGAACTGCATGTTTTACTGAAATTCTAACGTATATCAATCTTGATGTACCTGGCATCTGAGAGTGCAGATGTATCTAGACGGTCCTCTTCAGAAGCCAAAGGTGAAGGGGGAAGGAAAACTGGAGACCTGAAAGGAAAAAATCTCGCATGTGGGGCAAGGCTCTGGACCACTCCGTGAAAGAACTGCATGTTTTACTGAAATTCTAATTTTTTTATGCCTTTTTCACGTGTCATGGTCAGAATGTTCAGGTTCAGGTTCTAGGTCATCGTCACTGCCATCACACACTGGATCATTCATGATCACTTGACCTAGCTCAATGTCATCGTCATCTGGGTCCTCCAGTAGCTCTAGGACTTCATCCGTGGTGTAGTAGGAATGGGAGGGGCCGGGGAGAGACTCTGCCATGATGTCACGAGTAGCCACGGTTCCGCCTACTTCCTCTGTTAGAGTTCGATGAAGGTTGAGCGCTGTCTGCAGACTCAGTAATAGCTCACGCAGTCTTCCAACACAGTAGCTAGCTAGCTAGCTGTTAGAGAACAGATACTACCGCCTGTGTGATCGCGCCCTAGTACCGCCTGCTTCTAATGACTGATCGCGCCTAGGAAGTGTTGCCGTCTTGTAAGAGAAATTCCACCGCCATGTTTTCATGAACGGTCCAGCTGACCGACCAGTTCCGTTTGTATTTATGTGCCAGTTTATAGCTGCGCTTCATGCAACCCACTGTATGTGTACCCCATAGCCTGGTTTATATTTGTGTGTTGTCAGATAGTTACATTTCTGTCCCTGTGGTGCATGGTAGGTGTCGAGTCCGCTATGTAGCCAAAAAGCTACAATCGGGGTTACGCGGAAATGTGCCAAAAGGCTACTATCGGGGTTAATGGGTTAATTCTCCGTCTAGTTCTAGACGTGATCTGGTCTGGGTCGGGCCGTTGGAGCCCTGCTCAGGTCCCCTCATCTTCACCCCCCAAACATTATGGAGCTTGATCGCGCATGCATCAGGCTACCCGCATGTTTTGCAAGGGGTGCCCAGACCTCCCGCCAGACTACCCAGAATCCTTGGTGCGAAGCATGTCTGAGCTTACTTTCGAACCTTACCATTAAACTGGTCATATGATATTTGCATGGCTTAATTTTATAACCATACAACTTTTGTAATGGAGCACAGGTCATGTATAAATTAAATTTCAATTAAAAAATTATTCCCATATAACTGTTACACATCATGGCAATAAAGGCTACACCGTCCCTAGAAGAGGGCCTCCAAAAAGCTCAGGCTTCTCGCCTGGACTTGTCTTCGATTCTGTGTCATGAACTGCACACAATCGTCATGGCAAACGCTGATGCCGTTGGAGTTCCTCCAGAGTTTATCCTCTTCCCACTCACTACAGCTGCAGCATCAATGTTGGGTACAAACGCATTCATCAAAATCAATGATGAATGGAAAGAGCCAAGCATCATTTGGTTTGTTCTGGCAGCAAAAAAGCGGGTGCGTAAACCCATAGATGACATTGAGAAAGAAGTTTGGGATCAATGGATGCTGGAAGCTGGCAATGATCACTCCACTCCACCTCCTCAGCTCATAGTGGATTACTTCAGCTTTGAGGAATTGCACGCAATCTTGAGCCGCAACAGTGGTCGGGTGTTAGGAGCATTTGATGAAATGAGCTCCTTTTATGGGCAGCTAGACCTCTTCAAACACTCGGGTTCAACCCTTGATCGTAAGACTCTTTTGAGTCTCAACAGCGGGTCATCATGGTGTCGGAATTTCCTTAACTATACTGGCACGATTGACAAGACGGCCTTCAACCTTACTGCATTCATTCAGCCAGCATTTGCATTCCAGATGTTGAACGGGCCCGACCATGATGGTCTTAATGACTGCTAGTTATTTGATTTTCCTCCCGAAAGAGATGCATTCCTAAAGGACCTAAAGGTCCCACTGCCCACACATATTCCCAGCCTCAAGACCATTCTTGAGATCGTCAGGGAGAATACCATCCGTATTGGCCGAGACGACCTACACCTTTGATGAACAGGCTTTTGAGGCTTTTGCTGAGGTGTATGATGACCTTGTGCGGAAGAAAATGCAGGCTACAAATGAGAATGCACAGGGGATTTTGTCCCGTGATTATGCTGCACGAATAGCATTGGTGATGCATGCCCTTGAGCAGGCTGTTGAAGTAGCTGGTTGCAGTGATGACACTCCTCCACAATGGTGCACTGCAATTAAAGAAAACTCAGTCAAATGTGCAGCTGCCATCTCTGAGCGCTGCAATGCTCAGAAATTCATCATGTTAGGGCTTGACGACCAAGGAATAGATCCTGGCAAACCCCTTGATGTTCGGATCATACGCCTGCTCTCAGTTGAGAGCCGGCATGGTGATGGTGTGCTGAAAGCCTCTGATATAGCTCAAAAACACCTATCAGAGAAAGTTGGCAGCAGCTACCCAATATCCAAAGCAGTAGAATTGATGGCAGAGGCTGAGCACCTTGGATTTGGCACGGTAGAAACCGTCTCCACACCAAACAATCGCTTAGCGAAACGCTTCAGGAAGTGCCCAATTACAGACCTTTCTCTAGAGTGTCGTGAAACACTCAAGAAATGCAAGGTATCGGACAGTAAATATGGCCTTGCATTCAGACGCACAGCACCATCACCTGCACTTCAAGACCTGCAAGAGAACATTCATATTTAACAGCCTATGTTGTGCAGTTATACTGTATGTCTATTTCCTAATGTATAATTGTTGTATAATGTGCTCATATTATACAAATATACAAGTTATACCCTATAATACGAACAAAAGTACAACTTATGTTGTATAGTTATACGATATAATGTCTATTTCCTATATAACTTATTGTAGCCCGTTGCGTGGGCGTTTCAAAGGCACGACAGGGGTATATATGCCATTATACTCCCTGTGGTGAGGGCAGTATATATATACACTCCCTGTGGTTAATTAAGCTAAAAATGTTTTCTTATAATGAGTAATTTAAAAATGTTTTTTTGGCAATAAAAGATTTTTTTCAACCAAACACAACACTACAGTAGGCAGAGCAAGAAAAACTGGTTCCAAGGAAATAAAACATGCTTCAAGAGTAATTCTCAGGGAGAGAGTTCACTATGGAATCAAAGTCATCCACATCACGAATAGCAGTCTGAGGCTGCAGGTTAACGTTTAGTTGCTGTGGTGTAATATTAATCGTACAGTTGGTAAGGCCAGAGAACATCAAGGAGAGCATTGAGGTACCAAGTTGTGTGACCCGGCATTGGGATTGCACATTCAAAGCCTGCACATTCGAAGGAATTGCTGGGGTATGATAAACTCCTTGTAGTTTCTGCACTTCATTAATGTAAGAGCTACACCCTGAAGCAGAAGACGGAGGAGCTGTTAGTACCTTTGACAATGCTTGTTGTTGTGTAACAGTAGGCCGCTCGTATAGATGCAGTGCCTGAGAAGACTTGTGCCCTGTCACACCTTTGATCATCTTCTCTGGGACCTCTGCAGAAAACATCGCTGTCGCACCAGTAGCTCGAAGACTGTGATTCGTTTTGCTCTCTATACCAGCATCTTCACACATCAATTTGAAATACTTGACAAGAGTGTTCTTCCCAACTGCTGTCGCTTCAAACCATGGAGCATCCATGTTGACTGGAACCTTACCAAGTGGTTTTAGGTAGAAAAAGTCCATGGATTTAGCTGGCTTTGGAAATTTGCTGAAATGAAAGTCCAGGAGATACACGAGACATTTTATGCCTGCATCTGGGTTTGCATAGATCGTCACAACTTTGTTCGACTCCTTTCTAGTCCCAAAGTGACCCTGATGGTTCTTCGAACCGTTTTCAGTGTAGGTATAGCAATCAGGATTGAAGCCACGTTCGAACTGGGATGGCTTGAGACTTCGGTGCTCTTCTCCACGCAGGCAAAACAATTTTCCCACGTAATATAACACACATCTCCCCAACGCTTGAGGAGAGTATATTCCGATGGCACCACTATCCCATGCTTCACCTGGGCACGTACGCCACTTCTGCGAAGCTCCCTTGCAAAGCTTTCACATGAACCGTGCAACTCGGAAAAGCGGGGGTCACTTTCTGCAGAAAATTCGGACACTGCTTAGACTGAAGGCGCCCGTACCTCAACAGTCCAGCCAGCAGTTGGTAGACGGTAGAAGCAGGATCGGCCCATCGGCCCGGCGCGCTTCTACGACAAAGCGAGACAGCCAATAGTTCATCGCCTCAGGTGATGGCTTATCAAGTAAATCTGCAGGACATTTTTCAGCCTCACTGGTATTTCTTTCTTCGCACCACTCACTGAACACTCGAACAGCCCAATCTGTACACTTTTGAGTGTTTTTCACAGTGGGGCCCTTCTCAACATTCGTCATTTCTAGCTCGCTGAGCGGTGGAGCAAAATGCTTCAACTTGAGCTTCTTCGCAGGTTGAAAATCCACATCATCTAAACTGTTCTCTTTGCTAGCAGGAACGCTCCTCTTGCGACAACCGCTCTTACTAGTAGCCATTTCGAAAACCAGCAAACAACTGAGCAAAAACGCTTCGAACTGATTAGTATGAGTGGGCAGTGTTGCAACAGACCAATGAAATCACTGTTGTCTAGGAAACTATGATGTCACAAAGCCGTGCACTAAAATGCTTTGCTTAATTGAGAAGCCATCCATGAGTTCGGGCTACAAATTAGTTAAACCACACCAGCTGCGGGCTGTATGGGATTCACTCATGCAAGAACTAATCTCGGGCTTCGCCCTCGTGCTCTAATTAGTTATTGCACTCGTGTATAAATCCCATACAGCCCTTAGTGGTGTGGTTTAACTAATACATGTATAATTGTTCTATAATGTGCTCATATTATACAAATATACAAGTTATACCCTATAATGCGAACAAAAGTACAACTTATGTTGTACAGTTGTACGGTATGTCTATTTCCTATTTGTACTACAGTGCGTAGGCGTATCAAAGGTGCCGACCGCCGTTTATACAGCATAAACCCACAAGCAGCGTGTATGGTAGTTAGACGGCGCCGTCTAACTACCATACACCTTAGTCAGCAAAAATTTGGCCTGCTACTATATAGTAACTATGTAAACAGTGCAGACCATACTTAGATCTACTAGGCATGGCTGTGTGTAACTATGATACTTGTAGAGTCATCAGGAGCTGTAGGTAGCTACACTACCCAGAGCTGGCACGCAGCATACTGACCTTTTCTTGGCTGTGGAGCGTGCATGACCTTTTGTAGGCGAGTTTTGTATACAGGCTACCTATGCAGCTTGCAACAGTCTGTTTTAGTAAGCGTGTAGTGTGAGCGTTACTAGGAAACCACTGTAGTACAAACCAGCTGTACTATCAGCTGCTGTGGTTTATCAGGAAACACTCGGCAGTTATTCAATTAGAAGCCTCAGCTTCGCCTCGGCCTCTAATTGAATAACTGCCTCGTGTATTCCTGATAAACCACAGCAGCTGGTAGTATAACTATAACATAACTTAATGTATATTGTTGTATAATGTGCTCATATACAAATATACAAATTATACCCTATAATACGAACAAAAGTACAACTTATGTTGTACAGTTATACGGTATGATGTCTATTTCCTATATAACTTAATGTATAATTGTTGTATAATGTGCTCATATACAAATGAAGGGCTGAGAGGTAAAGTGGACCAATCCACATAAGTAGCAATATGACAGTAAAGCACTTTTAGGCTTTGTAATGGTCAGTGCTACTCCCCAGTAATTCCTTTGTGCAAGCTTTGCTGTAAAAATTTAGTTGTAACACCTCAAATTTTATGCGCAAGAAAGATTTCCATTTCAGCGAGAGGTAAAGTGGACTATTCTGAGGATTGACCAATCAGGTTGCGACTCGATGATGTCATTGAAAAATTGCACGCGATATAGCTGCAAGTTAGAACGTGCGTTCTGAAGCCACTATGTCGGCTCTCGCTGGCCCTAGTGGGAGCTCCCCAGCGACTTCAAGTGACTCCGACTTTACCTCTACTTCAGAAAGCGAAGATTCGCCGGCGAATTTACCGCGGAGTAGGAAGAGACGGAGGAGGGTAGCAGAATGGAAAGCTACTCAGAGAAAGACTTGTCGAAACTCAGGACAGCCATACAAGTCTAAGACTGGAAAACAGGTGGGGCATAAACACTAGCACTAAGCCCTAGCAAATACACATTAAGCATAGCAGCTAAGAAAGACCCCTCCCTGTTTCTTCAAGAAACAGGGAGGGGTCTTTCTTAGCCGCTGCTAGAGAGTACACTAAGATAAAAACATTGCTTGGCTGGTGTCTTATGAACTGTGTTTCTGTAGGTTGCTGGGAAGACAATGTCAGAAACACTATGTGGATGTGCCTTGCGGTGTTTTGATGTCTGGACACTAGACCAGAGGAAGAAAATTTTCACGGGATTCTGGGCACTAGGCAGTCACGACATTCAAAATACCTACTTATGTGGGTGTGTGAAAGTCTTACCAGTTCAGCGCCACTACAGATCTAACTCAAAACGAGGCAACACACGCACTTATTACGTCAACAATGGTGAGAGGTCTGTAAGGGTCTGTAAGAAGGCATTCCTGAGCATTCATGGAGTGTCAAGTGGTCGTATCACACGGATTTTGGCAGGTCAGGTGGAGCAAGGAGGAGTTCCTAAGCTGGACAGACGAGGACGCCATGAACCCCCCAACAAGACCACAGCAGATGACCTGGCTCTTATTCGGCAGCACATTGAGTCTTTTCCAGTATACGTGTCTCACTATTCCAGGAATGACAATCCGAATCGTCATTACCTTTCCCCAGACCTGTCAGTGTCTAAAATGTATCACCTCTACAAGGAGAAATGCACAACGGCAGAATCTAGAGCAGTCAGCGAATGGGTATTCAGAAAGTTTTTCAATGAGAACTTCAACCTCTCCTTTAGAAGGTACGTTCATCCTAACCGTCCCTCTTCCTCCATTCCCCATGCATGGTATCCATATGACCACTCGTACCTTGTGAAGCTAAATTGCTGCTTCCATGTTTGAGTCTCTCTTCTGTCTCCTACTCTCACCCCCTCTACTCCCTCTCTCCCCTACGATCTCACCCCCCTTTCCTCTCCCTCCACCTCTCCCCCTCTCTCTCCCTCCCCCTCTGTCCCTCCCTCCTTTCCACCCCCCCCCCCCTCTCTTCTCATTCTCTCTGCCTGCCTCCCTCTTTCTCCCTTTGTTTCCCTCCTCCCTTACCATTTTGGCCCTTTTCTCACCTTTTTATACATGCACACTCCAATCCTCAGACCCAAAACAGACACCTGTAAGACATGCGATTCCATGAAAGTTTCTATGGATGCTGAGACAGATCAAACTCGGCGTCGCCAGCTTCAGGGTCAGTTGGAGCTACATCATCGGAGAGCAGAACGATGCTATCAGCAACTCCGTGAAGACACAGCCCTGGCACAAAGTGACCCAGAAACCGTCACTATAACATTCGACTTGGAGCAATCTTTGCCAACCCCTGTACTAACCACGAATGTGGTGTACTATAAAAGGCAGTTATGGACTTATAACTTGGGCATTCACTGCTGTGGCACTGGGGTAGGCTACATGCACGTATGGAATGAGTCTCAAGCTTCGAGGGGATCAGAGGATATTGGTTCCTGTGTTTTGACGTATATTAAAGAGCACCCTACATCCGCTAAGAAGCTTATTGCGTACAGTGACAGCTGTGGTGGTCAAAATCGCAATATTAACTTTGTTTGCCTATGGCTATACATTGTGTGTAGTGACGAGTATTCCTATACTCAGATTGACCACAAGTTTATGGTATGTGGCCACTCGTACTTGCCAAACGATAGAGATTTTGGATCGATTGAGAAGGCAAGACACCGATCATCGACTCTCTTTGTCCCAGAAGATTGGTGTACTCTGATTGAGCATGCGCGGAGAGTGAACCCCTTCCATGTGCGGAGAATGCACCAGGCTGATTTTGTGTCTGCTTGTCAGCTGACATCAATGATAGTGAATCGAAAAGTTGACGTCGATGGAGATAAGGTGGACTGGCTCAGTATTCACTGGATTCGTGTGGAAAAAGCTTCACCACTGAAGTTTAAGTTCCGACGCACATTGAATGCATTAGAGGGGTGGAAAACAGTTGACCTACGCCCAAAGCGAGCTGGCCGTCCTACTGACATGGGGAGGGTGGAACTAACGCCTCTATACGCTGCCCAACGACAGATCAACCCAGCCAAGCTGAAGGATCTGAAAGAGCTTATGTGCTACGTTCCCCCCATTCACCATCCATTCTATGACAGTTTGACCACCACTGTTGATGCTGCTGTTGATTCCGACAACTAACTATAACGTATGAAATACCAAACTTGTTACTGTACCACAGGTACTGTTATAAAGTGTGTTTACAAAAATTGTTATTGTGTTATACTGTCATCTTACTGTATAGCAGTTGAAGGGTTTCACATTGTGCACTTGAAGGGTTTCTAATTAACTTGGTTGAGTTTCTAGGTGGGTGGTTGTTATGCACTTTACTTCTCAGCCCTTCAAATATACAAATTATAATATGAACAAAAGTACAACTTATGTTGTACAGTTATACGGTATGTCTATTTCATATATAACTTAATGTATAATTGTTGTATAATGTGCTCATATTATCTCTTTACCAACCAACCAAGTTAATTTAGGACGCGTATACGCGTCCTAAAAACTGATTGAGCGCTATAACAGCTTAACTGCATTCCAGGGAGATCCCCACACTAGATAGCGACGTCATACTGAACAAAATCTTTCATTTTAGCACCAACTCATCGGGGCTTCCCATGCAAGTCGCGATATACTGTACAATGAATAATGGCTGCTCAGTAAACAAATTAATAACAGTGAATATTCTAGGCTTGTGTGTAGTGCTAGCAACTCTGCAAACTGCTGGCTCTATTCCAAAACATCAGTGTTGAACTGGAAATGGCCTGATCATCCTCCATGGCCGTCTCAGTCAGCTGGATCCGTGTGTAAACGCGGATAATACAGGTTATTATTAGTTATCGATAAGATTTTTTGTTATTTCAGATAGGCACAACAGACTTTCGGGGGTGAGAACACCTGGAGAGGGGGAAGAAACGTTGCTGAGGCCATGGCAGAACAACAGAGAGTGCATGAAATGCTTTGCCAGATCCGTGGGAGCGTCCAAGACCATCACTTCCCATGATAACTAGGTGATCGACACCCGCGTAATTGAAGGACGATACTGGCTAACAGAGCGCCCCTGCCACGACAGAAGCACACAGATTTTAGTCCCAGGCATACTATATGAACCCCTTTATTCTTTTTATAAGTTACTTTGTGCTACGAAGGCTCTGTTGAATGATAATAGCAAGTTTATTTACCTATCGCTCTTGTATTTTTACCTTGTGTTTTGTGTCTCCTGCTGTTGATGCTGCTCTCCCTGCCAAAAATACTTGAATGAGACATCAAAATGAAGCTTCAGGACTCTTCTCTCCGATTCTATAAAGTTTCCAGTACAATTCCAGCTCAGCTTTCGGCCAGAGGCGGTAAGTGCTACCCGCTATTTGACAACGTGCACTGATTAATTTCTTGTGGTCACGCAATTACGTAATACGCATGCGCAATGGTCGGTATCCTATAATACGAACAAAAGTACAACTTATATTATGTTGTAGTTATACGGTATAATGTCTATTTCCTATATAACTTAACTCATTGCATGCCGTAAGCCACTATAGTGGCTATTACGTAATCATTCTGCTACGCCACAAGCCACGGGGGTTAACCGATTATACGCGGTAATTAGCGCGCGCCTCTGTATACGGTAGCAGAAATTAATCGTAAGGTGGAACTAATTTCACAGCCTCGTGGCAAAAACTATTTATATTTTCTAAACGCTGGAAGATCGCTACGGGCAACGTGATACCAAGGTGAAGCGCGATCCCAGGGCTTTCCAATGGTGCCAAGAACGCGGGGCTGCCTCCATGCTGGACAAAGATAACGCGCTGGATATCGATGGGTGAGTTAGTATTGTTAGCGGTAGCTACTAACGCTTGGCCAGTACCTGGTTCTTCTATCGCTTTGTGATAGGATGGACAGGTATTGGCTAGGCCTAGGTATGGGGCATGTGTGTGAAAGTCATAGGCTACTGCTAATGACAGTAACAGTTCGAATACTAACCTGGGTAGTGAGACCGAATTTTGAAACGTCTGGGCCCCCGAGACTAACTAAGAGCGCTAATGAGTCGAACGTTTGTGGGCCTGTTGATGAGAATAAGGTGACGGATAGTAGTGTAATAGTTTACTGAAGACAAGCTACAGATATAGATAGAGTAAGGAGAGAATCAAAATTAATGGAGGGGGGGGGGTTTGAGCAATCTACGACAGTCACAAGGTAGAATACTCGAAGAGAATTCACTGCTCTGCTCCCACCCGGTGTTTGTGCCACAGCAGGAAGCAGTCACTGGATGGGTCTCCACTGTGACAGAGCCAGACATCACACTCACGACAAAACCATGAGGTATCTGTGCGTTGGTGCGATTTGCTGCAGTGGGCACATCGTCCTCTCTGCTTCTTTGTCGGGTGAGACTCATTTGAGAGCTTGATCGAAAAGTGTTGCAGTGGAAGGAGAACTATGGCAGAGGAGTTGCGGCCAGGTCTGCGACGACTGCAGTAGTCACCAATAAGGTGAGTTGCCAGCTTCAAGCGGAAGTCCTTGATCGTCTTGATTGTGTGGTCAGGGCTGTAGTTCTTATAGAGGATGTAGGAGTTGGTTACTGCCACATCAAATAAGAAATAGAAAATGTACTTATAGAATTTCCTACTCTTTGTGCGGCAGCTATAGTAACCACGCAACTGGTCACCCCGATCCACTCCTCCCATGTAGGTGTTGTACTGGACGACGGATTCTGGCTGCTGTAGATGAAGGTGAAGGGGATCCCGTGGATTGTTGGGTGGGGGTTGGGGAGTCTGGCACTGGAGAGCTGCTGCGACCGAGGGTTGGGGAGTCTGGCACTGGAGAGCTGCTGCGACCGAGGGTTGGGGAGTCTGGCACTGGAGAGCTGCTGTGACCGACGGTTGGAGAGTCTGGCACTGAAGTGCTGCTGCGACTGAGGGTGTGGGAGTGTAGCACTGGGGGGGCAGAAGTTTCGTCATCTATGTCATCATCGCTCTCCTCTTCTCCTAGGATCACCGAGAACTCATCGTCACTGCCCTCCATCATGGGCTCTTCCAAGTCATACTCTTCCTCATCCATCGTGACAGCCTCCAGAACCTCCTCTACTGACATGCAGGGCCTCTTTGTCATCTTGGTTGTAGCTGTTTTGTAACAGGAATATTGCAATTTTTGTCTGAATCCATAGTGCTCATCTATAATTCTATTCATAGTATCACCTACCTCAGGAAGTGTAGTAAAGACGTACAAGTGTTGGTCGCGCTTAGCTCCACCTTACTTCCACTTACGGCGCTGTAGGTGTATAGCGTTGCAGCTGACGCAAAAGCGTAATGTACGCGTATGACGCAATAATGCGTCTATCGCTCTCTGCAAAAGCAGCAAAGATTCCGTTGCTTCTTTGACTCGGTAAGTGAAAAAACTGCCAAACGCTACACTGATATTTTCAGTCTGCCATTTTTTGTAGAAACTAATGCGTGGTGGCATCACGCGCGTGACGTAATGATGGCGTGCAATGAGTTAATGTATAATTGTTGTATAATGTGCTCATATTATACAAATATACAAGTTATACCCTATAATACGAACAAAAGTACAACTTTTAGCTCATTGCACGCCATCATTACGTCAAAAAAAAACAATCCTGCACCTTACTCGTTTGTATATTATACAGTCATATATTTCATCACTATGGCAACCACTATAGTTTAACTACCATAAATGATCTCATAAAGTATAGTCAAATTGCTAATAGGTAAAATAAACAATGGCATGTTGTACAGCAGGGTACTATCAGGTATACTGGTTTATAGTGTCAGACTTAAATGAGTTCAGTTTGTATGGCATCACGAAGCAGCTTATCAAACTCTTCTTCATTGCTCATCATACAATTCTGTGGATGTGAGGTTATGTTGATTGTACAGCCGTGTAGGTTGCTAAAACTGAAGCTGGCAGCACCATCTGAAGGAGCACAATGAACGTTCTGATTAACACTGAACATTTCCGTGTGAAAGGATGCATGCGAAGTGGATGAAAGTACAGCAGAAACAGCTTGATGTTGCTTCTCTGTGCTGCGTTCATACACACGAAGTGCCTGCAGGGAGCGATGGCCAGTTCTCTCTTGTATGAGGGTCTCTGATACTTCAGCTTCATACATGCTACTAGCTCCAGTAGCTCGAAGGCTATGGTTAGTCTTGTGCCCTTGAACTCCCGCCTTTTGACACATATCCTTGACTTTTTTACTGAGGGTGCATGATCCAACAGGAGTGGTAGAGTACCATGGTGCATTTACATTTGCTGGCAAAACTTCAAGTGGTCGAACATAGAAGAGATCTTTGGCGAGTGCTTCTGGAGGTAGCTTACTCAAGTAGAAGTCTAGCAAATGTACATGACATCTTGTACCTCGTGCACACTGGCAGTGGATAGGGACTACCTTGCTGCTAATGTGATGCTTTTTAAAAGTTCCCAAACGATTCTTTGACACATACTCATGATAAACATAGCGATCAGGATTGTATTGGCGCTGCATCTGTGAAACTTTGAGGTTGCGGTGCTCTTCTCCACCTCTAATACAAAAGTTTTTTCCATTGTAGTAAAACACTGCATTTTGAAGGGCCCTGGGTGTTTTTGTTCCTAGCTGCCCACTGCTCCATAGCTTTTCTTCGCTAGTTATTACCTCTGCATGTTTCACGTGTCTTCCAATCCCACTCTCATGAAGCTGCCGGAATCGTGAGTCTAATGTTCCATGAAGCTGCCTAAACCGTGTACTCTTCTTGTCAACAAAGTTTGGACAGTCTGCTCGGGTGGTTTTCATATGTCTGTACAGCCCGCACAGTAGTTGGTGAAGCGTAGAGGGTACATATACTTTCCCTTTCTTTCCACGAGTCTCGACTACGTACCGCGACAACCACTTATCCAGCAAATCACTGTCAGCAGCTTCCAAAAAAGTTCTCTGGCACGGGGTCATCCGGATACTTGGATTTCTCCACTCACACCACTCTTGGAAATTTGTTACCGCCCATTTTGTATTCACTCCCGTGTTCTTGGGCGTGAACCCGACAGCGAGTTGTTTTGCTTCTTGGTCGCCGACGTATTCAAAGCGGTCAGCCTCGTGTGCTGCAGACGTTCCAGGCTTCTTGAAACGATTCTCAGAGCAGCAGTCGGTCCATTCAGGTAGGCCAAGGCAAGTAGAGCTACAGAACGCCTGAGATTCAGACATAGCTAGCATGAAATACTGTCATTGCTATGTAGCTACGCGTCTATGGCAACCATGTGTAGCGACCAATATTATGAAAGATATAACACATATAGCATGGTAGGCACGTGCTTTATGGATTAGTAAAGCCCTCGGCCTCGAGCATTCGCCCTCGGCCTCGTGACTTTATAATCCATAAAGCACTACCTACCATACGAGCATTATACGTGTAATTGTATACATAAAGTACACTAATAAATTAGCCATGGAAAATGAATAGGGTCCTTAGGGTGATAGAGTTAAAAATTGAGATTAGCGCATGCACTTATGCGGCAATGAATGCAGAACAGCCTGAGAGGCTTTGACTTTGAAAGGGTTTTCTCAATGCATGCAACATTAAATTTTTTTAGATGAATTCAAATATGTAGTTTTAAGAAAATGGCTTTTAAAGTTTTGAAAGAGTCAGTAACTTGGACAATACAAAAACACCAAAAATGCCACAAAAAGACATCTTTAAGGCAAATACAAAGTATATGCATTCAAAAGAGGGTAGTAAATTCATACGAAAGACTAGTATAAACTAGAAAACAAAAAGGGTCCTTAGGGTGCTCTTACAACGCCGACAAAAGACTTGTAGGCTAGGAACCTTGTATGTGGAGCCTTTGACTGACAGGCCTCCACATACTTTGAATGCATGATTTTGTAATTCAGATAGGCTGGTAGGTAGATGGGAGGGTTGTTAGCCCTTCCACTGCGTGCTGCTGGCTGTGGTATACCATAAACTTCAGCGTAATTCCGAATGAAGTGTGCCGCATCATTAACTACTTCGAATGGGTAAGTAGTGGCGGGAACGTGACCCGTCAGGCCGTGTTCTCTTGGAACCGGTCCATTAGCCTTTAAATGTTGCTGGAGGTTTTCCAGCTGTTTTGTTCCAAGATCGTGCAGGAACAGAAAGCCATCCTTGCACACAATTCGATCATCAAAACAATATTCACAGGTAACACGCTTACGTTTCCCAGCCTTCGACTGTCGTGCATGCTGAGTAGAATCGCTTACTCTTGAGATGGCCTGAAGCTTTCCGAGAATTAGCATTTCACACAGTGAAAGATGAAACACAAACACTTCCTCTGTAGTAAATCGGGTGAGGCAAGAGTCAGAGCACGAGCAGCCGTTAACCAGCCTTTGATTGATTTTAGAGTATAGTGGGTCACTTTCTGGGGATACTATGCCAATAGATTGGCTTGCCAGTGACTCTCCCTCCCCTCTTTCGCGTGCAACCACAGAAATACGTTCCTGTGACTCCCTCCCCTCTTCGGCGTGCAACTACAGAAATACGTTCCTGCAACTCACATTCCGGTAGAATACCACGATCTCCTTCTTCGCTCTCAGTATCAGACATATTGCCACTTGTAGAAGGCCCCACAGCCGTCTGAAATGGCAACGACGGTTGCTCACTAAAGCCGTAGAACTCTTCGTCATCGCTATCAAGCTGAGCAGCCTCTGTGTCAGTTAATCGTAGCAGTATCTGCTCCTCAATTCGGCTCATGGCTCCTCAGAGAGTCTGGAAAACCATTGAAAAACGATCAACGAGCGAACAAAGGCTGGACTCGTGGTCTAATTCCGTAATTCTCTAGTGCGCGAAAAATTTGAGATATACCGGAAATATCGCCAAATGGTTATTCTAATTACCCGAATATTTTTAAAACGCTAAAATATTTTCGCTTCAAACTACGCAACATAGCTTAGGAGTAGACCAGATATTTGCAAGTCAAAACAGATTTTCGATAAAATTTGACCTTTGCACCATATTAACTGTACTTTAAAAGTAGTATTTTCACCCTAAGGACCCTTTCTATTTCCATGGCTCATATTATAATAATTGTATACTTGCATACCGTATAAAGTGCATAACATTCAAAGTTGTTAGTATAAGAGGGAATATTTGTATTTTATAGTCATACAATACAGTGCAAGTGCTATCTGTGAACTAAAGGAATCCCACGCTAGAAGTCAGTTGGAAATTTTCTCACTTGTACTCTGAACTTTGAGCTCAGCTCTAGATGTACCAAAGGTCAGAGCTAGTTCTCTAATTTTAGTGGCAGATACTAAAGACAGTTGTGGCTGGTGGTAAGGCTGTAGCTTACTGTTTAAGTAGATGTCTTTTCCCAAGTGTAGCTATTGTAGGGAGTTAGATGACAGCTATGGGAAGAAAAAGAAAAGAACGTAAGTCAGCAGAAAAGAAAGCCTACCTAAAGAGTTTACATGTGCAGCCTACAGAGGAAGAACACGAAGAGGAACCTGTTGAACTGTAAAACAGTGACCATGGTTCCAGCTCTCAACCTCCTAGGCCTCCCATTGTGTGGAAATCGAATAATGGATATGAGCAGTATGCCAAGTTTGCTATACAATGCTGCAGTTTGTGGCAAGTGCAAGAAAGGACGATTGGACATCATGGAAGACCCACAAAAGCGATTTGGCCTGTTTACTCCCTTTAGTCTCCGATGCGAATACTGCTTGAATACAGTACCATTGGACAGACCAACTCAAACTCGAACTGATGGTAAGCATCGCTTCCTTGATATCAATCATCATATTGTTTTAGCGTTTCGATCATTTGGGAAAGGGAATGCAGCAATGGAGAATTTTTGTGCACTACTCAATATACCACCCTTCCTTAGCAAAAGGGCCTTTGCATCCCACGTTCAGGCACTCAAAACTGCGCTATTGGAACTTACGGCTGCAAAGCTCCAGGAGGCTGTGAGTGAGTTGAAATCATTCCTCACTAACTTTGATACAGAGCTAGAAGATCAGCGTGTGTTAGATGTCACAGTTAGCACTGATGGCACATGGATGAAGAGGGGGTTTACTTCACTTTTTGGCTGTGTTTTTGTGATTTCAGCTGATACTGGAAAGGTGTTAGATTTTGGAGTTCTTAGCCGGTACTGTAAATCTTGTGAAATGTGGTCAAAGCGAGACCCGGAATCAGAAGAGTATCTGTCGTGAAAAGCTCAGCACTATGAGCAGTGTGCAGCCAATTTTTCAGAGTCATCGAAAGCAATGGCGCCTGAAGGTGCTGTAGTTTTGTGGAATCAGTCAATATCCCAAAATGGACTTTGCTACACTGGATTCATTGAAGACGGTGATAGTGTCGCTCATACAATCCAAACCATATGGGGATGGTGTTGAAATTGAAAAAAAGGAGTGCGTCGGTCACATACAAAAGAGAATGGGTTGTGCACTCCGTAATCTAGTTACAGTACATACAGGGGAAAAAACTCACAGATGGAAAGACGATAGGTGGCCGGGGAAGGCTTACCTTAGTGCTTATAGACAAATTCCAAAAGCACTATGGAAAAGCGATTCGCAGTAATAAAGGTGATGTTCAGGGTGCATCGAAAGCTGTCAAAGCTATACTCGATCATTCTGCTTCTACAAATGAAAGGCCGCAGCATGATAACTGTCCACAAGACTCATGGTGTGGATGGCAGCGAGATGTGGCCAAAGGAACAACCACATACAAACATACCCATCCCCTACCACAGTCAATTGTGAACGTACTACAGCCAATTTTTTTTACGTTTGAGTAGTCTTAAAATCCCAGAAAAAAGCTTCTGCTGATAAACAACAGCAAAGTGAAGGTCCACTCTATGAAGCAGGCGCTTTTCTCCCAACAGATGTCAATGCTCAACCATCGATGTCTCAGAAGTTACGAGCCACTCCACATTGCAAGCGTGGAAAACCTATAAAAGGGCATCAAAAAGGACACCTTGTGTGCCTTTGCAAAGTTCAGACACTTGAGAACTCAACTGTGGAATCCGATTCTTCATCTACAGTTTGAATTAGTATTATTTGTATATATGCAAAATAAAAGTTTCGGACATTTGGTACACCTTATCTCAAATACCATTCATCAGAATACTATCATAAAATTAATTTGGACTACCGCTAGAGAAAATGTATGTAAATAAGGGTATTTTTTGATAATTTATACCTCTTAATGATCCTAAGTTATGCCAATGTTTAGCCCAGCTGGTATAGAATCTTGAAGCGCTCTGGAAGTTCTTGCATACTGCAGGATAACAGTGCCAAAACTTCAAAATGGGAAAACCCCTTTTTAGATAAGGAGCATCCTGGACACAGGAAACACTTTATAAGGATATTGAATACCAGTGAGATGTACAATGTTTCACCTATAGTATTACATGTGATGCAACATATATAAGTATACAAGTATAAAAAAGAAATCCTTATCATATTAGATCACTTTATGACCCACTTAAGCAGTACAGAGCGAAACTATCTATTATTCAGTATAATTTGCTGTATTACGACATGACAGAGCCAACGAACGTATGCTGCTACCTTAAGTCGAACAAGGTGGAGAGAGAGTGCTTCTCTGAAGTAGTGAAGGTGGTGAAGTTGATCCTTGTTACTGGTAGACAATCTGATGGCTTCAAACGGGTGAGAAATTTGAAGCACTCGACGCGGTCGGGAGTTACCTGCTCAAGCCGGCTGTAAACGACACTTCAACATTAGGTATGGCTTTGTATAGGCTTACTAAGCTTGTTAAAGCCTTTACACATGCTTTTCAGGTACAAATAAGCTATCAGGAGGTTGTGTAATCACAGGCATGCTGTTATTTTAATTAATGACGCGTACACACCCATCATGACGTCATTTTACGTCGCGTGGAAGAGTTAACTGCTCAAGTGTATACTTGTTACCGTGCTTCTTTTGTAGTTCATCATATTTTTCATCAACTTCAGACAGGCTTTTCTTGTGCTCTTGAAAATTCGATCCCGATTCGCCCTTTTACATGGATTCTTTGCACGAGAATGCTTAACATGAGAGTAAGCCCACAACAGAATGCTGCGTTTTCCTGCTCATACATCATTTGAACATCGGAATCAGTATTCAGCCATTGCTTTCTACCCTTCATGCCATGTCCCGGTTCTATGTAACCTAAATCAACAACCTCAAAGTCAGGTTTTTCACCACTGACCTGAATTGCAGACACTTCGGCACTAAGAAATGCTCTCAGGTCATTGAGAGTTTGTTTTACAGCATTTTCACTTGCAGATACACACATTCTTAACCCATTGCGGACGCGTCGTTAATTTACTTGATTACGTACACGCCTACACGCGTGGTCATCATGTGACGTTGGAGACTGAAAAAATAAAGCACGTGCGTGCAGTTTGATCGTGTTGACTCTTCGTTTTCCCAAGGGCACAAGCGGTGGTACTAAGCTTCGAGAGTTGCACCTTGGCAACAGAGAGCCTTGGAGAGTCTGCAAGAAAGACCATTTTGAGAAGGAAGTCATTTGTCGAGTGATTCTCCACGACGAACTGGAAGCGATAGAGAAACATCCATGAACGGTGGAAAAGACATCGAGCGAAGGGGTTTCGAGGATCAACTGTACTTGACGGACCAGACGGCAAACGCGTGCGGGAAGCCATAGGAGTGTGCGGAGACGTGGCACGTGACCAAAGCAAATGTGGGCAATGCACGTGAGCTGACAGTTGAGACGGCGTGTAAAAAAATGGAGAGGGTCAAGTTGCTTGTGGCTTGTAGGCAAGCTAAAGCTAACAACTGGCTGAGAAAGAACAAGAACATACAAAAAAGGCAGCAAAATGCAAGGTATGACTACTAACTAACTAATTACCTGAACGTACGTACAAAAAGCATAGTTAAGTATTATACACCTTTTTTACAATCAAAAATGCACCTTTTTTCATACAGGGTACCTCAGTGCTATGTCCCTGCAAAGACTGGCAAAGGCAGTGGAGGCACTCTTGCCATGGCGCTCCCGCCACATAAATTCATCGAGGTATGAAGGGAGCATGGACTCGTGCACTCCCTTCATCCTCTTGAACTTGGTCTTCGCCCTATTCCAGTAGCTTTCGATGTTTTGGGTGTGTACCCCAGTTACTGGATCAACGAAGTGAAGGGAGTGGTTTACTGTCTCGTGGTGTGAAACTTGCCGCAGCTGCTGCACACGATTGTATGCTGCCCACTCGTCACTGTGCACGATTGTCCCACTGCGAAGATGCTGCTGCAGTATAGGCAGCAGTGTCTGAGCACTTCGATCAGGGACGATCGTCATCACTCCCAGGGCTGGAGCGTGGCTAGTGTCACACATGCCGAACACCCAACAATCAGATCTTGGAGGACGTCCCCGGTGATGCTAAAGGGTGAAAACATTACTGTGTGTTCAATTAGGTGCCAATATCATCTCTACCAACTACTTGCACCTTGGGCTTATGCCGAAAGAGGGACTCATCAATCTGCACGACCACACCTGGCCCTCCCAGCATGAGTGGAGAATCGCGGTTCAGAATTCTCCAGCTGCAGATGTCTCTGAAGTAGTGGTAGGCCTGAACTGCAGACTTCTCACTGACCTTTGCCTCTTCAGCCGCGTCAGTAACAGGGTATTCGCGGCACCACCAGTACATCAGAACCAGCCACTGCTGCAGCGTCAAATGGGACTTCTCAAAGAAGGTCCCATCTCGAAGACCCACTGACTTCCTGCAAGTGGCATCAGGACATCTCCACCTGTGATGCATAGCTACTAAAATTTTACAAGTATATTGCTAGGTATGATTGTGTATGTACCTATACTTGTCACTGACATCGCTGCGGGTCTGCATGATCATAGCCTGGTTGCATGCAGGACAGGTCTTGTTCCGGGCCAGGAGTCCCTTACTCTGGAACCAAGTGATCTGCTCATCGGTGTCGCCGAACATAACCGGACCTAAATCTAGTAGAGACATCTTGACTGCGAACTGCGAATTTCCCGCCGTTTTATTTTCCCCGCGACTACGGTAGGTACAAAGTATATACGTACCCATTATTAAAGGGCATGACTGTACCACGCCCACATTTGCTTTACGTGCCACGCCCCCGCACACGTCTCCGCACACTCCTATGGCTTCCCGCACGCGTTTGCCGTCTGGTCCGTCAAGTACAGTTGATCCTCGAAGTAAAGAAACGAGGTAAGTGTAGAGAAGTGTGGAAAGTGTATCATAGTTGTGTGAGAGAGTGAGGTATTATAGAAAATGGCATACATAGAGTAGATACTGTGCTTGTATTACGAGACTCTTAGTTACGGTAATGGCGCTGGGTATGGTAGGCTTCAAAGCACTCTGAAGGACACATGAAGGGATTGTCTGAGCAGGTAGCGCACTGATACTGTGTCAAGTGCCTGGTGCCTCCCTGTCTGTCGCTGCACACCACACAATCCCGTCTCTTCCCTTCTGCAAGAAATGCTTGACTGGCTGCAGACGTTCCACCCTCTGAGCACCCCGTGGCCCACTCCTCCTGGGAACAGCTGTGGAGCGAATCGGCTCCGAGAGATAGAATGAGCTGCCGCTGGTACTGAATATGGCGGACAGGTCGCTCATTCCTCTCCATGGCGAGCTCCTTGTAGATGATGTAGGAGTTGACCACCACTACTTCCAGGAACCAGAAGACCTTGCGCCACCACTTGACAGACTTGTGAAGGAAGCTGTAGTAGCTCACGAGCTGGTCCATCTTGTCTACACCGAGCATGTGCTCATTGTAGTCCAGAATGGCCTGGGGTTTCTTGGTTGCCGTCCTTGTTGGCCTGAATCGAAAGTTGTGCAAGGTAAGTATGTGTCCTCTTTTGTGTGTACATGTGAACATGTGTGTGCGTTTGAGTATGCATGTTTTTATGTGCTTTTGAGAGCATGCATTTTACTGCAGAGTGATGTAAACCTGTGCACATGTATGTACATTTAGCCTCGTTCCCAGCCTCTACTTTGCCACCTGTTTCGCAAGGCAAAGCATAAAGCAAACAGTAAAGCGGAGCCTGGGAATGAGGCTGTGTATATTATGTGTGTGCAGTTGTACATACCTGGCGGGTACATCTACCATCGAGAGCTGGTGTTTGGTGGAGATCATATACACCTTCCTCTTGTCCACCCAGTAGAATGCCAGCATTTCATCGGCCCGGTACCCAGTCAGAGTCCCACGGGGCTCTTTCTTGCTCCTGAAGCTCTCTGGAAGACCCTTCCTGTTGGACTGCACCGTGCCAGTGACAGTAATTCCCGCCTTGCCCAGCTCAACGGCAAGAAGGGGACTGTTGTAAAACCTGTCAACGTACAGGTCATACCCCTTGTCGTGCATTCCTTCTGCAAGAGTCATCACTACACGACATGTGTGTGGAAGCTCTGGTCGGTCGATCAGCTGAGTCTCCTTCCCGTAATAGATACAGATCTTGTACATGTAGCCGGACTTACTATCGGCCAGTGCAAATGCCTTTATCCCCCAGGGATTTGGTTTGCCTTTGAGGTACTGGAGGAAGCCAACCCTACCACGGAAGCTGATGACAGACTCATCCAGAGCGATCTGTTGGCCAGGGGTGTACGCAGCTTCAATAGTTGGTCGGAGCTTGTCAAGGAGTGGCTGGATCTTGGATCGCTTGGTGGTGCCATCGAGATCGCCGACATGAAGGGCCCCAAAAATCTGGAAGAATCGATCGCGGGAGAAGACTGACCGGAAGAATGACAGGTTGGTGGTGCAGTCAGTAGCCCAGTAATCCTTTAGGTTCGTCAGCTGAACAATCCCCATGTTGAGGATGACAGCAATGAACCCCTTCATCTCCTCAACCTCCACAGGCTTCCAATTCTTGTAGAGGGAGTGGGTTCGGAGTGTCATGGACGAAATCTTCTTCTGGGCATACTCATTCGTCCGATCTACCAAGAACTGCCAGAGGGAGTCATCAAAGAACACCCCAAAGCACTGCTCAGGCATTTGGCAGGAGAGAGGGATGTGTGGGCCACGCTGCTCTGTATATGGCCGAGCTACAGGTGCGGTGTCTGTACCTATAAAAATTATTTTTGTGTTAGTAGTGTTATCAGTTATGCTGAAGTAATGGTTGCGTCATACCTTCCACAACTTTCTGCCAATTGTATGTAGGGCCATTCTGAGCACCTCTTCTCGAGCCTCTGCCCCTGCTGCTGATTCTACCTCTCCTTGAACCTCTGCCCCTCCCCCTGCTGCTGCCTCTAGATGGTCCTCGCGAGCCTCTGCCCCTCCCCCTGCTGCTGCCTCTGGATGGTCCTCCACGTGAGCCTCTGCCTCTCCCCCTGCTGGCGCTTCCACCTCTGCTGGATTCCCCACGTCCTTCCCTGCCAATTGCACCCACTTCATCATTGTCATCATCGCTGTTGCTCCCACTGTCATCATCACTGTCACTCTCACTCTCACTGCTCATGCTGTCATCACTACTACTGCCTGCATCCTCTTCACTGGTATCTACTTCCATCTCACTGTTAGATTCAATCTCGGATAACATCATTAGCGCCTGCTCAGTATTCATGAGGGAAGCCATCGTCAGCACACGCCTCTTACAGCTGCAGGAAGCTTTACAAGTAACTATAAACCGCCCGCTAAGTATTGGTAGGGGCTACCTCCCTGCTTGTCACGCATGCGTGACAGTCGTCCGCGTAACGCGATAGCGTTGTCACAAATGCGTGACATTCGTTTCCAACGCGATGGCACGCGTGTCACGGATTTGTGACACTCGTCCTCAAGGAGTTAAACTCACTCATCCAACCAGGATTCATTATTTTGATAGAATATTCAAACTGGACTGAATCATCAAAATCCTTCCCATCACCTGAAAGTTCATTCGCTTCAACTTCAATGACATCGCTGTCAGTTATTTCTACCTCAATCTCATGAGCTTAATCATCTATCAGAATCTGCAAGTAGGTATTAAAATTTGAGGTCGGGCAAGCACCTTGCCAAGCCCCTCCATAACAATTCAATTAACACGTGACCATCACATACCTCTTGCGCTTGACTCTCAGCAGAAGCGGAATCACCACTTGCTTTCACCGACACATCTCTCTTACGCGCTTGAAATGGCCCAACTTGAACATGAGTCGCGCTCGAATAGCTGGTAGAGTCTTGGCAGTTGTACGCTGACCACACTTCCATGTTTGCCAGTTGGCAAAAACTGAACACCAGCAGCTAGCACTATCACCAAACGCGCATGCTGACGTGATAGAGAGATGACGTATTCGGTCACACAAAGCGCACACGCAAAGTGCCTACGCAACCCGCATGTTCAAACGCAGGTGTAATCAACTGTAGCAGAGCTGCCGCTGCGTAGCAGGATGAGTAGGGGCTTCCTCGTAAGGGGTTCCCCCCTGGAATTAGACTAATACGTTCTGGGCACGTGCAGTTGGGCACCAGTGCCTGACAGTCTCGCAAGTCACCAGGACATTACCAAGCTTTAAGCTTTCTGGGCATTCCAATGGGCTATCCTTCATCGATCATGAACGGCGACGGCAGTGCTGCAGAAGGAAGTGGGCTGGCTCACGAGACTAGACCAGGTACTAGCGCTACAGGTACTAGCACTACTAGTACTAGGACGACCCCAACAGATACAGCAACAGCTACAGGGATTCGGATCCTGCAAGGCCTGGTATCAGAGTCAGTGCAGTCGGCCATGCAGCAAGCCCTCACCGCCATGGATGGGCGGATTGCAGCAGCCATCCAAGCAGCCCGCCCACCGAGCCTAGGCCAGCAACAGCAACAGCCGAACCCGCAGCTACTGCCGACCGCGCAACACCCCCAGAACATGCAGCCTTCCCATGGCGCGCAGCGGCTGCAACAACCAACTGTTCTACTGTTAACCCCCGGCGGCCACCCTCAACTCCCAACGTTGGCTTCTCATGCACCCCCACCCTCTCGCCTCAACCATCCCTGCTCTGGTCTAACTATCTTGTGCATGTTTAAAAATAAGATAGTTCCTAGTAGGGTAACAAGAAAAAGGGGCACCTCAGGCCTAGAGCAGGCAAATAAGTGCACTGGTCAGGGGATACAGCATATACAGAGCTGCCAAGGATTGATGAGTGTCGTGAGTGAGACAACGCGTAGGGAAGTCTGGGGGCATGACCCCAGAAACGTGAACAAAGTTGAGATCGTAAAATTTGTTTGCTGCAATAGTTCAAACATGTACTTTTTATAACATTTATGCTATACACGTACACAAACGTACATACCCATACTGATACTAGGTTTACACACGATTGAAAGTCATGCCAGTAATACATGGAACTACACAGACTTTCTGTGTTCCTTGTTATATTCCCAGGTCGCGATTTTCTATCTGACGCACTCTTTTTTGTCTTTGTTTTTTTCATGCCTATACTGGGTGTGGCCAAGTGCGTGCGCGTGATGCGAGACTAGTACAGCACAGGCTTACCCTTGCTTGTTACACAAGCTCTACAAACAGAGCAGCCACGGTTTTCAAGTGAGTGACATCAAAAGGCATTGTAATTACCATGTATAATATTATTATGGCAGTACACACGTATCTCATAATTTCAGTAACTTGATTATTACTATGTCTGTGGCTACTTGTCCTGCTTTACTGTACATCTACATATCAGCTAGTGTTTTAAATAATTAGGCTGGTTGAGGGTTTCGTTAAGTTTAAGGTTTCGCTTTCTTTTGGTATGTTGTAGGAGAATTCACAGTACCTACAGTGCAGGAGTGTTAACCCAGAAATTCACATGACCATCTATGATGTGGCAATAGACAGTCACTCGAACCATCAGCATTCGGGTGAAAAGATCTAAAACAGACCAATTCGGGGAAGGATCATTCATCTTCCAGACACGAACGGACTCAGAACTTTGCCCTGTAATGGCTCTCGTATCGTACCTAGCAGTCTGAAGTCCATCCCCGGGCGCCCTCTTCACATTACAAAATGGGACTCCCCTAACGAAACAAAAACTGGTGACTCTACTGAGAGCAACTTTGCAGACAGCAGGGTTCGACCCCTACTTCTACAATGGACATTCATTCAGAATAGGAGCAGCAACAACAGCAGCAGCAGCTGGGATACAGGATGTTATAATTAGCTAGGCCGATGGGCGAGTGAGGCGTACCAGGAATACGTAAACATTCCGAGACAACAACTAGCAAACATCTCCAAAGTGCTGGCTGGCGTTACAACGTAAGGAGTCTTATCTCGTTTTACAATCTACATTGTATGGCACACCTTCCTGACTTTCGTATAACTGATATCTTGGTTTGACTATTAGGGGGAAATGGAAACTTTGGGCGAGGTCACCCAGCCCCAAAGTGAAGAGGAGGTCCACTTCATGACACACCAAAACAGGGACCAACAAAGGAGAATGCTCAGGGCACTCAGCCACAATCTACCAGGGAGGCACCCTGGTCAGGTGGGCGGATGATGGCATCATCCATACATAATAGTATACTTAGCTTGAAAACTAAGTATGCCTGAGGCAACCCCTGCATTACTCCAAAAGATACGAAGCATGACTAGGCAAGTGGCCAACGTGAGTGTAGAAATTAAATGGAGTTTACTGATAGTTAAACAATTAATTTCAAGCGGGAGTAGAAGGGGTTCCCCCCTGGGATTAGACTAATAAGTTCTGGGCATGTGTAGTTGGGCGCCAACAGTAACCACAGTCTTGCATAGGCCAGTGCCTGACCATCTCGCAAGCCACCAGGACATTACCAAGCTTCCCACCCTACACTCCCAGAACTAGCATTAGCTAAGGAGTGAGTATATGCAAGAACTAGTAGGGGCCATAATCAGGGTACATAATAACCAGTGAGTACCCCTCTCCGCTGGCAGGCGTGAAATATGCAGTCTTCCACGATTGGTTGGTAGATATAAACGTAAGGGCTGGGCAAGGTCACCCAGCCCCAAAGTGAAGAGGAGGTCCACTTCATGGCACATTATCACATACGCTGGAATTCACTTTACAGGGGGTTACAGTAGTTCCGAGATGTTACCAACTCCTCTGACGATGTCATCTAGCTGTAAGAGCCAGTGTGCATCAGATGGAGTTAGGCAATGGCAGTGATGTGATAATTTGCAACCATAAAAGTGAAAGTAAGCTAGTGTGCATCTTCCAGGTCTACATGCTATTTCACATGTTGACATTCCTGTCGAAGTGGTTGCTTTTGGTCTGCGCTGTTGTTGGCTCCTCTCCAGAAGAGTAGTAGCATCCCAGTGATAATTGGATGGAGTTAGATGGTGGAGGTGGGATATGCAACCACAACATCTAACATGTAAGTCAACATGCGCGCATAATATTATTCGTTATCGCATATGCTGGAATTTACTTTACAGGTGGTTATAGTAGGTCCGAGATGTTACCAACTCCTCTGCTGGTGATACAGTTATGGCTGACAAGGGCTTTGATATCGCTTATGATGTACTAGTTCGTGGTGCAAAGCTTAATATTCCCCCATTTGTAAAGAATCAGCAGCAATTGTCAAAGAAGAATGTTATTATTACACGTAAGATAGCTTCACTAAGAATTCATGTAGAAAGAGCAATAGGTCGTATTAAGCAATATCGTATTTTATCCGGCATTGTACCACTATCACTTGTAGGTTCAATAGACGATATATGGTCAGTATGTTGTGCACTTAGTTTGTTTCACCCTCCTCTTGTCACTGATCCTGCTAAGCTATCAGAAAAAGAAATTCATGACATTATTGCTTGTATTTTGCAAGAGAGTGGTGTTACATGTGTGTCTGCCTAAATTGTCATTATGTCATTGATAACATATATATTGTACATGTAAATAAAAATTTACATGTTAACGAATTAATGAAATGTTCAACAGTCCACTTTAGGTTTCAGTTGAATCTGCATAAGTTGGCTAATTTGTGTAGGATCCTGATTTTTGGGCCATACTTGACCGAGGAGGATTTTGTGTTCACAGTTTCTCTCAAGGTCCTCCCTAAGGGACATTATTCTAGTGATGTCTACTAGGCCGTGGGAAGGGTCAATTGGTTCTCTAGTACTTGTATTTGTAGGGGTCTGTTGTTGCACTTTTCCGTATGTAGGTTTAACTATCTTCAGCTTTTTCACTGGTGTTGGCTGCTTTTCCCTCTTAGATTTTGCTGGAACTCCCCACTTCTTGGATAGTGACGTACAACTTGGGGGTCCACTTCCACGACTCTCGAGTTCTGTTTGCATCGTCGATTGCAAACATCAGGGCAGCAGTGTGGTTGCAAGCTGACTTACCCGCAATGCAGGTACATGTGCCGTATAACACTTGCCCATTTGTTTTATTTACAGTAATCGCTGTTGTATAAGCCTCTCCACATTTCTGTGATGGCATCACTGCTGCGCGAACAATGCGAGAAGACCCACATACCACCATGTTTATTGACATTCCCTGAACCTTCTTGGAGTCAAAAAAACCTATGGGTGAGGGGGGGGGGGGGGGGTATAAGTACGTCTGCAACATCAGCATCCATCCATCCACCACTGGATGTCATGGTTGCCTCAAAGTTGTCCGGCACTGTCTCATTATCATCACTATCACTTTCTTCAACAGGTGAATCAAGACCACATTGGATTGCACCTTCCACTCTATGGATTGAAGATTGTTATAATAATTCCAGGCAGCTGTTAACCGAGACAAGAAGCGCCAATCCAAGGCGTACTAGCTCCGCTTGTGCGCATCGTATTCTAATTATTGCCTACTATTACCCCCCAGACGTCATAATGACGTAGTAATGGTAAAGGGTCTATTGCTATTAAATGGTAAACCTGTTGTCAGTGGGAATGAAGTACATGGGCGCCAGATCCCAAAGGACCATGTCAAAATATGTATTCAGCCAGAGATTTCTCATATGTTCGTCACTGCTTTTGATGAAGAGTTCCTATCAGTTGGACAGTTTACTGCATGGCCAAGCAGTCAGTGTACATTATAGGTGTTGCAGGTTTGCACAATCATGCATAATATATATCCTTTGTTGCATGCATTCATGTTGCCGACATGACAATGCATTGTGAATTATTAAAATATATTCTCTAATAATTGATGCATGTCAATTTTTGAACTTGACTCCAAAACAATACAAACAATCGGTACAGATAAAAACTGAACTTTATCTTTTGCTGCAAAAATACGAAACTTGTGAAAGTGTCTTGAACCTGCTTGCTTCTTTGGCTATTTCAAGCATTCTTTGTAGAGATTATCTGGAGCAGGTCAGATAGCCCTTGGGTACAACACCATCAGATGTTACTGCATGTTGAATTATTAGTATGCATGCATAATGATATTCCATGTGCTATATACCTACGTACATTGTATACAGTATGTGGTTATTATAGTCTCGCCCTGAAAGGTGGATATTCTAAGTAGCACAATACATGCATGCATGATCTTTATTCCTACACTGCTGCATGTATTACAATTAATTTATATACCTATAAAGCATGTGGGCTTATATAGGGATCAATAGACTAAAGGTCACAAAAGTAGATGGAGCGAGCTTATACCCATGATCTCCTTGTTAGTATGTGTGTGTGTGTGGGAAGGAGAGTGCATACCTGAAGAGCCTGCAAGTATGATTCACGAAGAAATTTTTATCCTCTCCAATCTTGTATTTCCATTTCTTCTCCAGACTTCTCACTTGACATTGAGACTTCTATGCCCCTGCATGGTTTGCTGAGGCCCTGCTCTGTAGAATGAGTGAAGGCTGGTATGCTGGGGCCTAATTCTGTAGAATGAGTGAAGACAGGCACGATGGGGCTTGGCTCTGTGGAATGAGTCACAATGGGGCTTGGCTCTGTGGAATGAGTCACAATGGGGCTTGGCTCCGTGGAATGAGTCACAATGGGGCTCGGCTCCGTGGAATGAGCGATGATGGGGCTTGGCTCTGTTAAATGAGTCATAATGGGGCTCAACTTGGTGAAATCAGTCACAATGGGGTTTGGCTCCGTGGAATGAGTGATGATGGGGCTTGGCTCTGATAAACGAGTCATAATGGGACTCGACTTGGTGAAATCAGTCACAATGCGGCTTGGCTCCATGGAATGAGTCACAATGGGGCTCGAATCGGTGAAATCAGTCACAAGGGGGCTTGCCTCTGGGGAATGAGTCACGATGGGGCTTAGCTCAGTGGAACGGGTAACCGGCTCATTAAAATCTGTTCTCTCATTGACTCTTTATTTATTTGTTTGCTCATTTCATCTAAAAGAAAGAACATATATTATGTATTATAGTACAATCATAACTGCTATAGCAACACAAGACATACCTCGGAAGATTTCTTTCTCATCAGGTTCATTATCAGTGAACTCATCATCGGTTAGATGTTTTGATTCCAGTGGGGTATCTTCTGGGCAACGAAGGGACGTAGTATCAGGGTCATCAACTTCATCTCCAAGGTTGCTACTAAGATACGGGACTTCAGTGGAATTCTTACCACTAAACGAACATAGTACATATTCCAATTGGGGGAGTTCTGTGTATTTTGTGAAGCACTTTAGAGTTTGTAGCTGGCATTTACATTTTCTAAGAGCTTTCTTGAGCAAATACAGTGATCCCTCTGAGAATGAGTCACGCTTCCTTTCAGAATTTTCAAGTAGAAAAATACCATCCTTCAAACATTCATACTTAGAAATATAATGTTCAACACAGCAGTTCATTTCCTCTTTCAATCTGGTGATTTCCTCCTCTGCTCTAGCAGCCTGATGATACAAGGGAACACTTTGGGATTTGACTGATGGAGGAATGTTAGAATGGGAGTACAAACAGCTTCTGTAGTTCTGATTAGACAAATCAATAGCTTCTTCCCATGACCAAGTTGACTAAGGCCAGAGTTATAGTCAGCAAGTGATTTTTTTAATTGTTTTGTTACTATAGTGATTCGTCGAGACAGGCGAATAGCTATCTTCTGCCCATCTGCATTTACAAACAATACTGTAAAATATTACAGCAGCATAAATAATTTTCTTTCAAACATACCTGCATATTTTGACTTTAACCTTACAAGGAACCATCTTTCACTAGCTTCTGATCTGATCTTGTTCCTCAGTTTCTTTTTCAACTGAGATGTCATTGCAACTTTAGTAGTTTGGTATTCCTGATAGTTACATGTCCACTATGACTGTATCCCATGAGTACTCTCTGTTACCTGCAGTGTCTGCTCAATTCTATGCAATGAAGTTAATAAGATGTAGCCTTAATGATAACATCTTACTTTTGCAGCTGGGAAACCAATAATCTCATACTACTCTCAGAAACAGCACTATCTGCACTATTGTATGACTGCAGAGCATTCCTAAAGCAAATAAACATATAGTTTTTGTACATACATCTATACCACACCAGTCTTAATTTGTAAGAGAATCTGATAGTACTGGCAGTGTCAAGATGGCTAACATATTCTTCTTGCCAGGTTGGTGGTACATCTTTTGGTGATGCAATTAAATAGGATCAGTGGGCAAAGATCTTACCAAAGTTTCCTGTCAAACCTTGGGGCATGCAGGACATCCGGCAAAGCTTTCATTTTGACACATTCCTTTCGGTAGTCTCATTTCTCCCTTAGTGTGCCTATACATGTAAGTATACATCTAGAATATGCATTGTTTAATATATATTTGTAGCCCTTTGCGTGGGTGGATCAAAGCTACCGACACGGAAATAAAGCCCTACTTCCGGGGAAAATACTAGTATTGCCCCACCCAGTCACCACTCCTGTATATTATGACCAAGTCATGAACAATAATTATAGAAGACAGGCATATACACAAAAAATAATTCACCTGTACAAGCAAATTGTTCTAAGCAGTAGACTCATCAACCTCCTTAACCGGTAAGGGTTGCATGTTAAAATTAATAGTGCAGTTAGTCAGCCCACTCAAGCCTACTGAACTTAGCTTCAGTACATGACTGTACTGTTGGTACTGCTGAAATACAGATTGCTGGGCTTCAGTACATGACTGTACTGTTGGCACTGCTGAAATACAGATAGCTGGTAAGTAGTAATTGGAATCACAGGGTGCTGTATAGCAGCTGGAACTCTCGACATTTCCTCAACGTAGCTACTGTTTGCTTTTCCAGTGAGGACCCTTGATACGGCCTGCTGCTGCTGTACTGTTGGTCGCTCGTACTGTTGGTCGCTCGTACAACTGGAGTGCTTCAGTTGATTTATGTCCTGTAATGCATTTAATCAGCTTCTCTGGTACAGCAGCACTGAAGAGAGCTGTAGTGCCAGTTGCTCTTAGACTATGATTGGTCTTTTTTCCTGATATTCCAGCCTCCTTACACATGCACTGTACAAACTTGCCAAGGGTAACCATGGACGGTGAGGATCGACTGGTGTCTTCTGTAGGGGTTTCAAGTAGAAAAACTCCATCACGTCTGGGTTTTTCGGAAACTTGGCAAAATACTGATCCAATAAATATAGCAAACACCGTGGTTGCGACTCAGGATTTGCATAGATTGTCACAATTCTATTATCATCACGCTTTCCACTGAAGCTGCCAGGATAGGTTTTAGAGCCGTTTTCAATGTATGTGTATCTATCAGGGTCCTGTGCACGCTTGAACTGAGTTGGCTTTAAGCCTCTCTGTTCTTGGCCCCCTCGTAGGCATAATGTCTTTCCAACATAGTAGAACACAGCTCTCACTAACGCTTTAGGAGAGCTCACTCCCAGGATTCCACAACATGTCCTCCTCGTCAGGAGTTATCAGAGCGGCATGCTTCACCTCTGCCCCCACTCCAGCTTGGCGTAGTTGCCTTAAAATAGACTCGCATGCTCCACGCAGTTCTCTAAATCGTGGGTCACTCTTATCCAGAAAGTTATGACTCTCACGGTACTTTGAGCGGCTGTAGCGTACCAGAGCTGCAAGAAGGTGGTAGAAAGTTGATGATGGATACTCGTTTCCATCTGCTCTTCGACCCTCCACAACAAAACGAGACAGCCAAAAGTTCAGGGATTCAGCTTTGGGGTTTTCCAGCAAATCCTCGGGACACTTTCCAAACTCACTCTAGCTCTTCAGTATGCTGTACCCGCCACTGCTGAAACACACGCAACCCCCACTGTATGTTCTTCGCACAGCTTCATTGCATCCGTACACACAGGTAGTGCAAAGCGTTCCTTCTTGAGTAACAGGTCTTCCTTCGTTGTTTTTTTCAGCGGTTCAAAATTTTCAGTAGAAACCGGCTGTTTTTCTTGAGGTTCAGTATTCTCCTTGTCACAGCAGTCCCACTCGGAGCACCATGGCTCTCCAAGACAACAAGTAGAACAGAAACTATTAGTTCCAGCCATGTGTGAGTTAGGGACTGGTATGGCGACTACTACGGACTAGCTAGCTCAAGACAAGCACTGTCTTTGTCCAATAGCGTCACAACTGGACTATTTCTATGGCATCATTAGATTACCATGACAGCAACCAACGGGCTTAGCGCATCTTGTTGCATTGTGATTCATTCCGTGGCAACCTTTCTTGCCATAGCAACTAATAACCGATGGTTAGGGCTACAAAATAGTTAAACCACAGGTGCCACGGGATATACTGGAAATTCACTCGTGCAGGATGCAATTAGAGCCCTTGGGCTTCACCCTCGGGCTCTAATTGCATTCTGCACTCGTGTATTTCCGGTACATCCCTTGGACCTGTTATTTAACTATAACATATACCGATGCTCCTCAAATGTGTCAATGAGGACTGGATAAATGCTGCAAGGAACCTAGGAGGGAGTTGAAACAAAATTAACCCATGCATGCATGTGAGTGAGCCTACATGTAGGTTATTTTTCCACCTGCTAATACATGTACACACTACACAGGGGTATGTGTATATATATATAATATATATACTATTGACATGCAGATGGTACATGTAATAGAGTATAAGATAGATATTTTGAGTATACCTCTTCAAACTCTTCCTTCGCTAGCATCTCCATGGCACTGCAATGAAGTTAATAAGATGTAGCCATAATTTTGATAACATCTATGATTTTAGCTTACTTTTGCAGCTGGGAAATAATCTCATACTCTCAGAAACAGCACTATCTGCACTATTGTATGACTGCAGAGCATTCCTAAAGCAAATAAACATATAGGTTTTGTACATACATCTATACCACACCAGTCTTAATTAGTAAGAGAACCTGATAGTACTGGCAGTCAAGATGGCTAACGTATTCTTCTTGCCAGGTTGGTGGTACATCTTTTGGTGCTGTAATTAAATAGGATCACTGGGCAAAGTGAAAGCTTTCAGCCTGCAGCCTTCTTCCGGCACAGACCAAAATTAGCATCAATTGATACCGTAAACATGCCTTCTACCTACAATAAAATTAGAATACTATTATACGCCCTTCATTAAATATCTGTGTAAAGTTTCCTGTCAAACCTTGGGGCATGCAGGACATCCGGCAAAGCTTTCATTTTGACACATTCCTTTCGGTAGTCTCATTTCTCCCTTAGTGTGCCTATAAAGCATTGATATACATGTAAGTATACATCTAGAATATGCATTGTTTAATATATATTTGTAGTCCTTTGCGTGGGTGGATCAAAGCTACCGACACGGAAATAAAGCCCTACTTCCCGTGAAAATACTAGTATTGCCCCACCCAGTCACCACTCCTGTATATTATTACCAAGTCATGAACAATAATTATAGAAGACAGGCATATACACAAAAAATAATGCACCTGTACAAGCAAGTTGTTCTAAGCAGTAGACTCATCAACCTCCTTAACCGGTAAGGGTTGCATGTTCAAGTTAATAGTGCAGTGAGCTTACATGACTGACGAGAAAGGTGTCCCTTCTCTTCACTAGCCCATGTTTTAATATCTTTTTCAGTGAGTGGCTCTGCATGGGGAGAAAAAATGAAGTGGCTTACAGGTACTATTCTACTCCAAATCCTTATGCCATAACAATTACCTGGAGATTCCTGCTTTAAAATTTCAAGATTTACCATGGCTTTATGGTGAGATTCTATTGCATGTTCCATACGTCTGCATAGTAAGCGGCCTATGAAATACAATGTTATCAATTATTTGGTAACATATTGATAAGATACTCCTCTACCTATGTTCTCTAATGTCTTTCTGGCATAATGCTGTAGAGCATCACTTAACTCTTTACCGACCAATGACGGCGTTTGCCGTCATGACGTAACTACCCCTTTACCGACCGATGACGGCGTTTGCCGTCATTAACTACAGCGCGTACTTAGACTAGAGGGGAATCCCCTACATAGATAATTACACTCCTTACGCATAGTACTAAAATATGATTGGCCTTTCAATGGCGCTTCCGCATGAAAAATTTTGAGATAATGCGCAATGAGTATTGGCTGCTAAAAGTAAACGGGGGAAACCATCAATGATTATTGCGGTAGAGAACACTACTGAATATCTAGGACTCAGAGCAATACAACCAGTTCTTCTAAGAACTACAGCTACCGGAAAGGCTACTGTGTGCCCACGGATGGCCAGATCATCATTTCCTGTCAGCCAGGTCTGCCAGATTATCTGGAGACGATGGTGACGAAGAATTCATCTTCTCGGGTAGTGATGATGACTTGGGGATGGATGATCTCGATGACAATGGCCTGAGTGAAGATAGTGAGTGTGATGAGACCATACTTCATACTTATGGCACTGCCTCAGACAGCCTACCTGGTGATAATGAGCCAGTGGAGCAGCCAGGTTCCCTCCCAAGTCCCGTCCCAGGTCCTAGTGGTTTGCAGCCTCACTCCAGTATGCAGCAGTCTCCTCTGCTAGCCCCAGCACCAACTCTGGCATCACCGCCTCAGCCATCACGGCCACCATCCCGAACACGGACTCGTGGAAGAGGACGAAGAGCCCAGCCATCCCGATCTGCAAGGGAAGGGAGTGATGATGAGTGGTCGAAGGAGCCCTCTGACGTCACTGTACAGCCCTTTACGATGGACGTTGGGCCAACATTTCAGTTGAGTGCTGATCCTACAGAGGTGTTCTTCATTTTTTCATGCCGCAGCTCATCGACCTCATAGTGCAGGAGACGAACCGCTACGCTGCACTGTGCTTGTCCTCAGCAGGAAATACCAGTCAAATTCGGTCATGGGAGACAAACCCAGATAAAATCAAAGCATACCTGTATTTTGATGGGGCTGGTCCGTCTCCCTGATCTGTCTGATTATTGGGCACTCGACGAATGCTATCATTATTTTCCCATAGCATCTCGGATTGCTAATTAGTGCCGCGATCGATCAGTCACCGTGGCAATCTGGCATTTTGCGGGGGTGTTTGCAGCTGCCATCCACACGGTCTAATGGAAGCTGAACTGAATAGGATTTCTGAAGTACTTAGACAATTAGACAAGTGAAGTAGCAGTTTATTCTGCCATTTACCAGTGAAGAGTACAGTGGGAGATATCTCTATACATGAAATTGATGAATCAGTGGATGACAGGAGCTCTTTATATGTATGATGACAAATGAACAAAGAATCGGCATCAACATCTGGGATTCAGTGATCACAGGTACCGTCTTTGTTCTAATTACAGAACCGCTCTAATAGAAGCACCAAGTGTGGATTTTATTTCTGTTCTAATTAAGAACAACCTTGAGATTGTAATTATTTTTTTGTGGTGCTTAGCTAATTAGAACGAATAGGACCACGTGTTTTATGGCAGCAGCTCAGAGATAGATCTCTAGTAGCCATGGCTTCAAGTTCAAGATCCAAGAGTAATGACTGTGTTGCAATGCATTCAATTGAGTACTACTTTGGAAATCCTTCTCTGAGTGTGGACAGAGGCACTACTACTCCACCAATTGTGCTGGACATTCGCTGTAAGAAGAAACGGCCAGTGGGTAGACCAAGGAAACTGACTAAGACTGATCCTTCAAGTTCAACGTTACCTGCTAGCCGGCTTGTGGATTATTCAAGCACTGAAAGTGAAGCTGATCATGTGAATGCTGGTGCAGCTACCAGTACCTGTAATGATGAGGCCGAGGCCAGAAAGCAGCCAAAGAAATTACGTAAGATGTATTCCAAAGGCCAAAAGAAGAAAGTTGCAGACTATGCAAGGTTTCATGGAGTTCGCAAGGCAGCAAAAGAATTCAAAGTAAGCCACAGTAATGTTATACGCTGGAAGAAAGAAGTCTCTAGAATTAGAAATCCAAGTAAAAGGTCACACAGACGTGGGCAGGGGCGTAAAGTAAGCTATCCCAAAGACCTCGAAGATAAACTGGTTGCTTGGATATTAGAAAAGCGTGAAACTGATTGTGTAGCCGTATCAACCCAAGTTATAAGGTGCAAGGCACTTTCACTGATTAGGTCTGTCAGGCCTAAGCATAAGATCGCAGCATTTCGTCGAGAAGTAGCATCAATATTTGAAAACAGTGATTTTCCTCTTGACTATGTATGTAACATGGACGAGACACCTGTTTTCCTTGATCTTGTTCCTAGCAGAGTGGTTGATAGAAAAGGGAAAAAGACAATAAATGTGCGAACGACTGCTTCAGAAAAGAATCGAATAACAGCAACATTATGTTGCACGGCTTCTGGGAAAATGCTTCCCCCATTTGTTGTATTCAAAGGAAAAACAAAACGAGGCATCAAAAAAGTGCCAGTACCACATGGTGTTGTTTGTACAACCCAGGCTAAGGGGTGGATGGATGAAGAAAGGATGCTAGAATGGATTCAAAAGGTGTGGACTCCTTATGTTGATGGCAATCGGGCTCTGCTTAGCCTTGACACGTTTTCTGGTCATCTAACCGATAGAGTTAAGGACGCACTCGACAAATGTGGTACGAAGATGCTCGTTATACCTGGTGGCTGTACATCTGTTCTGCAACCGCTAGATGTCAGTATTAATAAGCCTTTCAAGGCATACATCAGACAGAGTTGGTGTGAGCGTATGGTTAGTGAAGCAGAGACCGGTGTTGCGAAGATTACTCCAGCTTCGAAAGCCATCCTGATGGAATGGATTAAAACAGCTGCAGACCTCGTCGAGAAAAAACCCAATACGATCAAGAAATCATTTGAAGTCACAGGGATCGTTAATAAGCCAGATTGCACCAGAAGTGATGCTTTGTTCAAGGAGGTTCAGGATGTTCTGGATGAAGTGTTTGGGCAAGTGCACATGGGTTATGTGGAGCCTACTGGAGACCCCTTTGCTGACTCCGAATCAGATAGTGAATCAGATGAGCCAGAGGATGCAAGTGATCAAGTTCCAAGTGATCCGTTTCTCGAGTCGAACGAGTCTGAATGTGACACTGATGACTCAGAACTTGCTTACTCTGAAATTACTGACATTGAAGATGCATCAGACTAGAGACTGACATTCTATGTTCATTTTGTATGTCTTTTTATATGATAATCATCTTTGTCTCATGGAAAGCCATACTATCAAAGGTGCCGACAGGGTGATATACAGCTACATGTAAGAGCTACTGCTCAGCTAATATCACACAGGAAATCCTGTGTGATATGAGCTTATAGCATGGCTAGGATTTCAGGGAAAAACCACAATCATAAACAAGCACTTGCTGCTGCCTGACACATGCACACATTTTCAACTACAGCTCTAGAGCTGCTTGACAGACGTCACTGTTGCATAGTGACTCCTATATAGCAACTATCAGTCTGTTATACAGGAGACAAATTAGTTAGACCATGCCTACTTGCGGGCTTTATCAGAAATCCACTCAGTGATATCCAATAAGCCCTTGCTTCGCCCTCAGGGCTTATTGGATATCACTTCATATTTGCAGCATGATACTTACATAATCATTTTAATACCATCATCTCAAAATTGGGGAGGACATAAATATTGAAATAACACAAAGACGAGTAGAGTTCAGTTGCATTCATGCCAACAGTTTCTTCAGTTTCTTTATGTTTTTCTTTTTTCCAATGAATTTCAGTCGGCATGGTATCTCTAAACCTCCCTGTTCCAAGGGGGAACGTCTTTTGCTGGCGTTAGTTATCGTGCACAGAATTTCACCATCATGTTCAAGGAAACACCAACACAGCCTAGAGATTTCACGAGGTAGATGACCAATAATGCTTGTTGCACTGGTAACTCCAGGGCCAGGGGTTACTTCCTTGTAAACTGCAACAGCAAACTGATCCTCACTATTTCCATGCTCCTGGATAGTCTTCAACTGCTCATTCAACACTGGTGTCCATATGTCTTGATGAACATGGAAGCCACGGACAGCACTGTCTACAGTGTGCTCAAAGGCACTACCAGCACCACTGCCTGCTCTAGCCATGTGCAGCGTGCTAAACCACACCCATTCCAACTTTCCACATTCGTTCTTTTTGTTAGGACCGCCCTAATACAAGAACCATTCTTGCTCATGAATTCTTTTTTCTTTCTAAATGAGAGACCATTTCCAGACTTGAATTTTTTTTTTTGGTGCTATAATTAGAACAAAGACGGTAAGCTTATGCACATAACTGAGCCACAATATTTTACTATGAACTCAAATAAGCAATGAAAGTGCTTGCTAGCAAATAATAGAGACACTGGAGGCAATGTGATGTCTGCTTCGGACCTATTTGAAAGAGCATCACATAATTATCATACAGCTAGATTTCTAGAGTAGAAGTACGTCCTACATTTTGTACTGTTAGGAGCACACAATCAGATTTACAGGTCAATATGCACTCCTAACACTGCTACTGAACTTGCAGCATAATCAAAAGACCCCATATATGGCTAAGATGTTGACTGGGAATTGTGCCAATTAGTGCCAAGCGTCAGCGGAAAATTTTTAGCCCCACAATAAGTCCTGTCAACGCCTGATTGTTTGAAGGGTCCTACAGCCCCTTGACCCCTTTTATCAATAGTTTTATAATGTGTCTTAATATTTGGGACCCCTCTACAGGTTTATTTGAAAGGCAGACTGACCTAGAGCTGCTGGCAAGTCAGATGGAAGATTGGAAAGGAACAAGGAGGGACCAAGACAAGAGCCAGAGGCAGAATAACCCCAATCTGTTGGCTTTTTCACAGCTTAGACACAGTCTAGCATTACTAGCAATGTGTATAAGCTGTTCTCCATGCTTTATTTGACTCACTACCCAACTATAACTCCTGGTAGTCATAAATAAACTTCAGTATGCAGTAAAAATTACCTTTTTTTGAACCGGGTGGTGTCTCACTCCTCTCCCGCCAACACGGGTTACTGCTGGTTCAGATCTCGTTTCCCAGTGAGAAGTACATTCTTTGTAGATACTTTTTCACGTAGCAATACCTGTCTGTTGCTATTTTCACGCCTGTTAGAGCGCTACTTTAACGCAGCTACCTACCGCGTTGCCATACCTCGAGGGAAATTCAGGCATTACGCAATAATTACGCATGCGCAATTTGGGCCCTAAAGAGTTAAAGCGTGGGTGCGTGCTGACAGTGAGATCGGGTACATCTCTGACTTAGAGGTGTATACAGGGAAGTCAGATGCTCCAGAGAAGTACCTTGGTGAGAAGGTAGTCAAGAACTTGACACGGCCTCTGGTTGGTGGAAACTACCATATCTACTGTGACAACTTTTTGAAGATCTTCTCGAAGACACCATCTATGCATGCATTTAGGAGAGATCGCCGTGGGATTCCAACAGCCATCAAACAGCCAGGTAATTGCTGCCTACAAATAGAATAAAATACAGATTATAATACTAATACGTAAACAGTCACATGTATACAGTAAAGAATCTGGGATACATAACTAATTATGTACTACATGTATATGGTCATACCTTAGGAGTACATGCCCTACCACCACCTGAGTGTTTGTGACACTTTACCGTCTAAATAAAGACATGTTCATGCTATATGGTTTTTACAGAACGAACCCTGAAGAGAGGGGAGTCCATCTTATATTTACACTTGGATGTGTTAAACTGCAGCTGGTTAGTTGTAGTCCAAAACTCAAGTTTGTCAATATCGTTCTGCAGTGGTGCCTGTTAATATTGAAATTTTGTTATGAAGGTAAATAAACGCGATGACCTGCTGAACAAGTATGAGTTTGCAATTCCTGTTTTCCATGCATATAGTAGATTTTGAGGAACCCAAGAAACATCCCAGGCTTTGGTCTCAGTGATGGCGAAGTAGTGGAACGGTTATGGTCCTACTTGAGGAGATTTGCTGCTATGACAAAAGAGATGCGTCCTGCCCATCGTGTTGATGTGTTAACTCTTTACCGACCGTTGCGCATGCAGATACACATGCCTCTAGCACGGTTAGCGTCTATCGCCCCTAACTCTAAAACGAAGCGACTTTTGCATGGACAACTACCCAGAATTGGCGAGAGGAGTCCCAATGCTCCCTTTTGATGTCAGGATTATGTATTTCTGGTGGCAGAAGAGCGGCATACAACAGCGGACAGGAAGGGGACTATACTTACATCGAGGTGAGTACGAAAATGGTGGGGGATAAACTTATACAAGGGATTATGAAACTTATTTTGTTAGTTGTACACTAAAAGAAAGGTAGAAGAACAGTCCCAGAAGTTTTTGCCGAAGTAAAACGTGCCTCACACTTCAAGATGGTACCGCTCGAAGCACGAGGGTCCATCAGGGCTGTCCCGGGAATCAAGGCAGAATGCCTTCCCGCACTGTCTGCAGTGCACAGATGATTCATGGAGCCTGTGGTTCCTGTGGTTCCAGCACCAGTAACAGCGAGAACTGGTGCCCTTGATGGGAAAATGGCCTGCACTTTGAGGGACAGCATCAGCCCTCCGTTGCAGTTTAGCTGGTGGGGGTGTGAAGCTGTGGCAGCCTCACGGATGGGTGGTGGCAGGGTGTATCTCTGCCTGGAGTTGTAACCACCAATGAGACCTAGTGCCAACTGTAGCCTGAAGTCTTTGATGCCTCTCAGGCGAGAGATATTGGTGGTCGGGCAGTAGTGCTTGATCAGCGTGAAGGCATTCACAATGCAGCTGTCAAATAAAAACTACTTGTAAGATTCCTCGATTTTGTTCGGACCTTGTAGTACCCCCTCAGTTGCTCGCTCCTGTCGACTCCACCCATGAATTTATTGTAGGCGACGGCGTTTGGAAGGCATGGCACCATGTCCTTCTGCTTCCGCCTGCCTGTTGTGGAACCTGTGGGCTGGCAGTTGGTCGACATCACACCCACTGCCTTCTTATCCTGTCATATGTTGGCCATAAGGTTTCCCTTCTGCCGCAAGATGGTTGGTAAGACTACTTGTACTTTGGGGACTATAGTTTGAGACATACTCATCCACTTCAGATTGAGCAAAAAACAGTAGTGCCAGACAGTGGCTCATGTACACTACTGCCTGCAGCCTTCTTCCGGCACAGACCAAAATTTGCATAAATTGATACCGTAATCGTACCTACAATGAAATTAGAATACTATTATATGCCCTTCATTAAATATCTGTCTAAAGTTTCCTGTCAAACCTTGGGGCATGCAGGACATCCGGCAAAGTTTGCACATTCCTTTCGGTAGTCTCATTTCTCCCTTAGTGTGCCTATAAAGCATTGATATAATGTAAGTATACATCTAGAATATGCATTGTTTAATATAATAATTATATATATACCGATACTTCTCAAATGTGTCAATGAGGACTGGATAAATGCTGCAAGGAACCTAGGAGCATGCATATGAGTGAGCCTACATGTAGGTTATTTTTCCACCTGCTAATTACGGTGGCCCGACAAGCGACACGTGAACGTCCGGACCCGCTATGCGACAGTCCTGCCATCCCTCGCGAAGGTGCGGACCCACTATGCGACAGTCCTGACGTCCCTCACGAAGGTGCAGACCCACTATGCGACAGTCCTGACGTCCCTCGTGAAGGTGCGGACCCGCTATGCGACAGTCCTGACGGTCGCATACAGGAGCCGGACCTTCGCGAGGGACGTCACGACTGTCGCATAGCGGGTCCGTACCTTCGCGAGTAGCCTCGTTCCCAGGCTCTTGCGTGGGCGAATAAAGAGCCTGGTACACACTGTTTGCGCATGCTCAGTTACCCCAGGATTTCTGGGGCTTCGGAATCTAACGGATACTACAGCGTATTTTTATTCCGTGTATTATCGTATCACCTTTGGTTGTACGAAGATGGCAGTACGTGTACCTTCGCAACGGTTCGATGAAGCGGTGTCTTTTGCCCTCTGTGCTATCGGAAAGGAAGGGTTGAAGCTGAAGACAGAGCAACTACAGGCTATTCGCCATGTCTATGATGGCAGCGATGTGTTTTTGTGGCTGCCTACAGGATTTGGCAAGTCCGTATGTTATGAGACGCTACCGTTTTTGTTTGACTACAAGCTCAAGCGAGTAAGCACTACTGATGGGAGTATAGTGCTTGTGATTTCCCCCCTGGTGTCCTTGATGATTGATCAGGTCGAGAGTCTACGGAAACGAAGTGTAAAGGCTGCCATACTTAGTGGCCATGATGGCGTTGTGAAGGAGCTACAGGCTACAGAGAAAGATCTGCGCAGCTGTAATTTTAGTCTACTTTTCAGCTCTCCTGAAGCGATTGCTGTTTCTGAGAGGTGGAGGGAGAAGCTGCTAAACCCACCTCTGTCAGTGAGAGTTGTTGCCATAGCCATCGATGAAGCTCATTGCGTTAGCAAGTGGTAAGTATCATGGAGTACGGTAGTACTCCATATATAGGGTTGGCACGGGAAAAAAATGGCCGCCCCATATCATGTGTACAAAATCATGTGCTCATAAGTCTGGTAAACCCATAGTATAAAGCCTTAATGAGCCATACCTGTCATTATCGAGTACTTTCACAACTAACAATACTGTTACAATAGGTAGAGAGTATCGATGAAGTACCACATCGGCAAGTCGCTAAACCAGCATCTGTTCATATTGTTATTATTCTGATTCTTCAGATGGGCTAGAGCAACAATGACTAAAGCGACTACAATGATTCAAACGCGAAGGAGCGCTACTGGATTTGGGCTAGTGCACCCACACCATAGCGTTCTCAAACAACTCAAACTGTTCAGCACAGATTCTCAAGCGCTCGAAGCAAGTACTTGCCGCTATGCGCCGTTCTGTTCCGTTCCATTCTGCGCATTAAGCGATGGTTACGCCTACACCGGAAACGCAGCCTCGAGCATGACGGACCCAAAGTGAGTTACTGTAGTTACGTTATGATAGTAAGAACACTGATAACTGCTAGACCATTACAGACCATTACAGACCATACTAACCTCAATGATGTGTATTAAATGGAGTCTGCAAACTGCTGTAGATAGCCGTCTGCCATTACAATGTTACATACAAGAATGTGTGGTTGTACAGTGGCATTCTCAAGTCGGTAGGCGCTTAGCTACAATTCACACTAGCTGTATTTTGCTGCTCTGCTGTATCTTAAGCCCCACTGAAAGCTTTGCAGTGCAAAGTGCATTCTGTGTCTGTTACATTATAGGTGCTGTTAGTTTATCATAAATGGGAGCACATAATTTATCTGGATACAGCTAATAACGCTCATCTACCCCACACAACCACACCATATAAATACCATTCATACCTTTCTCCTCCCCACAAAAAACAACAGAAACAAGTAACAAAAAAAACATTTTAAAAAATGAAAGAACATAGGGATGGAATCCCCAAAAAGCAACCAAACAAGGTAGGAATGGTACCACAATACCCTTACGGATTGTCATCCCTATATCTTTAGCCATTTTTCCAACCTCAACGCACACACACACACACACACAGACCAATCCCTGCCATGCCGCAACACACATCACCCCCTCACACTACAACTTATCCTCCACATGCAGCAATACACACTCGTAGGCTAGACTACATACGTGTACCACTTACCCCACATTCTACACCACAATCCACACCTACAATGACAACTACACTCTTCCACCTGCAACACCACCCTTTCACCTCACCAACAGTTAGCATGGAACACATTCGCAAAAACATTACTCTATTATACCAAAGTGCGTTCTAAAAAAACCTAATCATCTACACCACAATCTAACATCCTGTCGTCCCATGTAACTAGCACTTACGTAAACTAGTGATACACAATGTGCAGGGATGTCCTCGCTTCACGGGAATTGCTGGGTGTGGCACATGGCATGCAGGTGGCACGCCTATAGCACCCACCCACAAATAAAAAAGGTCAAACATCCCCCACAAAACAAAATGGCTACTTGCTATTGTGTGCTTAGAAGACCAGAGGCCGAATCAAGCTTACTGTGATAGTGATCGCTTCCAAGTCTCCCCGTTAGGAGTCACAGTTGATAGCGAAGCTAAGTATTCGCTGTGTGTTTGATAGGCTATACCAGGAGAACTGGCTGGAACAGGTTACGATGAAAAAAGGTCAATCGAACTGGAGTATAGCTTCGCTTTGCTCGGAACTAGCTAGTTGCAAAAATGGCTAAAGATATAGGGATGACAATCCGTAAGGGTATTGTCGTACCATTCCTACCCTTGTTTGGTTGCTTTTTGGGGATTCCATCCCTATATGTTCTTTCATTTTTTTTTATGTTTTTTTGTTACCTTATATATTATAATGGCATTGTGGGGCAAGCCTTAGTGGGTATATGTGGGGTAGCATATGTGCAGTACAATGTGCTTATAAGTACTCCAAAAGCAGTTAAGGGAGGAATGGAAGGTGCAAAAATCGCCGTAAAACGGCTCATGAATAATTAATGAACAATCAGCGAGGTCACGTGAGCTACGTAAAGTTAATGAGATTCATTGAACTATTTACATTTTCCCATGGCGGCAACCGGAATCAACAGCGGGGGGGTGTCACTTTGATGTGGAAAGTGGCACTTTCAAGGGCAAATTCGGCGCTTTGATGTGGCCGAGCGGTACTTTGATGTTCACTTTCAAACCTCTTTTTTTTCTTTTTTTTTTAATAAGAAGCCGTTTAGACCGCATGTAGTGCTGAGTAGGCTGTTTGTGTGTAAAATCCAGCCTGAAGTCTGTGGTAGTGTTTGTGAGTGTAGCTGAAAGACTGGCAGGCAGCCTGCCAGACAGATGGTCATCCAGTCTTCTCTAGTCAGTTGTCTTTAGAAAAGTGACCTTTCTATCTCGTAGACTCCGCCCATTTTTGCGTCTAGCTGCCGTTTGTTGGGCCCTGGCAAAAAGCATGGTGAGTTGTAGCTAGGCTTTGTGCATGTGTAACGTAGCAAGGGAGGGGTTAGGGGAGAAAAGCATGCGTAGATTTCTTGTGAGTAGGCTGGCTGTCATAACCCTGGGGTCAATCTACTGTAGCAGGCGTGGATTGTTGCAATATTTCATTGGTGAGTCCGGATTGCGAAATTAGTGTAGTTGTGAATAGCAAGGTAGATTTGGCTGTAAAACCGGATCTGAAGTGTTTTTGTGAAAAAGCATGCGTAGAATTTTGGCCCGTCCTGTGTAGGTTGTGTGTAGGTGACGATGAGGGATGAAACTGTGTGGGGAGTGCAATATTTGGAATTTTAGCAAAAGAGGTCTTTTTGTGAATATTAAGCAGAGGGGGTAATTAGGTGCTTACCTATTGTCATGTGGGTGTAGGCTAGGATGTTGCCGACATAGCCATGAACTTGGTTCGGAGGTTCGGCTTCAACCCTACTCGACTTCCCTTCCTACCTTAACTAGAGTGTGGTTGCCATGTTACTATCATTAATATTTTCTCTATCTCACACATAGGAGTCAGTTATTCAGACCTGCGTATGGCCGTCTAAATGAGCTCCGGGCATTGGTTCCCCCTGGTGTCCCTGTGTTGGCAGCAACAGCTACTGCAGCTAAAACAGTCAGGGACGATGTGATTAAGAAGCTGGAAAGGCAAGTTAGTGTATATTTCACCAAATCGTCCTAATATTTACTATGAAGTTCAACCTCAATCTGACATTGAAACTGTCTTTTTTCCCACTGGTGAGAGATTTGCCGCGTAGTCTTAACACAACTGCGAGGGTTATCGTGTACTGTAGATCCTACAACATGTGTACAGATCTGTATGAGCATTTCCTGTTTTCTCTTGGGGATGACAGCTATTTTCCCCCTGGTGCTCCACATGTGAGTGACAATCGCTTGATCGCCATGTATCATGCAAATACACCTACTCACAATAAAGAAAGTCATCTTTAACAGTATGCAGAAACCTGATGGTGTAGTGAGGGTTGTGTTTGCCACCGTTGCCCTAGGAATGGGAATTAACTTTGCTTCTCTCAACACTGCCATGCACTATGGTGCCCCAGCAAGCATTGAAGATTACTTTCAAGAAAGTGGACGTGTAGGGAGGTCAGGAGAACAGGCAAAAGCTATTATATTTTGGAAGCCACCAGATGCTCCTGATTACAAGGATACCAGCAAGCCAAGGCAAGCTGAATTGGTGGCTGTCAGGCGATACACACTTGGAGAACACTGCAGAATGTCGGCGCTGCCAACTATTGCGCTATTTTGATCCTGAACTAATTCATGTATTACCATCTCGAGACCTCTTGCTCTGTTGTGACGTCTGCGCCAAGTCTGTCACTCCTTCCTGTGATTGAACGAAAAGGTACAAAAAGATGCCAAAAAAAAAGATAAAATGAAAAACAAAAAAATTATCTGTGGCTATTGATCCGAATACATATCCACCGTTAAATTATGACTGCTGATCCGACTACATATGAGGGTACGGTCCCATTAAACTGTGACTGTTAATCCGATAACATGTCCAATGTTAAGTTACGACTACTGATCCGAGTACATATGAGGGCACCAAGGGGTCCCGTCAAACTGTGACTGTTAATCCGAATACATGTCCAATGTTAAGTTACGACTACCGATCCGAGTACATATGAGGGCACCATGGGGTCCCGTCAAACTGTGACTGTTAATCCGAATACATGTCCAACGTTAAATTATGACTGCCGATCCAACTATATATGAGGGCACCAGGGGGTCACGTCTAACTCTGACTGTTAATCCGAATACATTTCCACCGTTAAATTATGACCACCGATCTGACTACATATGAGGGCACCAGGGGGTCCCGTCAAACTCTGACTTTTAATCTGAATACATTTCCACCGTTAAATTATGACTACCGATCTGACTACATATGAGGGCACCAGGGGTCCCGTCAAACTGATCATAGCAGGTTTGCCATTTTCAGCGTTTCTGGCATTGCATGCAGTCACCAAAAGTGCCGTTTGTGGGGTAATTTGTGTGTACCCATACTCTGATTGTTGTCTGGGATAGCAGGCTAAGTTTTTCTTTGACTAGCTCAGATTAGAGCCTTGAAACTATCTAAAAAGCAAAAAGTGGCCTGAATTTTAATCCAGCAGTTTGGAAATTTTATGTTTATTTGTCTGGGTCACCTAATCATCACAGACGTTTTCATCATCTGTGTCATCATCGGTTGCATCAGTATCACTTGTGTTCCCTTCTCTCACTACACGGAACTTCACTGTCTGCTTTTTCTTCTTCTACCCACTTAGGATTTTTGCCTTGAAGTTCGAGAGAGGGTTGAGTTTGATATTCCTGAAACACGAGTGTTTCCTGCCGGGTTTGACCTGCAGTGCTTGGGTCTTGAGGAGAACAGCTGCCACCTGACTAACATCATACTCATCACTTTTACTGGAGTGAGCACTAGTTGTTTATCAAAAGCTGCAGACAGCCCTTGTAATGCTGTGACAGATCTTGCCGCACGAGTCACAGATTGTTCTGTGAGATTGGCTCCCATGTTTCTGACTATCTCCTTAAATAGCTTGTTAATGTGTTCATTATGTAAGTCACATGGGATGTTCCTGCCTTGTCCGCCATGCATATTGACAAAGCGATTCCATTTGAGTTGGTGTGCAAGTGCAGGAGGGAGAGCTACCAACTGAAACTGTAGCCGAAGCGCCTCCCAAGAGTATTTTGTTCTGCCACCTGCATAAAAATGCAACAAGAACACTCTCCAACACCGAATAAGCGGCTCTCCATCTCCCTCGGCCCAACTATCAAGAAATTCCAATGCCAGTGATGCAAAATGGCACAACACTCGTGCATAGTTGTGGATGCCATCTCTACTAGGGTCAATCTTCTTGCCCAGTAAAGGCTCCTCAATTATCGAGCACTGCCGAACCACTCGAGCAGATAGGTCATACAGAAATGCTTTCTTCTCCTCATCCGATGCCTTTCTGAAGTCTGTAATTGATTTCGGAGTCTCGTCAAGTTTGCTGATTCCAAGTAGACTCAACGTACCTGCTACATAATGGCCCTTGAGCACTGTCAGAAGGATATCTGTACATGCATTCATATCCTTTTTAGGACCTTTAGCCGCAGGAAGCCTCCCAAGTAGAAGTGCCGTGGTCTCGCGATGATGCTGTAAAAAGTTTCTTCCATATGACCTGTAAGTACATGAAGCAAGTACTATTCTAATTAACCTTTTACCATTATGATGTAGTAGGGGAAAACTACTGCATTTCCTCCATTTACTGCTCACTTTACCCCCACTTTACTGATGGTTTTTTTAAATCAACTTTCTGTATGCAAGTCAACAAAGCTATATCCCCTAGCCTGAGCTATTAGGTTAGCAGCATGTCTACATTGGTGTGCTTTAATTATGTATAGTTCTTTTGTATGCTAATCAGAGCACACCAAGAAGCATAGCTATCCCGTTAGGCTAGCAGCATTCCTATATTACTGTGCTCTAACTATGTATGATGCAGATCTGTTAATATTATAAAGTCAGAAAGATATAACTAGTGTAATATTTTATAGGTCAAGGTTACACTTACGCCAAGAAAGCACATGAGAGTGTGCCAATCCTCAACTTGAGGCTCTAGCAGCTGCAGCCGATCATGGGGAGAATCACCATCCATCACATGCCGTTGGGAACCGACTTCCCTCTCACAGGTTAGTTGGTCACCCCATGACAATACTCGGAGACTTTCCGGGAATTTGTCGCCAAGCTTAAGGTAGCTTTGAAGATTACTCATGATATCCAACATGTCAGCACTTTTGGCCTCATTTTTCATGAGTACATCTAGGACATATGCTTCAGACTTTTGAGCCATTTGCTTGTTATACTGGTGGGCAATATGTGCTGGGGCTACATTTGATAGGGTTGCTAGTGCGTTGACATACTTAAAGTATACGGCTGACTAGCACCACTAGATTACGTTGTATCTTTCCCATATCCCCCTCAGATGGCATAAAGGATGATGGCTGGAGTGAATCAAGGGCAGCAACCCTGCTGAATTTTGAGAGATCCGAGGATGCTACGCGGCTTCTGACTGCCAGCACACTAAACATGTGCATCATCTCCCCGTGGTGATCTGAACGGATGTCTCTGACACTCCGCTTATCTGCATTGTCACCAACAAACTTGAAGGGGACATCCTCTGCAATCCACTTACCGATAGGTACTTGATGTTGCTTGCTGATTGTTGTCACTGTATTCAGTGTACCAGTGTACCTCAGGGTGACACCAACGTGATTCAGCCGAGGATACACCTATGATTACAATATAATGAAGTATCTGTAGTATGTTAGACAACCTGTGTATTACATACATGCACTGCCCTAAGTATTACTAAGCTTATGCATAAATAAACAGCTTGCATACCTGCTTTTGCACCCTTGACGTGAACAGAAGTAGGGAGAGAATTGTTTGAATGCCGCACATCTCCTCTTTCAGGATCGTACTGACGGCCATGCAGATTCCTGGATAGTGTCTGTCGCCCTGCTTGCGATCATTTCGGTGGTCGCTGTGGCTTGCAATTGTAGAAAAGACCTTCAGGAGTGTGGGAGCATTTACTTGCAGATCCTGGATGAAAACGCTCCACTTGAAGCCAGCTAGCTGACTAACTTCGAACCTCCGAAATGGAGAAGGTGGGTCAGCTTTTCGTCTGCACAGTGTCGAGCACTCATTGGTGAGGATATCCAAGAGTTTTAATTCTACCAGGTGTCGCAAGCCCTCATGACTAAAGATGGCACGGACAATAGTTGGGAGGTGACCACCTGCCAATGCTCTCCCAACTCGTGCCAAATCTGCGCTCAACTGAATGCTGTATGGTGTAGGCCGATTTGGTGTGCTCACAGTGATCTGAAAGGTACGCATAGTGTCACGTTATTTTTTACAAAGTGATTTACTTGACTTACCTTCGCCAATTTTGCAGTATGTGATATAGTGGTGCCAAACAAATTACTGATTTCAGGTGGCACATTAGATTTTTGCTTATGCAAAGTGTAACATCTCAGGTAGCCTTCGACCAGTAGGTGTACTGGGAGTCTCTATTTACAACACACCACTCTAAAACAAAGTCACTTCGTGCATTTGCAAATTTTTTCCCTCTAAAAGAGCACCATTCACGTAACTATTTTGTTGGTGGATTTATCAGAGCGGATACGGTAATGATTTTAGCATTTGGTATCGTTTCCCACCTAGGTCACAGTGGAGTGGGGTCGGTGGATAAGCTCAAGTTGCCTGTGCAAGGAAACATCTAGCTTGTAGCTGTATCATGTGTGATTATTTTATATTTGCACTCACTTTGTGACACACTGAAAAGACGTTTTCCGACGAACTGCTTTTTAGCTGGAGGCTGAACTCGGGCGGTGTGGGGTGAAACGAAGAGTCCACCGCTTGTGTCCTTACACCGCTTCCTACTTACGCTTCCAGGCTCCAGCGTATCTCTGGACCCAGCGCTGTCTTTGCGCATGATCTAGTAGCTACGCTGCGCCATACCTTGCAGTTCTTGGAGCTTCTGTTCCAAGGAGATTGCTAAGTTCTTGCACTTTCAGCTGAATCTTGTTTCTCCTCCATGTTTCTTTCCTGCGAGTCAGATGGAGTGTCAGCTGCTGCATAGCAAGTCATGCCAGTCAGTTTCAAGTTCCTGTTGATCAGTTGTTAGCTTGCCTATGGTAGTGCATTGCTGGGATGTGATATTTTTTTAGGGTTTTCCTCGCCAGTTTTTTCCTCTAAGGTGGTTTCTTTCGGAGAGTTTTTTTTCCATGGGCATGCTAGCCACATGTCCTAAATAAATTATGTTTCAGTTGGCTCATCCCAGGTACATGGTGTTGTACTTTACTGGCATTGGCCAGATTTTTTCCTGTTTTGTGCTCTGGTTACTGAGTGTGCTTTGCTCTCACCACCTGTCGCCCAATCCCAATTATCTTTTGAGAGAAAGTGTGATATGTGCATGCATAACAGGCGCGTAGGAAGCAGTTTGCAAGTGGGGGCCAAAGGGCTGCGAAGCAGCCTTTGCGCGCGGCGCTCGCCCCCGCGCGAAGCGCGAATTGTTTTTTGGATTTAGTTTTTCATACCATCCAGGAAGCGTTCTCGCTGGTTTTCAGCTCTCCCGCCACAGCGCTTACTGAAGACACTACTGCATGATATTCATCACTCAAGTTATTGTATCGCTCAACCACGCTCGCCTGCCGCTCTTATACGCGGCTGTAGCGCCGAGCGCGCAACCTGACGTCTAGCCAAAATTTAAAAGGGCACGAGCGTACGTGAAGCACAGCACGACGTCTTGCTCTTCTACATAATGTATACGGTTAGCCATGGCCATTTCGCGAACCATGAGGGCTGGAAACAGCGCTTAACAACTGTCTTCTCTCTTGAAGGGTTGGTGGGGTTGCAGCTTATGAATAATTAATATTTAGGCGAAAAGTGTAGTGGCCAAAGCCGCTACAGCTCCTACGCCACTGCATAATATGGATCTGTGCATGCATCCCAAACACAGGACGACTTGGAGTTGGTGGCCAATAGCCTAACTCTATCAATCTCAATGCTTCAGGCATGCACATACATTAAATTCACGAGGAACTCCTACTGTGGGTAATGAGCACTTTGTATACACACTTAGTTCAACCATACGTAAAATTAAGGAATGTGAATACCTTCTATATGAAAACATGTTACCACTCGCATGTATCCTGTTTCACATGCATGGCCGCTGAGTTCAATGGAAACAGGTGGTAACTCCAAAGCAACAAAGCAGTTATCCTGAACAAATGTTTCATACAACCAATACATTTAAACATGCACTACTAAAGTGTAAAATCCGTATACCTTCCATATTTCTGGGTAGTGGTGGTAGTGCAGCTTACTGTGAATGTTCATACAACACTCCGTGCATAGTAGAGATGGGCCACACTATTGGCACCGCACATTAGCACGGTTATTGCAAATACAACACTTTGCTCCTTCATACAATGAATATCCCCCAACCATGACTTTAAGTGCACCACTTCTTAACTCCTTCCACTTCTCAGCCAACTTCTGCTTTGCGTTTTGTGTGAGCAGTCTCCGCTGATTGTCCCACACAAACCCCTGTCTCATCACTGGACCCTACCCCCCCCAAATTTCCGACATCAGTATCCAAAGGTGGATTACTTGGGGCATTGAGCCGGGGTTTAAGAACAATGGTCTCTTTTGTAATCTAAAATTTTTCCCCCCCATTTGTGGGCGGGTTGTCACAAAGTTGAATGGAACTTTGTTTCCCTTTCTTTTCAAAAGGGGGACAGTGTGACTTCGTCTTTTATTCCAGTAGCTAGAATGCTAGTATAAAACATAATGCAGTGTAACTAAACATCACTATAGTAACATGGTATAGTATCTTTTCATAGAGCATATACATATACTAAATGGCCTAGAGCATAGGCAGCTCTATGCTCTAACTAAACCTCGGCTTTGCCTCAGCCTAGTTGGAGCATAGCTGCCCATGCTCTAAGCTATACATAAATCACTTAATCTAGTGAAATTTTTACCTTTCTGACCTAGAATTTAATCCATTTGACATCTCAGTATTGTTTACAAGCCCTCGTGGCAGCTCCCACCACACCCCTAAATAACTAGCAGAGTTCTTACGAATAATTAAAATAATGTCTGGGGTTACGGTTACTTCGTAGTACTGCATCCTATATGATCATACGCATGCGGATTATAGCTGGTCATACGGCATTCTTTTTGTCAGGATATATACCAAATTTACGGGTGAAGCGGGTGATACTGTAACCAAAAGAACGTCGAAGGCATTAATTAGAATTAAAACCGCCCATTAGCTGCAACATGTACTAGCGGTCTAGCCTCCAACCATAAATATTAAAACCGAAAAATCTGAAAAACTAGCTCAGAGTTATGGAAAGACTTAGTGTTGGCAACGCTGCACTTTGGGGAGCAGCTGTTAAGGGCGCTGGTTGCAGGTGATGCATGGTAGTACCTGGCAGAACTTGGGTTTCAGCAGGGGGGAGTACAGAAAAACATGGGTTACGCCAATGAACATCGAACCCACCACCTCCGTGCCCTCCTTGAAGACTTCCGTAGGTAGAGAAAGGTACTTGAGATATCTTGCTACAGTTATCAGCCGCATTTTGGCGCCACATATACATGCACATGCAATGTTTAATGACGATACTTGCGAGTGACTCAACATTATTCATAAACTACTAATGCTATTAGAGGGCTTCGTGGTTGCATATTAGCATGCATGGGAAGGGCAAGTATTACGTCATCGTTTTATGATTGCATGCAGAATAGTTCACCAGAGTCAATGTCCTCAGGGTCCTCCCCAGAGAAATAATCCTCGAGTAATGCGAAAAAGGCAGGGCAATCGGTCGCGGTAAAGAGGTCTGCTCCATTTGGAAGAGTTTGTATTACTAAACTCTCTCCCTCACTGTACGTCTGATCGCAGCAGCTGCGAAGCGGACACGTGTTTTCTTGTAAACCGCCTTACCACCTAACTCTTTTTTTTTTACTACGTGAGAGAATCTACAATGACTTGACAGTACCATATGTTTCGGCTTCAAACACCCGCATGCAAGCGCTCTCGGAGGTCTCAGGGAGTGCAAACGCCCTCGAGCTTCCTGGTATAAAAATTGATATTTTAGTGTGAAATGGCCTTGGCAACTTTAAGCACTTGCAGCGCAAAATTGTAATTTGTGGGAAGTGCCAGGTTTTCGCAAATCCGGTCACATATACTGCAGGGCCGTAGGAGCAGGTCCGGTAGGTGCGGCGGCCGCCAGACCAAACTAACCGAAAAAAATGGCTGCAGCAGATAGTCTTTCAACAAATTTAGCAAAAATCCCGCTGCTTCCTTGACTTGTTATGCGGAAAAAACACAAAACGCTACACTGAGAACTTTTGTACTTAGACAGGCTTCGCTTTAGGCTTCGCTTATAGACTGTAGATTAGGCTATTTAATGCTCTGAGTTCTGCCTGTATTCTCTGTTGATGTTCTGCCCTGATGAAGACTGCAGCCCAGCAGTTGAAACGTCGGCATTTGATGATATGTTTGTGAGCCAATTTGTGGTTGGTAGAAAGAGAACCTGATCGATATGAATACTGAGAACCAACCGAGATCCTCCTTGAAGTGTTAGACACTAACGTATGCACGCGCATGACGTAATTATAGCTACATTTTCACAAAATCCATGTGCAGCCTGAGAGCCACCCCTTTAAACTTAGCGTTACAGGCTTCAAGCATAGTGGCTAGTTTTGGCAGCATGTCCGCCTCTTGCTATTTCACCCCAAGATTGCACCAGAAACGATCTCAGATGGTCTAAAATCTGTCCCCAGACCCCCCCTAGCAGACACGCTTCACGCACGGTGCCTACATCCATCCGGCTCTGCCCGGCTTCCCCGCTGGACCAATCAGAATTTGCTTCCTACGGGCCTGTACTGATGGAAAGTACACGCATCACCAGCAAACAGAGTAGAACTTAATCACAAGCAGGGGTTTTAGATACTCTGGTTGATCGTACACACCTATGAAGAGAGGCAAATTTGGATGGCCACAGCACACTTCAGTCATTATTACTGCTTTTATAAGTATATGCGTCAAGAGTTGTTTTCACAGCCACTTCAGTTACACTAACAAACATTTTCATGCATTTTCCAAATGTGCCTGATCCCACTTCACAACTGCTGGTGCCATAAGGATTCTTTAAGCTGTATCTGTCAAGCTTGACAATGAGGAGTTTCTGTTTAATGAAAGACTGTGAGAGGAGCGAAGTCCAGATGATGGAGTTGGCTTGCTATGCACATGATGTCGTAGTGAAGAAATTCTGGCTGATGAGTTACACAGTGTTGCTGCATGGGCCTTGCATAACTCTTTGCTTAGCTCTAAAGCTCTCGTTCTTGTTTGGGCCAACTCCTTTTTCTTATCCTGTAATTCCTTTGAAATGGCATAAACATGGGTAAGTTTTACCTTTCTCTTTTTCCGAATAGTGCATCTTTTTCTTATTCCTTTCTCTCTTCCTCCAAGGTGTGTTTGTAGCGCATTGTGTTCCGTCAGTGTATGACTCCATTTCTGAATGCCCGCAGCCATCGCTCTTAGCTATGACTATCTAATAACTGGAAGTTGTAGCGAGTCTTCAAGGAAAGCAGCTGAATGGCTAAAATCGATTTGTGGGTTTCCTAGGCCACTCGTATTGGGTGTGGCTTGGGGACAAAGCTAAGGGATTTCCGCCCAGTTTCTATTCAAGTTAGGATGAGTCCAGTTTCTTGACTCTTAATTAATTTGAAGTGCTTGTTAAAAATCAAAAGCTGCTACGATAATTTTTGTAGCCTCGTTTCCCAGAATGCTGGCCGGAGGCCTGGAACGAGGCTACATTGCTGTGGACCCCCAATAAAACGTATTGGTTTGACGTTTTAGTACATCATAAATAATTAGTGCATATGTCACTTCTGCTGCAGGTTATTACACCATAGCTGTGCTTTCTCACAAGACAAACAGTTAGCTCCACCCACAGTGTAATCAAATAATACCATGACATGGGTGGAGCTAACTGTTTCAGTCATGTGAGAAAAAGTCACTAATCAAAGTATGAGTGGAGCACGCGCCAAGGGATCCCATTGGTTGTTTTTCGTGGGGAATGACGCATGTTCGTACCTTTTGGTGCTCAATTTAACCACAATTAACAAGTTTACCGAGTACAAGCAGCTAGTCTCATAGCTACTGACAAGATATCAACTATGGCTGATGATGAGATGGCTATATTGTTGCAAGAAGCTATTACACAATTGCAAGCCAATCAGAACGCAGAACTTACAGGCCATTTGTATGATTATATTCTTTTGGATTGATCGTGACTATAATCATAGCCTCCTTCCCATACGCTATAATTTGCACGGTGTTGAACTTTTATAAGCAATCCTGGCTCTGAGATGGTCCCTTTGGGAGTCATGCACGCAGTGAACCCCACTTTTTGGTGGGAGTGATTGTTTTTAATGTATTGCAATCCTAGTTCTTAGATGGTCCCTTTGGGAGCAATGTGGGAGTGATGCATTACTGTAATGGGGCAAACAAAGAAACGGGGGGGTGTTTAGCATATGTATATATACATGTAGCAGTACTGGTCCTGTAATCTGCAATGGTCTAATTGGAAGCATTAATAAACTCCATCTTTTTGTGGGAATGATTTTTTGGTGAGCTTATCATACCGTACTCTCGGTAGAATAATGACCCCTCAATTACAACAACCCCATGAATATAATTACCTATCATAACAGTTACTACCGCTTTTCGAATAGTATTACCTATAACAAACACAATAACCGTATGAATATAATAACCCATCAGACAACTCAGAGACTACAGCACTTACAGCAACAGAGACTACCAGGAAACTGCCTTCTACAACTGGCAGCTTCACTATCCTATCGAGAGCACGAGCAAACAGCAAAGCGCGTGCAGAACAGTGCATAAGGTCAATAATATTCATAGCTAGTTGTTGCTCTAGCAGCTGTAGCGCCTCCTTCACAGCAGTTGTAGTGCTTCTTGCCAGCTGTACTGTCAAGTATTCATTGTATTGTAATGAGCCAATCTAGAAATGAATATCTTTCCTAGTGCCAAACTCACAAGTGTAGTGGTAGTACGTGTAGTATAAAAGGCAGCCACAGCGCCTACCCTACGGCCTGTGCTACGGTGTTTTTAACCTCGTAGTAAATTACCCCACGATTGTAATTACCCCACGTAATCAGTACCGCAGAAATGGGCAATCTTCGAATAGAATAACCCGTCATTATTCTCGCGAGAGTACGGTATTACTTAATATGGCAAAAAAATTATTTTCTTGGGCCACAATACAGGTCATGCTCTTTGGAACTACATAATTGCATGATGGCAGTCCTGGTTTGCATTGCATGCTTTGATTCAGTATTTTGAATCCGACTAAACTCCTTTCCTTTAGATACTGAGTCTGAGCATGAGCCTACTGCAACGAATAATGCTGTCTAAGGACAAATTTACATATGTAACATTGATCCTACATTTTCACTTTGTTTAAAATCTCATCCACAGTGTATAACGAAACTTTGCTAACAATGGTGATACCAAAAATTTGAGTTTGATGAACGAGACTTTCATGAGTACACTTTAAGGTGGCAATGGAGGTACGGATACTTAGGAGATATGGTTTATGCATGCAGTGACAATGGTAGTGTGACCACATTTTCGCCACAGAATGTAGCAAGACACCTAGTTTTCGAGAAAACACCCTCTACCTTCCGTCTGTGAAGCCTGCTAGGATTCTGACTGAGTCTAAAGCAGAATAGAAAGCAAAAAGTTAAAAAAACACTGCTCTGATAGGGCACGGCTAAGGTCCTAGTAGTTATCAGTGCTAAGTTTTAGCCGTAAAATATGCCTTCTGCAAAGAAAAGACTCAGAATAAAAAAGTTTTATCAGGAAAACAAATTAAAAATTTTGTCTAAAAGGAAACAAGAGTATAGCTCTGACCCTGACAAAAAGAAGGCTGCTAAGAAAGCATGCTATAGCAATGACCCTGGCAAACAAAGAAGCTGCCAGGAAAGCACGCTACAGCATTGAACCTGGCAAAGAAAAAGCTGCTAGGAAAGCATGTTATAGCATTGAGCCTGACAAAGAAAAAGCTACTAGGAAAACACGCTATAGCATTAACCCCGACAAAGAAAAAGCTGCTAGGAAAGCACGCTATAGCATGGACCCCGACAAAGAAGCTGCTAGGAAAGCACACTATAGCATTGACTCCGAACAAAGAAAAGGCTGCCTCTAAAGCACACTACAGCTTTGCCAAAAATCGCAGAGCTGGAATGAAGTCATTTAAAACATACTATGGATGTAACAGACAACATGTGTGCCAATAGAAGAGGAAGGTATGTATTAGGTATTAGCTGAGCCTGATGTGAAGGACATATACATGAAGGAAATTTAAGACTGTCTGTTATGCAATTCCAAAGCAACGGCTCAGTATGTATTAGCAGAGCCCAAGTCTGATGTGAAAGACATGTACATGAAGGAAATTGAAGAGTTTTAAGAAACAGCTAAAAATTGTCGTCAAACAAACGTCTAGGGTTCTGGGAAGGACTGTCTGTAAAATAGCACCTAACGCGCACAGAATCACAACCCTCTCTGCTGCTAATGCTCTGGAAGGGTTACATTGATGTCCAGTTTGTAGCAGAATCCTCACTAGCTCTCGCTCACTATGTTAGTGGTTATGTTACAAAAGCTGAAAGAAGTAACATGAAAGAGATTTGGCAAGAAGTCAGCGAAAATAAGAGCATTTACGGTCGTTTCTGGAGCTTTGGTATACGAACCTTACTCTTTCGAGAGTGCAGCCTGTATGAGACAAGTGATCTGTTGCTTGGAGATCACCTCACCGAAAAGTCTGACACTGTCAAGTGGACAGATGTATCGATGCCTCATAAAAGAAATCGCAGGTTAAAGGATCACAATGTCTTGCAAGAAATTGCAAAGACAAATCTAGACACCGAAGAAATCTTTCAGGAAAATCATTCAGGCAGTCGTGTTGTCTGCAGTCACACACTTTCACATGTTATAGTTGGATATCAAGAGAGAGTTTGTCAAGAGAGACATGGGTGTAAACTTGGAGGACAGTCAAGTCTGCAGTAAAACACCCTCAGGGGGTTGATAAGGGGGGTTATCACATTTAGAAAACGTGTAGACAGCAGTGGAGGTGTTAGAAAACATGCAGACAGCAGGGGGATGCCATGTTTTCATGTCTCCTGGAGACATGCAGATAGGGCTGTGCCTATTATACTATGCTCAAAATTATGCACTGCTCACAAAAATTGCTGATTGTACTCAAAATTACTCTCATGGACCTTGGTGGCTTTGGTCAGCTGATGGATTTGTCCTGAGTGTGCATTTGCGTGTTACCTGTGGAGCTCATGTGTCAAGCAGCAATGGAACCCCACTGCTTGTACTTGTGTGTAAGTCACCGAGTCATATACATTGTAGTCTATAGCACGTGGCCTCGAAGTGGTAGCCACACCGAAATGTCATCATAGCACTAAATATGCTCACATTATGCTTAGTGCTCTAAATGCTCAAATTTATGTTCGCCTAATCAGCCCACTCCTACGTGTTACATGCAGACGATGCCAGGCAGAGCTTTAAGATTATGGTGTAGACCAGGCTTGTGGATACCCATAACGGTTCAGAACATGTGTACTGGGAGATGGGGTGACAAACGAGAGCCCTGCAGTGCCGAAATTTGTATTTCAAGCTCTATATCACAATATTTATTTTAAAAACGAGTCTGGCGAGAACTGATATGAAGTTTCTACATGTATGGGATATGAAACTGATGTTGATGGGACTGATTTTATCATACTATGTATATGTACCACACCCTGTACATGCTTACTGACACACACACACACACACACACACACAGATAAACAACTAGAGGGCCTCAAAAAAGAAGAGTTAAGTCTTTATCCAGTTCGAACAATAACAGCTGGAGGGCCTCAATAGAGTTAGATTGTTAGTTAGGGTAGTAGAACAATAGCAACTAGAGGGCCTCAAAAAACTAACTATCACTCCGAAGAGTTAAGTCTTTATCCAATGCCATGGATTCTGTCCTATGATAACTCTACCACCCTATTGTAGTTCAATGGTCACCTGTTCATTCTAGTTGGTATACATGTCCACTATTTATAGTCCACCTACATGGCGGGCCAGACGGCTGTAGGCTGTCTAAAGGATGCTGTCTGATCGCAAGCTGTCTAATTTTTTTTCTACGACTACAGCTGACTACAACACAAATAAGTCTAATTAAATTACACAGGCAATGAATACTTAAACAGATTGCAATTAGGTGGATGTGTCTTTTGCAATGGTACAAAAATATCTTGGGTTAAATTTACTCATGTGAGAACGTAGCGTTGTGCTAAACGTTGGGCAAGCAGACTTCCAGGTCACGCCTACTCTGACATTAAATTTGCCACACTGGTATAGAATGCATCTCCGACAGCTGTAATGTTTGGACATTAATCCTAGCCTCCTTAACTAAACATGCTTATTTGTACAAGCCTAGCCTCGTACCCAAGCCACACTCATAGCTATTTTCAGGGTGTGTGACCTGGGGACAAGGATGGCTAGTACAAGCATCACCCAACAGAAATTGACCAGTCACTGCACTTTAGAATTTTATGTAAATGTACATGTGGATAAACTAATCTTACGTGCTGGTTGGTATGACATAGTATTATGTGACAAACTGTATAGATCACCACAATAGTGCTGCACTTGCTGTGACATGTAAAAAAGATGTAGGGATGGGGCTATGTATATTTAAATTTGTGTTTATGCTATCCCTACACCTTCCCTACATGCTTTCTGCACTTCCATCCCTACATCTTTGAATTTTTTTGTAACTTGTTAAATACTTGAAGTGTGGTTTATGACGGACTCAAAGTGAGTTGCTGTAGATACAACTGCTAGACCACTGTAGACCATACTAACCTCCATGATATGCATTTAACTGTAGTTGGTACACTGCTGTGCACTCCTATGACCATCCTCGCCCACAATGCCTTTCAGTTGTTTGTGGTGGACCTTGAACCATAGCTATCCCTGCTAACAGTATCTGAAAGTCAGTAGATCATTATGCCCTTACATAATACGAAACAAAAGCCTCCAAATCTCTGGTGAAAAAGAGCATATAAGCATTTACAGTCACCTAACCATCATATTCGGGTGTTTCTGCAACCAATAACACTCCAACAGTTCCTAAAAAGCATCGCTAAGTAGAAAACTGGAAAATAGCTTGACTACCAATTTGTTCATAATATTATTCTTGTTCTTCTGAGAGGCTAACTCAAAACTAGTTCAAGTAATCACCATGAGTTTAGCAGGGCAAAGGTCCACAACTAAAAGTAGCATCATCATAACTATAAAACAGATCTCGAAACAGATACACAGTATGCACTGTGAGCTCGATCTGCAGTAAGACCCCATTTTTATGATTTTGTACACATGCGCACATCATGTCACGTGAAATACACTTGGCAACGAGAAACCACTGACTGTAGACCGTTTCACTAGAAAGTGTTGACTAGACCGCTTATTTTAGTGTATCGGAGAGACCGTCTACTTACTCTCGTTGACTAAACCATTCGGCAATCCCGGAGACCATTCTTTATCATAAAAGTGAGTTGCTATGAGTTATACATGTGTATAAACAATACAGGATGTAACTGGTAGACTAGACTAACCTTGATGGTGTACATTAACTGGAGTCGTAATCCGCTTCACTCTCACTGCAATCCTTGCCTACATTTTCTTGCAGTTGTGGTGACCTTTGAACTATCAGAGAGTCGGTAGACTCTCTATGTAGGGATGGCACCAACACGCCCATTATGTAATACAAAACAAAAGCCTCCAATCTCTGCGAAAAATAACATAGAAGCTTTTGCAGGCACCTAGCCTTCATATTCTGGTGATTCTGCTCCCAAAGTTGTCAAAAAGCATTCCTAAACTGGAAAAGCGGAAGGTAGCTAGACTACTTTTTTGGGGAGGGGAAGAAGAGTTTATTTGCAGTGATGTGGTTATTTTTTTCAGAGCCGACTGACAACAGTAAGACCACCGCAGAACCACTCACCATCTTTGTAGTGCATGCACATTCTGAATGGCAATATGTATTTCTTACTCCATGCAGGTTCTGGTTGCGTAGCTGCAACTTGTATCTAGCTATGTAGACAATACTGCCATGTATTATTATTATAATTGTGGTGTGTTAGCAGGGAGACCATAAACAACTGCAAAGCAAATACAGGCAAGGATTAAGAGCAAGGCGGGTACTGACTGTATTTTATTCATTAAGCTTATACTAATATTAATATGTCTTATAGCAACTCACTGCTATGATGAAGCACACTCCAAGCCCTGGCAGAAGCAGTACACACAGTCTTCGCAAACACTAGCCACGTGCTATAAGCTTCCGGTTACATTATAAATGGTTATCTTTGAAAATGGCGTGGAGTGTCGAGTGTTCACTCATAACGCTAGTAAATCACTGCCAAAAACTTCGAGTTGTTTGAGAAAGCTCTGATATGAGTGCAATACCCAGCAGAGAATGCCGCTTCTTTGTGTTTGAATCATTCTAATTCATCCAGCTATTATTCTCCTAGGCTTTCGGAAGAACTACTACTACTACCACAAGAAACAAGGACAAATGGTAATTTTTGCAACCCGCCGATTTTGTACTTAGCGATGCTTTCTAACATTGGTATTAGTCTTTTTGGTTATGAAAACACCCAAGAATGACAGGTACAGCTCCTAAGAGTTTATGACTATGTGTATAGCAGACTTTTGAGCATATCGTTTTGTACATATTTAATACGGTGGCCATTTTTTTGCTGTGCCATCCCTACACATGGAGTACTACCGCACTCCATGATATGTCATGCCCCGAGATGGTAAAGTTGTAAGAGCAGCAGTCATGAGCATTAAAAACATCATAATCTATGAAAGTGTTTATTGTGCTGCTGTAGATGGTAAAGTTGTAAGAGCAGCAGTCATGAGCATTAAAAACATCATAATCTATGAAAGTGTTTATCGTGCTGCTGTAGTAGAATTCGGCCTATGTGACCAAGTACGTGTAGATGAAGGAAAAAAGTTTTATTTGATGCTGTATATTCAAGAGCTACTCGGAAAACCGAGGGAATCCTGATATTTCTCCATAATATTGGCAAACTATGTGAAGGTAAAATCATATAATAGAAAAATATGGGTAGAGTTAAACCAACAGCAAGGTGACATCGATACTGAGGATGAAACTACTAAATTTTGTGTGTCAACTGTACTACAGGCAGTTGCTAAGTTGGCATGAACAGAATGGTGACTGCATGGAATTCGCATACAATTCCTCAACATGTAATTCAAAATTTGCTCCAAGCAAGCTGAATCAGGACGACACCAATACATCCTAGTGAGATCCCGACTGCCGATGAAGCTGTTAGAATGTACAGGCAACAAGGTGGGGCCGTAAGATCCCCCCTTTCATTTCGTGTTGATCCCCTTGCTGCAGCACAGGAACAGAAAATGATTTTCAACAGCATTGCCAACACACTATACCAGACATTCAGTGTCCTAATTTCAGGAAACAGAGCTCCGTTCAAAATGTGATATTGGTCAGTGGTCAAAAGTGGCCAAGCGCAATTTTGCTTTTTCGGTACATCAAAATGACAAATATGCAGATTTGCAGACTTGCTACACCAGCAAATTCGTAAATTCACTTTTCTGGGTAGTTACAAGAACAAGATTCTAGCAAATCTTTAGAGTTGGTGGTTCTTTAGAGAGTGGTTCAAAGTGGCCATGTGCATAACAATAGACAACAGCTAGACGATCTGTAATTTGCATATAAGACTGAATTGCTTGCTGAAAAGGAACAGTGTTGCCTGAAACAATGTGGCTGAAAATATCATCAAATGAATGCTGCTGAAACTCATAATCTCTTTGCTCCTTAAGCAGAGGGTCTGTTTCAAGAGGGTCCTCCCCAAACGGGTGTGGATCAGTCAGTTCTCCACCCTGCTGTCTGTACAACCCCACAGCTTCGTCCATTGGCAGTATTTCAGTAGGATGCATCTGAATCGTGCCATTGTGCTGATCCTGTAGCACATTCGGAATGCCATGTCTTGGTATAGAATGGTCATTCCATGCTGCAATCATGCGAATCATGCCAACTGCAGCAACAGCCTGAGCAATCTCGGATACACAGAATTTGTCCGTGTCTGACTGCATGTCTATCGATCCCTGATTATCCATTTCTATGAGGGCTCTTTTTAGTGGGTAAGTCACACTATGATTCATTTCCACCCAAATCCTCTCAATGACATGATTATCACGGGAACTTGTTTGTCTATATGGGGCTATATCAGGGTCACCACGTCCTTCTCTGAGTTTTTCTTGAATAATTCTTTACCAAAGTCCACTCGGACCTGCTCCCACAAGCCGAACTCTAATGTTGCTGCTCTGTAGACATCTTCATATATTATTAGATTATTTTTGCGATTCATTACTGACCCTGCTACTATTTTCCCAGAATAACCATCACGGGCCAAAACGTATGTCAGGCCATACATAACTAACTTTTCATTTTGATCGATGTGTAAACGATGTCCAAAGTAGTGTGCAGTGTGGAGTCGAGGATTAGTGCGTTCAATTAGATCTTGCTGGCGCATTACATGATGCTGAGGAGCTAATGCAGGAAGTGAAGACCGTAGCCGATAACCTGAAATGTGAATTCCACTTGCAATCATGTAGCCTTGTATCATTTTCCTTCCATATGAAGGTCCGACCTGAGAAGATTAATAAAATCAATATAATGGTGACAGCCCTGGATACTAGATGGAATCATTGATCAATAGACCACTTGGAGGAAAGATTTGTCTGGGGGTGCATATAGCGTTAGCTAAAAAGGGGATGGGGTTTGAGCTTAGCATCATAAATTATGATGCTAAGTGCAACGTAAGCCTGTTTGTGAAGGCCCCTATTACTGTCACAAAAGTAACGTCACAGAAAACCTTCTGGCCAGAGCTTAGTCTCGTTCCCAGACCCTCCACGCACTCCGTCGAAAAATTCGATGGAGCGCGTGTGGAGGGTCTGGGAACGAGACTAGCCAGAGCTAATATCACGCCACAAGGTAATAAAGCTTCTGTATGTATAGCTCTCCTCACCTCACTGATTGCCTGCTCAAGTACTTCCTCTGTGTTTCGATCAGACAATCCTCGTGTTACAGCAGGATACAGTCGCTTGAGTTCCTCTGAAATACGCTTGTAAGTGCACCCAGCATTCGTCGCACAACTGAACTGTCAACAGTATCCATGGCACGCTGTACATTAAAGTCTCGTGCGCAATACGATCACGCCTCCTTGGCACGTGCTAGTGCATGTGATATGCCTCGTGCCCTGTTGGCCCTGTGCTAGGTACAAAACAGAAAAAAGAAGCAGTTGTTGCTAGTTCCAGTCTCTGACAGATCTCGTTCGGCAGTGGCAGTGCACAGACATGGATTCGGATTCTGAGTACACCCCCCCAGTTGAAGTCACGTGTGATGGAAGGAAACTGCAAGTACGACTTGAGCAACTAGCCGTGCACAATCTTGCTAAGATCTTTCATATTGTCCCAGATACACTCTTCCTCGTCTCTGAAGATGGTAGTGTAGCATTGCCAGATGGGAATGCACGATTTTCTGATGTTGAATCTTTTCGTGTTTGGCAAGTGGAAGGAACGAAGTCTTCTAAGGGTGCTGCCCCTGGATTTGGCAAACCGCTTCAAGGTGCATCTAGCCAAGGAACGAGCAGTGGAAGTTCTGGTATTCGTGGTAAATGGAAGCCTAGAGCTTTCCCCCGATCTGCCTCAGCAGCCTCGACACACCTTACCGGACAGGAGCCAAGTCGACAGGTATACATTGGTACTGTATCGGTATCTGTCAATCTATCGTAGTCAGTACCGGAACTAATTACTACAACTAAATTAATTAGCTATGTAAACATTACAGTCCACGTGGCACGCAGCCCTGAGCTACTTACGAGTTGAATGCATGGCTACCAGTCGTAAGAGTTGTATTTGGAACTTCTACTCGATTTGTGCCACTGACGAATCAAAGGCCATTTGTGCTACCTGCAAAGAGCGAATCTCTAGAGGAGGAAAGAGTGCAAAGACCTACACAACAACTAACCTCAAGAAGCATCTCCACTCGCGTCATCAAACGCAATTCAAGGAATTTGAACAGCAAGAGGAAGCCAAAGCTGCCAGTGAAGAAGCAAGTAAGCAGAGCGGGAGCGGGCAAGGTCGAGCTAGCCGCCGGCAAGTTTCTCTTGACTTAGTTGTAGCAAAACATCAACCGTTTGGGTTTGACCATCCAAAATCACGTGAAATTAACCGGTTAGTTGGTGAGCTCATTGCTGTGGACAACCAACCATTCAGTATTGTGGACGATATCGGGTTTACTCGCCTTATTCATCATTTGGAACCCAGATACAAGCTTCCCAGTCAGCGGTATTTTTCAGAAACTTTGATTCCAAGCGTGTATGACAAGCTGAAGTTATTGGTTGCTGAGTTAGTACAGGCACAGCAATATGTGAGTTGTACAACGGACATATGGTCTTCTCCAGTTCATGACTCACTGCTGAGCCTTACTGCTCATTTTATTACCAAAGAATTTGAAAGGAAGCAAGTTTGTTTACAGGCAGTGAAATTCAATGACTCCCACACTGGCAGCAACATTGCAAGCATGATAAATTCATGCATTCAAGCCTGGAAATTAACAGAAAAGCTAACCTGTATAATCCGAGACAATGCTGCAAACTATGTGGCTGGTCTGAGAGATGCTGATATTCCCAACTTCGGTTGCTTAGCTCGCATGCTGCAGTTAGTCATTAATGATGGAGTGCTTGTTCAGCGAGGTGTTCAAGAGCTTCTGGGAGCTGCACTTAAACTAGTTGGGCACTATAAGCACTCAAATGTATCATTCCAGACATTGAAACAGATGCAAGCTCAGCTTGGTGTACCACAACACAGCCTTATTCAAGATGAACCTACTAGGTGGAACAGCAGCTTCTATATGCTACAACGACTAATTGAACAGAGGACGGCTCTCTTGGCTGCAGGTGCTGCATGTGCCTGCATGATTGAATTACGTGCTCAGCAGTGGAATCTGGCTGAAAAACTAGTTCATGTCTCCAACCATTCGAGGAAGCAACTCGTGAAGCTAGTGGGGAGTATTCGTCTGCAGCAGTGATCATCCCTGTAGTTAACTCTCTCCAGCGATCTCTTACCACTACTGCAGAATCTACTACAGATGACCATGGTATCACACGCATGAAGCAAGAAATGCTCTCATCACTTAATCGACGGTACCAGCACATGGAGACAAATAAACTCTATGCACTGGCTACAGCCCTTGACCCACGATTCAAGTTGTGTGTATTTGCATCTGCCTCAGCTTCTGCCTCAGTGCGGCAGATGTTAATGGAAGAATATGAGCAACTAGCTGAGATTGAAGATTCCCCTACCCCCCCTGAAAAACAACCCAGAACTGCTACTGAATCTGGTAATGGTGAGAATGCATCTACATCTAAGTCCATGCTATGGACATACTCTGATGAAATAGTTAAGGAACATAACTCTGATGGGCCAGCTAGTACTCCAACAGTTGAAGCTGTTGTCGACGCCTACCTACATGAACCTGTATGTTCAAGGAAGAGTAGTTCACTTGATTACTGGAAGCAGAAGCAATCGCTATGGCCACTACTGGCAACTATGGCACGCAAATATCTGTCTATTCCCCCATCTTCAGTTCCGTCTGAACGACTTTTTAGCACTGCAGGTGAAGTTATGAGTGACAGAAGAAACAGACTTGCTCCTGAAAAAGTAGAAATGTTTTTGAATAAAAATTTGAAAATATTTGATTTTAAGTATTAATCCTCTACTTGTACTTTTGTTTAAGAAAGTTTTATTGACTCTGCCCAGGGATCTGTAGTATCAGTATCGGTATCGGTCAGTACTTAGAGGTTAAGTATCGGTATCTGTAGTATCGGCAGAAAGTGGTATCGGTGCAACACTACTCGCAATGGCCTGGAATCTGCTCCGTCCTCACCAACCACACAGCAACAACACCACCAGTCCTCTTACCACCAACTCTAGCCTCAACTCCCGTTGCATCAGCTCCAAAGAGACAATGTCATTGGTCCCTAACAGGAGGGGTTCTTCCTCCATGTCTGACCACAGGTACACCAGAGATCTTTGTCCTCTCCTTCCAGGAGAACTCGAGGTTGACCCGGGCCCCAATGGAAATCTGGACATGATGGTAGCCGAAGACCCAGGATCCACTAGGGCCTCATCTGCAGCACCAGCAACTGTCACTGTAGCATAGTATAGGGGTCCAATTGTACCCAGCACAGTGGTAACACTGACCTCTTTTGAGTACGTCTCACAGCTGCCTCATCCTGGTGCACTTCCCTAGGGTCACCATACACCATTTGGCTAGTCCCTCTCGAATCCGACGGTGGTTTATGCATTGGGGAGTCCCTGGAAATGTGCCCCATTCCATGGCACTTATAGCAATGCACTTGGTGCCTGCCTTGCCCCTCCGCTGCGTATCACTAGGAATGGGTCGAGATGGTTCACGCTTGTGCATTGCAGCAAACTGTTGCTCCTGCTCCTCGGCGGTCCTGGCCTGATGCAGTGCATCCGAAAAGCTCTCTGTGTGGGCAGGACCTTTACCTGCCACTTCAAATTTAGCCCCTGAACAAACAAATCTACTTCAGGGTCCCCTTACACTCGGAGTCTATCCCACTCCATCGACAGTAGCTCTTCTCAAATAAGTTTTCGAAGGCTTGGATATACTCGTCTAGTCTCACCCCCTTTCTGTTTCTGACGAAGCAATTGAGCCGATTTTCGTCCTGCAGGCTTTAGCCGGTCCCCTAAAGCCTTGCCAGCTACACCATATGAGCTTGTTGACACCTCGGGTAGCACTTCGTATTCTCTTAGCTGGACTGGAGAGATGGAGTTCGAACTGAAGAAGCTTATCATGCTCAGACCACCGCTGCAGCTCAGCATGCTTTGCTAGTTTGCACAGCCATCGCTCATAAGCCTCACAATAGTGTGCGATCGTAACCGAAGCTCTACTCCCAGGCCTACCATTATCAGTAGTAGTTCTGCTCTCAGGCCTACCATCCTCACCAGTGCTAGCCCCATGAATAATACGCTCACCGGTACCTGCGACGCCTGCCTCCTCGCTGGCCTCTCCTGCGGCTACTTTCAGACCACCAGCCTCTCTACCGCCGTCTCTCTTGGTGTCCCTCCGAGCCTCGAGCTCAGCTTCTTTGTCTGCCAGTCTCAGCTCCAGAGCCCTCCGCAAACCAACGTGTGCCAAAGTCTCGGCAAAGACCTCCAATTGTAACAAGCCTGGCTGACTTGCTAGTAGCTCAAACATGTTTCATTATAGTAACTGAATTATACAATACATAGTTGCTATTATAAGGGCGCAAGCCCCACATCAACACAAAGAACACAAAACAATCGGCTGGCCACTACATAGTTCAAAGTACAAGTTCAGAGCGCACAGTTCAAATGTCAGTTATTACCAAGTCTACTTCAGGTTTTTATGTTGGCATAAAAAATCTCATCTGATTTTCCTGTTACATGGATAGTAAACTATACCTTCACACCTGTCAATGTAATTGAACCGATTCTTCCTCTCCCTGATGGATCGTTGTGGCTGAATACGATGCTAGGAAGAGATTTCTAAGATCTGAACCAGTAATGGTGGGTTTAGAAAAGCAGAAGATATCCTGGAATACTGTAGGGCATTCTTTTAAACACTGAAATACGCCCACACTGTCGAGGCCTTCTGCAAACTGATCTATCTCAGTTTTACAATGGTAGATAGTTTGGTTCATGACAACTGCATTTAAGATCACCTTGTCAGTGATAGTGCATAAAAATAGTGGTTATAAGTAGCCAGAGTTGAGAACTAGATCTGTTGTCTCATCTTGCATGAGTACAGCATGCAGATGTTCATCACTCTCAGTAGCAAAAATCTGAAATAATAGGAAATTAAGTGAATGTACACTATAAAAATCTGTAGGGCAGAAGTTGCATGGAGAGTTATGCTAGGGGTGCAAGCTAACTAACTTTCTCAATACTACCACCATTAGCACCACTGCACCAGGCTTCCTCCCATCGACATGAATACGCCTGTTTCCATATGATTTGCAATTTGTTTCAAAATTTCGATATTTTGGGAATCTCTGTCGACAAAAGCATCACGGAATAACCAAAAACATCGTGCAACTGATTGTAGTTCATCACGCAATATGGGTTGTATTTATCGCGTAGTAAACAACATCGCGCAACTGATTGCATTTTATCTCGCGATAATAAACGCTACAGAGTCAGTTACGAGAGATGTCCGAGCATTTCAGTGTTAAGCTCATTGCAGGCTTTTCGTGTTGGAAATAGACAAACAGGTGTCTGACCGGATTTTTGAAGCTCAGTGAATTTGTCCGATACAGAGACCTGTATGAATCGCTGTTAAAGAGTACAGTTTCATCAGTTGGACAGCCACGTCTTACACAGTCCAACATTGATGAAAAATCTTTTTCTTTTCTCTGCCGCTCGTTAATGGTGAGTTTGTCATATACAACAGAATCTCTCCAAATGTTAACAGATGTTGTACACCCCAGTTTGAATAACATTGATTTAGTTGTAATCCTCTCAAAAACAGGACTTCCACTGACAGGTGGCAGTTGGAGATCACCTACAAACAACATATTTTTCGACCCAAACCATTCAGTACCACCAAACAGTTCTTCCAATCTCAATTGCATGTATGCCAAGTTGAGACTGGAAACCATGGAAACTTTGTCTATGATAACCATTTCCACGTTACGAAGCGTGGTTTTCATAACTGTTTGAGAAGCTTTTGGCAGAGACCAATAGCCAGCTGCTTTACCCTCATGCTCAACAGCCAGCCCCTACATTGAAAGCAGCCAAACTGGTTGGAGCTGCAACAGCACACGTTAAACCATCTGATGGCCAAATACTGGCAACTAAAGCTTTGATAGCTTCGATGAGAAATGACTTACCAGTACCTTCGACACCACTGACAAACATTTGAAGCGGTTTAAAGTCACACTGACATTCGTTGGCTTCATGCTGTCGTTGGTGAAGGAAATGGCTCTTCACACCGTCAAAGATACACCTCTGATCTGCATTCAGCATAGCTACTCTATCGTCTAAGCTCAGCTTATCATCTGAATTAACGTTCATGTCGAACATATTCATAGCCGTTTTGGCTTCACCCATCAATTGGGGGTCATCGTCTTCTTTATTGACCTTCTCTTCTTTACCTTTAGCGTGTCTGGCTTGATTGATTTTTTTGCTGTTAGACTGAGCTTCTAACATCCTCTTTAATTTGTCATGGTAAGCGGAGCAGTCACTATTCACCAATCTGCTAAACGCTTCTTCCGTCGTTTCATCCTCGAGAAGCAAACTACTTTTACTGCTGATTCCAATTACTGGTGTGTACTCGGTTTTCCAATCCACCTCCAGGCTTCCGCTGCCGTTAGTCAGGTACGCATTTAAGGCCTCATCAGGACGCAAGTGGCAGCCACCGCATGACAGTTTATTATCTTTCAGCTTCATGGCGGGGCTGACAGACCTGCGCCAGAAGATTCCTCTGGTAGGCAAGGCTTCACCAAGCGAGGTGTCGTTTGATGATCCTGGTGCTCTCGTAGAGTACTCTCTGCTGCATAGCTCTCACTATTGAGCACACATGACGGGGCGTGAACAACTGGGTGCTTGAAAGTTGGTTAGCCAAGTTCCCTATTGAACCCATATCTCCAATAACCAGTGCAACTACCTTCACTGAGTATCCTCACTGCTGGGTCGCCAGATCAGCAGCAAGTAGGTCTCACATTTCACCAGGATGTGACCTGTCGTCTCAGGCATCGAATGGCATCTTCTGCACAGTACACTTACGGGCATCTTCAACACCCTCGCCATGTATGCTCGTGTCATGACCACCCCGTCCTGGGCGGCCACGATGATCACTTCAGTCTCGGCACACTGGCGTCTGGTACGGAGCCACTCGTATGTAAGCTTCGCATTCCTGGTCTCTTTTTGGTTCGTCTTGTGGAAGACGCCATGAATCTTCTTGGCTTCAAGGGTTGTTACCAATTTCTCCTGCTGACACTTGTGGATCAGGGGTCCTACCGAGGAACATGGAAATGGCTTCTCCTGGTAGAGTATCCTGCCTTGCTCAAGCTTCAGGGGGATTGCCAGTCCCTCAAGAACTCGCCGAGCCTCGCCCAACCGAGAGTATCGTTGCCTACTCTCAGTTGTCCATGCCATGTGCTGGTAAATGGCATCTCGGTAAGGAGTTTGTACTGTACCAAGAATTATTTGTCTCGCTAATGGTTGTCGAGATATCACAGCATGAAAATTGGCTAAAAATTACGAAATTCTAATTTACGGTTCAACTGCGCATGCGTATTTACCCATGCAATTCGGGATAATATTGCACCGTGCATTGCACCGTGCAATATTATCCCGTAAATGCACGGTGCAATATTATCCCGAATTGCATGGGCAAATACGCATGCGCAGTTAAACCGTAAATTTGAATTTCGTAACTTGATTGGCTGAACAGTGGCCGCATTTTAGCCAATTTTCACGCTGTCATATCACGACAACCATTAGGGAGACACGAATGATTCTTGGTACAGTACAAGTACTATCTGTGAACTAAAGGAATCCCACGCTAGAAGTCTATAGCGCTCTCCATTCCAGAGATACGCACCTCGGTAGCCTCGCCATTTTCAAGAACTTGCCGCGTGATCGAAAATTCCGCGAACTCCGCCCCATATCTTCCTCGTGGTTTGGCAGAATGACTTTATTTCCGAGTTATTACTACAGTAATGCCTCCTGTAAAAACTACCCACGTTTCATTTTATACATTGTTTTCTGAATTATATATGCCATGTAGATCATTGTGAACTATCATCGCTGTTTGTAAAAGTAATAATATTATCGTGCAATGTTATGTGTATGTATTATCCAGCTATGGTCAATGTAGTACAGCTATATAGAATAAATCTCTTATTACACGCATTCCCGTGCAATACGGCATATTGCACTCGTGCAGGGAGTATTTTCACCCGTCCTTCGGACTCGTGAAAATACATCCCTGCACTCGTGCAATATTCTCCCGTATTGCACGGTAATGCGTGTAATAAGATATATATATATTTATTGAGCAATATGCCTGTGACCTCCCTCTCACGGTATTGTTAATGCATGATCTTTTATACTACATGTACTAAAACAAGTGATCATCACTTTATAGTACTAGACCTTTATTTCTTTTCAAAGGTTCAGAACCTACATGCAATATGTGAAAGTATTGTCATCCATGATGCACTTCATAAGTGAGAGGTATATCTGGATTCTTTTGCTGAAGGATTGGAGGTATTCAAAATTCGCTCGGCAATGCATGTCTTTCAGAACTGTTTAAACAACTCTGTGGCTGCTGAAGGATGCAGTATTGCCAATGTGCTGGCAGCGATGAAATTTCCTGAAGAGGTCAAACCAGAGGAAGAGAAAGTTGCTAGGTACATAAAACTGGCCATTGAACAGCTTGATGAGAGAGGTGTGTAAGCCTGAGTCAATCTCACAGGCATAATATATATTGTGGGGATATACACATCCCAACAAAATGTTTTGTAATTGTACATAAACTTGGGCCTATTGTATTCCATAATATTAATGTACTCTTACTAACTCCTGCAGAGAGGAAGGCTTTTCTGTGGTATGTCACAGGGTCGCCATACCCTGAAGCTAATTCCCTGCAAGTAGAATTTCACTCTGACCTTTCTCTGAGTGTATTCTCTGCCAGCATATATGGAAAGCAGCTGACACTATCTACCTGTGTATGTGATGGCATGGAGGACTTGTTTGTTGTTGGCCTCCGGAGAGTGATATCCTCACGGCGCTTCACTATCCCATTAACGCCCGATGTCGCATATATGTGTCATCGCGTGCGTTACTGTCTAACGCCCAATGACGTATATATGCGTCATGTAAAACCATCGAGATTCTACCGGAAGAGTTTGCTCCAGGGAGATCCCCTTTGTGAATGGCGATGTCATAGCAAATAAATTTGTTCATTTAAGGTGGCGGGATACCAAAACATAGTTTGGTTGCCTCAAGCAGTATATTGTGAATATCTCAATACCTATACTATGTAGCTTCATGCTTTTTGCGTCACCAATACTGCAATATGTGATCACTCAGTACTCCAAAGTACATGTACCTATCTCACAATCCTGCTGAGATATTGAGGCTAAAGCATGTGCTAGGCAGGGTGACTCACAACCTTTGAATACTTAAGAGTGTTTATTAGGGCCAGACGGAGAGCTTTTTTGTATAACTTGTGGGTTGCTAGAGTTATGTTCCTGTAATATCAAAAAAATTGTGAGTTTTTGCGCGCTACAGTGGTTACAGCTGTTATTTCTCTGTAATACTAGACAAACCCTTAAAAACTCTTCGTCTGCCCCTAATAAATACTCTAAACTATTCATAGGTTGTGATACTCACCCTGTCTGGTTGACACTGTAGTCAAATTTTGGTTAGAGAGTTAGTGCCCATGAGGCACACCAGCTGCAGCTTCAATATCTCAGTACTATTTTAAGATATATACATATACTTTGTCACATATTGTAGTAATAGTGCTGTAAAACAGCTAGCTATGTGGTATAGATGATGAGATATTCGTAGTTGAACATTGCTTGAGGTCACAAAACAATGTTTGGGTATCCCGCCACCTTAAGCACTGTTTCCCGGGACGTCCCCATGCCGTTCGTGAGTTATTATACAATGAGTAACGTCTGCGGGTACCGTAAATTTCAGGTTGGTTGTCCAATATTGAAATGTGAACTTTCAAACTGACCAATCAAATTCAGTTAAAACTGGCCAATCACCTGATTTCTAGAATGTCATCGCCTCATTCCCAAGCCCATCTCTGATTGTGGCCTGGGTACGAGACTAAGTATGTCATTTAACCGCCTCCACGTGAAGCAAAAGTGCTGGTGTTTGCATGCAGGAGACTAAACAATCATGACGGACCTAAACTCGGTTCTAAAGCAGATAGTTCATCTTAGTGCACAATCAGGCATCATCCAGTCGAGGCCACTTCTCCCAAAAGCCGTATCAACTGCGAATTTGAGACTCAGAGTTCCTGTTAAGCTTACTAACAGTTTTGCCGCTTTCGGCGTGCCAGAGAAGACAACTTCCTTGCCCCAAGGGCAGGTACAAGTATCAGCTGTTACCACCAATGTTAGTAGCAACCTATCTGATATTGCTGGAGGAAGCTACCCCAGGCCAATGTCAGCATCAGCCATTGCCCCTACTGGCAGCAACTCACCTGCTGTCGTCGGACACGGCCACACACATCAGACTGCAACACTACAACAGAAAATTTGCCTAAAGCCACCATTCAGGATGTTGATACCGGTAATCGTATAGTAATAAAGGTCTTCAAGCCTAACACTAAGCGTGAATTCAAGAGTTACATTATTTGGAGCGAGTTGGTTCCTTTCAACTAAGGTCTCTGAAGGAAGAGATTTTAGAGCAGCTTGGCAAGAAGGTGGTTTCTTTTAATCTGGAGTTTGATGTTGATTACATGATGGGTACGCAGAGAATCTGCTTCAGTGAGACTGACAATGTTGCTGTTGAGTTGCAGAAGATCGTTAACAAAGGTTACAGTCTGTGGTGTGAAGGGGTTGACACCAGGAAGCGGTCGTCTTCTGCTATTATAGTAGATGATGATGGGGATGAAAAAACCAATGAAATCCCAACGAAAAGTGCTACTAAAACCAAGAAGCCTAAGGTGTCTGCCCTAGAGGAAAGGAAGACTAAAATTCTTGCAGTAGCAAACCAAGTTAAAGAGAAGCACGGAGACAAGTACAATATGGTACAGTATAAGTTTTGGGCCGAGACTCTTGAGAACGAACGACACAAAAGCTGGGATAACCCCCCACATGGTCTCATTTGGAGAGGTCAGGTTGGCAAACTGAAGTATACTACTTTAAACTTCTTTTCATTCATGTACATTGGCATGCATGCTGACGGTATTAGATCTAATTAGACTGTGGTACAATACCCTGCATGTCGTATGTACCCCATACAGTCTGTAGGGGTCACAGTAGTGAATGCCCAGGTCAGCAGTAGGCTGGGAGTGCTAGTGGAGTCATAAATCACTTCATTCTCCTTCAAGAAATATTTTACTTCACTAAAAGCCTCTTCTAATGGCTGGAAATCTGGACTGTAGGCTGGTAGAAAGCGAAGCAGGGCCCCAACACCATGGATTAGTTCAGCAACTTCGCTGACATGATGCACGCTTGCATTATCCATAACAACAATTGACCTAGCATTCGTTCCATCAAAGGGTTGCAAGATAGGGAGTAAAGTATGCTCAACAAAGTGCACAAAGAGGTCACCATTCACAGTGCCTTCAGTTATTTCGATATCTTCAATACCACGAGTAGATAATACTGCGATCACAGAAAGCTGTTTCCCTCTGATCGAGAGGGTAGAACTCACAGGTGTAGATGATAGCCATAACAACGACTGGCATCACGACGATCTGATCCAGTCTCGTCAATCCACACAATCATATCCGCATCCACATTAGCCACCTCCTCTCTGAATTTAGCACGGGGATCTTCAGAGCGACACATTACAACATGCCTCAGCTTCTTACGGGTTAGCCCAAGCCTATGTAAGGTTCGACATACAGTGGCCACACTAACCACAACCCCGGTACCGTCTTGTAATTCCATTTGAAGCTCATCCAGATATGCACTAGGATTCTCCATTAAATATTGTATAGGAGTCATTTATGGCGTTGCTTTGTGGGTTCAACGTCACCAGTGTCTTCGAACAGCTTAATTATCCGACGGACCGTTTTCGTACTTAATTAATACCGGTAAATCAGCAATTTCACTCATAGTGAGATCCCTGTAATAGTAGAGCATAACAATTCTCCACCGTAGGTCGCTCGACAAAGGTAGTGGCATGTTCAAGTAGGTCAGTAGCAGCTGTCTTTTTTCGAGAGAGACTGACTGGGAATGAGACTCAGCCACAGGTGCTCTAAGACGATTGGTCAGTTTCGCCGAATTTGATTAGTCGATTTAAACATGGCGCTTTCAAATATTGCGCTTTTGGACAACCAACCTGAAATTTACGGTAGACGGATACAAGGACGGGTATTCTAGGCTGCTAAATGGCACTAGCGGTTCTGTAATCAACTAGATACAAGGTACAACACTGCTGTAGATCTGTGGAATGGCCTGATAATCCTTTGTAGCCTCTGTCAGCCGGATCTGAGGGTAGGTGACGGTGATAATCGTCAACATCGCCGGGCCTGAGAAGTCTGCTGCTGCTTATGGCTTTCTTCCATTCAATCACACTTGAATCCGGTATCAAAATGAAGCTTGGGAGCTCTTCTCTCCAGTTCTGCCGTGAGTTCAGTCTTTCACTACGGACTGTAATCAGCATGCACGTGAAAAAATTAAATTCTTGTGGGCAGTTCAGTGATATATGTGCATGCGCAATGGGCTTTAAAGGGCTATGCCATGAACTTGATCCGGAAGTTCCCGGCCCACTAATAGTTTTGTGTTGTTTTGACTACCAGTCTTTATACCAAGCAGTTATATTCCATGGCTATCAGTTACCTGTCTCCATCGATTTTGCAATACAATATTCTTGTGTTAAGTGATAGTAACGAGTTAACGATTGTATCTGTTTACATTCAATGGTATGACATTGTGATAACAGTCTAGCTACAAGTAATACATAATTTCTTTTTCTGATAAAGTGGTTATATTATGCACTGATTGAGCAAAGAACAGAGTTAATTAATCAGAATCCTCCTCTTCATGTAACACTCTGATGTAAGTACCTCTGTGCTGCTGAATACTGTGCAATGGCATCTTCTATATTTGTTGCAAATTCAATGCTATCTAAAAAAGACTGCTTTTGAATGTCTGTCAAAGGACAGGTGGTTTCTGGAACATCTACAGTGTACAGCTGCTCATCTGGTAATGGACTTTCTTCGTCAATTCCAAACTCATCTAGGGGAATTGCTGGAACACCACCACTAACAGCAGTCTGCCCCCTATTGTTCATGCTGATCATGCCATTAATATACATTTTCCGTGGTGACCAATTGCGTTCAGTGCATACAGGATGTGTGTTCCAAGCTTTAGCAAAAGCTGATAGCTGATAATTAATGAGGGGGAGGAAGGTACAGTGCAATACAATAAATCACTGTCATCATCAGGATCCAGCATCTCCTGTGCTTCCATGAAATAAAACACCTCGTGAAATGTTGAGCAAAGATATCGATATACATCCCTCCACAATCTCTGTCCTTTGATTGTGCACTGAAGACCTTTTCGAAAGCATTCCAAAGTAGTTGCAACTTTGTTGTTTGTTGAACATGACAAATACATCATCATATGAGAGTATCTATCAATGCCGCCTTGTACAATACACCGCCACCTGATTGAAATGTGGTGAGTATCAATATGCCACAATGAATTGGGGCCAGGAACATTGTATGAGCATCGCCACAAAACATGCTGCCATCGCGTCATTCTTCTTAAAGGATTAATGCGCATCACTTTCACGTAGCCATCGCCTCTGAACAGTGACACCCTGGCTACTGAGGTAGCCCTGCAGCAGAACAAGTCCAACAGTTGGATTGCTCCTTAGAATACCTTCCACCATTTCATTCCAATCCTTACTATTTATGTCTATTTATGTCTGAGTACTTGCTTATAGGAATGTTAAGTTCGTTCAACCTTCTCCACAGGGTAGTGCGACTTATGGCTATAACTCCAGCAACCTCTTCCCAAGTGTAGCCAGCACTCTAAAGAAGTTCAACCTGCTCCACATTTACAACTATGCTAGGCCTGCCATGACTTCCTGTCTGACACACATGCATGGAATTGACCGCAGCAGAAACACAAGAGCTAGTTGATGTACTCGCAAACAAAATGCAAAGGCATTCACAGGCATGAGCTCTGTATTCAGTAAGGGTAGTAACGTCTCATGACATACCCATCATGCCCTGCAACAGTGAAAGTGCCTCTTCCATCAATCCTAGCACACACTCCAATTGAGTCACCAATGAGTCTTTCAATTGTAGGTCATTCACAAACATGCTGCTTCCGCAACAACTGAGAAGTTGCTCTATCTGGCCATGAACTGCCTTAGGAATCTGTAAAAACAATGCATAGGTGAATCATCAAAGATAAACCTAGCCAACGCCAACGATAACTACTCTCGAGAAGCTATTCATTACCTTAAACACCATTAATGTGCAATAAACTTTTTATGGGAGTGGTCAAACATTACATGCAGATATCACTCATAATATTCCTGTCACTACAAACCTCCGTCTCCCTTTATTCCTTCAGTAGGCAAGGTGGTACCTATAGGACTTTTACCTACAACTCTAGATAAAAGATCATTGCATGATAAATTACAATCAGTTGAGTGATGTAATTATTTATCACGTGAAGAATCCAATTTTATCGCACGATAAATAGTCGACAGTTTCCCCAAATATCCAAATTTTGAAACAAAAGGCAAGCCATATTTCGATGGTTTCAAAGGCATGGGTGTGACACTAAGTCTTCTACACCTAACTGGTAACGCAAGCAACAAAATTGAACAAAGTATTACTACATGTTAAAAAAACAAATATACTTGTAAACATTAGATAAAAATAAATACTCTGCCAAGTGTAAAGATAAGAAGGGGGTGTAAATGTAATATAATGTAATATAATGTTTTCCGAAAAGTAGGGGTCACAGAGGTGTGAAATCTATACCATTGTGATCCTTGGGGAACAAATATGAAACGTATGTGAAGTTCCTCTACTTTCAGTTTCTGTGAGGAGTTATGGCCAAAACCAAAATCTACATTTTATATGTCTCCTTATGGGGCCCCTGCAAAGCACGTGGTCAAAATGACGTCTTTGGTAATTACATGCATGCCGTCTTCGAACTTAGAGCGCACGAAGCATCAGAGATCTGGACAAGTTTACCGCATACTTTTACTAAGGAAGGCTTACTACAGCTCCCAGGTTAGTAGAGTTTGTGTGGCCTCTGTATAAGTAGAGATATGAGCGCTATTAACGGACGGCACGTTCGAGCGATACGCTTGTGAGTTTCGAGCGCCCCACCTTGTCTCTCCACTCACCCACATCAGCCATGGCTCATCCTTGAAAGTATGCTGCAGACAGAGATAGCAAGCTCTCAAAGACCGGTCGCTTTTTCGTAGCTTCTCCAGCAGCATTGTCATACATGGCTCCGGGTCAATTGTTATTTTCGCGAAAGCCTGGCTCGCGACCCGTCTCGCCCCGCCCAATACATCCGTTTCTACTCGACCGCTATACTTTACACTTGGCAGAGCGATTACCCTCGATATAATATAATGTAATGTAATATAATGCGTTTCCTTATGGGGCCCCTGCAAAGCACGTGGTCAAAATGGCGTCTTTGGTAGTTACATGCATGCTGTCTTCGAACTTAGAGCACACGAAGCATCAGAGATGTGGACACGTTTACCACATACTTTTACTAAGGAAGGCTTAGTACAGCTCCAGTGGCGGATCCAGGGGGGCCGGTGCCCCCCCCCCTCGGGCTAGTGTATTTTTTTTTAGTACTATTATATATATCAACGCTAGCGCTTATGAGCATAGTATACTTACAGTCTAAAATCGGCTCCAGTTCTCTCCTACAGTCGTCGCGAATCGATTACTGCACGCTCGGCACAAAGTACGTGCTGATGCTAGGGCTACGCGTAAATGCAACGTGGTTCTACCATCACTATAACAGTACTACTATACACATGTAATAGTCTTCTGGCAACTTTACACAAGCCATCATCATGTCAAAACGAGCCAAATCAAGTGAGAGACCTAAAGGACAGACTGCTAAACGTGTGTGTGAGAGCAGTGATTTGCGAAAATTCTTTTCAGTGAGGTAAGCCTTTCTCACTCACTTTGGTAATACTCTAAGCTCATCAGCTACCTATTACAGTGCACATGCATGGATATTTTTTAATAAGATTAATATGAGTATATAATTATAGACACAAATGCATATGAGACGGGGTAGCTAATTACTACAACAATATAATTATTTACTGCAGTGTTGGAGCTTCTGTGGGCGGTACTAGTAGTTCTTCCAGTCATTTTTCATGATGAGCCTACTAAGGGCCGAGACGAATCTGAAGCTGACTCTCTAGAGAGCTGTGACAAAGGCAGCGATGAGGAAGACAGTGATGCAGCCAAGGAGCGCGACAGTGGCAAAGAAGGCAGTACCGCAAAGGCTTCCTTGCCTCATGGGCCTACTTTGCAGGGAATGCACTCCGCTGTACGCTCAGGAGACTTTGGTCAAGTGGTGCAGCTGCAAACCCAAAGAGATCTCAATGACAGTGAGAAATTTTTCCTGCTTAAGCACCACTCTGTGCCCAGCCAGGGCTACCACTTCCCCACTCGTGTCTTCCACGAACGGCAAAGGCATTTTCAAAGCAGCTGGCTAGACAGGTACAAAGGTCTAGTGTATTCTGAGTCAGAAGACGGTGGGTACTGCAAGTATTGCGTGCTCTTTGCAAGATGTGAGCCATCAGTGAAAGAGTTAGGTGTACTGGTAAACCGGCCACTAACAAATTTTAAGAAGGCTACTGAGAAGCTGAACGAGCACTTTGGTTCGAAAACCCGAAGGTCTCACCAGGCTGCTGTAGAGAGAGCAATGGCTTTCATTGCTGTGATGGAGAATCAGGCAGTGTCAATTGATCAACAACTCAGCTCCAAGAAAGCCAAACTTGTCGCTGAAAATCGTTTGAAGCTGCGATCAATTGCTGCAACAGTCATCTTCTGTGGACGACAAGCACTTGCCTTTAGAGGCCATCGCGATGACAGGCTTGCACTGATGGATGAAGCTCCTGAATGCATAAACCATGGAAATTTCCAAGCATTATTGCAGTTCCGCATTGATGCTGGTGATGAAGTCTTGAAGGAGCACCTCAAGACAGCAGGTCGTAATGCAATCTACACCAGTAAGGAAATTCAAAATGAAATGATCACTGTTTGTGGCACCATCATCCAAAACAAACTTCTACAGCGAATCCGGGAAGCACGATTCTATTCGTTGATTGCGGATGAGGCAACCGACTCAGCAAATGACGAACAGCTTTCCATAAGCATACGATTTGTGGAAAATGGCACCCCAAATGAGAAGTTTCTTGGTTTCCATGAGTGTCGATCTGGTGTCACTGGAGAGGCCATTGCTGGGGATATTCTTGAACAGCTCACTGAATGGCAGCTAGAACCACAACTTCTTCGAGGACAAGCTTACGATGGAGCAGGTGCAATGGCCGGTAGGTCAAAGGGTGCAGCTGCACGCATAACCTCACAGTATCCGAAAGCAGTGTACACACACTGTGCTGCACATAGGTTGAATCTTTGTGTAGTGAAGTGCTGTAGTGTGCGGGAAGTTAGCAACATGATGCAAACAGCAGATGCAGTAGCTCGCTTCTTTAGCAACTCACCCAAAAGGCAGCTTGCACTGGAAACTTGGATAGACGACATCTTCCAGGATGAAAAACGGAAAAAGTTGAAGGAGATGTGCCGAACCAGGTGGGTGGAGAGACATGAGGCATTTGAGATTTTTGCAGACCTTTTCCTACCTACAGTCAGTTGTTTGGAGGCAATTGCAAATGCTTCAACCGCTGAATGGAACAGGGAGTCACGATCAGATGCCCAGTCTCTTGTATTGTCTATGTTGCGCTTTTCATTCATTCTGGCATTGGTAGCAACTCAGAGGGTTCTGGCATACACAAAGGGGCTGAGCGTGAAGCTACAGGGCCCATATGTTGATGTGGCTCATGCCCATCGTGAGATTGAGACAGTAAAGACCACTCTCCAAGGGGTTCGAGCGAATGTGAAGTCATTTCATGCTCACATTTACACCCAAGCTTCCCTAATTGCCCAAAGTGTTGACACTGAGGAGTCCACCCCACGCCTTGCAAATAGGCAGCAGCATCGCCAGAACATCCCAGCACCAAATTGCACAGATTATTACTGCCTTAACCTTACAATCCCACTGCTGGATCACTTGATCACTGAACTCAATACTCGGTTTGATACAGCATCATCTCAGAATGTCATGGAATTCATGCGTTTATTACCATCAGCAATCACGTGCACTGCTCCAAAGTCCAGTCGACAAAACTTTGAGAACATCTTGCAGTTCTACGAGAATGACCTTCCATGTCCACTATCGTTTGATTCTGAGCTTGACCTGTGGCAGCACAAGTGGGAAGCTGAGCCTCAGCTGGCCTCTGAGCTTAATACTCCAGAGAGATGCTTGGCCCACACAGACAAAGACTTCTTTCCTAACATTCATGTGCTGTTAAGAATCATGGCCACCCTTCCTGTCACTAGTTGCGAGTGTGAGCGGTCAATCAGCATGCTGAAGTTGGTCAAATCACCACTCCGGAGTAGCATGGGGCAGGACAGACTCAACGGTTTGGCAATGTTAAAGTATCATGGTGATGTGGAGCTTAGTCCAGAGGAAGTTGTACAAGAATTTGCTCTTCGCCATCCACGTCGTATGCAGCTAGACTGAATCGGTCACATGTCCCTATTTAACGATATATTGCGATACTTGATATAATATTGTCCTACGCCGTCATAACATCAGTAAATAGGGGGTGGAGCGTCGAGCAGCAGGCGTGTTAAGTATAAGTATAATCATTCTGTGTTACAATAATATATAGCGATTTGCAGCTGAAATATAAAGACAGCGGTTACCGACAGCTCAAACATTTTTCGGCTGCTTCGCAGCCTCTATTGCCTTGTGCCCCCCCCCTTCCACGTTTCGAGCGCCCCACCTTGTCTCTCCACTCACCCACATCAGCCATGGCTCATCCTTGAAAGTATGCTGCAGACAGAGATAGCAAGCTCTCAAAGACCGGTCGCTTTTTCGTAGCTTCTCCAGCAGCATTGTCATACATGGCTCCGGGTCAATTGTTATTTTCGCGAAAGGCTGGCTCGCGAATCGTCTCGCCCCGACAAATACATCCGTTTCTACTCGACCGCTATACTTTACACTTGGCAGAGCAATTACCCTCGTTAATAATAATAATTGATATACATAGTCTTTAGAAGTACTGTGGAAGGTGATATTTACTGAAGTGCATGAATTAAAATAAAAGGCACAGCATGAGCAGTCTGTGTAGATGAAATGCGAGGTAAGTCAACATTCATTGTCTGCTTGGGTGATGTCTGATTTGGCTGTAGGACTACTGCAGTAGGCTGTGGAGTCAGAAAATTGCTTGCACCACATGTGTTAAGAGATGCCAAAGAAGTACAGGGCCTCTTGCAGTTTAAAATGTCTGAAACTGCCTCCTGCTGTTGAATGGAAGTACGCTTGTAGCTACGGATGCCTTCAACGCTACGATGAACAGTGCGTTCCATTACAAGTTGTTCATCCACTCCCGAACTGTAAAGGTGAGTTGCAGCTGTAGCGCGTAGTGAGTGATTAGTCTTGAATCCCTCAATACCAGCTTCATTGCACATTGTAGCCACAGCACTAGACAGCTTATTACGCCCAAGTGGAATCCGAGAGAACCAGCAGCCTTCCTGTGGCTTCTTTACTGGGGTGATGTAGAAGGCATCATTGGGACGGTCAGGAGGACAAAGGCTATTATGCAATTTAAAGAGTCAAACAAAGCATCTTTCAGGCTCATTTATGCTTCCATGATGGACAACCACTTTAGGCTTGCATTTGCTCAAAAGACCCCATATATGGCTAAGATGTTGACGGGGAATTGTGCCAATTAGTGTCAAGCGTCAGCGTAAATTTTTTAGCCCCACAATAAGTCCTGTCAACGCCTGATTATTTGAAGGGTCCTACAGCCCCTTGACCCCTTTTGTCAATAGTTTTATAATGTGTCTTAATATTTGGGACCCCTCTACAGGTTTATTTGAAAGGCAGACTGACCTAGAGCTGCTGGCAAGTCAGATGGAAGATTGGAAAGGAACAAGGAGGGACCAAGACAATAGCCAGAGGCAGAATAACCCCAATCTGTTGGCTTTTTCACAGCTTAGACACAGTCTAGCATTACTAGCCATGTGTATAAGCTGTTCTCCATGCTTTATTTGACTCACTACCCAACTATAACTCCTGGTAGTCATAAATAAACTTCAGTATACAGTAAAAATTACCTTTTTTTGAACCGGGTGGTGTCTCACTCTTCCTCTCCTGCCAACACGGGTTACTGCTGGTTCAGATCTCGTTTCCCAGTGAGAAGTACATTCTTTGTAGATACTTTTTCACGTAGCAATACATGTCTGTTGCTATTTTCACGCCTGTTAGAGCGCTACTTTCACGCAGCTACCTACCGCGTTGCCATACCTCGAGGGAAATTCAGGCATTACGCAATAATTACGCATGCGCAATTTGGGCCCTAAAGAGTTAACCCCCCAGGATGATTCTTCGAGATATCTTCTGTCTTTCACCTGGCTTTTCAACGACTTGAATCTGTAAAGGACTATGCCGTAACTGACGATGCTCGTCACCACTTCTGAGGGCAAAGTACAGACCACACATAAATATCATGGTATTGAACAGTAACTGTGGACTGTGGTCTCCAAGAACTTTCTTCCTCCACAGCAACTCCTCATCTTCGACTGTGAGTGGCTCAGCTTGCTTTCGGTGAGAACCTACTCCAGCTCCTTGCAAGCGTTTCATTTCGGCATCAAGAGATGTACGAAAGTCAGTGAAGTTTGGGACTTTGAAGAAGTCCAGCGATGGTTGACCACTTATGCGCAAATGACACATTATTCCACATACAAGGTGGTGCAAAGTGTTGTGGGGATACTCAGAACCATCCTTCTTTCTAACCTCCAAAATAAAACGGGTCAGCCAGTACTGCAGACCGTTAATATCCAGCTGTAATAGAGGGGGTACTTATGAGTGATGGCACTCCAATCTGTTCTACCTCCAACCATCCCACAAGCGTACACAATACGTGGTATCGTCTCTCGTTTGCTTCGGAACAGCACTTTCACGTGCAGTTTAGACTTCTTGATCCGTTTTAGGCCCAGAAAAACGACCCTTTAACTCAGTGTTTACAGGTAAGCTAGACCGCTCAAATACTTCATTTGCTTCCAGTAGAAGCTGGTCCAGTCCATCAAATGGTTGCGGGTCCAATCCCTCAAACGCGTATGGCTCAAATGACGGCGAGAGAGCCGCTTTGTCGTCGCTGGTAATATCGCTACCGAAGTCAAGGAGGTTCTCGCTGAGTAGCTCTTCGAGCGTAAGCTTTGCAGTAGCAGCCATCTCAATGATACTCATTCGGCAGCTGTCTCCTTAGCTACCGTTACCGCCGTTGCTATATTCTAAATAACTTAGATACCTCGACCAATGGAATCTACGGGATTTAGAAGCCCTCGGGCCCTTAGTAGCGCCCTCGCTTCGCTCGTGTGCTACAGCCTCAGGCCCTCGGGTTTCTAAATCCCCTAGATCCCGTGGTCTCGGTATCTAACTATTATTTTGGCCTGCAACATAATATTGTCGGAGATGTGTTCCGTACTAACTGTTGGTGAGGTGAAAGGGTGTTGTTGCAGGTGGAAGAGTGTAGTTGTCATTGTAGGTGTGGATTGTGGTGTAGAATGTGGGGTAAGTGGTACATGTATGTAGTATAGCCTACGAGTGTGTATTGCTGCATGTGGAGGATAAGTTGTAGTGTGAGGGGGTGATGTGTGTTGCATTGTTAAGTGCTGCAATTGCCATGCACATTCTATTGGCTGTGGATATGGCTGGTGTGGCATGGCAGGGATTGGTCTGTGTGTGTGTGTGCGTGTTGAGGTTGGAAAATGGCAAAAGATATAGGGATGACAATCCGTAAGGGTATTGTGGTACCATTCCTACCTTGTTTGGTTTTTTGTGGGGAGGAGAAAGGTATGAATGGTGTTTAGATGGTCTGGTTGTGTGGGGTAGATGAGCGTTATTAGCTGTATCCACATATGCTCCCATTTATGATAAACTAACAGCACCTATAATGTAACAGACAAACACGCGGAATGCACTTTGCACTGCAAAGCTAAGCGCCTACCGACTTGAGAATGCCACTGCACACCCACACATTCTTGTATGTAACATTGCAATGGCAGACGGCTGTCTACAGCAGTTTGCCGACTCAATTTAATGCACATCATGGAGGTTAGTATGGTCTGTAATGGTGTAGCAGTTGTATCAGTGTTCTTACTATTATAACGTAACTACAGCAACTCACTGTCATAAAGCGTATTCCAAGTATTATAAGCGTCTAAGCACAACAGCTCGTCCACGCAGCATGCTCGAGGCTGCGTTTCCAGTGTAGGTGTAACTATCGTGAAATATTACATCCGGGATATCCAAGCGCGTACCCTTCCGGCTACGTTCAGAAAATGGCGTGGAACGGCAAGCGTCCACTGGAGAGCACTACTGAATCACTGCTGAACAGCTTTGAGTTCTTTGAAAGCGCTCTGGTTTGAGTGCACTACTCCGCCGAAAATGTCGCTTATTCACGTTTGAATCATTGTAGTGGCTTTAGTCATTGTTGCTCTAGCCCATCAGAAGGAGAATCAGAATAATATGAACAGATGCTGGTTTAGCGACTTGCCGATGTGGTACTTCATCGATATTCTCTACCTACTGTAACTGTCTTGTTACTTGTGGAAGTACTTGATAATGACTGGAATGGCTCATTAAGGCTTTATACTATGGGTTTACCAGACTTAATAAGTTATGAGCACATGATTTTGTCCCATGATATGGGGCGGCCATTTTTTCCCCGTGCCATCCCTATATATGGAGTACTACCGTACTCCATGATAATTGTTATGAGCCTAATCACAACCATGCTGCTCAAAAACAGCTCTGTGAGCTTTGCTTCCTGGTCTAACTAATATTTTACCTGTATAAAGACTTGCTCTGTTCCTTAGATGAGCATGGGTCTAAACCAATTTTACGAGTGGTATAATTATGAAGATAGCAATAATAGAATCAAAAACATGTATGCAGTATGTTTTTTTATTATAACTGCCAAGTGTAGCAACCCGTAGGCTCAGAATCTCCGCTGGCATATATCATTGTGGGTCATGCTCCTTCAATGTTAGTACTGGGCACACATTCAAAATACATCTCTAGCAGATATATGACTGGCTGACCTGCAAGCATATTAAGCTAGTGTGAGCTTCCTCTGTAACTATCACGAATTCTTGCAATGTGAAATTAAGCACACGTGCAAACAGTGGATACCAGGCCACTATTAAAAGGTATGGCCTGGGAACAAGGCCATATTATAACCCTATACCTCTGGAATTTCAGTGCAGATTGTTCACAGTCAGAGTCACTGGAAACACACACCGGTTCCTGTAACACAATGTAATGAAAATTTAATAAAGTTAAAACACTCTTGTGTTGCTATTCTACTAATCAATGGTATAACCTTTAATCCAGTCTGTGTTAATTGGATGCACTCAAGCTCTCAAGCTTGTCCCAATGTGATACATATATAAGATACCTCTTTTTTGACTGCCTCATCCTGCAGCACCAGCTTGTCTACAGCCATGATGTAGATTCATCCCTGACATGCTACATTTACAACTTGTTTTGCTGTCCACTCGAATGTTGATGACACAGCAGGCACTGAAAGACTCTTCGAGCCTCCACCAGCAGTATTTTAAAATCGAAAGATTGCATCGGATTCCGGGAAACTGAACAAATCTCGGTGAACCCTTGAATTAATACGAAGTTTCCCCATTATACCACACTCTCCAAGATGTTCACAGGCTTTTCCATATGGAATGGTTATTTCATGGGCATCCAAGCAATAATCATGAGGGAGGCACAAAATATCAGTCGTAGCGCAATAGTCGACCCTTGGGTTTAGCACCACATGTGCGACCTTTGCATCGCTTCTTTCGTTTCTCAAATAGGGATGGAAGTAACTTCCTCTTACGAGACCTACAGGTGTAGTAAGATACTAATATGTGTAATATGTACTAATTAAAAAGATAATCCATATACTAATGCACTTGAACTGGTAGTAGAAATCGCCTCATTTCTAGACCCTCCAAAAAGAGGGAGGAGGGACTGATGACTCAAGTGAAGCCATAGACGAAATACAGGAGTAGTTGACAGAATGGAAAATTGCACTACTACATACCACTAGGCAAATGTAGGACATTGGGGGCGAGTGTCTGTGCATTATATTAGCAAATGAGCATTTTAAAGTGGAAGTAATACAAATGATCGGATTGTATCATGGAGTACGGTAGTACTCCATATGTAGGGATGGCACAGGAAAAAAATGGCTGCCCCATTGTATGTGTACAAAATGATAAGTTCAAAAGTCTGCTACACACATAGTCATAAGCGTTTATGAGCTATACCTGTCACTCTTGGGTGTTTTCATAACCAAAATAACTGATACCATTGCTAGAAAGCACCACTGAAGTACGAAATCAGCAGGTCGCTAAATCACCATTTGTCCTTCTTCATGTTCTTTCTCGTTTCTTCTTAAGCCAAGCTAGCACAATAATGACTGAAGTGATTATAATGATTCAAACACGAAGAAGCGGCATGTAGTGCGGAGTTTTGCACTCGTACCAGAGCGCTTTCAAAAAAACTCCACTTGGTCAGCACTGATTCACTAGCGTTCTCGAGTGAACGCTTGCCTTTGTACGCCATTTTATAGGAGTACGCATGCGCAGATTGGCTGCACCATGCATAAGAAAACACAACCGGATATTCAACTTCCAGTTCGGATTCAAGAATTGTAGAAGTGAAGGAGGTTGTGAGTGAACAGCAAGTTATATTTTCGAAAGGGACTGTTACTGTTGAAATTGTAAGGTGTTTAAACCCCGGTATGCCTAATTTACGAAAGAAAAGGGCTCAGAATAAGTGAAACTATAGTCAAAACCAAGATACAAGAAGGGCAGCGTCCCGTGCTAGTTATAGCGCTAACCCCGAGGGGAAAAAAGCAGCATCCCGTGCTAGTTATAGCGCTAACCCCAAGAGAAAAAAGGCATCCTCCCGAGCAGCCTCCCATGCGAGCTATAGCGCTAACTCTGAGAGAATAAAGGCTGCCTGCTGTGCTAGATATAGCGCTAATTCCGAGAGAAAAAAGGCATCCTCCCGGGCAGCCTCACGTGCGAGCTATAGCGCTAACCCTGAGAAGAAAAAGGCAGCTTCCTGTGCGAGCTATAGCGCTAACCCTGAGAAGAAAAAGGCAACTTTCCGTGCTAATTATAGTGCGAACCGTGATAAAAGAAAGGCAGCAGCTCGCATGAATTATGCGAAGACTGCAAGAGCCAAGATCAAGTGGTATAAACAGTACTGTGCAAAACATAGAGGGGGGATATGTGCTTCCAGGAGAAGCAGGTATGCATTGGCAGAGCTCAAGCCTGGTGCAAAAGAATTCTATGTGAAGGAAATACAGCGTCATCTGTTGAATGATAATGGGGCTAGGGTTCAGCTAATGGAAGCTTTTAAGAGACAGTACAAGAGTGCAGCCAAGCGTAGGGTCATGATCAAAGCTGTCTGTAGAATAGCAGCTAAAAGATTGCTCAACAAAGCCTTGCAGCTACGCAAGGAGCATGCTGGTACTTTGCTAAAGACCACAACAATGGTGAATAGCCTCAACATCAACACTCGAGATGATTTTGGGGTAGGGTGTCATACTGCTTCCTCTGACTATGACTCAGCCTATCAGCCTGTACAGAGAGCCTATGCCATTCCCATTGATGAGAGTGGCAGATGTGTAGTTGCTAATGAAATTTGTAGCTCAGAAAACGATAGCAGCAAGAAAAGAGGGAAACAGCAGCCTATGAAATGGAGCTGTTGTAGTGAATGCAAAGCAGTCACTGTAGCAGTAGATGCCATAGTTCACCTCAAACAGGCATTTGACCAACCCATGCAAGAACTGCGAACTGGCTTAGATGCATGTGATGATGGATGTCCTAATCAACACTACACCACAATAGTTGCTGACAGTAACATTTTAGAGTTACAAGGTCACCCCTTGGTTGGTTTCAATGATGGGGGGTGTTGTAGTCAACTTCGCATACTCAGAGCAGCATCTACCGACTATGGTGTTTTGAGAATGCTCTTGAATCACGTATACAGTGCAATTAGGAGCCACTTGGGTGTTCTAAGTATAGACAAGGCTCTGCATGCTGGTGACTTGCATTCTCTAATGGAAATCACCAAGATGCACGATTATGCAACATTGCTAACGAATGATCTTGACTCAAGCTATGAGCAGTGTTATGATGTTACTGGTGTTGACTCAGGCCTTAGGAATGTTGAATCTCAGTTACTGATTACACATGCACAGGTATTAAGTAACCTAGAAAAGGAAATTGACGATGATCCTGAGCATGCATGCTGTAGCTGTGAATGCCTGAAGCAGAGAAAGTCTGTAACAAGAGTCAAACTCTGTGATAACCTTGGTTCCAAGGTTTGGCCTGATTTGAAAGCCTTCATATTAAAGCACAACCCGGATGCTAATGAGCAAGTGTTGTACATGTGCAACTATTGTAAACCACTCATTAAGAAAGATAGATTGCCACCACGCTGTGTCCTCAATGGATTGCAAACACTTCCAATGCCGCCTGAACTGGCGAAATTGGATTGTTTGAGTAGGCAACTTATTCAGCGTGCCAAGTGGTATCAAACAGTAGTCAGGCTTGGTACGTACACTGCGAAAGTACCTGTGTATAATTCGCTTAAAGCGTGTAAGGGTACCATGTTCTTTCTTCCTCTGCCATTCAATAAAACTCTCGCGACTCTAGATCAGGTGAAGCATCTCAGCAGTGCTTTACCTGAGCCTGAGTTGTACATTATAGTCAATGGTAGACCAACAAAGGGTCAAGTTGTGTGGCGTAGCCTAGTCAATGTAGACCTCGTCAAGACTGCCACAAAAATTCTCAGAAAGACCAACTGGCTTTACAAGGGTGTGAACGACGAGTCTGTTGATGAGGCAGCTAAACGGATAATGGAAGTTACCAATAGTGCTAGCAGTATCATGTTACAGAAAGCTAGCGCAGATGACATTGCTGCCTTTCAAGCTTACACAATCAGAAGCTTACACAACAAGCTCTCGAACCATCTGATGTAGGGCAGTACAAAGTTCTAAGCATCAAAGAAGATGCTTTGGACAATCGTGAGAAGTACCTTGATGTAATGTGCTTTCCGGTGCTCTTTCCTACCGGAGAGTTTGGCGAACACCACCCCCGTCGGGTGAAGCTCTCTCACAGTGAGTATGTCAAATCGCGGCTACTCAACAAAGATTCACGTTTCAGAAAAGACCCTCAGTATGTCTTTTTCCTTCTCTGGCAGAAGGAAATGCGTGAGGTTTCAGTAGGTGTCTACAACCTGCTCAAATCTACCAGACGGCAGCCCATGTCAGTCAGTGCACTATTGCACAAGGTAGAAACTCGTGATGAACACCTTGAAGCCAATTTGTGCACAATGCTTCAGTCGGTACGCGGTACCAAGCAGTACTGGTTTACTAGACAGAGTGAGCTAAGGTGCATGATCCGTGCATGGGGATCGCCTACTCTATTTCTTACATTCAGCTGTGCAGAATATGAATCCCCTGATATCGACAGGTATCTCAGAAAAGTCAACAATGTTTCTTCATCCTATAACATAGGAAAGCTCTGTACTGAGGACCCCATATCGGTATCCAGGAAGTTTTCTTTAAAATTCCATGCATTCTTTCACACTGTTGTGCAGAAAGGTGCAGTACTTGGTCAAGTAGATCATTTCTACTGGAAGAAAGAGTACCAAGCTCGTGGGGCTCCACATTACCACGTGCTGTTGTGGATACGGGATGCACCAGTCATTGGTCAGGATGATCCCGAACGAATACTAGCTTGGCTACAGGAGAGGATCACTTGTCACGTACCTGACAAGGGAACCGATCCCAACTCAAACTCTTTGATCCTGAAAGGGAAGATCAGCGTGAAGCTTATTACTATTCTCTGATACTCCTCTTTGTTCCTTTCCGAGAGAAAAGTAGTTTGCTTCTCGACAGTGAAACCGCTGAAGAGGCATTTCGTCGCCTGTTGCCTGCAGATGGTAACTGCTCTGCTTACCACAGCAGATTGCAGAAGGTGTTGCAAGCCCAGGCCAACATCAAGAAGATCAATGATGCCAGGCAAGCTGATGGTGAAGGACACAAAGTCAACAAAGACGATGATCCACAATTGATGGGTCAAGCGAAAACGGCAATGAAAGAGCTCCATAACATGAATGCTCATCCAGCGGATACTCTCACCTTGGAGAAGAGAGTAACCATGCTGAACGCCGACCAGAGGCGCATCTTTGACAGAGTCAGGAGTCACCTTCTCCATCAGCAACAGCATGAGGCTGATGAATGTACCTGTGACCTGACTCCGCTTCGAATGTTTGTTAGCTAGAACTGGCTGTAAGCGCAAGCTAACTGGTAGTATCCAAGATGATGAGCCGCAACTCAAGAAACCACATGTAGGTAGTGATGGCTCACCAAGGAAAAGAATGTACCCTCTTGGTTCTCTAAACGAGCCTCCCCCAAAGAGAACAAAAAAAAAAGAAATACCTCTCCCATCCAATGGGAGGGATGAGAAACCTTGTCATAGCTAGCCTCGTACCCAGACCTAATACCGCTAAAATACGGTAGGTCTGGTGTATTTGATGACGTCAGAATTACATCAGGTGGTCGTGATTTGTTGGAATGTACATTTCTTGGCAACCACGCTCGTTCTGCCCCCGCAGTTACACACGGCGCAAAACGCTAGTGGCATTCATACAAATCTGCAATTGCCTACTTGGACATGGAACTGCAGGTCCTTTGCAGCACTCTTTTGGCACAATAAGTCAACGTCTGTGAAGTCTCCAGGTCATACCTAGCTACCAATACTACATGATTCTTCCGTATACATGGATCACCCACATGCACACAGTATATATTCGTGCGAGGAGCAACGCTGTTGCTGTCAACCAGCCAGTCAAAACAACCCTTCCCTTGCGCAATCGCGAAAGTATACGCATAGGGAAGTGTGATTAGTTCTGGTGGGCGGGTCTTATACATTGTACATACATAGGTAATCGCATGCAGCTGCGTGAATGAATATTTAAAAGATGGGTGACCGCAGACAAAGAGCTGAATGGTTAGTTGCATGATGTGTAGTGTTGTGGCAACAAAAGTATAATCAAAACAATATACGAAAACACCACAGGTTGAAACAGCAACTGATTGCCACCCCAGTGGAGGGTAATAGTACCCGAAGAGTTCGCTTTACTGTTCTCCATGAGATGCTGCAGAGTCAATATCCATCATCTCGTATCAGTCCAATTGAGGCCAAAAAGACCATCCAGGAAGCTTTCCCTCATGTAGAATCTAAAAGGAGCACACATCAAAAATCTACCTACATTGTAGGTGTTGAGCTTAGGCCAGCACCAGCTTCAGTAGTGTCACCACATAAAGCTGAAGCAGGTCCAACATGCTCTCAAAAGGAGTTAATTGAGCGCATTCAAGTGCTAGAGGGCAGAGTGTGGGAGCTTGAAAGTTCTCGTAACGATACCATAACTGGCTTCAGGAATCAACTGGCTAGGGAGGCTGATCAGGTCCTACAATGAGCAGGTGTTCCATGGTCCTGACAGCACTGATAGCTTAGCAAAGTTCTCACTGGACACACTGGTAGACGAGCTACGCTCTCAAGCTCCGTCCCTCTATGGGAGTTGCAGACAGTGACATCAATGTGTGTACTCCTCAACGCACGCACTAACAGATGCAATGGGATGCTTATGAGCCTAATGCTTATTGCGAGGGCCACTAACAAGCAGGTATAACATGTAATATGTGTTATGCTTGCAAAACATCTACTTAAGAAATCATAAGTCCATAGTTATTAACTATTATTCACAGGTGCTACGAGTGCTAAATCATGCAGGAGTCTGTCGTATGAAGCCACATGGCAATACCTCAAACAGCTTACCAGGGAGGCTAACTTCACAGAAGAGCTCACCATCAGCGATCTAATCCCAAATGAAGACGATGGAGAGGAACTGCATAGGCGTGCAGTGGACTACATCATGCGGTTCCTTGTCTCTCAGTTCAGCAACCTTAGTAGTCTTAGACACGTAGCTCCTGTTCCCCACTCCCTCCACCCTGCAACCAAGTCTGTGGTAGCACCAATGCCGATTCTGGGACTGGATGAAAAGTACACTGCGGCTAACATAGAGATCCTGGATACCTTGAGGGCTGATACTGGGCTTTCAGATGACCCCCAGGTAGAGAAAACAGTTTCCTTTAGTGCTAAGCTACAACACTAAACATTTGAAACAATATATTATAGGTGGTTATTGGTGATCAACTCACTTGCAAAAACATCCGTGGTGCTAAACAATGGAGGCTCTCAGAAGTGATCCCAGCAAACAGGCTACAGTGGGCAAATGAAGTGCCAGGTAGGTAATCCCAAGTGTAATCAGAAGACATAGCCTTCTTCCTACAATAATCTGAAGAGGGCTGGCCTGGGGACAAGACTCAGAATCAGAAGTCCTAAGACCTATCACATAATAGCACTTCAAAACACACTTTTGTGTGCATTAAATGTTACACACATTTTCTAAATGACGCCCACTAGACCAATGGCTGTCTCAGGTCGGTGAGAACAGTAACTACCTTATACACCAGTTGGCAGTGTATTACGGAGCTATTTAGTGTACGTGCTTGGCAACAGATAATGCACTGTCAAAGGTGACTTTCACTTTTTGTGGGAGACTCAGCGGATCATCCTCGAGTCATACTGGGGCACTCCAACCTCCGACTGAGCATCAATCGACTTGGTGTGGACCAGAAGGGGAAAATTTTTAGCGTCGGGGATGAATTCCTGATGCACTGCTTCCACAGCCACCTCATCAGCAGCATCTGTGAGCAGTTTCACCTTGATGCTCCTGACAGCAAATTCCCACACCAACCTACAGCAGAATGGCTAAAGTCTACAGCTACTGCTATTGTCGCACGTACAATTCTTCCCACCAAGTCACCAGACCCGACCTACTCAAGTCATCGTTCATTCATGCATGCGGCCTTTCTATATGCTGATTTAAGGGAGGCAATTCGTTATGAGGATGGTCCACGCATAGTGCAGCTATGGAAGCACTGGCTACTCTATTTTCTTGCAACAGGGAAGAGAAACTACACCACTGAAGCAGTAAACATGCTCTGCAATCTACAAGCCACATTTCCAGCACACATAGCTTACATCGTCAAACACAATCGCACCGTTAACATGAGTGGCAAGGAAGGACGTGGGAAACCAATTGACCAGCTGATTGAGCACTACAATCTGTAAGCACACATAAAATGAATATATAGCTACTCATGATACACATAGTTCTCTGACAAAATAAGATGCAAGAATATTGGTGGAATTTAATTTGGCGGTGCACTCACTAATCCGCCAAATTAAATTCCCCAGTGCCACCACATTTTCCGGCCATATAGTATATTTCTTTTCTAATAGGATCATAAAGGAAGCAATGCGATCAAGTGGGGCCAATGCTAATTTTAAGCATATGGAGGATGTGTCCCTGGGTGCCTTTTTTTATGGACGTTGCAAAGAGAGTCGGCAGAATGTTTGGTGTGCCACAGTCCAGCCACCACACCATAAGAGATGCCACCACAGACATAACGAAGATAGTTAAACTCTTACGTGAGCAAGGGGTGACCACAGAACATCCAGAGAGGGGATCCATTTGAAGACCCTTTAAAGCCTCTGAAGCAAGAAAGTTGCGGAGGGAAGGCTAGAGAAGTTTCTCTCTAACACTTCTGAGGATGACCCAGATGATAGTGAGGTACCTGTGATAGAGGGAGAAATCAACTTCGATAACGAGCTTTTTGATGTTGTATAATATTTATTCTCACCTTGCATGCTACAAAAACTACTGTACACGGGTCTCCTGTACTGCCCAATACTAAGTACCATGTTAATAGTCACGGGGTGGGGGGGCGCATCCGAAAGTACAGTCATCATTGTATCGTACATTCTCTTCCGCAACTGTGGACGCAAACCTGACACCGTGTCAAAATCTTGCAGAGTACTAATGTAAGGTGCCTTGGAGCACAGAATATCAGTGGTTCTGGGATGGCACACTACATCGTGGCCCAGCATCTGGAATCCTAAAGACTCAGATACTATGTTATTACGCTCTTCAAGAAGCCTGGCTTGTAGCTGCTTGGAGCACTCTTCTGACACCTCTCTGAGAACTGGGGGTTTCTGCTGACGCTTCCTCTTACCCTTTCCTAAAATATTAAATTCTTTATATGGCACACCCCTAGGATTGCAATGGTCACAGCAAATTTCAGGGTCAGTGACCAACACATCAGAGCACCCAAAGGCCTGAAGGAGCTGTCTCCTGCGGCAGTTTTCTTTGTTACTGTCATCACAGTAAGCCTTCAGGGCCTCATCTTTGATGCTCTTTAGCTGCTTGTTGCCATATAACAGATGGCACCAAGATGGCAAGCCATTTCGGCCTGCTCGGCCAGCCAGCTACAATTAGGTAACACAACAAAGGATAATCCTTTAATATTAACTTCAGTTATGGTAAGTATGTACCTGGTAAAACTGCAGCATAGAGGATGGTGTGCCATATAAGATGGTCAGCTGGATATCTGGTATGTCCATCCCCTACAAAGGTATAATCTTTCAATGCCAGCCGCGTTCTCATGCAATGAGGCTATTGAATGAGGTGCTTACCATCCCAAATGCAACTGTGGCACATAGACATCTCATCTCTGAAGACCTTGCAACAAAGTTTCTATATACAAAGTCCTTCGTTTCTTTAGTCAAAGAGGCATGGTAAACACCTACATAATGAATAGACTTGCATAGTCAGTGTCTTCGTTGTAGCAAAAATTATGACCTTGGGGATGGACTCTGGGCTCTCAGACTTTAACTGTTCAGCTAGACCAGCTAAGTCAATCTGTAGAGTTGTGAGCGAGTAATAACGGTTTGTTTTATACAACTAATTTAAAACTTACTGATAAGCCCGACTTCTTCCCAACAGAGTAGAATATGTTTGGCCGATCAAGGCATTTCTTAACAAAAACTGGATTCTCTAGATGCAATGATTTGACCAATTTAGATTCTACCTCAGGTGGAGCTGAAGCTGTAAGACTCATAAATGGAGCCCTGGTCAGCCCTCTTAGTTCACCGATCCGTGAAAATGCTCGGCGAAACTCTGCTCCCCTACAGAATAATGACCAATAAGATACGACTACATGCAAGTAGACACAACTCGCTCATTTCTAATTAATACTAACCATTCATAGATACAATGTGCCTCATCGACCGCTACCATCATCAAATGATTTGAAATGGGGCTCTCCAAACAGTCCCCTCCAAGGCCGGCTTATGGCAGTTCCGTGACATGAACACTAAGAACAACCATATATTATACATAAAGACTACAACCCTATGCCGAACAGTTACTGTCTGAATGCATACCATACTGGTAACCTACAGCCACACGTCTATACAGGTCCTCGTTGTTCCCACTCACATGGACTGCTGACAACTTACGCTCGGTAAGCCTCATAACCTTCACAACATACAAGGTCAGTTCACAACATGTTGCAGACCAAATAAAATATAGAAACATACCTGCTCATCCATTAAGCCGATCAGGGGGCTTAGTATCACAGCTATGGCTACTGTATCACAGACGAGTGGTGGTAGAAACATACATAAACTCTTTCCGGACCCTGTAGCTATCGTTATGAAGATGTCCTTTCCATGTACTTGTAGGATTGGTAGAATTGCCTCCAGTTGGCCAGGTCGGAAAGAGGTGTATCCGAAGTGCTTTTCAAGAGCGCTCACAGCCTTACTGTACACACCACACTCAGACTCTGTCTACAGCCACTCCCATCCCAAGAGGGCAGTCTGTCCTACAAATACTCTCCACCATAGCAGACCCAGGTCGAGGATAATCACAAAATTATAATCTCTGATACTCTGCCGCTCACATACACAGAGAATCGAGCCTGATATAACTTTTAAACGTTTACAGTTGCTAGTACGACTCTCCCTTTCGCGCTCCCGCCCATTTTACCAACAGAACATGCAAACACAGGCGTAGGCGCTGGGCAGTACAGGAGACTAAAATATTATATTTTGTAACAATCCCTGTCCCATTACACAACCTGAAACTATTGTGCTTCGATCTTTGGCCTCATCTTCTCTGAAGCGCGTCCTGCCGCCTCTTCTGAACGGCGATCTCCGGGATCCTTCGTGTGTAGCTGCTCAACCACGTGGCCAGCTAAATGATGACGGTTGCCAGGAAGACTGAATCGCGACCACATTCCAACAAATCACGACCACCTGACGTCACCAAATACACCAGACCTACCGTATTTTAGCGGTATTAGGTCTGGGTACGAGGCTAGTCATAGCAACGGTCATGATAACCCCACACTGCAGCATGTCTGTCCATTCAAGTTCTTTCCAGTTGACGAGCAATGGCAGCGCGACGCCTGCGCCAGACTCGGCCTTCAGTTTCACAGGGCAAACAGGGTCAGACCAGGTGGCCCACATGTTCCCCTGAAACCTCCTATCCCCCATATGATCAAAAGAATCCCGGGGGATGGGAACTGTCTGTTCCGCTGCTTTTCGTACCTAATAACTGGTACCGAAGACCAACATATGCAGTTACGTACAGCCATCCTCACACATATGATCGACATTGCTCATTTCATATTGTTTCACCATCTTGTTGGCTACAATAGCATCCAACAATACACAGAAGCCAACCGTATGAATCAAGCCTCAAGCTGGGGTACAGAGGTAGAAATGCTGACTCTGGCCCATATGTTGCAGACTCCGGTATTTTCGTATAACCCAGTAGATGGTGATTGGCATAGACACAGCCCGGCCGATGTAGACAGAGAACTGCATGACAGTCTCACGCAGATGGCCATGTATATCCGACATCCTCCTGGCCATTTTGATGTCGTACGGGCAGTAATAAACTAAGCATAATTATGCGTAACTAAGCACATCAGCATGTGCAAAGTATGCATCTGGCACTAATGCACCTCCTAACTGATTGTTATTCGCATGTTCACATCAATAACTTAGCATTGTGAATCATGATACCATGCAGATTCCTATGTAGCTATGTACATTACATATCCTCCTGGGCACTTTAATGTTGTACACCAACAGTGAAGTAAGCAGAACTGAGCAAATCAGCATGTGGGTACAGTATGATATTCTATACTGACACTGCTATGCTAGATAGAATATGGTGGAAGAGGAAAGTCATTGTGACTGTATCTGTGTAGCCCTCCACTGGCTCCACTATTAGTGTTGAGCAATGCTCCCCGTGTCGGGTGATGAGCAGAAGCGCTGGCTACAGTGCCATACCATGTGCAATGACTCCACCATTTCATACAAGTTGCATATTAAAATGTATTATTATATCTTGTTAGCTTATGTATTATTAACTTATTATAGTTTACATAGTCATTATCTGCATATGTTGAATATAGCTAATTACAACTCCAGTCATGCTGTATGATTCTGTCAGTATCCTGATGGAAAAAAAACAAAAACACATTTATGGAACAGGAGTTCAGACTCTCGTCAACTTGGAGACTACTATTCTTCATGTTAGTTTTCTGTCAAGTGAGTCTTGTAGGAATTGCCTTCATACCATTTTGTGTTTAATTCTCCCATTATGTTTAATTGTACGGAACTTAGATCTCATCAAAGTGGTGATCCAGTTCTACTCACGACTGTTGAGTCATCTCAGACTGATCATACAGACTACAGGAGTAACTATTGGGACAGCTCATCTGTCACACTGAGACTCCACAAACACCTGCCTACCTCCCTCTTTGTTGCTGACCCCAAGACCAAAAAGATGCCTGACTACTGATTTGATTACATCATGCATTATCATGATTAATACTGGGAGATTCATGCTCGAATGCATCAAAAGTTACACCCAAAACCACACCTACCACTATCCAGACAAGAAGGCTCCTCTAAAGACTGAGGCACTGCTACCATGCCCGAAGATTGACTGCCACATCTTGGTTAAAAGAAGCCAGCTTAGCTTACAAGACTGCATATTAAAAAATGTAGCTCATGCACGTTGTCTGCATACACGTCAGGTAGAAACATTCCTGTCATGTTGTTTGTAACCTGATGATAATGCGGGTTGAAAATGTTTGTAGATACAGACACTAGACTGTAGCTGGTGTGAAGTTCAAGATGATTGGCTGAATCTGAGGGCGAGAACCTGGGAGGCTGGGCTGCTGCAGATGAGAAGTTCACTAATTGAAGGAAGTGACTATTGGAGTCAATGGAGTGTATATTATTGTACTTCAACCTGGAATTAAATGAGATGATCACCATCAGGAATCTTTCCAATGAACTTTTAGCTAAAGTCCTGATTCTTCAATGTTCCATTTTATCAATGATGTCTTGATCAAGCCGCTTTGTATCATGATGTGTTTATTTGCATGGATTGTGACAGAATTTACTTTGTGCACATGTTTACTTCTACTTGAGATCTATATATATATATCAGCCTTTGTTTACATGCTCTGTATACACATTCAGGTTCACCGCCTCATCCTGGTATAACATGGGCTTAGTAGATTGGTAGATGGCATAGCTACTATTGTGAAAATTGGTGTCGGGATGAGGAAGTGTGTAGGTGTTGGTTGTTTGCTTGTTATTCATCAATAGAAGTCCATCTTCCAAAAAAAAAAATTCTAACAAGTAACAGAAAAAATGTAAGGATGGGAATCGCTAAAAAGTACGCAAACAAGGGGATGATAAATACTTTTAGCGATTGCCATCCCTACATTTTTCCACGCACACCTCTGCAAACTTAATCAAGCTACTAGTTTGACAGAAAAATTTGTATTGGACGTTAAATCAAGGTTAAATAGAAAGGATACTAACTATGCATCTGGTGTAGTTAAATTTCTTACGAAGTATTTTGATATCATTGATACAATAGAACCAACAACATCTGCCACACCAAAACTTGCAACATTTCTTCATACCGACCATAACCCAAAGAATCCAGTACACGGAGGAACACGTAAAATTGGTGTTCAACCTACAGCACTGCAGCGTCGAAGGAAAGGCATCCCACGTGGTTCACAAAAGGCTTCACAAGGACGTCGTATAAAACGAAAGAGAAGTGATGATGAAAATTACGAATCAAAGCGTGGAAGACTTGAACATACCAAAAGAAAGCGAAACCTTAAACTTAACGAAACCCTCAACCAGCCTAATTATTTTAAACACTAGCTGATATGTAGATGTACAGTAAAGCAGGACAAGTAGCCACAGACATACTAATAAATTATAGGATCAACTATAGTAGACGGACCAAGTGCGGAACCGACTCGGGAAGCCATACAAATGCAACACGTGATGCGGGGGCGTTATGGCACGTGACAAAAAATGGTGACAGATGGATTGTGTCGGGTTGCAGAAGTCAGCAGGCAGCAAGAAAGGTATCAAATACATACAAAAGTGGAAATCTTGAAAATTAACAGCTAGCCTAGACAAGTAAATTACTAAAACACCGTACATAGTTACTGACAAAGGATTAGCAGTGGGGCTGTATTAAATTAATAACTAATGTTACAATATCCTAAACTGTTTATACAGGGTACCGGAGGGCAATATCTCTGCACAAACTGTGGAGGGCTGCAGATGCTGTTTGTCCATGACGTTCCCTCCACATAAACTCATCAAGATATGCTTGAATTTGGTTTTCACCCGATTCCAATAAGATTCGACATTTTGGGTGCGGACACCTGTTGCAGGGTCAACAAAAGTGATGGAGTGGTTTACAGTCCCATGGTGAGCCACAGGAGGGAGGTGCTGCACTCGGTTGTATGCCGCCCACTCATCACTGTGTACGATTGTCCCAGGGTGAACGTGTTGTTGAATAATTGGGAGAAGGGTGTTAGCATCCCGACATGGAACCATTTCCATATACCCAATTGCTGGTGTGTGGCTGATATCGACCATACCAAACACCCACTGTTCAGTTCTTGGTGGGCGCCCCCGGTGGTTCTGTAAGATCAGGCAAGTGCGTGTGATTATAGCTTTATTTTGGCATTTTTCAGCTACATAATGTTGTTTTACCTTAGGTTTGTGGCGAAATAAGGATTCGTCTATTTGGACCACCACACCAGGGCCACCAAGCAACAGAGGAGAATCCCGGTTGATAAGCCTCCAGCTGCAAATGTCACGGAAGTACTGATACGCTTGGACAGCAGTGGTCTCCGTGACTTTTGCTTCCTGGGCTGCATCTGTCACTGGATACTGCCTACACCACCAGTGCATCAGGACCAGCCACTGCTGGAGAGAGAGCTTGGATTTTTCAAAAAAGCTCCCGTCCCGCAGTTTGTATATAATATGCCTATGTTGTACCGTGTACATGTACCTTCGCTTGTCCTGAACATCGCCTCGCAGCTGTATCACCATAGGGGTGGTGCAGGCTGGGCAATTTGGCTGCAGAGACAGCAGATTTTTGCCCTGAAACCATGCTATCTGGTCATCGATGTCGCCAAAAATCACTGGGCCTATGTCCAAAATACTCATCTTGTTAAGCGTTTACCGCGTTTGTTTTTGCCGCGCTTGCACGTAATTGGTGAACTTTAGTGCGCGATGAGCCCCGCCCCTATTGTGCCATAACGCCCCCGCATCATGTGTTGCATTTGTATGGCTTCCCGAGTCGGTTCCGCGCTTGGTCCGTCTACTATAGTTGATCCAAATTATATTCAAGTTACTGAAATTATGAGATACAACGTGTGTACGTGTGTACTGCCATAATAATATTATACATGGTAATTACAATGCCTTTTGATGTCACTCACTTGAAAACCGTGGCTGTTCTGTTCGTAGAGCTTGTGTAACAAGCAAGGGTAAGCCTATGCTGCATACTAGTCTCGCATCACGTGCACGCACTTGGCCACACCCAGTATAGGCGCACGAAATAAACAAAGACAAAAAAGGGTGCGTCAGATAGAAAATCGCCGCCGGGTTCCAACAGGTAGCGCTTTCTTCTGTACTGAACACCAGGTGGTCCTTCGACGCCGTCACCAGATTCGTCCATACCTGTACCTAGCTACCTGCTAGTACAATGAATTCACGTGCGCATTCAGCAATATATTGTACATTGGTCAGGTGACTTACTATATACACCCCCGTTTTGGATTGCTGCGTGCACGTGGTAGTTTAAGCAACTGAAGTTTGCTCATAGATAAAGGGGAGAGTTGTTTATCTATGGTTTGCTCCACCATGGCCATGTTCGGTGCGTTGACAACGTCTAGGCAGCGCAGTAAGCTCAAGAGGACGAGTGTTCAAGGTAGGTAATTATTCATTGAGACTTGTTGTATGCACTTGCAGTTCTTTGAATATTAGATCACTCGTGCTGCACTTTACAGGTCTGTGGCTGCTGGTGGAATGGTTAGAAGAAGAGGGCTGCCACACCGTTGTATCTGCATCTGATGTGTTATGCGCCTATCAATGTTATGCCCCACCCCCCCTGGTAGGGGGGAGGTGGGGCATGGGTGGGGATTTGAATTATTACAATTTCTACAGCCCAACCCCCAGGGGCAGCTTTTGGAGTCAAATCTCCTCTATTCCTCCAGCATCCCCCAATCCACACCATGGGGCATTAGGAGATTTGAATAAACTCTCACATTGAGCTTCAGTGACAACAAATAATCGAGTTTCAGTGACAACAAACAGTACATGTACACATGACATGCAGTTTATTGACAATTTTCACACACAAAAGCTTCAGGTTCTGTCACCACACCCACACAGGCAAAGTGGTACCACGCCTCACACTGTTCGCAACCAATCCACTGCTCAACCTGATCAGTAAACTCCAAATACGGCCCATGGCACACACCACAAGAGTACTCAGTTTGTGCCTTCTGAGCTTTACGCTTTCTACATGTTTCAGCGGCTTTGGCAGCTCCTCGCTTCCTGTTCTCTGAGATTGTTTGAAGATGCTCGAACCACATAGATACCTCAGCAGGTAACAGAAGCACTTTCTTGGCAACCTCTTCGATGAAGGCCGAGGAGGGAGAGGCACCCTTCAGCTTTACAAATTCTTCTTTGAGAATCACAGATGCTGGCTGTATCATCGAAGGCAGTGAGGAATGCAAAGCTTCAACTGGCTTGAGGTAATGCCCAGCACATGTACCATTACAATCCATACAATCAGAAGCGCCCCAAGGCCTGTTGGGGTCAGGAATAGGTATTGGTAAATATGACACAGATGGACCACCTTCAAACCATTTGGGAAGGTCAACAGGCTCTCCATTCTCGTGAGCTCTGCAAATAGGGTGGCAGCAGCCTCGTTGAAAACAACACACCAGAAAAAATAAGTACTGCATGGGCAGTTTGGGGACTAAATGCCTACTTCTCAGGTCCCAAATTTCCTGAAAATAATCATACAACTCCTGCTGCTCTATCTTCAATCTTTCTTTATCTGCTTTCGAGCCTTTGAGAAATACTAATAAGGATTGTCTCAGTTTTTGCTTGTCAGATGAATTGGCACCTCGATATAGTTCAATGACAGTTTCACCGCAGGGGCAGCGGTTTACTCGATTTATATACACATCAATAGCTAATTGCATATTCTTAGTGAAGCTCTGCTGGTCTAACTTCCCTGTCTTTGGGTCTATATTTGACCCACTAAGGGTGGACGGAATAAACAGATTGGCATGGCCTAGTGCCAGGCAGCCATTCTGGAGTTCAACTCTATTGAGGTATGAAGCCCCACTGTTGCGTGCACTAATTAGTGTTGCAGCATACCCCTTTTCCAGGTGACGCACTGTCCAAAAAAACTGCACTTCTTCATGTGACGGGCTTTCGTCTGCCACGCCATCAACCCGAACGCACTCTATGAGTTTCCGTTGGTTGTTAATCGGGTTGCTGAAGGCTGGACCAATCTCTGAGGTCTGTTCGAGCATTTCAATATCGCAGGCATGTTGAGCTGGATTCTTCTGGGTTATACCACTTGCTTTTACGACCCCAGCACACAATTCTCCAGTAGTTGCAGTACCTGTAAAGTTGTAGCAAGTAACGTGGAGGAGAGAAGGGTACCGATTGACATAGTCAGTAAATGTAGTTAGGGAATCCTTGCCTGAATATGTGTGTGTGTGTGTGAGAGAGAGAGAGAGAGAGAGAAATGAAGGGCATAATGATAGGGTAAGACTATAGTAACGTGGCATGATATAATTTAGATACTAGATTTAAGTAGGATATGGGGCTGTTTGTACTCCTTACCTTGGACAGTAGGAGTCTTATGTAGTCGGTGGGTAGTCATTGTGTCAAGTCTGAAGCCCGAGGCATCATCTCGGTTGATATTTACAACTCTGAATCCATCCTTGTACTGTAGGTGGCTGAGGCCGCGATACAAGGCTGATGACCAATGAGCATCTGGGTTATATTTTAATTGGAACCCTTTGCGTGCTCTTCGGGACGTGACTCTTGCCACCCCCTTATACCGTTTGGCTGACCTTCGACGGCGGTTCCTGGGCACACATAATTGTACAATTGTCCCATACGAGAACTTTCTCTTGTATGTTGCTTGTAGGTGCTCACGTATACGTTGATACGTGACCTTCTCATTCACACGGGTATTCCCGTCAAAGGTGAGAACTCCAGTACGTCGCCAATGATCGGCTCCAATGTTACGTTGCTGGACAAAATCTTCAATCTCTTTGCCAATGTCAGGATGTTGCCTCAGAATTCCCCTCACAGTAGAGCTGGTTTTCCGAGAAAGGAAGTTCTGCTCAGCTATTTTCTTCTGTTTGAGGTACCGAGCCCGCCTAAGAATTGCCTTCCTGCGCTTCGTAATTACCTCTACTGCATGCTCAGAATGGAGGCTGTCCAAACCAACATACACTTCTGGATCTTCACATTCAATATCAGAAATAATCTCACCATTAAAGGCTGCTGCTTCTCGGTCCCTCAGTCTCCTCAACAGGCTGTCAGCAACAAAAGCTTGATGTGACTGGGTAAGCAGCTCCTTCTGACATTCAAGTGTGCTTTGCACCAACAGTTTGGGATATGTATTCTCTAGAGCACTGACAAGGTGCTGGTCATCTTCAGTCACATTCACATGCTTCTGCAACTCTGCTGGTGAACTCAAACCAGTTGCACTGCGATTCCTCCAATATCTGAAGCAGTTCCTGCTCACTAGGCAGAGAAATAAAGGGAGTTGAAATGCTTTGCACAGCATCACCAGGATCACTATAGTCACTGCTGTTCTCTGACTCAGACTCACTGACATGAATGCCGAATGACTTGAGCATGGCTTGCTCCTGCGTGTTGCTCAGACTTTCAACACACTCTCGTATGCTTGAGCTTCCTTAAGTGCTTCCTCGACTCGATCACAGCGCTCAGACATGTTTTCAAAACCAAACTGCTTTCTGGCCTGTGTTGCACTTAAGCCTGATGCCTTGTACACAGCATACCGTATGCATTCACACTCCTTGTCACTTTGAGCCAAGCCAAGGAGATGCTTCAACTCCTGTTTGGTCATGCTTGGGGTACACCCACCACGTTTTGTTGGACAACCTCTCAGGAAATGGAGAATCTTGAGATAGTCAACACCAGGAATGTATTCCATTAGCTGACTTCAGCATATCCACTTGATGGTTCCCCAAGACGAAGTGCAGCCACAGGCATCTGCAACAATCGACGTTTAGCTTGGGGTTGGTACACGAGATGAGAGAATGCAGTGCGGTATACTGATGATAATGAAGAAATTCCCTCATGGAGAATCTTCTCTGCAGCAGTGATCATATACTGACAGTTGCATTTTGTGCGAACATGGCGTAACAAACAATACTCTTTACGTGCTATGCAATACTCTTCTAAAGACAAACTTACTAACACAAATGCTGCTATTAACTGTAATATACTCACTAAGTGATTCGTTCTTGGAACGTTCAAAAATGGACAAAAGTTCAATTACAGGCCTCCCTACCTCTTTGCAGGGAGGCCTAACTAAAAATGTTGTCCTGCAGTAGCTGAGGTTGGTGCCGGAGACTCTTCATCGGAGGGGATTGATACTGAAGTGGCTCTACTATCTCCTGTCTCAGAACATGGATACGGGCTAGGGCTAGGGCTCAGAGGCTGAGAACATGAATATGGGCTGGGGCTCAAGGGTTGGGGCACACAGAAAGGTGGAGTTTAGGGGATGCTACTTCGAGAACAAGCTGATTCGTTATCATCAGAGGACTCTATGAAATCACTATCGTCAGTTTGCGATGCACGCTTTTTCTTCAAGTACCATATAGATTTGTTTCTTTTCTTTCAAGCTCCCGGTGCTCAGCTTCTTTCTCTCGCCGCTGTTGTTTCAGACTGGCTATTTCATCAGCAAGTTGGTTGCAAAACTTGAAATTCTTCGATGCTGCACCAGCTTCACACCTGGTCTCCTTGATGGTAATTCGCTTGTTTATGCCTTCAAGATCTTCCTCTAATTCTTTCATCCGCCATACTCGAAACTCACGATCGCTTTTTAGCCGCTTGGGAGTAGTTTCAACGATACCAAATCGCTTGGATCGTGACTTTCCCTTCTTGTACACGTAGCCACGGTCATGCACTTCTACTCGTGCCAGCCTGAGAAGTTCAGCCCGGTTCCGTATCATGGCAGGATTTTTCTGACATAATTTCAGAGCTGCATCATTAATATGCTGTTGATAGTCATTGAGATCTCGTTTGGTGTAAATTGCCGCTGCTTTTCTGAGCTGCTCTTCTATCTGCTGATCACTTTCTAGTTCCATTATTTCTGGTTCCTAGAGCAATAAATAGCTAGGATCATACAAACACCATATAGGCAGTGTAGTCGCCAGAATTAAGTCAAGAAAAGATAGTCAGTGTGCACACACTACGTACAAACTCTTTTCCACGTGTGAGTTGGCATATTTAGCAATGTACAAGCAGTAATAATTCAGTGTACTTATACTTTTCTTTCTCTCTCTCTCTCTCTCACACACACACACACACACACACACAGGTAAGAGAATTCCTTTGATCAATATGGCTTCCGTGGAAACTATCCAAGGCATGTTTTTGCATGCTAAAAAAACTGCCTGACTACACACTCTGATAAATATGGCTTCTTGAGAAAACTGACAGCTAGTTCCACTGTTCATGGATGTGTGTGCATACTTTTTCTGGGTATAAACCTACCACTGGTCTTCGCAGTCTAAATCCATCAGTGCTCAAGTCAAGACGAAGTTGCACTGACGACGAAGCACTCTCTACATTGGCAGGGTCTGAGTGTTCTGTTTGGGTGGTAATCGCAGCAGCGGGGTTGGAACAGCACGGACGGATGTGGCTAGGGTGCTCGGTAGGCTGCTGCATAGCTAGATTTGCCTACAGAAGAAATGAATAATTATTCAATAAAACTTGACAAATGACAAATTATGCAAGCCTAAACCACAAACTAGAAAGCACAGCATATATTAAATATATAAAATTCAGGCTCACCGGTTCATTTCCAGTTGCCACTACAGCCTTCAAAACGGATCTGTCGGGGATATCACCGTGAGGGTCAGTTACATGGATAAACAGCCCTCCCCAGTCTTCATTGCGCAGCTGGAAAAACAAAACAGGATCGCTCCCTCCCAGCACATCCCTGAAGGCTACCTTGGTTGCACTAGCGAAATTCTCCAAACTGCCTACATACTGCACTGGCCTATTGCGTCCCAAAAAACCAATCAGCACGGTTTTCTCTGCTTCTGCCATCGCTGGAAGACTGAGGAATACCTCGCTCGCCGTTGCTGAGAGCACGAAGTAGCAGCACGGTTCAGGGAACACAGCACGAGGGAGCCGCACGGATACGTATAAATTACGTTCGAATACGGAAGAAATCAATTGCCCCACCCCCTTGGGCATAATTAACGAGCAACTCCATCCAATCCCCACCCCTTCCCCTATCTGGGGGGGGTGGGGCATAACATTGATAGGCGCATTAGATGATGTACTGCAGAAAACAGTTGGGGATGTGGTGCAAGTGCTTGAAAAAGGCACTGAAAAGGTGTACCCAGCAAAATTTTAGCACATGGTGAGGAAAGTGGTTGTAGATTTGCCTTTAATGCATGTATGTGGACTGACTCGCTGCTAATATACTCCAACTGATCAGGTGATAAGAAAGTTGTGGAAGCTTTTCAGGAGAAGCTGGAAGGGGAGACCTCTATTAGTGAGAATGAGAGTGAAGATGAAGCCAGTTCTGGAGGGGACGCTGAGAGTTCTAATATAAATGCTTCTAAAAGCCGGAACACTGTGCAGCGGTCAAGCATGAAGGGGAAGAAACGAAGCAGATCGAGTTGTGTTAGCACTCCTACAAAAATTGCCAAGTATGACCAAGAAGCCAAGGTGTGTAATTATATATCTTCAGTCATGGACTGGGAGATACTGTACATAATCACTGATGTGGCACAGCCCCCTGAGGTGATTATGTAGCATCTCAAAGATACCTCACTGCATCTGCATGCATGTGTAAGAGGGCAATATAACTGACTTAGACCTTCTGGTAGTATAAACCAACCAGTCTAATTATCTCTGTACTGGTTCCAACAGGCCTGATCATCTCAGTTTGTATAGCACACCCATTATAAAATTAATGTGGTGTATGGTGTGGCTCTGTTAAATCCATATCTGGTGTCAAATCTCTACTCTTTGTCTGTGTGTCTGTGTGATGCATGTATGTATGAATATCTGACATGTTACAAGCACACTAGTGGCTTTGGTGAGGAAGCTACTACAGTGTGGTACAAGTATGGAGTGCTGGTTTGTATTAGCTATTACAAGTTTTTTTCCAGTTGCATGTCCCAGTGACAGCATGAGCTCTATAAGGCTCCTAAACTGTCCTGTCCGGGCCATGCAACATAATGTATCCACTCCTACCCTTAGAAACATTATATATGCCTTTCTTTGTCTGCAGATTGCTAAAAAAGCAGCAAGCAACAAAAAAAGCACAATGCAAAAGGACCGACAGGCAAAAGCAACACAGGATTCACTTTGTATCCTACAAGCGATTGGTATAATCCCCACCCCAATCAGCACCACTTCTAGTGTCCCTGGTACTACTGTCTCTGCTACTGTCACTGCTGTTTCTGGTGCCCCAAAAAGCACCAAGTGGGACCAAGAAGCCAAGGTATATATCACTTGGAGGTTATTACCCTCAGTCACTATTTAGAGATATTGTACATATTGATCATCAAGGGCCTGAGGTGATTATAGCAGCATAACGAGTGTTTCTAAATTAGTTTGGATTGAGGCAGTAACTTACCTATTTACTCTATACTTGTGCATGTACATGTGTACTTGTTCCAACTAGCCTTATACTGTTTGTATAGCACATTCCAGTGTGGTTTATGCAGTGGTGTCATATTTCCAATTTGTCCTTTGTGAGGTGTGTATGCTCAATATATCATTCTGTATGTAGGTAAAGTACATGTTACAGTAATATACATGCATACAAAGTTCAACACTCTTCACCTACCTTCCATGGCCTTATGCACTCCTTTATTTAGGAATGTTATCAGAGTATGGTGGTGGTCTTCTCTTGTCTGCAGATTGCAAAGAAATCAGCAAGCAAGAAAAAAAGTGTGAGCCAAAGTAGCACTTCTGTCGTACCCAGTACTACTGCTGTTTCCAGTGCTACCATCTCCCCAGTTACTGCTGTTTCCAGTGATACCATTTCTCCTGTTACTGCTGTTTCCGCTGCTACTACCTCCCCTGTTACTGCTGTTTCTGGTGCTGTCGTCTCCCCTGTCACTGCTTTTTCTGATGCTACCATCTCCCCAGTTCCTAACTTTTTTGGTGCTACCATTTCCTCTGTCCCTACCTTTTCCAGTGAAACTGTCTCCCCTGTTTCTGTTGCAAGTGACATTATACATGCATCCTTTGCAATGGTCCATCCTAATTACGACTCCAACCTCACTTTATCCTTTTCAGCAATTTAACTCCCCAAACTCACCACCTTACTTGCAGCGATCAGTGTCTGTGTCTGATTCATCAGATTGCCCACCATTCTCACCATCTTCTGAAAGGTGGGCTCAGCAGCTCTCTCCAGCAGGAAGAGTTTGGTCGCGGCACACAACTCCAGACATTTCCAACCAAGTCAGTTAATTAGTCTAAGTATGCGTTACTCTGCCTTGCTGGTGATGAGAGAAGCTTGTATAATCTTTCTACTACAGGAGTCCATGTTTGAGATGTTCTCTCAGCAAATGCATGCTCTCAAGAAAGGCATTTTTCTTGAACTTAATACCCTGCACAAGGATATTGAAGATCTGAAGATGGCTAGCAGCAGGAAGAGTAGAAAGCGGGTATGTCATTGAGAATTGGTACCTTTGATATGAACGTACAGCCAAGCACCTTTCTAGTTGCAGAGCACCTCGGGCTCTACAGCACCTCCACTACCTCCTGAGCAAGAAGGAGGTGAAACTGTGAAGGCCGATCAAGGAGGTAAATAATAATTGCCTGACGTGAATATCTCTTGCTTGAGGTGTTCCAGTAATCATACTATGTAGATGCTAAGCATGACTTTCCATACGATATATGAAGGCTATTCAGCTGCTCCTTAAATTAAGATTAGCATGCATGACCTGATAGCTGTGAATACAAGGCCCTCTTCAAGTACAGATCTGCATGGGAAAACCTTTAGGTGTTGATGGCAAATTTATTTGCAGATTAATCATTGCAATGTCATGGTTTTCTAATCGTTCATATAGGAGTGTGGCTAGGAGACCCATGGTCCCACCTATCCGAGGGAAAAAAGATTTGGATTGAGGGGGCTGACCCAGGTAGGATCAGTGCTGCCGAGAGTACATCGTACAATGCTGAGAAGTTGGCACTCAATCTATTGACAGCACTATTCAGTCTCTTGGAGCTTAGTATTGGCAATTGCACACCAGCCAAGAGAAACGACATCAAGTTGCTTGATCAAAGGAAGATCCAAGGCATTAGACGTAAGTTGAATTGAGTTTTGACAGATCAAGGTTTGGATGTTCGTTTCGATTTTTAGCACTCTCACATGTTCTTCCTTTCCACAGTTCATATCAACTATAAGTTCCCCACTTCATCAGCAGAAGAGGGCTCCAGGTGGAAGGCAATACTCACAAACAAGCTCAATGCCAAATGCAGGGGTTTCAGACCCAAATCGGAAAAAAGATGACTAAGAACTAAGAGGACAAAGTGGCATGGCATTCTTTACTGTTGTTGCGTTGAATTAACTTGTTATTCTTCGTTTGTCTGCAAAACGCGCATGCGCTGCGCGTATTTACGCGAGCAGGTGTGTGGTACGCGCGTATTAGCTGCGCTTTGCGCGCAAAGACGGAGCCTTAAATTCGCACAAGTGGCGTGAAAACGCGTAAACTTAGACCATTTTCGCGCGCTTCTTAGCGCGTTTTTGTAGCAAATTTCTGTGTAATCGCGCACAAAGATCTACCCGGAATGGGAGACGCATTTGACACATGGCAACAGATAACCATTGAAGAGCTGAAGGCATTTATGGGTTTCATGATCCTGATGGGTGTTGTGAAGTTACCATCAATCTCCGACTACTGGAAAAGGGATGAGATATTCAACTATGGACCAATTTCTAGCAGAATCACTAGGGATCGATTCTTTGAAATCCTGAGATACCTTCATTTCTCAGACAACTCGACTCTAGTTGCTCCAGGTGAGGACGGCTATGACAAGCTTGGCAAGATCAGGCCGATCATCAGGATGCTCAATGAAAGTCTCCAGGCTCTCTACTACCCCCACAAGGACGTCAGCATAGATGAGGCGATGATACCGTTCAAAGGGCGATCATCAATGAAACAGTTCATGCCCAATAAACCCGTGAAGAGGGGATTTAAAGTGTGGGTAAGAGCAGATGCCACAAATGGATACATCTCTGAGTTTTATGTCTACACGGGGAAAGAAGGCAGCACAGTCGAGAAAAAACTAGGCGGAAAGGTAGTCATGACCCTAACAGCAAAGTTGGCTCACCTCTATCACCACGTATACTTTGATAATTATTTTACAAGCGTGTCACTTCTTGTAGACCTCCTCAAGGTGGGCGTCTATGGCTGTGGTACAATGCGTGTCAACAGAAAAGGCAGTCCTGATGAGCTCCCAGCTGTGGCAAAGAAGGGGTTCAACGAAAGGGGGCAGTCAAAGACTTGGCAGAGTGGGAACTTGACTGTCAGCGTATGGCAGGATAGCAAACCAGTTGTTGTGGCAGCATCAAACAGTGATCCTCTCACATGGATGTCTGTTACAAGGAAGCAGAAAGATGGAACACGCATAAATGTTACTTCACCAATGTCAGTCGTCCAGTACAACAAGTATATGGGTGGAGTTGATCAAAATGACCAGATGTGGGGCTACTATCATGTACGACTTAAGGGTAAGAAATACTATAAATATATTTTTTGGTTCATGTTTGAGGTAGCAATAGCAAACTCACTGATCTTGTGCAAAAATCACACGGACCTTGGAATCAATGATAGCAAAACATTCAGAGTAACGCTTGCCAAAGCACGCATTGGTGACTACTGCAGCCGTAAACGGTCAAGTCAGTGTCCTATCACCCGCCAGACATCAAAGATGTTCTGCCCTGCGCACTTCCCTGTGCGTGGATCAGACAGAAACCACCGCTGCCACTACTGCCAGGTCTACAGGAAGGAGAGACATGAAACCAAGTGGTATTGTAGGGACTGTGACCACTTTTTCTGCCACAATGGATCAGAAGAGGACTGCTTCTATAAGTATCACATGCACTATGTGCCATCAGCTTCTAGCTAGACTCAACTTTGGTACGCTAAAGCCCAACATAGAAACATCATGTCACTATGTATGTCTTAGACTAGGCGGAGTACTATCTGTATGACACTAGCAAATAATAAGAAACACTACATGGAGCTATCTAACCAGAAGCGCTCATACGGCGCTGTGCTTTTAGCTATTATCAGTATACACGAACGCGTCGTAATAATGGGCGTGTTGTTTCTGCGAGCGGAAGTTCATACAAGTGCTGCTTACTGACGTTTGATCTAACACGTGATAATGCATGAACGTCACACAGTACAGAAAGCATGGAAATAGAAGACAATCATAGCTACACGCATGTAACAACTAACCTTTACAACTTTGGAACCTCTAAGGACTGCTCAACTGACTCGCTGCCGTCTCAAGGACTTCAAGCGCGTCTATTGGAATGCGAAGCCCTATATGCGCATGAGTTGTAGTGACGTCATTGATGAATTTTCGAGCATAATCTTGGATTTTACTTCAGTATATCTCCACCGTGCACTTCTGAAACTGTTGGATATTTGCAATACTTGTGGTTCAGGTTGGAATGTGCATGCACAGCAAGTCTTGTGAGGCTACGGGATTTTGCACATGGCTGCCCAAAAAATCGAAATCGGTCCAACGAGAGGGAGTGGTTGAACCCTGCGCGGTTTATGCAGCGTATCTCTTGATCCGTTCAAGGTATGAGCATGCACCTTTTTTCAAGGTAAAGAGAACAGATAGGCGAATAACCTAGCGTTTGTTTGAACTGTGTAGCCCTTTGCATGGATGTGTAGCAAGGTCACAAATTAGTGCATTTTTTTCGAAGTTTGCATCCTTTTGAGAATTGTAGCTGAGCTACAGTAAAGAAATTGTAGTATGTTGTAGTCCTGGAGGAAAGGTCCTCCACGCGTAGAAACCAGCTCTCTCCTTGCTTTTGCACCATGCTGCCCATAAAATCGAAGTGTGGGGACGCCATTGTTAGTCATCGCTCGGGAACCAGCCGGCTTGACCATAATTTTGTAGCTATGACGCAGTTAAGTACCTTTCTAACAATATTCTCGAGTAGCGCTTTGTAGGTGTGTATTGAAGCAGCAGTATGCGGTGTAAAAGTTAACTGTCCCAATGCAGCCATTTTAGTAGACTACTTCCGGTTGGCAATTAATTAACGACGCGTTCGTGTATACTGTTATATTAGCATGTCAACCTATATGCTTACCTTTTTGCTGTACAGCGGAAAATGCAGCCATCGGAAATGTCAGACTTCTGCCCAAGCGTCATTCCTGTATTGCATCTGCTGCATATCATGTTTGTGGCGAGCAACTGCTTCTGCTGCAAAAACTCTATCTGATCTTCAGTTTTTCCAAAGATGACAGGGCCAATATCTAGAATAGACAGCTGAGCTACCGGAATTCCAGCCATTGTGTCTGCAAAAAATTTCCCGCTTGTTTTTTGTAATTATTGAGTGCGCATGCGTGATTAGTGTTTTTTGTAATTACATGAGTGATTAGTGTGGGCGTGGCATTGTATGGTGAGCGCTAAATGGGCATGGCACTCCGAGACCACGCCCCTTTTCACGAGCGCGTCGGCGTACTCCGCGTGCGTGGGTTTACGATCTAGTGCGCGCGTCTCACGTCACTTCTTAGGGGTGGGCGTGGCCTCACGTGACTTGTGACCACGCCCCCTTTCTTTTTCGCGAAGGAGTCGGATATCCTACATGATCCTTAATAAGTTTGTATGCATGCGCACAGTAAGGTAGAGCGGGGTAATTCTGGTCATGGTATACTTCCAGTCAGTCTATACAAACTAATCACCAATTGTATTCTTTGCAACTCTTCCTCATGCTGCAGTAACACTAACAACTCCTGGTACTAAAACTGCAATTATATCTACATTGCTCTATGAAAGCTTTCGATTTACGCTGACCAGAATTGCACGTGACCAAAATTACCCCGCTCTACCTTATGTCATAAGACATGCAATTGGCAACAACTGTTGAGTACGTGTGTTGACTAGACCGCTTAAGTGTATCGGAGAGACCATCTCCTTACTGTCGTTGACTAAACCGTTCGGCAATCCTGGAGACCGTTGACTAGCTAAACCATTCATTGACTGTGGTTATGATTCGGACTAGACCGTTTATCCTGATTATTACCACTTTACCAGCTTCTGCTGGAGTACTCGGAATGTGCTTTATCATAAAAGTGAGTTGCTATAAGTTATACATGTGTATAAACAACACAGGATATAACTGGTGGACCAGACTAACCTTGATGTGCATTAAATAGAGTTAGTATCACTTCACTCTCACTGCTGTATATAAGACTTACAATCCTTGCCCATAATATTATCTTGCAGTTGTTTGTGGTGACCCTTTGAACTATAACTATCCCTTCTCACTAGCACTAAGTGTGAAAAAATTATTATCGTGCATATAAATTATAATATTCATTGTAGCTATCATCTGAGACAATCACCTGAGCAATAGAGAGTCGGTAGACTCGTTGACTAGATTATTTAGCATTGTAATGCGTTGCATGTTTGGCATCGGCCAAGGGTTTCAGTTGTTGGCTTGATGGCGTTGTTACATGCCAGGCAAGTGGAATATGAAGTAAAGTCAGCAACTCCTATAATAGTGAGGACTCCATATATCTACTGTTGTAAGATAGATGTTATGTTAAAACTCGTTAGAAATTGCTGTAAAAGAAGTAGCCAGAAACAAATCATTCCCTGTAATGTCAGATGGTATCATGGTGATGTCTGCAAGGACTTGCGTAAATCCCATGAGGGTACGCTGGACTCCTTCACTTTCAATCGTCAATTTGGCTGATACAAATACACCACACTTATCAAGGCATTATAATGCATTGCATGTTTGGCATCGGCCAAGGGTTTCAGTTGTTGGCTTGATGGCGTTGTTACATGCCAGGCAAGTGGAATATGAAGTAAAGTCAGCAACTCCTATAATAGTGCAGTTTATTATGCTGTAAGTGGAAACAGGGTCAGTAGTGCATACTCCACCGATATCATCAATTTCTGAAAAGGTAGCACCCTGCTTTGGAAATGTAAGATAATTGACACTTGCACATGAGTTAACCATGACACTGTTCAGTATGTAGCATTACCAATCTGGTTCTGCCATACAGTGAGCTTAGCTTTTGCAGTAGAATCTGAGATAGTTAGATTCTGCAGTTGTCTGCCATGTTGAAGGGTTGTTGTTTCCTCAACAGCAATAACTTTAACTTCGGAGTTACACTGATACACAGGCTGATCTTGGAGCTAATGAACGGTCAATAAAATCAGTCGCTTGAGGATAAATGGACCAGTCAACACTGGGATACTTTCTGGGAGACTTTTGAATTATTGTAGAATCCGTGACTATAGTTTGCAAGTCATCATCATACTTGGCTTTCTTGACAGCACAATTCGTGAGTGACTGCCTCTTTCTTGTCACGAACATTTTGCAACTTCTCTTGTTGCTTGGAGCTGAACCCTACTATTCGAAGCTGATGAGTACCATCGAAAAATGATCTTCCCATTGTTGATTTAAGTGGAGATAGGGTCATCACTACTCCGTGAACGCTAGCACTGTCAGTTTCTTTCTCAATAGAGGTGAGGTCTTCGTAGACGTCGAGCTTTCTTTTGGGCGGACTAGCCATGTTTGATGAGGTCAGTCGATCTAGTCTGCTATCTAACCACGAGGAAAATGGTATCTATGCGCATGCACAGTAGAAGGAGCAATTAAGCATGTCAAGCAGTCCTGTCTTTTTCGATGCGGTGGATTGGGGGGACAAATTGGACAAATTGACGGAGAAAGAGAAAAGCTTGACTGAAAAAGAAAGAACTTCGATCAGGGAGAAAGACGTACTGAGGAAGTTGACTAAAAGAGGAGCTTCAGAAGAGAATGAGGGAGAGGGAAGACAGGAGAGAATGGTGCAAATGGAAAGAGATGTGTTGGTGTTAAAAAGAAAGGTGCGAGCCTGGGATCAAGAGGAGCAAGAACAGGTAAGAAATGAAGAGAGGATAAGGGTGGAGAATGAGAAATCAAGGATGGAAAATGAAGTAAGAGAAAGAGTATGGTTTGAAGAGAGAGAGCCAGAGTGCGAGAGAAACTGACAAAGGGCCCGGGGAGGAGTGAGACCAGAAAGTGAAGTGCAAGACTACATATATGTAATACATCAGACGTCATGTGATTAACCCTTCAACCAGTATACCATAGTGTGTTGCAAGACGCCCTCAAGTGATTAACCCTTTAACCAATTATAGCATTAACACCATTCTAACTTGTGGCAAGACCTAATGCATCAGACCTCAACTGATTAACCCTTCAATCAAGATCAGTATTAGCAGTGACACTGTCACATCAGACCTTAAAAGTGTTCATGCATTTTGTATGATTAACCATTGAGTATCGATTTGTATGCTGGACGTGTAGCTTCAGCTGCTCCTCTAAGATGAGGGTGTGGCACTTTAAGCGTAAGGCCATGCTATACAGCTGAGAGTTCATAATTTTTGTGTAATCACAGCACAAAAGATCTGACTACACTCTAGGGTGTAGTTTCCAGTATTACCACTGGTGTCTGAATTGATGATACTCTTATGACGTGATTACATAGCCATTAAAGTGGCTTACGGCGAGCAATGAGTTAACTCTTTGCATGCCATGGGCACATTTATGTGCCTATATAAAATAGAGAAAACTATGTACTTTATATTAAAGTCTAATATAAAAAAGCTCATATAAATTCACATAAGCCTTATGGATGTATTAAAACTTGGCTGGGAAAGAGTTAAGCATAATTTGCAACTTGCACAGGTTACATGCATGTAGTGTCGTAGTAATTGCATTGTTAGCGCATGACTTTTGGCACAACATGAGGACATAAGAAATTTGTAAAAGTTAGAACAGTAGCTAATTAAGGACACATTGTTATAACAAATTGTAAAAGTTTAGGAATATCAAGGACAGTCACCGTACTTTCGGATATAATCAGTAACTGCCGCTTTTTGAATAGTATTACCTATAATAAACACAATAACCGTATGAATATAATAACCCATCAGACAACTCAGAGACTACAGCACTTACAGCAACAGAGTACCAGGAAACTGCGTGCGGAACAGTGCATAAGGTCAATAATATTTTTATGCTAGTTGCTCTAGCAGCTGTAGCACCTTCAGAGCAGTTGTAGTGCTTCTTGCCAGCTGTGCTCAACTTCCTGTCAAGTATTCATTGCATTGTACTAATCTAGAAATGAATATCTTTCCTAGTGCCAACACACTAGTGTAGTGGTCGTACGTATAGTATAAAAGGCAGCCACAGCGTCTACTATATGCTCTGTGCTGCGGTGTTTTTAACCTCATCGTAAATTACCCCATAATTATAATTACCCCACGTAATCAGTACCACAAAAATGTGCAATCATCGAATAGAATAACCGGTCATTATTCTCCCGAGAGTACGGTATAACAGTTGGGTACAATAATCAATCTACAGTCAGCAGTGAATGTTAGCATACATTAGTATTCTGAGTGAGTCACACAAATTTCTAGGGTGGCCCGCGCGGAGGGAGTAATAATAAAGCAACTGTGTGTGCAGCATGAACAAACACGGGCTTTCGATTAGTAGGGTGTTCCTGGATGGAGGAAAGAAGTGGAAAATATAGGTATTTCACTGACAGGTATGAGCGAAAGGTCAGACAGCAAAGTGGTAAGGCATTTATTCACCACAGCCACTGGGGCTGGCGTGATGGTCTTCAGCACAGCAACTGGGGCTGGCGTGATGGTCTTCAGCACAGCCACTGGGGCCGGCCGCTAGTCTTCTGGCGCTGGCCTTCAGCACAGCTGCTGGTCTTCAGTACAGCCACTGGGGCTGGCGTGATGGTCTTCAGCACAGCCACTGGGGCTGGCGTGATGGTCTTCAGCACAGCCACTGGGGCCGGCTGCTGGTCTTCAGCACAGCCACTTGGGCCGGCTGCTGGTCTTCAGGTGCTGATATTCATCACAACCACTGGGGCCAGCCGCTGGTCTTCAGCACAGCCACTGGTGCCAGCTGCTGATCTTCTGCACACAGCCACTGAGACCTGCTGTTGGTCTTCACCATCACCACTTTTGCATTGTCTGACCTTTTGCTATTGCTATACATGTGCAACAGTAACATACAGAGGCATGCAGGAGTGAGAAAGCTTATACTGCAGGCAAACTTTAGAGTAAAAACGTATGCTGGGGTTGTCTGGTCTCTGATTTCACTCTGGCGATAGTGTCCTGCGGTAGGAGAGAATGAGTAAAAGCAGGTTCGTACCAGTATCAGGAAAAGGAAGTCCAGCGGCCGGCCCCAGTGGCTGTGCTGAAGGTCCAGCAGCCAGCCCCAGTGGCTGTGCTGAAGTCCAGCAGCTGTTCCCCAGTGTGTTGCGACTGACCGGGGGAGGAGCTGCTTGTGCTGTGACAGACTGCAAGAGCTGCTTCTGTACTTGTGCTGACTGACTGTTAACATGTACTGTGACAGACTGCAGGAGCTGGCTGAGTGCATTCCTGAGAACTCCTTTGAGCTACATTCCTGAGATTTTGTTGGGTAGCAGTTCTGTGGTTTGTGTCTTTCTATTTCCTGTTGCAGTTTAGCACTTGCCTCCAACATACACTACATATACACTATCACTAGCATTGTCTGTATTCCCTGTTGCATTTATAGTACCGCACTATCACTATCTCTGAAGCAGATTAAGTATTTGCATTCCTAGATACTAAATTTAGCTTACATTTACTTTATAGCTGATTTTTGTCTATCCAAGCTAACTTTCACTATATTATACTATTGCTTTACTTAATTTGCAGTCCTTACTTTGTAAAATGTAATATTAATTATCAATCCTACTATAGCCTTACTTAGTTTGCATTCTTTTCATATTTGCAAGTGGATCTTCGCTTTTGGTTATGGGTATGGTAATGCGTATGGAGGCAGTACCTCACAGTGATGGCGCCACTAACAGCAGTGCATTTGTGCACGTGATTCTCATGTGTTATCTTGCTTTCAGCGCAATGCTTCAGGTGGTAGATGCAATTGTGCTGGGGTGTGTTTACTTATGTGTGCAGCATGTACAAAAGGCCCAGACACCAACCAGATGTACACTCATGCTGATTGGTATTGTTGTGTGTGTAGCTATAGCAGCTGCCACACTCCTGATGGGGATAGTGTACTTGCAGCTGGATATGCCTATGTTCCCTGCTAGGGCATCGGTCTTACCAGTTACTGTGTGGCTGACAGTTCCCTCTTTATTGATTCCTTGACATGCTTTTGCCCCATGGTAGGAATGGTTGAGTGCACTGTAGATGTGTTTCATATACCATATAGCGCCATATTTTCAAGGGACAAAATTTTCGCGAAGTAGTCATGCTGAAACATTTCGCGGACCAAGATTCAGATAGCCACGCCCATTTCGAGAGTAGCGGATAGTTGTAGCTAGTCTCGTATCCAGACGTTCACGCCTGGGCATGAGACTAAGCTGCAGCTACGCCATGCTCTGCTGCTCGCTTTCCTATTTATATTCCGGTGTAAACTTCGTGTACCAACCTCTTTTCGGCGTTTGCTGGAGCTGAAGCACGCGTCTTACCTCCCCATTAGCTGATGCGATAGTACTGCTTTCGAGAGCAGATCCCGAAGATCCGGTAGCTTTATTTCAGTCAGTATGTGGAGAGCCATCACGAATCATAAAGTGATGTGCAAAGTACATTTTGCGAACTTAATTTTCGCAGTGCGAGACAAGTCCACAAATAACGTTAAAATTATGCACTTCGAAAGTTTGGCGCTATACGGTAGCAGAATTCACGGAAAGTTTTTCTAAACTCTATACTGTTAATCTCAATTTCAATACAGTTTCTCTATAGTTGAGAGCCCAGGTCAATCTTTGCAATAGTATTCCACAGTTTAACTTTTACCAACCCCCCAGTTTATCACATGGCTATACATGTATGGTTATCGTATACAAAACATAAAGTCCCACTTACACCACACTAGGTGGTATTGGGCAGTACTTAAGAAATAAATATGCGCGTAAATGCACGCATAGTGACAATTTATAATACCCCATTACATCATTTCTATTTCGGACGAGAGCAGCAGGTGCATATCCTGTTGTATAACCTCTTTATTATTATTATTATTATACATGCCGTGCCCCTTGTAGCGCCTATTCGATGAATCTTGAACCTTGGATAGACCCTGCCCCTTCAGAGGATAATTATGTGTCCAGTTAATCATAGATCCGATCGCCCTCTTTGGATATACCCTCGGCTATCGCCTAGGATAAAATCGGATCTGAGGAGGACGACTATCCTCCTCTGTGAAGTGCCTATTCACACACTGCATGCAGGCTAGCTACGACGGAAGCCACCCCTACCACCATCCTTGGACTGGAACAAGAACTTCAGACTCCACAACTGATTAGTCTGATATCAGATATCAAGGAGCAGATCTGTTGATTGATACCCACTACAACGGAAGCCACGCCTACCGTCATCCTTGCATGGACTAGGACATGACCTCTAGGCTCTACAACCATGCTAATATCAGACGTCAAAGAGCAGATCCGTTTGTTAGACTATAGTTGTTAATAATTCTGCAATCTCATTGGTCACAGCGAGGTTTCTAAATCACTTAGAACCCTTGTATTGAAACCTTCCGGCACTTAGAAAACCTAGTATTACTATCCTAGAGCACTTAGAATACCGCTGCACGGACCAATCAGATTGAACCGCTCACGCGCGAGGTTGGTACCCGATTCCCGTTCCAGTCATTAAAACGAGAAAGCTGGGGATCCTACGTAGGACGTATGGCGTTCTTTTGCTCACAAATTGTTGGAAACGGATACAGTAAAGTGTGGTAAGCCTGTACTGCTGTCTGTCTGGGCTACTTTTGATGGTTTCCGTGTGTATTTGCAGGTAGTCATGCTGCTAGGCTTACTGTTTAGTTCTGAAATAGCGCTAGACTCATAGCTATCGTAACTACTAGCAGTCCTCCGTACTTTCTACAGTTTCTGGGAATGTTTTACAAGTTCTATTGGGGTAAAACCTGCATCTGGATGCTACTTGCCTGTTTACCGTATCCAATGACCCATAGATAGTGCAAGACCACATACTGTGTCGCTCCGCCCACTTAGTGTTCGTATAGCTCGATCCAAGCGCACGGCAAGGGAGAGTGTTACTATCGCTGGTTGCCGTTTGTTTATCTTTCTGAACTAAAACTGGTAGCGTAGTTACCGTTGCTATAGTCTAAATCGGTTAGACGCCTCGACCAATGGGATCTACACAATTTAGAAACCCTCAGGCCCTTAGTAGCGCCCTCGCTTCGCTCGGGACGCTACAGCCCCAGGCCTTCGGGTTTCTAAATCGCGTAGATCCCTTGGTCTCTGCGTCTAACCAATATTTAGAGCATCAAAGCAAGAAATGATTTCCACACTGACAAGATTAGATTGTTTGGTATACCTGATACGACGGAAGCCACGCCTACTGCCTATGATCCTTGGCCAGACTCTAGTACACTGGAAGCTTTAACAAAGGCAAACTGACAAAGCTTACAAGACTCTTATGTGTGCGATAGCTTGCTAGTATTGTATGTACACCGTTACGGTTCAATGCACTGACTGTATCCTGCTCCACCCACCCCGCCTATATTAGCGGACACCAAATAAGGTGTGTCGCAGAAGGGACGGAGCTGCCAAGTTAAGGGAACCCGTCAAAGTACATACAGTTTTTGTTTCGTCCACAACATTGGAAAAACACACCACCACAGTGTTCTGGAAGTTTATACCATTTGGAGTACAACCTGGGTAATGACAAGGAGAGAATTCAGGGCTCATTGCTTATCTTGTAAAAATGATAGCAGAATAACTTACCCTTACGAGTTCCACAATTAAAATCCCACAGAGTATCACAACTACTCCAAGACAAGTGTCCCGCAGCCGTAGGTATTGCGGTACAATTTCTTGTTGCCACAAAACCAAAAAGATTACATGATTGAGCGGGCGGGTGCAGGTATTGTCATAGTGAGTCTTCCCAGGAAAGGAGCTGAATGGCTAAAGTGACCACAAACCGCGGGAAAACTCCTGACACAACTCGAGCAGAAAATTTGGGATTTCCCCTCTCAGTATCTCCACAGTGCACGGGATTACACAAACGATATCCGAGTTGGGAGGAGTCCTGATGGGCCTGGAGCTGCATGCCAAGCAATGCGGCTCTCTGAGCCTTTGATCCAAGTTGGGAAAAAATTCGAAAATTGCTTTTTTGCTGCTACTGAAAACTTAAGAGTCTTTGCTGGTACATATCTCTGGATCCAGGTAAGCCACAAACATCAGGCATTCTGTAAAGCTGTTTTAGCACTACTAACTAGCGTTGGTCTGGGGTTCTAGCGTTGTTGCATGCGCGATTTGCATACTAGATTGTCTTGCCCGTTTTGGAACTTTTATCCAGCCTCATATCTCCAGTGTTACTGGAGCCATTACATTCTCGATCGGATATATTGCAGATCCATCTGTTAAGCAACTATACCTGAAAGATATTTGAGATGGCAGACTGCTCCAACTTGGATAAAACTTCGAAGTTACCTCACTCGGACAGAAATGAGGAAAGCGAGCAGCTACCCCACCGCTCTGTAGAATCGAAATGCTTGCAGTTCCTGCTGTTTATTACTCAACTTACCTTGATTATCAGCCTACAAACTGTTCTGCCCAGCTAGCTATCGCTTTCTCGAGATACAGACCTCAGTAGTACATCCGTTTTCTGCCGGTAAAATTTCTTTGATGTTAATTAACATCCGGTAGCACTTCTCGGCTGCGGGTTAAGTGATAATAGACAATGTATATGAGTATAGCACAATGTGATGTAATCTCTTTTTTGGACTTAAAAACTGGAGAACACCAAAAAAAGTCAGGAGTATGTCAAACGGTGTTCAATGAAGTTTCATTTTGTGAAACAGCTACAGCTGGGATTAGTGGCAGCTATTTATAAAAATAGTGGCAGAAAAATTTGTGAGACTTTCTTACTGCTTGAAATACAAGTACAACTATCGGTTCGGCCTTACAGCATTGTAGAATTCTTTACCTTCACTTCACTGCAGATGGTCACCACCACTATGGCCATGTAAATACAAAACATCATACCGTAGCCAATTGTACCAACAACAGCTACTGCGATTGATTTTCCACGGTATTGGCCTTCCTTTATACTGTATCAACAGCAACAAATACAGTAGATGCCATTATAAATCGGGGATATGGGGCAATGGAGTTTTTAGCCTCGTTTCTAGGCTCCAGTGGAGGGGAGAGTAGAGCCTGGTGCACACTGTTTGCACATGCTTGAGAATTTACGAAACAGAGCCAGTAAACGTGTCCGCGAACGAACTCAGTAATATTCCGAGGAGTAGTACGGAGGCAGATAGTAAGCGGAAGAACTAGAAACTATCTAATTTTTGATTTTCTACAACTGAAAAGGCTTTCTAACCGGTCAAGAATAGGAAAACTACCTGTAACTGTTTATCCGCTAGTAGTTGTCTCACCATTCGGAAGCGCAAGTAGTTGCTTGATTTTCAATCTCCGATCTGGCCTTCAAGGCCTTTCAGAGGTAAACAGGACTGAACAATGAATTAAAGATCACTTTCTAGGCTTAGTCTCGTTTCTAGACTCTTCTGAAAGCTCCACCATCTTCAATTGTACGCGTGCAACAAACGATAATACAATAATGTAGATTCCAAAGCCCCGGGATATCTTGGGTTAACTGAGCATGCGCAAACAGTGTGTACCAGGCTCTCTACTCCTCCCACGCAAGAGCCTGGGAATGAGGCAATAAAAACTTCTACCCAACAGTGGGGTATACGGGGAAAGAAAGCTAACCATGAGGTACCCAGTCTCATACCGAGACCCTCGGAAGGAGGGTCTGAGCGATAGGTTTCAGTGGAAATATATACTCCAGAATGTTATTAGCTAATGATTGCCTACCTGCTAATGCTGGCTTAGTAAATTCTCGTGCACTTACTCTGGTAGTACCGTGATGTCAGAGAAAAGGCTGACTGTCTGAAGCACAGCAGCGTTCTGCGATCCTAAACGTAAGACTTTTCCAATTAATGCACACTGGAATGTAAATAGTAAGCCAATTGAAAATTTTCCTTCATATAAGGCACACAGTACATTTCTGCCCCAGCCTATCACCCAGACCCTCCCTCCAATTCTCCAAGGGTCTGGATACCCGGGACTAGCATCCCCCCCTACAACAACAGTTAGGAGGTACCAGAGCTATTAATCCTGCATATTGGGATGGAGAAGGAATGAATAAACAAGACTAGAATGGACTTCCAGTCAATTTTCAAGGGGGAGTGAAAAAATGGCTCCTGTTGTAATCGACTACCTTTTTGGGAGTATCTCAATGGTGAAGCCATGTGTGGATGATGTTCCTGATGCATTGCTAGTCACAGATCAGAAAGGTGCATTATAATTATCTTCCTCAGTGAATATTAGTGAAACTAGGCTCTTATGCCTAAGACACAAAATTATTGTTCCCCCCCTCCCCACCCCATTGCCGTAAAAGTTCAGAGTTTTTGCAAGGAACCTCAAATTAACTCCAAACCTTGTGTATTCCCATGAATGCGATGTGTTTTTGATAGTTTTCATACAGCTTGCCAATGCTGAGAATGCAGAGCAATTCAGAAGTCTCTTATTCAGTGAAGAGTATGAGTTCACTATACCTATATACCTATATCAGGGCTCAATATAATTATTCAAGCTTACCTGTCATTTTGACAGGCCATAAACTAAAATGACAGGCTGCGAACTGAAATGACAGTCCTAGATCTCCTTGCAGGTCCGCATCTCAAGGAATCTGATGATATGCTTCCCCAGAATTTTTTTTTGTTACATTATTAATGCAATTTGTCATATTAAAACATCATTTGTTCAGTCGTGCATGTAAATCAATATATGCACAGAAAAGAGACACAGGGTTGAACATAAAAAACCAAAAACACTTAATCATTACTGGAAGTTGATTCATCTGAAGAGTCCAGCTCAGGGTCCTCTGGGCTTGTAAACCATTCATCCCAGTCGTCTAGTACTAAACGAACCTCAGATTCCTGCTCGGGCACTGTGGAGGGACCGGGAATGTCCTCTTTCCCTTTTCTTGGTCGATAAGGTTTTCTGGGACCTTGATTGACTCTCCTAGTGGTGCAGCAGTCATGCCACCACAATTCTACAGCTTGATCTGCAGAAAAGCAGTCAAGAGGAGGCCCTTCTACAAAGATCTCAAGGAGATCATCAAGCGTACTTGCTCCCAAACTGGTTCTGTTTGTAGTTTTAAGTAGTTTCAACGAGGAAAAGATCTGTTCTACTCTACCATTTGAGAAAGGCAGACTGAAGGCTAATCCACAGAGAAGCAAGACATTAGGCCAATGAGTAGAATCAGGACAAACATGAAGATTATACCACACCTTTCTGTAGTTGGTACTTTCAAGTCCAAGGTACCTCCTGGCATACTCGACAGCATCTTCTATCTCGTCCTGGAGAACCGATACATTTGCCCCTCTGGCCTCGAGTGGATCTCTGAAGAGTGACACAATGTATTCGAGTGCATTCTTAATTTCAGTCAGAGATGGGTCTGGATCACTATCACCCTCTTCTGAAGATCTTTTCATCCAGCTTTGAGTCTCAAGAAACACCAGCAGAGCTCTCAGCAGCTGAACATCTGACCATTCGAGTCGTTCCCGCATTTTCTCATGTAGCCGCCCAAGGTCAGCGAGAGCTTCCTTCTTGCAGTATTCCAAAGTTGTTGAGTTGTAGCCGTTCAATGTAGTGCCTTGATAGGTCTTTTCGCCACTGTCTTCATCCTTCACTCTGCCAAGCACAGTCTTGACGGTAGGCCATTGAAGAGGGTCTTGCTTCATTAGGGATGCCAAAGTGGTAGAGGTTTTCAAAATCTGCTTGATGCCAAAGACAACATCAACATCAGCTCCTTGCAGTGACAGGCTAAGGAATGAGAGAGGCTTCAAGACCTCTACAAACATCGCACAACCAATCAGAACCTTTGTGTGCGACCACTTTCGAAGATACCCTCTAAGTCAAGCTCTGTCCTCACTCCTGAGTGAAGTATCTGCAGCCAGTGTAGTTACGTGGGCAATGTAAGCACCAAATCGATCAACCACCCTCTGTAGTGCTTTTCTCTTGTGGTTTATCCACCTTGAGCCTTGTGAACGGATTGGAACATTGCCAGCTTTCGGAAACTCAAACACCTCCTTCAGATCGTCAACAATTGCTACTAACTCGCGTGTCTTTTTAGGCGACTTTTCGTACAGATAGTACAACCGGAGGAGCATCTCTTCAATGTCTTTGAACAGGTTACTTGTGAGACCATTTTTGGATGCTAACTCCAGCCGGTGAGCATAGCACCACGCCCAGAACAGCCAGGGAAGAGCACGCTGCAGTTTACCCCTCATGCCATTGTGCTGAGAAACATTCACTGACGCTCCATCGGTTCCTCCTCCTACTAAAACAGGCTTGACGCCAAGAACACCATCTCTATCCAATACATCTTCAATCTCCAATCACTAGTCCATCTGCATCAGCTTTGTTGGGAGTCACGACTGACAAGTACCTTGCACAAGATTTGATCTCTTTAGATACATCATCCTTCTTGCAATAGAGGGCAACAACCAGCTCATCCTCAATCTTTCCAGCATCTGTCGTTCCATCCATGAGAAAACTAATGAAGTGTGTGTTGGCCAGTGAATGGATAAAGCTTCGACGTTGGCTTTCAGCAATGAAGTGAGTGAAGGATCGGGCAGAGACATCATTTCTGTATGCAACTCCTAGATCAACTTCATGTCGGCTTTCTAGGTCAAAAAGGGCAGGATATTTCGAAAAGGACATGCCTTCTTTTGCCATCACGTAGCAAATATCAAATTTCCTTTTCATTCTTGCCTTGGTTGCAGCATCCATGTTCATCAACGAACTAGCAATCGGCGCATACACAGCTGCTGATTCGTTATGAGTCTTGGCTTGATCAGCCTTGTAGTGACTCATGGCAGCTTTGTGCTGACCACTATTCGCGTGGTCAAGGACATTACTGGTTCTCTGGTTGGCCGTACCTTCTATCCATGCCTTAGAAAAACTCTTCTGGCCACGGATCCTAGCTTCATATTTTCGGCACACTTCACACCACAGCACGGATACGAGAGTTTTGTCACGCGGATCCCGCTCACACCGTAGCCAGCTTAAACTCTTGTGCTCCGTATTGTACTGTCCTTGCCACCGCTCGAACGTTTTCACACTGAGTTGGCGCTTGACTTTCTTCTCTGCCCCGCTAGTGCTAGCGCAGTCAGTACTACTACTACCTCGTTTTCGACCGGCCATTTTGTCAGGCACGAGTGAGTTGTGGTCGGTCATTTAGTGCGCATGCGCGGATTTTGACCGATGTCCGACTGTTATATTGAGCTCTGTATATACATTTAGATACCGATATACATTTAGATTTATATAATGCAAGATTCCTGCAGCAAGGGCAATATTTTACTGACATGTTAGATGTATTGTTTTCCCAAGTCAAGAAGTAAAAGGGGGAGGGGAAGATTTAATTATCCATGAGATAAATTAAATTAAACATTCCAATGGCCACATCAAAGTAAAACAAGGAAGGGGGGAAAGCACCATGGTACTCTCCTAGGGGGGACACTGTAAGATGCACACTGCTGAAGGTCACACCAAATTTCACCCGAATTTGCGAGGGAAGCCCATATGTGGTGATGGTTTCTTTGAATAGGCAGAGTACTGTCAGCTCGATTGTTGCTTGAACAAAGTACACGGGTATCCTTGAGAAACCATCCACTCCCCCATGAACAAGCCGCCACCTGTGTTTGTACATTAGTATTGTACATATACCAGTATGTGTGTTTGCAGGAACGAATGTGAGCATGAGCGTGTGTGTGTGCATATAACAAACCTCTAGTGTAGGTACTTCACTGTAAACAAGTTCTTTCACTACATGTATAAACCTGCTCATGGAAAATCTTTCATAGAGCGAGGTGTGCAGAGTCTCATATTCGGTGGGGGTGGGGAAATGTGAGATACAGAAAATCTATTTGGGATGGTGGACACCAGTCCAGTATTAAAGTTTTGAAGTACATATTTAACTATGGTCATTACATGGCTCAAAATACTAGTACATCACAATCTCACCTTATCAATGTATGGTGGCCGTCAATGTGCCAGAGCGATAATGGTGATGACACTGTACTTGCGGCGCTGTAAAGCTGCAGCCCATCGAATAGCCACTCCATCAGGGTCAACCCTATGCATACACTCTAATATGTGCTTGGGAAATACGATGACCTTGGTGTAGTAAGTGAACCTGCATCAAACGATAGCCACAATTTTGAAAATTCTCCTTGATTTGAAAAATGAGTGAATCCAGTTCCTGGTCAGTGATACTGGAGTACAAAGCTGTAACACGGTACTTAACTCATTGCACGCGACGCGCCTATATATAGGCGCACGTGTTCCAATTAGTTTACGCGAAGCGCCTATATATAGGCTCATAGTACATGCCCCCTAATCAGCAGCTCTACACGAAGGGAAACTCCCCATTACCGTTCCATAAAGGCATAGCCACACCCTTATTGAATTGAATTGAATTGAAATAATTTTATGTACTCCCCTAACAATCAAAACATAGAAAAAACAAAACAAAGACAAGGCAATGCACAAAACAAAATAAGGACTATACAAATTAAATACAAGCAAGGTGAGCTTTTAATTTACGCTTAAAACTGTTGTAGGAACTTGCAGAAGCAACATCAAAAGGAAGTTTATTCCAAAGAAAAGAAGCATTTATAAAAAAGGAATATCTAAAAGAATTAACTCTAGACCTCTTGCAAAGCAGTGACAAGCTGGGAAAATATCGTCTCTGTTTGAGGGAATGCCATTCTAGTTCCACGAGGGCTTCTGCAGGGGCGGGGGGGCAGGAGGCCCCCAAACCTAAAACTGGGGGGGCGTCGCATTGTAGTGGCATGTGCGCATGCACATGTATTATTCCAGCCATGAAAAGACGGCAGACTAGCTTATCTGAAGCGTGGTCGAGAACTGGCCCTACTCCGCCAAAGAATTCAGTGGTTGAGGCTGAGTTAGAGAGGCGAGATGAGACGGCGCATGCTTCCCTGAGTGATCCTACGGTATCACATGAGTCTATTGTCTCAGATCCGGATAAAGATCGTGGTGACGGAGTCAGAAACAGTATGCAAAGCAGCATGTTGTGCAAGTGAGAGCGAATGTTTCCAGCCTGTGGACAAAGCCACACTAGCTCCGTTGACAAAAAATGACCGAAATTTTCTACCATCGTGGTACAGGGCATATCCTTGGCTGGCTGTTTGTACAACGAAGAAAAAAGTATTCTGCTTTTACTGTAGATTTGCAGAAAATCATGGATTGCTTGCAAGAAGGGGGAAACCGCTTTTACCACAACCGGATTTAATAATTGGAAGAAAGCCACTGAAAAGTTTACCATTCACGAAAGTTGCAGTACCCATCGAGAAGCTAAACTGAAGTTTAGCACTGTCAGGACTCCATCAATAAGGCAACAGGTTGACATTCAAGTGTCAAAACTCCAAGCTATCCGTAGAGAAGCACTTCTAAAGCAGCTCTCTGCCATCAAATTTCTCCTGCGGCAGGGGATAGCTGTGCGGGGGCATACCGAAGAAGAAGGAAATCTGTTTCAGTTGCTGACAGTGTGGTCAAATGGTGATAGCAACTTAAAGTACTGGCTGAGAGAGAAGTATTTGTCTCATCCCATTATCAACGAACTTATCTCCATGATGGGGCTGAAGGTACTGCGATCTTTACTTGATAAGTTCAAGATCCAGCCTGGTACGCCATTATAGCTGATGAAGCAACTGATGTTGCAAATCGGGAGCAATTCTCTTTGTCAATAAGATCAGTGGATGATAACTATGATATCAGTGAAGACCTAGTTGGGTTGTTTAGTCTCCCAAACACTGCATCCGATACACTTGTAGAGGTGCTAAAGGATCTTCTCATTCGCTGTATCCTTCCTCTGTCACTATGCAGGGGACAAGCGTATGATGGGGCAGCAAATATGCAAGGTAGGGGGAAAGGGGTTGCCACTCAAATAAGGAAGGAAGCCCCAGCCGCTGTCCCAGTGCATTGCTTTGCCCACTCACTCAACCTGTGTTTACAGGATGCCGGGAGGAAGGTTGGATTGCTACGAGATGCACTGGATATTGTGCGAGAAATTGTTAAGCTTATACATTTCTCTCCTAAACGGAAGCATCTCTTCTCTGAAAAGTTGTCAAATGAGGGGGCAAGTCAAGGAGTAAACATCAAACCACTTTGTCCCACACGATGGACAGTTAGAACTGGGGCAATTGATGCCATACTCAAGGACTATGCCGTCCTTATGGACACAATGGAAGAGGTTTACAGAACAACACATGACGAACATGGATTGAAAGCCAATGGAGTACTTGCTGCCCTGGAGAAGTTTCAAACCTTATTTGGCCTAAAACTGGGTCACCTCCTGTTTCGACCAGCAGAAGAAGTGTCAAAGACTCTTAATCAGGGAATTGGAAGACAGATTTGAACAGAAGGAACTCATGAAGCCAGTACTTCTGCTGGAGTCATTACTACTTAAAGCAGCCAATGGTGACACTTGTAGCAAAGAATTACTAGAGCTTGAGGAGTCATGTTATAAGGACGATCTGGATGTTGATCGGTTACGAAGACAGCTCCTACTTCTTGTGGATGTAATTAGACTAGGAGCACCAACAGTAAAGAACACCAACAGTCGCGTACGATATGTGATGCAATGAATATGCAAAGTGCATACAAAACAACTCTCTCTGAAGTACATAAGTTACTCCGTCTCTTTCTAACCATTCCCCTAACGTATGCCACGGCTGAAAGGACCTTCTCTGCTTTAAGACGTCTATTAACTTATTTAAGGTCCACTATCACAGAAAAAAGATTAAATAATTGTCTTTTGTTACATGTACACAAGGATCTGACTGATGGCATTGACTTGATAGAAATTGCAAAGGAATTTATCACAGTAGGCCTAACCGATGAACGCAGAAACCATTTTGGTTCATTTCCAATGTAACTTGTGTTTTCTTTTTCATTATGCTGATTCCATTCTGGTGTAATGACATTGTTTTTGGGATAAGAAAACACTAGAATAGCGTGAGCTTCCGGGGGGTTCGCCCCAGCTCTGACCACTCGCCCCCCCAATCTTTAGGTGACTCCTCCGCCTCTGTTCTGGGTAGGATTTAGACCATGAGTTTGCGACTGGATCCCAGCGTGCACATATCCATCTTGCAGCTCGACGCTGTACTTGTTCTAATGCCTCTTCTTGCCCACGTTGGTGTGGATTCCACACATGAGCACAAAATTCGAGCCGAGGTCGGACAAGTGCTGAATACGCTCGTTTCTTAGCTCTATTACTGCAACCCTTCAGTGATCTCCTAAGTAGTCCCAATAACTTACTTGCCTATGATGTAACTGTACCGAAAGTAGGCAAATGTTTGTAAAATAACGGATGTACACGGCGAATAGAAATTGATATACGATAACTAGTTACGTATAGCTACAGTACTACACAGTTAATCGTGCTCTGCAGTCACCCTCAGTGGCAGTTATGAGGATCTTGCTTCTAGACAGTGAGTTAGACACTCAGTAGGACCATCATCCTTCGCTACCAGGGCACGAAAACTGCATTTACAGTAGTGCTGTATTGAAACTTACCATGTACCGAGAAATCGATCCTGAACAGCCTGCATCGTGGGCACCCCATTTCAGTTTGGAATCTAATCGTACACCAAGATACTTGAAAGGGTTCACCGATTGCAATGCAACATTGGTCATACGGTAGGTATTATGATGGTCGATTTTTGTTTGGTATGCAAATGGCTTTAAGTTTAGGGCAAGCTGCCACCTTTGTGCCCAGGCATGCAACCTTGCAAGATCTTCCTGCAAGGTAACACAATCATCCGTGTTCGAGACTTGACGATAAATGATGCAATCATCTGCAAAAAGCCTGGTTGGCGTGACAAGGTTGACACTGATGTCATTAACATACACAAGGGTCCCAATAAGGACCCCTGTGGAACTCCAGAGATTACTCTGGCCCATGCTGATGAGTGTCCATTGCATGCAATCCTTTGCTGTCAATTAGACAACTTTGCAATTTCCTCTTCTCCAATGTGATCCAGTTTCAGTAGAAGCCTTTCTTGTGCAACCCAGTCAAAAGCTTCAGCACAGTCCAGAAAAATGACATGCGAACTAGCACCACTGTCAAGGGACTTAGCCCAGTGATGGATTGTCTCCAAGTGTTGGGTCTGACAAGAGTGGGCTTGACGAAGCCATGCTGAGATGTATTAACTCATTGCACGCGCCGCGCCTATATATAGGCGCACGTATTCCAATTAGTTAATCGGGCTCTGCAGTCACCGTCAGTGGCAGTTACGAGGATCTTGCTTCTAGACAGTGAGTTATACTCATCATCCTTCGCTACCAGGGCACGACAACTGCGTTTACAGTAGTGCCGTATCAAAACTTACGGTGAACCGAGAAATCGATCCTGAACAGCCTGCATCGTTCCAATCCGGCTTCCTTTTTTGCCTTGGATGGCTGTAGCAGATAGCCTTCGAACAAAATCAGCAAAGAATTCGTTGTCTCCTTCGCCTGGTAAGTGAAAAAATGCCTAGCACTACACTGGTTTTATTAGTACGCCATTCAGCTGGAAAGTTCGCAAGGACGCATCACACGTATGACGTAAGTATAGCGTGCAATGAGTTAAATTTGTCATTATCATCTAAGAATTTCACAATCCTCCTATGGATCAGACGTTCCAACACCTTAACTATCAGACTGGTGGAGGCTCACTGGACGATAGTTCTTAGCAGAATGTTTGTTACCTTTCTTGAACACAGGGATAACGTGTACCCTAGTCCAATCACTTGGGAGTTTCCCCGGGTTCACACTTGCATTGAAAAGATAAAGGAGGGGCTTGGTGATCCAAGGGGCACCTTCTCTGAGGTGCCTACCAAGTATTTTGTCTGGTCTAGAGGCTTAGCACCACATCCTCCACCTAGTTCCTATTCCAACCTGTCTAAGCAACCCGTGCTCTCACGAGTGAACACAGAACAGAAGTATGCATTGAATGCCTCAGCCTTCTCTGTATCAGACGTCAACATTTTGCCACCCTGGTACAAGTCTGGTAACTCCGAGCAGTGGCCCCTTGTATTTTTCAGCCACCTCTAGAAGGGTCTCTGATCATGTACCAGATCCATAGTAATCTTCTTCAAGATGCTCCCTGTGATCTTTTCTGGTGCGGTCCCAAACTCTATTACTGATGTCCCTGTACTTCCTAAAATGTATATCTTTTTGTGATCTTTTGGCTAGTTTAACGGCACGTTTTTTCTTTTGACTCCTGTGCATACCAAATCACTTTTGCTATGCACTGATCTGCTACTAGGAAGAGGTCCTTCAAACTTCACCCAAATCTCTGCAACACCGCTTTCTGAGAAGCAACAATCCCATGGGACTGTGGCTAGCAGGTCTTTGAACTGGTTGAAGTCTGCTTTCTTGAAATTGTATACTTTCCTCTTAGATTTGAACCGCTTTATGATCTGCACCAGGGAAACTATCTACAATTTTGACACTACGAACCATGCCTGGCAAGTAGTGATCCAGTACTAAGTCATATAATTTACTGGCAATTCCTGTCGAGATCCCACAGGACCCACTTTCCCAATTAACCCTTTATAGCCCATTACGCATGGACATATATCACTGAACTGCCCACAGGAATTTAATTATTTCATGTGCACACAGTGCATGCTGATTAGTCTCGTAGTGAAAGACAGAGCAAGACAGCGACTGAACTCATGGCAGAAGTGAAGAGAAGAGCTCCCAAGCTTCATTTTGATACCGGATTCAAGCGTGATTGAAAGGAAGAAAGCCATAAGCGGCAGCAGACTTCTCGGGCATGGCGATGTTGACGACTATCACAGTCACCTAATGTACCCTCAGATCCAGCTGACAGAGGCTACAAAGGATTATCAGGCCATCCCCACAGATCTGCAGCAGTGTTGTACCTTGTGATAGTTGTGGTGTGATAGTGATATATGTCCATGCGTAATGGGCTATAAAGGGTTAATTACTGTTGTTGTACCTTGTGGTAGTTGATTACAGAACCGCTAGTGCCGTTTAGCAGCCTAGAGTACCCGTCCTTGTTGTATTCGTCTACTAACAGATGTTGCTCATTGTATAACTCACAAACGGCATGGGGAGGTCCTGGGAAATAGTTCTTAAATGAATGTATTTACTTGCTATGACATCGCCGTTCACAAAGGGGATCTCCCTGGAGCGAACTCTTCCGGTAGAATCTCGATCGTTTTACATGACGCATATGTGCGTCATTGGGCGTTAGACAGTAATGCACGTGATGACGCATATATGCGGCATCGGGGGTTAATGGGTTAATATGCGGAGCATTAATTAAAGTCCCCATACAGTATGATCTGGCTTGATGCTGGAATACGAGCTAAAGAATCTTCCAGCTGGGGGAGGTACTCTCTGGGTGAGCTAGATGGATGATAAAACACCCTGACAAGGATCTTGATGGCAGGAAGTACAAGTTCAACCCAGAGCAGTTCGCAGTTGGAGTCAAGGTCCTGTCTTTGAATTGCTGGGATGGTACTCTTTACCAAGAGCATGACTCCACCTCTTTTGAAGATTTTAGATGTATTATCCACAATTTCAGAGTCCAGGATTTCCTCTCCAAGTAATGCGGGCATTGTGGCCACTAACAACCATGGAATCATTGCCGCCACTATCAACCACAGAATCTCACTGCTTGCACTAACCAGAGAATTGTTCATCTTGCTCTTAGGGCCCGAGTTGGGATGTACGTCGTCCGACAAGAGCAGAAGAGCTGTGAACAGCCAAGTAGCGTGCTTACTCTTCCAATTAAAGCCTACCTTAGTTTGGCATTGCCTAGCTCTTTGCGGCTCCCTCGTGATAAGTTTACTCTTCTTTACCTTTTACAATTGTCTCTATCGCAGGTGTCAGTCAACTGGCAAGTGAGCTAGAAAATCCCACAGAAAATCAGAGCACTCTTTGAGATCACCATTGTTAGACTCACGTGACTAAGAAAATCACTACTGAAAACTTCGAGTGTTTTCAAAGCGCTGTAGTATGAGTGCACTGTCTGAATGCAAATGCCGCTTCGTGTATCAATTGTAATTGCTTCAGTCCATAATTATCGTTGTAGTCTGGCTGAACAAACTGAAAAAAGGTAGATGATTTGCTCATTTAACATTCTAGTTCACGGAATTATTAAGCCTTACCAATATCTATAACCACCTTACCTCTAACTCCATTCGCGGTGTTGACATGGAGGTAGGGGGCCAGGCCTGCTGACGTCACCGAGCTAGACCGGCATGCATATCTCCGACATTGGCCCACACGCAGTACCTGGTCCCCCGATCACACCAGGACAAAAAAAATATTTGATCCTGGTGGAGTAAAGTATGACTTACCAGTCTATGACTGAGCTCACAGTCTGTTTGATGACACTTCTGGTATACAGATCAGTCTGGGAGGGTGGGTGGGTGACGCTCTGTTCTTGCTCCCTTGCCGCTACCGCTGCTTTTCCATTGCAAAGTGCCGTTGGTAAGACTTATCTTGAGTCTTATAGCCGCTAGCCACCCTTTGCGCATGCGCCCCTTCCAGCTCCCCTCTGATGATGACGTAACAGCCCCACCCTCTGTCCTTTGACCCCCACGCCTATTAACTTAGTTTAGCTGCGCTAAACTTCATTTAACATTCTAGGTCACGGAATTATTAAACCTTACCGATATCTATAACCACCTTACCTCTAACTCCATTCACGGTGTTGACGTGGAGGTAGGGGGCCAGGCCTGCTGACGTCACCGAGCTAGACCGGCATCCGGCCGCCCCGTCGGACTGTAATCTGACGTCATCCTTATGTAGCAGCCCCACCCCCTCATTTGAATGCTTGGGGGAATGTTGGAGGCATGCATATCTCCGACATTGGCCCAGAGAAGGACTTGTCCTTCCCCCCAAGCAACCGCAACCCCTTCGACTCTGCCCCCATTACCATCCCTAGCGCCATCACATGTACAGTGCATCGCCTCATGGACCATGGCAACACAGATTAAAGGTAGGCAGTTCATGAACTGTAATTTCTGCTTGTGTCCTTTAGTCTTGTCTGGCCAACACTCGTGACATCTCTGCCAACCTTTCCTGTGGGACCCGCACATACAGGTATGAACTCTTCCATCGTCCCAATGTCTTAATCAGCGAATCCTCCACTCCCCGCGCTGCTGCTGTGGTCGCTGCTCCAATTCGGAAGCTATGTCCTGTAAATTTCTGCGGCTGCAGTCTCGACTGCTCCAACGCTCCCCTCACTCTTGCCACAAACAACTCTCTTGACATGGGGCGGCCATCCAGGAACTTGAAGAACGGTCCTGACTCACTACCACGCACAGCCAAGTATGCTGCAATGGCTGCCACTGGACACGTCCCACGGTGCGGCCCAGGAACACTGACACTTCCTTCCGAAATGGGTGTTTTTGATGCCTTTATATTGACCTGCACCATTGTAGATGCCACTGCCTTATCTCGAGTCACGTCTCCCACACTCAAATGGGCTCCCGGGTCGTATGCTGTGAGTGATGGTACTGAGATTATATTGTCTGCCTTGCGAGCTTCCCTATTCCACACGCTGTGAAGCTGGTCCAAAATCCCTGGCGTTATAGGCAGGCGGGTTCTTTCACCGGAAGGGAGCTTTGCCTGGTCACTCTTAATGCCCTTTAAGATGTACTCTAGCAATGGGAGCTGACTCTGAAATGGATCACCCAGGCCCAGTACCACCTGTAAGCGATGAATCGCTGATAGGTACACCTTTATTGATTGGGCTTTTAAGCCCTCATGCGCAAGGAAAGCCACATATTGTGCCAGTATACACTATCTCTTTTGAGCAACTGAGTAACTGCGGTGAGTGTTAGGAGCTAGTGAGCATTGGATATAATACTCCACCACAGGCCTTTGTTTGGTCAGGCCATACTATATCATTCATTGGTGCGTGTGCAAGGACACGATCAAGGGGGTCAGGAATTTTTCAAAATGTACACCCTTTAAAACATGTTTTTAATACAGTGCAAAGTGAGAGGAATATTAAATAATGTAATGTGTAATATAATTCACAGGCTTTCCCATACCTTCTCAGGTCTGTGCCTAAAGGTGGAGAATCTATATTCTGGAACTTACGAGCCACTTTTTCATTTTTTTTACTTTCTCTGGCTGAACTGGGGGGGGGGGGGGGCATTCCTTCTGTTCGATTGCTATAGTCGGCATTTTTACCGTGTGCCCAGACCTACGCACTCGCATTAGTATGCATTGTAGATCTAGGTGTGTGTCTGGACACGCCTCTCAGTCGGCAAAATATTGGTACGGCCAAAATCGTACCAGCCGGATCACTTGTGCCGGCCCTGCACCAGGCAGTCCAGGTGTCTGATGTCCACTGCTTGGTGTCGGTTAGTTCCTTCAGGAGTGATGGAGGGACATTGGTCGGCTGTGGCTGAGCCTGCAGGAGATTTAGGAACACTTGCATTTGATTGCGGGACACAGCATCAGCTATAGGGTTCTGCACCCCAGGAATGTGCTTTCCCCTTATTTTCCCCTTGTACAAAGAACAGGCATCGCAGGAAGTGAGCCATGTGCCGATCTTTTGCCGATCCTGATTGGAGAACCCCAACCACTGCCTCGTTGTCACAGTTGCACTCCACTACCCCTGGAAAATTGTGTTCAAACGGAACGTGATGATGGCGCTTCTTCCCTACTGCCAACAGTTCGATCATTCCCCACAGGAACCTTCTTCCTGGCCTCACTACTTTACAAGCATGGCTGAGATGACCGATCAAGGACCCTATCTCCTGCCTGCGACAGCTCTTACGGGATCTCCACTCTGCAATCAACGACACCAAGCGCTGCAGTTTGGAGCTCCATTGCCACTGTGTCAATCTCGATCCCCAAGAAAATGATGCATGTGGACGGCCCCTCCACCTTGTGGCATGCTACTGGGACTCCGAGTTCTCGACACGTCTCCAGTAGACGGTCCAAATTCTTGGCACATTCCTCTGATCCTGGTGGTCCCACAATGATGAAATCATCCAAATAATGGGCGATGTAGCTGACTCCTCTCGACCTCACCACCCACTGCAGTGCATCTGCTATCGCCGTGAACAACTTTGGTGCCGATCTGAGCCCAAATAGCAGTGCCATGTCGACAAAAAGCTGGTCTTCCCACTGCATTCCCAACAGATGCGTATCATCCGAGTGAACTGGTATGTTGCGGTAAGCCGCCTGCACATCCATCTTAGCCAGCCTGGCACCCCTGCCAAGCTTCTGAACCAGTGACGCCACGTCACCTACTGACACATACCTCAATGATGACAGCATTCTGTCAATCCCATCATTTACACTCGGACCCTCTGGAGCAGACAAGTGATTTTGGGATGACTCCAAATGGGGAAATTTGAACCCCAGGATACTGGCCGGGTTAAGTGGGCCTACTACTCGGCCCTCCGCTACTTCTTTTGCATGGTACTCCTCCACTACCTGTTTGTTTTGCTCTGCAGACTGCATATTCCGACTAGCTGGCCTCAGCTCATGACTGTCATGCTTATAGCCAATTCTGAATCCTTCCCGCAATCCTCTTAGGATATACGCCGAGAACTCCTTGTCTGTATGACTGACCAACACTTTCTCCCACTCAGCAATCCGAAGTGGAGTTGTCACTTGCATCAATGCCATGCTAACCTCAATGGGACACACCCCTCCAACTCTAGGAGCTCCTGTGTATGAGGGTTTCTGTACCCCAGGCTCCTGACTGGGTATTCCCATCCTGCTATCCCTCCGGCCACAACTTGATCCTCCAGTACCCGTCCTGGATCCACTAGAGTGCCCGAGCCTGCAATGTGAGTAATAATTCGAACTCACAGCCTCTTACATCATAGCCCTAACGATTAACCACCAGACTATGGGCTTAAGTTAGGAAGTGTGTCATACAAGCGCATATTTCGGTTTGGTGTTGCCAAAGGCAACATTGGGTGTTAAAGGGTTAATATAAACCACCTATACATCATGCATCCTAACTGTTCTAATGCCTCATGGACCTATGTTTTTCCAATCGGAAGGGGAGTGCGAGATCACACCCAGCCAGCCTGGGTGGAAAGCATAGCTCCCCTGCCGATTTGCTTGGTCATTGGTCACCCACTGTTCACATACATTAATTTAGTTTTAGATACTTCAATAATATTATTGCAGAATAGGCAACCAGCTCTTCAACTCTTTGCACGCGACGTAAAATGACGTCATGATGGGCGTGTACGCGTCATTAATTAAATAACAGCGTGCCTGCGATTGATTTCGAATTACACAACCTCCCGATAGCTTATTTGTACCTGAAAAGCGTGTGTAAAGGGTTTAACAAGCTTAGTATGCCTATGAAGGCCGCCCACTGGTACATGGGGCAACCTTCTAAGGGAAGTGCCGCTCTGTTAGTCGAGCCGGTGGAGGGAGAGCATTGACACGGCTTCGAGGCTGGTGCATCACCTCCAAGCAGCTGCTTCACAAGCTCAATACGAAAGTGCTTGTGGGCACTCTGTTCAGAGCGCACGTACAGAACGTATGCATTGACAATGGCATTGTCAAGGAGGTGAAAAACGCATGTCTCCACTACTTGAGAATGCGATGTTTGAAACTGTAGTATGATATCAGCTGGTCGGCCTTGTCCCCCACATGTGAGTATTGTACTGCTCGACCATTGTGGGCTTCTCTATTTCCTCCAATCCACCAGGAAGACTCTGTGTGTGTCTACATTTGGTCACCCGAGAGTCGTTGTGGATGGTACTGAGCATGTTGACCTGCCGCTTGTCCATCCACTTCAGTGCGAGCATCCCCTTCTGGACCTCAGTGCTAGCCGTTTCACCCTTCTTGAGTTTGGCAAGTCACAATCTTGGGCATCCCCCTCCTGTCGGAACGAACAGTCCCACAAGCGCCAAATCCAAGCTGCCGGAGGGATGAGAAGAGTGTCGGTCTGGGGTAGTAGTTGTCCATATATAGACGTGCTGTCCCCTCTGCTCCAGCCCTTCAACAAGCTTCAGGACGACAGCATGTGTGACTCCACTGCTCGCATCAAGTGAGGTGTCCTTTCCTGTATGTATCCTCAAGGATATTATGCCACGTAGATGAGGGGTGTAGCCAATTTATTGTTATAATGGCTATGGCTACAAAATGGGTCAAGTATGCAACCTTGCCTTGTTCCCTGCCCCCTGCTTTATTCAGTTGTACTGCTTTACCTTTATGTAACCGAATAAAGCAGGGGTCTGGGAATGAGGCTACGCAACCATCTCTATCCGGTTAGTATTACCAGTGATTCGTCCAGGTTATTACAGTACTTATTGTGGTATAACAGACATACATAACATGTACTGTGTTACCGGTATGTAGCATTTATAGTAAGTATTACATGGATGGGGTAGGTATGTACATGATAGCCTCAGTCCCAGGTTTACCCCCAGCCTTTGTCACTTGCCTACGTCGTATTTTTTTTTCACAGTGGTTGACATGGGTTGCGATTATAGATACTTGAATTGGTTGTTTACTAATTATTTATTATTTTTCGTACCTATGTAGAGTCGCCAGTTATACGTATATCCTGTGGCGCTGTCTGCAAGGACAAAGGCTTTCATCCCCCACTTGGTCGGCATATATTGCATGAATCAAAGCCGCCCTTTGAAGCCAGTCATAGCCTCATCCACAGACACTTCACGCCCAAGCATGTATGCAGCCCGGAAGTTGGCGATGAGGGGATCAGCAAACGGTCGGAGCTTATAGAGGGCATCATATCCAGGCTCTCCCTTTGGAATGTACTTTGAGCTGTCATTGAGGTGGAGAAAACGCATCAGCAGGGAGAAGCGATCACACTTCAAGATTGAGCTGAAGGTGGGAGTCGCAAACGGCCACGATACCCAGTAGTCCTCAATGGATGGGTAGCTGATCAGCCCCATGATGATAATCAATGCCAGGAATTTCTTCAGCTCCACCACATCATGAGGAGACTTAGCCCACTGCTGTACCCGTGAGCGGCGTGACAGCTCATGGCTGTCGATGTATTGCTGGGCGAACAAGTTGGTCTGCTCGACAATTGCTTCAAGAATGTCATCTGTGACGAACAGCTGAAAGAAGTCAATTGGGGTTTTGTTCGTCATGTCCTGTGTGCAGCCAGAGTTCAGCCTATACTGTGGGATGCCCTCATCACTGCTGCCTTCATCACTCTCACCACTCAGATCACCATCATAGTCTCCACCATCATTTCTGTCACGCCCATAATTGCCTATCTCTTCCTCGTCAATGTAGCCCTCGAAGTCATCATCACTGTCATCATCTTCAGGCATAGGAATATCCATGTATGCCAGAACATCACTCACAGTATAGTATTCTGCCATCCTGTGACTGCTAGACTACTGAAAATAACTTAAATTCTAAAGTAAAGCTGAACGTATTCACTGGAAAATCTTCAATGGTAAGCGCCTGGAAATACTTGCGATCTGGAGGTGGAGCAGCTGCGCGATTATTGCAGGTATCATTGCTAAAGCCTATAGGGTCCTCCCCTCTTTTATGATAATTGTCACTAGATTGGAAGGGTCCCACCCATCACTGTTTGTACGTGATATAGCTGTAGGCGTATATATACGCCGTTCGCGCTACGTGGAAGTGATGAATGGGCGTATAAAAACGCCTGTTGCGCTCAAAGAATTAAGCTTCAAGGTAACCACACCCAATTGGGTGTGGTCAGGTTTATAATAAACTCCCACTGCGCATGCTCCACTTCAGCCTTCGATTAGCTTTCGTGAAGTAGATTGGTCCAATTGAAGGGAACATCCAAAACTAAAAGGGAGCAAAGTCCAAATGATAATCTACATCATACATACTAACCCCCCACAGGGATGGGTGGGTGGGACCGTTGATATGATCAACTTCACGTTCCTCATATAATCTCGAATAGCATGCAACCACTTCATGGTCTGAGCCCACAGCGAGATTGACGTCGCCCACAGCGACTTCTGTATCGTCACAGCCACTGCAGATAGGATAGCAACTTACTACCACGGATAGCGATCGCCAGAGCGGATTGCGCAGCGGATTGCTACCGCAGATAGTGGAGACTTATACCTTAGATAATATTATACTACCGTGGTGTATCGGCATCGTGGGTGGGGACCGCAGTCACGCTTACTGCGGAAAGCCCCACCCTTAAATTGGTTAACCACGTGCAGCTGCAGTATAAGTGTGAATTGTCTCCTTGTCAGTCTGAAATATGGCGCACATTCTATCAGCTGCTCAGTTGGATGGTAAGGATAACACTACAGTAAGCAAATTGCCTTTCTGTATTAAATACTCGATTTGCTGTTAATTTTAGTACAACCTGAATTCTAACTATAGTTGTACTATACTGCGTGGGCGGTTCAAAGGTGCCGGTAGCAGTCTATACCTCAAAGACAGCTGCCTATGCTCTATCTGCCAATTAGGACAGATAGAACATATGTTCTATCTGCCATAGAGCATAGAAAACTTAATTGAGCTGTTTGCGCACCACAAACCAAATTAGTGTGCTCATGGAGCGTGAAGTGGGAGGGATGTATAGTACAAGTCACTTAGATGATGACAAGTCACTTAGATGATGGCATTTTCGTGGTTTACAGGAAACACACTCGAGGCTTCATCTGATAGACCACTCGCGCTTCGCGCTCGTGGTCTATCAGATGAAGCCTTGAGTGTGTTTCCTGTAAACCACGAAAATGCCATCATCTAACTATAACTTACATGTATGTGTGCACAATATCTATTTTACAAAACTCCTTTAAAAGTATTTCTACTCTTGGAGACCGTATAAACTCATACTTGTACAACTTGCGCATGTGCATAACCTGCACAGAAGGTATCAACTACACAATTATAATGTCCTAGCAACATGGACATAACAGTTGTTTCAAAAAATTTAGACGTAATAGTTTGACCTGGCTGAAGGAACAGTTTAAAAGACTGGATCTGTCCAAAAGAGGAAACTATGCCCCTGATGGTGTAGTCAGAAATTGCATTAAGGTTAGCATTTAACCGAAACCTGGCAATTTCATGCTGTATAACCACAATCCAACCAAGAGGACTTGCATAATGCATGGTCTAACTAACGTGATGTCAAATTAAATTAAAGCTGAATTCATGCATGCTCTTTAATTTATATCTATTCTACAGAGAGAACTAAGGACATCAAATTCTCATTGTGGCTACCGAGCAATGTGGAAGATTCTGAGGGATAAATACATGGTAATTGCTCGAAGGTAATGCATATAACAGTATGGCTACTTAAATGAATTTTGAATAAAATGTTGACTATACATGCATGGATAACTATATGCAGGGACAGAGTGATGCAGATCATGCGCCAACTTGACCCTCAGGGCGTGCAGCTACGACATAGTCATCGTTTGCAACGAAGGGTGTATGTGAGTAAGGTATGTATGTTATTATTATTATGAGTTTATTCTGTTAATGAAGACTTACACATACTTTCCTCGGTAGGGTCCAAACTACTGTTGGCATATCGATGGATATGACAAGCTTTCTCCTTTTGGTTTTCATCTTCATGGTTGCATCGATGGGTTTGCTGCTGTTATTAATATAATATATGCATTATAATGTCTCAAAATTGTGGCATGCATCCAGTTTCTCCAGGAAAATTTTGTGCCTGAAGACCGCATCAACAAACCATGATCCAGGAGTAGTGCTGTTCTACTTTCTAGAAACTGTAGAAGAGCTCAGAGGTTTGTACACTTATAAGTTGTAAGTATTATAGTGCAAAACATTTAGCTAGTGTAAAGTCATGCTGTGCTGATGCTGTATACTGACCACATTTTTACAGGATGCCCAACCCTAATTCGAGCAGATCATGGTACAGAAAATGGTTTGGTTGCAGCCACACAAATTAGCTTCCGTTCCACTGGAACAGACAGTTTAGCTGGAAGCAAACGTTTTTACTAGGGAACATCACCAGCCAATGTGGTAAGACCTAATGCCTATATACAACAAATGTAGGTGAAGGCAATGTATAGGTATGTATCGACATTTTGTACTACAGTGCGTAGGTGTATCAAAGGTGCCGACCGCCGTTTATACAGCATAAACCCACAAGCGGCGTGTATGGTAGTTAGACGGCGCCGTCTAACTACCATACACCTTAGTCAGCAAAAATTTAGCCTGCTACTATATAGTAACTATGTAAACAGTGCAGACCTGAAGCCAAATAAACGAGCACAGCATACTGACCTATTCAATACAGTGAAGTGTGCATGACCAGGAGCAGGCACTGAGTTTTGTGTACTGGCCAGCTGCTTTAGCTGTGTCATACTTTGATCTACTAGGCATGGCTGTGTGTAACTATGATTCATTAGGAGCTGTAGGAGCTGTAGTAGCTACCCTACCCAGAGCTGGCACGCAGCATACTGACCTTTTCTTGGCTGTGGAGCGTGCATGACCTTTTGTAGGCGAGTTTTGTATACAGCCTACCAATGCAGCTTGCAAAAGTCTGTTTTAGGAAGCGTGTAGTGTGAGCGTTACTAGGAAACCACTGTAGTACAAACCAGTTGTACTACCAGCTGCTGTGGTTTATCAGGAATACACGAGGCAGTTATTCAATTAGAGGCCGAGGCGAAGCCAACTGCCGAGTGTATTCCTGATAAACCACAGCAGCTGGTAATTGCATTCCAGTGTATCAGTACTTAATTGCTAATGTCTAGTTATTGCTGTGATAGAGATGATTTCATGAACAGTACATGTAGGTTTGTGACATCAATACACGGCTGTATATATCTACCATTAACTCATTGTACGCCATCATTACGTCACGCGTGTGATGCCACCAGACTAAAAATATTAGTGTAGCGTTTGGCAGTTTTTTCACTACCAAGTCAAAGAAGCAACGGAATCTTTGCTGCTTTTGTTGGGAGACTATCTGCTACAGCCATCCAAGGCAAAAAGGGCGGCGGATTGGAACCATGCAGGCGCTTCAGGATCGATCAATCGGTACACGGTAAGTTTGATACGGCACTGCTGTAAGCATAGTTTTTGCGCCCTGGCATCAAAGAAAGATGGTCGTACTGAATGTCTGACTATCTACAGAAGCAAGAACCTCACAAGCGTCAATGAAGATGACAGCAGAGCCTGATTATCCGTGTAGCAGTGTAGCTAGCATGGCTAGCCGTAGCTAATCAATGTTGTATTTTGCCGTGTATATCCGTTCTTTTACAATTTTTGTCTACATTCGGTACTGTTACATCATCATTACTAATCACTCTAACTATTTAACGGCAAATAAAGGAAGGGATTTCCTCTTCCTAGCCGAACTAAGCACTTACGATCGTCATAGCCACTATAGTGGCTCGTGGCGTAACGGAATGTTTACGTAATAGCCACTATAGTGGCTTACGGCGTGCAATGAGTTAAAGTCTATTAAAGTGCTTTGTAGCTATTATAGTTGCAACTGCCACACACAAGTCAAGTTGTAACCCAAGCGTAGTATCTAATTGTTATGGAAATTTCACTTGCTATGCTGAATCATCGTATTCCGTCCAGTACTGCATTATCTATCAGAAAGAGTGTTACATCTTTATATAAGTGGTATATAGTGTAAAAGGTATATTTTTACTTACTGCGTTGGAGGTTGCTCGCATGCTGTGTCGTTTTAGGCACTCAGTGATCGTCATATGCAGTAGCTTCAGAAGCTGCAAGTCCCTCAGGGCCCCAATCTTGGGATCGTAAATATTCTTGAAAGTATCCACTCTTGAGGTTATCTTCACAGCGCTCAGCCTATAGTTGACAAATCAGCATTCCCTGGACAGAGCATTCATAAATTTCATAGAAGTGTTAACATACCAATGTTTCATCTGTACGTTCTCTGTCAAAGGCCTTCAGTCCTGTATATACCTCCAGAGCCACCTATGTGAATAAAATTATTGCTTTACATGGATTCCTTGCAGTGTAGCTTTAAACTTCTAGCTTACAATTCCGTAACTGAACATGTCACTCTTGGGGCTAAATTTGCCACTCTGAACCTCTGGGGGGCTGTAGCCATTAGTCTGAGCGATAATAGGTGCTGTCACCAAAGTCCGGCAGGAATCATGCTGTGGCATGTCAAGAGCGAAACCAAAATCACCAAGTTTAGCTCTAATTCCACCTTGGTCTTGCAAGAGGATGTTGAGGCTAATACGTATAGAAAAAGTAGTGTTACATTGCTGTTAGAAAGAAATATAACTACCAAAAGCTATGACTTACGACTTGGTGGATTAGTCGTGGATCTCCTGCATGCAGATATGCTAGTGCACAGCAGGTATCTTTCAGAATTACACCTCGCTGCTCCCATAGGAGTGGCTCCTGAGACCCGCGGATGTGGAAATTAAATTCCATTTGTCCACGCGGAAGCTGTAATTAATTATGACCTAGGTACATGAACTCGAAGTTTTCTATGTCTGCTAACTAGTTTACTTGGTGAACGGCAACTTTGGAGGAACTGTCAAGCTGTCGTTAACTCATTGCACGCCATCATTACGTCACGCGCGTGATGCCACCACGCGTTAATTTCTACAAAAAATGGCAGACTGAAAATATCAGTGTAGCGTTTGGCAGTTTTTCGCTTACCAAGTCAAAGAAGCAACGGAATTTTTGCTGCTTTTGTTGGGAGACTATCTGCTGCAGCCATCCAAGGCAAAAAGGGCGGCGGATTGGAACCATGCAGGCGCTTCAGGATCGATCAATCGGTACACGGTAAGTTCGATACGGCACTGCTGTAAGCGTAGTTTTTGCGCCCTGGCATCAAAGAAAGCTGGTCCTACTGAATGTCTGACTATCTACAGAAGCAAGAACCTCACAAGTGTCACTGGAGATGACAGCAGAGCCTGATTATCCGTGTAGCAGTGTAGCCAGCATGGCTAGCCGTAGCTAATCAATGTTATATTTTGCCGTGTATATCCGTTCTTCTACAATTTTTGTCTACATTCGGTACTGTTACATCATTACTAATCAGTCTAACTATTTAACGGCTAATAAAGGAAGGGGTTTCCTCTTCGTAGCCGTACTAAGCACTTATGTACAGTGGATTGCACTTCCGTCCGAACGGCATGCGGTTCGCGTGCGGCGTGACGTTATGGCATTTCGAATTATTGGCGGCAAAATAACAAACACCGACTGTTGAGCCATGTCCGCAGAACTGGGAAGAAGAGTGCCTTATTCGGATGATCTAAGGTGGAGAGTGGTGTGGCGAGCTGGTATGGAGCTGCCGTACCGAGAAATAGCCAAAAGGTTAAATGTAGCCCCTAGTACTGCTCTGCAGATCTTCAAACGCTTTGAAGAAACGGGTGAGGTGAGTGCAACAAAACAGCCTGTCAGACCTACTCAACGCAGATTGAGTCCTCAGGAGGAGTTAATCATCATTGCCATGATAATGGAGAGTCCAACCCTACTCCTGCATGAAATTTGCGGTAACATACTTCAAGTGTGTGGTGTCAGTGTTTCAGAGGCTACAATCTGCCGCATACTGAGGCGTCATGGGTTCACCAGGAAGAAAATAAGAGCTGTGGCCATCCAAAGGAATCTACAGGTGCGAGCTGCATTTATGGCTGAAGCCTTACTCTACAACCGACAGCTTTTTGTGTGGATTGATGAAACCGGCTGTGATGGCCGCACATACATGAGAAAGTTTGGCTACTCCCTGCGAGGAGAAAGAGCTGAGTGCCATCGTCTCCTGGTCAGAGGTAAACGAATATCTGCCATTGCAGCAATTTCAACTGATGGGTTGGTGGATGTAGAACTTGTAACTGGTACTGTTGATGCAGATTTGTTCTATGATTTCGTTCGCAGCAAGTTGATTCCCAACATGCATGAATTTGATGGCTCCACACCAAAATCAGTGGCTATCATGGACAACTGTGCAATTCACCGTGTTGATATGGTTACCCAATTATTTGAGGATGCTGGAATACTCCTCCTATTTCTGCCACCGTACAGCCCGGACCTCAATCCGGCAGAGGAGGCATTTAGCTGTGTCAAGCAATATCTCAGAGAACATGATGACCTACTGCAACTCCCAAGTATTGATCCCATAGGAATAGTCAAAGCTGCGTTTCACAGCATTACTTCAGAAAATTGCCATGGATGGATAACACATTCTGGTTATTCTTAATTACTATACATGCATCTATAGCCTTATAAAGACACATGCAGACAGTGAATCACATAATATGACAGTCATACAATACATGGACAGGCCACAGATATTTGATTATATTATAATGTGTGTGTATATGTGGAGAGCTCATACAAAAAGGATAATGCATAGGTTCAAAGCAATCAATACTTTTTAACGTCTGAAAGAATTTTCTCCTGAAGCTCCTGGTACTGAGCCTGCGTAATAGCCCCCTTTTCCAATAGTTGGTGTCACCTATCGAGCTGATTTATTAACTCAGTGCGGAGACCTATCTGCTTACTTGGCGATATTCCTCCACTTAAACACACACTCTCCTCTTTACTGGCTGCATGAGTTGGCTGACTGTTCTTAGCTTTCTTTCCTAAAAGGTTTATCTGGAGGTTCTGTGTATGAGCTATGCTTTTTCATATGAATAAGATGTGCCCACGTGTGTAGCTGTTCTGGTGAGTATTTTCCAGAATTGGCCTCCTCCAACTTCTCTACTATGTCTGCAACTTCATTACTCTTCTTCGTGATAGAAGCTGTAGCTTTTGAGACTTCACGACCATGAGGTGAGCGTGACCTGCCAGGACTGCGACCAGCTACAGATTTTTCAACAGCAGACGAAAATACGCACAGAAGTACGTCTTTTTTCTTCTTCTCGGTATATATATAGCTCATACATATCCTCTAAATCTGAATCACCATTAATCCACTGTTGCCGTCCTTTATAGCCGTGTCCAGGCTCTACATAGCCACACTTAATTTTATCAACTGGGTCTGTGAGACGGTCATGGAAAGTTTCTTGCAATTGTTCACGCAGGCCATGTGCTGTTTGAAAGCGAGTGGAATTTCTCCACTTTTGAATGAAATAATCAGATTTCTTTGCAGGATTGATTATTTTCACTGAGTATATCCACTTTGTACTCGTACATTCCTATCAGATGATATTAAACATAATATTAGTTATAAGGCCCCTCCCCAGTACACCTACTGCCCCACCCCACAATGTATAAGTTTTACCAACAAAGATCAAATACCATAATATAGGAGAGGTAACATGGTCTGCTGTTGTAACAATGGGCTGCTAAACATTGGTCTTTCCGCTAGTCGGGTACGCTCACCTTTTCAGTGGCAAAGACAGTAGAATAAGCGCCATCGGCGGAAAATGACGTCACATCTTTCTGAGCTTCCATGCCAGAACATCGCAGATAGCCTGAACTTCCGTAGCCATACCCACCAGAGGGCATATTTGTACCATAGTAGCTACCCCAGTAGTCCATACCGTACCAAAAGAAGCAATACTAGCCGACAGAATAGTAGATCTGAGCTCCTGTAAGCATGCACGTGGCGTTCAATTCAATTGCGTGAACTCCAACCGGGATCCGGGATCCGCAAACCACGTTCGAACGAAATTGCAATCCGCTGTAGCCATTAAAGTGGCTTGTGGCGTAGTGGAATGATTACGTAATAGCCACTATAGTGGCTTACGGCGTGCAATGAGTTAAATTGTGTGCTAAGGGCGTCATTGCGCCCTGACTATACCGTTAGGCTAAGCTAAACTCGAGCGCTAACCTTCATACTCTTCCTGTTCTTGAGCCGTCGATGTCTGCCCTCTAGCTGGTGAGTTACTGGGGTAGATAGGTACTGGATTTATGCCTCAAGCCTATAATAGGCTTTTTGAGCGCTACTAACTGTGTTCCTGGTGCTAGAAAGCTTGCCTAAGCTGCCAGTGTAAAAACACTACCACAAAAAGTAAGCGCTTATGCGCCTATCAATGGTATGCCCCACCCCTACTTCCTATGGGGGGGGGGGGCGTTTGCGCCAATAGGCCACTTGGAGTGAGTAAATCGCTCCTTTTTGATATAGGAACTCCTACTTGTATATAGCAGCTCCTATTTAATATATGGAAGCTCCTACTTATAAATAGGAACTGCTACTTATAAATAGGAACTGCTACTTACAAATAGCAGCTTCTATTTACAAATAGCAGGTCCTATTTGCATTTAGCACTTCCTATTAGTATATAGCAGCTACTTATAAATCAGAACTCCTACTTACAAATAGGAACTCCTATTTATTATATAGCACTTCCTACTTACAAATAGGAACTCCTATTTACTATATAGCACCTACTTATAAGTAGGAACTCCTATTTATTATATACCACCTCCTACTTATAAATAGGAACTCCTATTTACTATATAGCACCTCCTACTTACAAATAGGAACTCCTATTTACTATATAGGAGCTCATACTTACAAATACGAACTCGTATTTATTATATAGCACCTACTTATAAATAGGAACTCATACAGGAGCTCCTACTTATAAGTAGGAACTCCTATTTATTATATAGGAGCTCCTACTTATAAATAGGACCTCCTACTTATAAATAGGAGCTACTTATAAATTAGAACTCCTATTTATTATATAGGAGCTCCTATTTATAAATAGGACCTCCTATTTATTATATAGGAGCTCCTACTTACTATATAGCACCTACTTATAAATAGGAACTCCTATTTACTATATAGGAGCTCCTACTTATAAATAGGACCTCCTATTTATTATATAGGAGCTCCTACTTACTATATAGCACCTACTTATAAATAGGAACTCCTATTTACTATATAGGAGCTCCTACTTATAAATAGGACCTCCTATATATATACGCATGCGCAGATGAGACCATTCGTGGAGGTATGACGCAATCGACACGTGATATATCGAATCGATACAAAACCATGCCCATCAGAACGCCACATCGCCCACGCAATTGCTGGAGAAGGATGCCAACATGACTGGACCTTCAGCTGTCTCTGTCCACTTCGAGGACCAGCTATGACTGCTACAGGAGAACAAAGGGACTGGGTTTTGCTGCTTGAAACTTATCTCTCCATCCCGTGTCAGATCTCTGCTGAAACGTAAACTATTCTCGGTACCAGCCCACCAATCAAGGCGGAGATCGCTTCCAGTCCCCATATACCAAGTATGTCAGGAACTGTACTAATTCCTACAGCTTAATGAAGTGTCTGACGTAAATTAACTTCAGGCAGTTGTGATGGCAGAGAGTGTTTTGGATATGTTGCAGCGTTGTGGCATCAGCACTGAGATAATGTAAGCTTTGTTTATTCAACTGCTAACCAATATATTTATTGACCACTGTTTAACTATAAGGTGTCCTAATTTGAGTGTGTGTGTGTGCGTGTGTGTGCATGTGTGTATGCATGCAAGGCCACCAGAAGCTCTACTGGTAGTTTGCAGCCCTGTAGGTGGGCTTTTATTGAAAATTTGTCTACAAAATCCCCTTTTTCTCCAGTTGAGTACCAAGAGTACAGTGGCCCAGAATGTTTTCACACATGAAGCACTGTACCGCCTGTCACCCCTCCTTGACCAAATGGCGGAAGGTCTGAAGAAAAATGGACTACTTCGTGCAATACGTATATTTCCCAACCTATACGCTCCACTGTTCATCTACACTGGTTGTTTGAGCAGTGAGGAGGTACAAGCTGCTTTGTACGTTGATGACGACTATGAAATGGACAAGGAAACAATGGCACACTTACGCCACTACATCCAGGAATGCGATGAAGCAGGTAGGAATAATATAATATATTGCTGACTGAAACCCAAAAGCTGCCAGACATAACCTCAGAGTATGTAAATTTGGGTATGGGGGAGCATACACCCGCATACCCTTGGGAGTGTGGCTCTGAGAAGGGTGAAACTTCTACCATTAATTGTGCTGATTATTCTAACTGAATGTATTATTTATGAACATTCTATTGCAGGGCTGAAAGCTTTGATGAGGCACATAACTGGATCTACCATTGCAAGAAAGAAAAGTGTGCAGGTTGACTTTTTGTGTGATGATCATGGTGTTATCACGGCCCACACATGTGCTAACATTATAGTGCTACCTAGGGGTGTGTTTACATCAAACTCTTATGAACTATTTAAGGTAGCAATGAAGGCCGTCATTTCTGGGATAAAACCTTTCAACACAGCTTAAGACATTGAATATGTATCTGCTTCTGTAATCCAACGTTGACTTTTTGTTGTTGCTTCTGGAGAAAACCGTCATGTATTACCTTGCTGTTTGGTGTTAGTATAACTGTACTGCTTCTGTAATCCAACGTTAACTTTTTTGTTGTTGCTTCTGGAGAAAACCGTTATGTATTACCTTGCTGTTTGGTGTTAGTGTAACTGTACTGCTTCTATAATCCAACGTTGACTTTTTTGGTGCTGCTTCTGGAGAAAACCGTTGTATTACCTTGCTGTTTGGTGTTAGTGTAACTGTACTGCTTCTGTAATCCAACGTTGACTTTTTTCTTGTTGCTTCTGGAGAAAACCGTTATGTATTACCTTGCTGTTTGGTGTTAGTGTAACTGTACTGCTTCTGTAATCCAACGTTGACTTTTTTGTTGCTGCTTCTGGAGAAAACCGTTATGTATTACCTTGCTGTTTGGTGTTAGTGTAACTGTTCTGCTTCTGTAATCCAACGTTGACTTTTTTGTTGTTGCTTCTGGAGAAAACCGTTATGTATTACCTTGCTGTTTGGTGTTAGTGTAACTGTTCTGCTTCTGTAATCCAACGTTGACTTTTTTGTTGTTGCTTCTGGAGAAAACCGTTATGTATTACCTTGCTGTTTGGTGTTAGTGTAACTGTACTCTGTTTCTGGAGAAAAAAAACGCTTCTGAAAAAAAGGAAGATTCGTACCTCGGGTCAAGTTTGGGTATGAGAAGCCCCTCCCTAAATTACATTAAACTTGCTGTAGCTAACTTTTTACTTCTTGCGTACGGAGGATTAGAGATCTGGACAAGTCGATCACTCCAGGTAGGCTTTCTACAGCTCTACCACAATTACTGCTTGTGTTGCTTACGTTTCAGCAGAGATCTGAGCGCTGAGGATGGACGGCACGCGGGATGGAGCGATACGTTTCAAGCAGCAAAGCCCAGTCTCTCTGTTCTCCTGTAGCAGCCATAGCTGGTCATTGAAACTGTGCAGTGGACAGAGACAGCCGTCTCCGAAGGCCTAGTCATTTGGCTTACATGTACATGTAGCTTCTCCAGCAATTGCGTGGGCGATGCGGCGTTCTGATGGGCGTGGTTTTGTATCGATTGGCACGTGTCGATTGCGTCATACCTCCACGAATGCATGGTCTCATCTGCGCGTGCGTATATATATAGGTCCTATTTATAATTAGGAGCTCCTATATAGTAAATAGGTCCTATTTATAAGTAGGAGGTGCTATATAATAAATATGAGTTCCTACTTATAAGTAGGAGGTGCTATATAGTAAATAGGAGTTCCTATTTGTAAGTAGGAGGTGCTATATAGTAAATAGGAGTTCCTATTTATAAGTAGGTGCTATATAGTAAATAGGAGTTCCTATTTGTAAGTAGGAGTTCTGATTTATAAGTAGGAGCTCCTATATAATAAATAGGAGTTCCTATTTATAAGTAGGAGCTCCTATATAATAAGTAGGAGGTCCTATTTATAAGTAGGAGGTGCTATATAATAAATAGGAGTTCCTACTTATAAGTAGGAGGTGCTATATAATAAATAGGAGTTCCTACTTATAAGTAGGAGCTCCTATATAGTAAATACGAGTTCCTATTTGTAAGTAGGAGCTCCTATATAGTAAATAGGAGGTCCTATTTATAAGTAGGTGCTATATAATAAATAGGAGTTCCTATTTGTAAGTAGGAGTTCTGATTTATAAGTAGGAGCTGCTATATACTAATAGGAAGTGCTAAATGCAAATAGGACCTGCTATTTGTAAATAGAAGCTGCTATTTGTAAGTAGCAGTTCCTATTTATAAGTAGCAGTTCCTATTTATAAGTAGGAGCTTCCATATATTAAATAGGAGCTGCTATATACAAGTATGAGTTCCTATATCAAAAAGTAGCAATTTACTCACTCCAAGTGGCCTATTGGCGCAAACGGCCCCCCATAACTTCCTGGGGATTACGCGGGGGAATGGTAGGGGATTTGTCTCAAAATTCAGACCCCAGGGGTCGGGACTTTGAATTTTACTGCACTCGGACATTGAAGTTCAAAGTTCAAAGTTTATACTATTGCGCATGGAGTACGTTGCGACCTTTGCCTCGTGCAAAAAAAAAAGCAAGTCTTTGCAGGCTTTGGCCGTACTGTCTATATCTATACCATCTCTACCGTGTTTATTAAAGCCTTCAGTGTTACTGCTACATGTATTTTTCTGGTCACTAATGTCTATGATGGATGTGAAGAAGTACTGGTCCAGATTGGAGACCACAACAGAGTGGTACAATTTTCCCGCGAAGCAAGCTCTGGGACCGAAAGAGAGTGTCTCCTGGCAGCCATAAAGACGGCTTATGAAGATAAAATAGGGGAGGGAGATAAAATAACCCTGCAACTAAAAAATGAGGACTGGGGCGGGTTTTTTGTTGACTTCTTTAGAGATGATGTCGAGCACAAATCCGTACTGAGAATGCTGATTGAGAAAGCTCAAGAGGTGTGTATATGTTCAAGATAGAATTTTAATGCTGCTTTTTGCTTTCATAGCAGTATGTATATACATATTATAAATCTATTACTTCTTCATTGTGCAACGACCTGAAAATAATCTTTTTTATTTACAGACTACCTCCGTGGAAGCCTCCAATGACAAGCCTTCTGTGAAAGAGGTAGGTGTCACTCAGTGGTTTTTAGACAAGTCCAGGGCTCTCCAGAAGTAAAGGTTTTCAGTCAGTATTCCGGATAGGATATTTTCATTATCATACATAATTAAATGAAACGTGCACATTCTATTAAAACACATGCAGAGATGCAGCTAAACGGAGCTTATTTACTGTGACCTATAATTTTTTTAAAATGTGCTGTCAAGTGAACTGTAGAAGTAGACTTATAATGACAATGAATTCATAGGCCAGTTTTATTGTATCATGCAGCAGTTAATGATGTGAACTATCCATTGCAGCTGAGCTCAGCTCAAAACTCCGTTCCAGTGATAACCCCAGTTCAGGGATCCAATCCTGCTGGCCAGAGCAATGTAAGAACAGGCATGTTTTGCAGGTTTTGCAACTAATTAAATTCCTTGCCCCTAATTGGCTGCTGTTATGTAAACATTACTTTGTGATTTTTGCATGCAGGTCAGTGGTAACTACAGACTGTCAGTAAGTGATCAGGGCCTCAAGCTGGAACGTCCTCTCACTCAGGTAGGTAAACGTCTTTAATTACATGTATATTTATGTATTTATGAGTGCTGTATATGTCCATGTGCATTCGTACATGCACGTATGTGTGCTTGTGCACATGTGCATGCAATGTGTGCTGGTGTGTGTTTATGTGTGTACAGCTGTACCGTATGTGGGTAGATAAGTATACACGCCATACACGTATTGTTTACACTTGAATAGTACATATATGAATATGTATTGGATATGTCTAGCCTCGTCCCCAGGCTCTCCCCTTGAAAATTTGTAAAATGGGGGAGAGCCTGGTATCTTTTCTCACGTGATTTAACTTTTCACGTGATGCGTAGGCAGGAAGCCCTCGAAAGACAGCTGCATTTCTCTACCTTTCGCCGGCGATACTAGTTCAGCACTCAGTCTGTGGCACCAATGGGGGCCTAAAGATTAGCTGCAAGAAGTATTGATTTGCTGCCTTTCCTCGGTGTCGGAGAACTGCAACTGTGCTCACCTATGCGCAGTTCAGGAGGGCCGGGGACAAGCCTAGGATATGCCAAAGAGGGTGGGAATAATTTTATAGTTATGGACAAAGGCTAATTACTTGACAGATTACATATTGCTGTTTTATTTACAGAATCCTGTGGCACAGGTGTGTAGCGATAGCCTGAAAAAGGAAATAGAAGAACAAGCCATTTTTTTCAGAAAACATCGAAACAAATTCCAGCAAAGTGAATGCAGCAGCAATTGATTTGTGCATGGAAACACCAGAACTACTCAGAAATCGATCGAAACTACTTGAGTTGGCTAGGAAGAAGGTAGCTGATGATGGATATTCTTTCAGAAAAGGGAAGTCAATATCAAAAGTCTATGGGGAAACTTCAGCTGAAACTCATACTCCGAAACGACCCAAACTAGATGCAGCTATGCGAGATGGTGAATGAAGGAAGTGCAAGAGGAGCTGGAAGATATTTTATCTATCAAAGAAAGACGGTGATCCCAAGAAGAATCTGTGCACAACTATGCAATTTGTGATCAACTAACTGATCAAATCGGAGAATTGAAGAGCCGAAGACGAGAACTTGAGAGAGAGATGGCCCTTTTGAAGAAGTAAGAACGTCGTTCAAAAACTTACAGTGCTCAGTTGAACAAAGCTTCAGAATCATCTGATGTATCTCCATGTAGCAGGAGTAGTTCTGCAACTCCAGTACTTCCTCCAAACAGTTTCACTTTACCGAAATCATCAAGTTCTTCTCTACTTTCTGCTGGCTCACTTAGTCCCGTGTTGAGCCCACATAGTCCTCAATCGCCAGTGTTTTTCCCAAAAAGCCTCCACACACCTGTGTTTAGTTCATTGAGTCCCCAATTCAAGCCATAGAATGGATTATGTCAGCTGTTGCTACAATAACAGTAGAATGCATGAATGTAGTTACATAAAAACCGTTTCTAATCACTGTCAGTGTCAGAGTCATCAGAGTCTAGTTCAAAGAGTCCCTCAGGCTCCACTGGATCCACCTTGTAGGCAGTCAGCCCTTTGATGTTGATGAGACTGTCCTTGCTGCCGTCTATGGGGACTGAAATACACTTCTGAAGGCACGATAGATCATGTCCTTGTTGGCACAGACTTCTGCCCAAGCCTGACCCACCCACTTGGTGATCAGGACGCGACGCTGTGAAGCGGTTATCTTGCCCTCAATGTAGAGGCTGACATTGCTGTGCATGTGTTGGTTCTGTAACCGTTCCACGATGCTTTTGAATTCTGAATTCACAGAAACATCAAGTGGCTGCACTAGACTAGTGGTGCCAGGAGCCAACTGCTGTGCGGCATTCACCCAGTAGTATGTCTTGAACAGCATCAGTAGTTTGCGCCCGATGCACATCTGCAATGAGTAGCTTGTTGCGACAGGCATCATCTCCAAACGGCCTCTTCCACATGCTTCTTATCCAGAATTTTATTACTTCTTTGTTGCACCAGGCATTCTCTTGGAAACGTACAACAACACACCCATCATACTGCCTCTTTTCAGCCTCTGCAATTCTCAGACCCTTACCACGGAAGATCAACAGTGGCTTTACGCGTGCTTTTCCATCGGCAAACACTGTCAGCTGAACAGTACACTGTCTCTTCTCTAGGCCTGATGCGTGGCCACGATGCCACACAGTGCTTGTTCCCGTCGTGTCGTATCCCTTTCCAGTGTTGAATGTGAAAGGCAGAGGTGTCTGATCAACATTGCCAATGTCTCGGAGTTCGTACTGGCCTATTTCACCTTTTGCCTCCCCTCGCTTCGCTAGTCGCCGAATGTGCTGATGAAATTCTCGGATCTTGTCTTCGAGATCAATGGGTGCCTTTTGACTGACATTCGTTGTTGAGCGATAGCTGATTTTGTTTCGTTTCTTGAAAGCAGTAAACCATCCATCTGAAAACTTGAACTGGTCAGGGTGCATATCTTTTATCAACTCCTTGGACTTCGCTTCAAACCACCATGCTTTCACTTTCAAGCCCTTCTCACGCAACTCTCGGTACTGGCGAAGGAGTTCACTTTCCATGTCTGGCCAGAAGACTTTTCTCCCACTCCCAACTTTCCTTGTACCCCTAGAACTCGCCCGTATCTTGGTTTCATTCTGTAGCCACCCGCGAAGCGTTGATGGCTGCACGCCGAATGTTTTAGCCGTCTTGTACTTGTTACCGCACTCATGGTAGAGCTGTATGGCCTCTAATTTTCTTTCCCTGGAGTAGCTCTTACGCTTGTCTTTGGAAACATCAGCTACTTTGTACTCCTCGGCCTCATTCTCACGTTCCAGAACAGCTTCGCTTTCGTTTTCCATCTCAGATTGACAGCTGGAACTTCACACGAAAGCCACACGAGAACGCAAGTATTCTAAAAAAATTCGCACGTCAGCAAATTACAGCCGCCAGCAGTGGTGTCTGTTATCAGTGAGCTAGCCAAGCTAAAAGAGAGATGCGTCAAAGGCCATCATGTCTACTGAGCTGATTTTGTTGTTGGGGCAGTATTCAATTGTGAAAGAGAACCAACTAATTCTCATAGTGAGTGGGCTATAGTAGTCAAGAAGCCGGAGTCAGCAGTAGGCCATGTTCCGGATGTCTTGGCCGGTATTTTGTCTCCGCTATTAACCTCCGGAAAAATACATTCAATGAGATGTGGAGTTACAGGAAGGAGTAGAGCGGCAGAAGGAGTCTGGGTGCAAGGTGGCGGGATAGTAATTCCCTGCATGTACATCCTTCACGGCAGGAAGATGGATAGACCGTACGTCAGAGGCGAACTGAAAAAGAGTGCTCGAAAGAAACGATCGCGAGAGGCGGAGACTGGCGTGGTGCAGGCAAAGCGCTCAGCAAGACAGTGAACAAGACATTCTCAGTCATAATTATTATTTACTATGAATGTTCAGTTGTACATTGTGCTCTCTACTATAACGACCCATATAAATATAACGACCCATGCGAAAATAACAACCCATTAGCGCTACTAAAAGCAAAAATAACGCCCGGCGTTATTCTTCAGCGCCTACGGTATACGCTCGCTGCGGTGACGATTGACTAATGTAGAGCGTAGATATACACTCACCGCGCTCAGAGGGTAATAATGCACAGTTATATAGTATACTTACAAGATATTTAACAATGAGTATTATTACATACCTTGTGGAGTCTTTGGATGAGACTTCCCATTGGCATATATTCATAAACCAAGGCAGTAAGGTCTTCGTTGAGACAGTATCCCATCAGACCCATGACGTTTGGATGGCGGTGTCTGTAAAGCATTGATGTATAAAGCTAGGGAGAGTGTACATTTATTTACCTTGTACAGAGAACATTTACTCCACACTGGCTTGTGTAAATTTGTATATAGTGCCATTAATAGTTGTTTGTGCGCACTATATGTAGCTTTAGAGTTATGTATTTCAAAGTACAGGAGTATGCATTCAACTCACTAAACCCACTTCAACAACAATATATTATTTATAGTCAAGTTACTTTGTAATTTTGTGTGCATTCAGCTGTTTCACTGCAGAGCTACTTCAGGTCTGTTTTTTGAGCTACATTGAACTACATCAGCAATTATATACCATTTTAGTGAGTGCAGTGAGTTCCGCCTCCAGCTGAGAGTGTATGGCACCTTCCTACTCCTCCTCTACTCCAGCTCGTATGGCAACTGCTCTTACTCCATGGCCTCAGTGGCCACGTCCCACTCACACGCGAGCGATCTAGACGTGACGTCATGACTATGTTGGATCTAGCTCCTCCCCTTTTTAAATTTTCAAGCTCCACCCCCTAGAGCCTCTAGTACGCATTCTTTCTCAGATAAAATGTACACAATACGAAAGTTAATAACATTTTAATATGACATCATTGAATACGTATTAGCAATTTAATATCTCTCGTCTCTTTCTGCACTGGAAAAAGGTCGAACAATAAAGGAGTTAAATACATGTATGATGTGTTAGAGATTTTATCCTTTTCTGTTTGGGTGTTCCTTTAACACTCCAAAGGTATAGAACCTTTAATAGGGTGTTATTCCTACACCTAGGGGTGCCTAAATGACACCTTTTGTTGCTGGGGTGTTTCAATACACCACCTAAGGGGTGTTCTACTACACCCCATTTTTAACAGTGTATTGGAGAGAAAAGCTGAAGGCGCTGCAACAATTATGAAAGTTTAATACTACTTACCTCATTCAACACTTTTACTGCTGCAGTGGTTCCAGTGCTACGGACATTCTTCCCCACATAAACTGATCCGTACGCCCCTTTTCCAATCAGACAGCCTGGGTTGAAATTCTGGGTGGCTTCTTCAACTTCACTCTTGCTGAATTGCATTGTTGCTGCACATCGAGGAAAAGAAAACACGCAAAAAAACAGCAATAATCATGCACAATTTTTACTACAACAACTTGCAAGCTACCATACCAGCAATCATGGTTGATATTTTGTTGCTCTTCATGGTAGAACTGCTGGCCAGCTGGTTTTGTTTTTTGTGTGATTGCTCACCCTCTTCTCCTGTGACCAAGCCATCACTGATTGTACCACCAGTAAGGTCGCACACATGACTTTTAGAACTCCCTGACAAGTTAGAAATGAATAAATACTTAGTGATACGCACTAAACTATGATATGAAATACTAGTATTGGTAATGAATCCCAATGTATGTCATTGGTTTATGACTGGATGTTGAGTAAGTATTATACACAACTAAAAAAGCTAACCTTTGTCTGTAGCAACAACACAGATGAGCTTTGTGCTACAGCTTTCTTGAAGTATATGATGTTGTACGTGGCACCGGTATAGGCCAGGCTGATTGACCCACAACACTGGTGAGTTGCATCCAAGGCGCTGGCCACTGATTCGCCATTCATACTTAAATTCCACACTGTGGCCAGATGCTATGCAGTACAGCGGAATTGCCTTCCCATCTGACTACATTCACTTCTGTAGTCCCTGTATACTGCCAGCCGAGTTATCATAGCCTCCATATCGAAGCCCAGGCCACCAATTTCAGGAACGTACAGAACTAGAATAGTAGCAATGTAGCAATGTGCATGTTTGTGTATGTGATAGCTCAATTATCTTCAATTTACTAATATCTTACCCTTCAAATTCTCAGCTATCACTTCTGCAGATTTTGTCTTAGGGAGCTGGTCAGATGCACCTGCAACATTTCTTGCCATCTTAACAGATCCTGTGCATAATTAATTCATTTGCAATATGAAATACACCAATCCGGAGTATATGACGATTCCTCAAAAACTTGGATATGTAATGGCATACGTGTTCTGTAAAGTGTGAAATGCATGCCGAATAATTTATCAGATATCCCAGCTATTGTAGTAGTGCACACACAAACGTTAATGGAATGTTGCCCAACAAACAATATCATGATCAAATTTAAATGTAGATGAAGGAGTCACAGTCATGCATACATAGTTGTTCATTAAACACTTTATTTACCTGTTGCGATTGTGGTACCAGTTGCACTAGTCGATGCCCTAGGAAGCAGTCGAGGGCGCTTTGCTCCTGAAGCTGCAGATGGGCAAACCTGTGACATAAAAAACATACACAGCATGTATCAGTATAAGCCTCTTGATTGTAACAGTGACTGGAGCCAACACAAAATGTATTTTAAATACTGATACATGACTCCTGCACAATTTGATACAGTGCATGACTCCATGTCAACATACTAAAATACTCACCGGATCAGTATATCCAACTCCTAGTTTAATAGCAATACCATTGCGTTTGTATGATGGGAAACTGCTCATGTATTCGTGGATAGTCCAAGGAGTAGACTGGTCAAATGCACTATTTGGCACTCTAGTGCCTTCTGCCCGAAAGAGGGATAACTCCCCCCGTGATTCCTCCAACAATTCCTCCTCCGAGGAAGAACCATTGGGAACAATTAGCCCCACTGCTAGAGCAGCAGAATTGGCAACCTCCATGTAGTTCGCTGTTCGTGGGACCCGCACTTCAACATAATCGCCAACCTTCAGGTAGCCACTCTTCCTAGTTCGGCTACGCTTCATCTTGCAAACACTCAGCTGGAATAATGTATGATAACAAGAAAATGCACTAGTTACAATTCTATAATGCCGGTATACACAGAAAGGGTAATATTTGTTTGTATTTTACGCAACTCACACAATATTCAGTGCATGTTTCATTTAGTAAAGTAGTGTGAATGATGGTGTTTTTCTATATTGGCATTGATTTTGGGAAAAGCACCTCTTCTCCCTACTAAGGTAGTACAATTACAAGAATCATGCATACATACCAACACAAGGCTAGCCTTGTCTTTTGCTGTCCTGGAACTCTTGTGCTTTCCATTCCCAGCCAGGGATGCTTGGCGAGACTTCTGCTGCAGTTGTAGTCCTTGGCCCATCAGTTGCCTATAGTAACCTAATATAATATGTGCAGGGTGTTTTTTTAATGTGAATGCTTATAATTATGTGTTCACATTCATTCATAGGATGCAAATTTCTCTGAGTTATAGTTAGTGTCCAAGCCCAAGATGGATAACAAAATTTGTGTCATTCATCTATAAAAAAATAGTTCATGATTAGCAGAAATGCCATCTCATCACCACTTCATACACATTTGATTAGCAGAAAATGCCATCTCGCTACCACTCCATAAGTATTTATCAACAGACATTTTGCACTTTTAAAGGTGATTCATCTAATATGCAGTAAGAATGCTAATTATGTGCATAATATATCTGCATGGGGTGTTATCCAAGCATCACTTTTCAGTAAAATTTTATTAAGTATACTCAGTGGAATTCATTCTTATGGGTTGTGTGAAAACTTGCACTGAAAATGCAGCTATGGTGATATACTCTCACTAAAACGTGCATTAAGTGTCTTACATAATTATATAAACTGACAGCTACATCTGTACGTACACAAAAGGTATATGACAACTAATTTCATTGAGGTCAGTAGACATATTGCAATTTCGCCTCAAATTATTTTGGCCAGACGCGTCAATAATTTTTTTTTTCCTGCTGAATTTTTAGTCTATATGTAGCTGGTTCTCACTCATGCCAACATTATTCTCAAAGACCAAAAGATCATTTCTACACGTGATCACATACCGTAATCATATATTAACGGAATAATAAGAACAAAGAACAACAGTCTGAATAAGAGTTCACTAATAACAGTCAGGTCTGCTACATCACCCCCTCCCCTGAAGAAGCTCGTCCCGAGCTTAACTGCATCAGTCTCTCTGGGGGTTTCACTCGGTTCCTTAGTGTGTAACGGCTTGACAACTGGGCACGATCTGACTCTGGTTGAGGGGTCGGATCCTCCTCATCAGCCTCGGATTCTGATTCGGTATCATCTTCGGGCGAAGAGAGAGTGACTGACTGTCCGGGTACTGCTGGCTCATGTGTAGCTCCGGAGTCACTGTGGTCATTACTATCATTGAAGACATCTGCAAGGGTCTCCAACCACTGAGGAGGTCGACCAGGACTGTGTTTCTTCCGTCCGTACCAGTAATAACCGGCAGGGAAGTCATCAGGGCACGGGGTAACTCTAGTCTGGTGAATCTGTATCTGTCCATCCTGAGGGAAGTAGATCTTCACCACAGTAAGGTCTGGATTATCACAGGACACCACTCGGAATGGGCCGTGCCAAGGTTGAGACAGCTTGCGCTGTTTCCCTGTTTCCTCGTGTGGGAACTTCACCAAGACCCAATCTCCAAGCCGGTACTTTGTCTTGGTCGACTTGCGGTCATATTGGACCTTGTACTGCTTCTGTGCCTTCTGCATGGCTTTCACTGCCAGTTCTCGTGCAGAAGACAGAGATAGGACTACCTCCTCCCGGTAATCTTCCACGTCGGTAGGCTCGAGTTGCACTGGTGGTAGCAGGGCAGCTTCTGTAGGGGTTCTACAATCGATACCAAATAGTAGAAAAGATGGTTTCTCTCCCGTACTCTCGTGTGGGGTATTCCGGTAAGCCCACATGACCCCCGACAAGTACTTGTCCCACTGTGTGCCAAATCGAGCTGCATGCTTTCTCAGGGCCGTTTTCAACGTTCGGTTGAAACGCTCCACCATCCCGTTACACTGGGGATGGTATGCTGTGGTATTGAGCTTGTGGATTCCAAGAAGCTTGCATATGTCCATCATGAGGTGGGACAGCAAGTTGGCTCCCCTGTCTGATAAGAGGTTCTCCGGCACACCAAAGAAGGGAACAATCTCACGCACTAGGATATCCGCGATCCTCTGTGACTTTTGATCTGGAATAGGATAGACCATCGGCCATTTAGTGAGAAAGTCTTGAAAGACCAGCACATACTTGTTCCCCTGGGTAGTCTTTGGTAGCTCCATAATGTCCACTCCTACAATCTGGAATGGCCTGTTGACTGGGATCGGATGTAGAGGTGGCCTCGTCGCTCTTCCACCACCGGACACTGTTGCACATTCCGGGCAGTTTCTGACATAGTGCATGGTATCCGCAAACATCCCTTCCCACCACCAGTGACGGCTAAGGGTGTTAAACAGTCGGTTCCCAGAGAAATGGGCTCCCATTGGGCCGCGGTGGCTCTCTTCCATCACCTTGGGCCGGAGATGCATTGGAACCACAACTCTCTGTTGCTTGCTCTGCTTTGGGTCGATGAAGTACAGGACATCATCCATTAACGCAAACATGGAACTCTGGAGGGCAATCTTACGTGCGCGTCCTTCGTCTGAGGGTAGCTCTCCCCTCTCTAGGAAGTGAACAATTTCCAAGACGACTGTGTCTTTGCGCTGTTCCTGTGAAAATGAGTTCATCCCAGCTAGCGGATGAGGTTCAGGCTCAGCTTTTAGCAACGATTCTGTGCTAACTTCCACAACTGACACTTGGACATCAGTCTGGGCGATGCCTTCCCTGGGTGCAGGCATATGAGGGCTGCGAGACAACGCATCAGCACTGAGGTTAGTCTTGCCGGATCGGTAGATAATCTTCACCTCCTTGATTCCTCTTCCATAGACCTTCATCCACCACCTTGCGTGCTTCCCACTAGGGCTAGGGGTCTCTAGGAGAGCCTTTACAGCGGTGTGGTCAGTGAAGACTGTCACCGAGTGCCCATAAAGGTATGTGTGGAAATAGGTAACTGCCCATACAACTGCCAGTGTTTCAAGCTCTGTAACACTGTAGTTGGCTTCCTGCGGTGACAATGCTCGACTGGCGTATGCTACCGGGTGAATTCGTTCGTCCTCCTGCGGCTGAGACAACACGGCACCAAGGCCAAGGATACTGGCGTCTGTTTCCAATACAAAGTCCCTGCTGAAGGAGGGATATGCGAGGACTGGGGCTGTGGTAAGCTTCTGCTTCAACGTTGTGAAAGCTTCATGGCATTCATCCGTCCAGCTGAACTCTACCCCTTTTTTTGTCAGCTTGTTGAGTGGTTGGGCAATCTTTGCGAACCCCGAGACAAACCTCCGATAATAGGAGCTCAGTCCTAGGAACTGGCGGAGTCTCCGTAAGTCTTGTGGGGTTGCAAACTCCTGGACAGCCTCGACCAGCCTTGGGTTTGGTTTCAGCCCTTGGGGTGTAAGCAAGTGACCCAGGTATTCTACCTCTTCTCGGATGAACTGGCACTTGGCCGGTTTAAGTTTCAAGCCCACTTCCTGGAGCCTCCCGATCACCCGGCGCAGATGCTCTAGGTGTTCCTCCAAGGTGCGGGAAAACACCAACACATCGTCGATGTACACGGTCACATAGTCTGGGCCGTCTTCAGGGTTCAGTCCCATCAGAACCCTCTGCATGAGGCGCTGAAATACAGCAGGGGCATTGGTGAGCCCGAAAGGCATCACACGAAACTCGTAGAGCCCCTGTGGCGTTACAAAGGCGGTCTTCTCTCGGCAGTCTGGATGCACCCGTATCTGCCAATAACCAGAGGCCAAATCCAATGTCGAAAAGAAGTTTGACTCACCCAGTTGGTCCAGGAGGTCATCTATGCGAGGCAGAGGGAAGGTATCAGCCTTGGTCACAGAGTTCAGCACTCGGTAGTCCACGCAAAACCTGTGGGAACCATCCTTCTTCTTGACCATCACCACCGGGCTAGCCCAAGGGCTGCTGGATGGTTGTATGACCCCAGTCGCCTGCATCTTCCGCAGCTGACGAGCGACTTCCTCCCGCACTGCAAACGGCATCCTCCTGACGGGTTGCTTCCTGGGAGAAGCATCACCTGTGTCGATATACAGCTGTATCAGGTCGGTCTCGCCTCGCTCCAGCTCATCCAAGCAGAAGGCCTGGTGGTGGTCGGTTAGAAAGTTGTAGAGTTGGTCCTTTTGGGAAGCGTCCAGGAGTGCTGTCTCTGGCACTAATTCCCGCAATCTCTGCTTTCTTTGGAGAATGTCATCGCTCTCTCTCACTCTCCGCACTTCGCCTGTCTCATCCTCAGGCTGTGGCTCAAGGGATTCACTTCTGACAGGTAGGTTGTCCTCGGGTTCCCAAGGCCCTTCTGCTTCAACTACCGTCGCAGTGACCGCTTTCCCAATGGTAGTGCCACCTTCCGCCACTTGGGTGTAGGATGATAGGTTTGAGAAAACCATCCGTGCATGGCCGTCTGCATTGGGCTGTAGCAGGACGTCCTCCGCACACAACCCTGTCTCGTCCTCCAGGTGGGGGTTGCATTCCACGTACATGGGGCTGCCGGCTCCATGGTTGTCTACATGGACCTCTACAATGGCACTCTGCTGAGGGGAAAGCCGAAGGGACTGCACCAGCTTCACCCGAATAGAAGGCACCTTAGCATCCTTTGGGGTCTCGGCCTTCACTGCAGGCTTCCGTCCTCCCCGCCACTTCTGGACATCTTCATGGTACTTTACGATCCCGAGCTGGCGGCTTACCCCCTCCGATAACAGAAGCTGGTCAGGAGCATTCATCTTGATGTACACTGGGGTGCGCATGCAGCGATCTCCAAATGAAACATCGAGGTCCATCCGACCATCAAGGGTAAAGGGTTGCTGGTCATACGCCCAGGGCGTCTTGTCCGCCTTCCTGAAATCTTTCTTCTTAAGACGGGCCACTGTTGCAACCTTTCTGAACAGATTACCACCAATGATAGTGATGTCTGCCCCGCTATCGATAATACCGAATGCAGGCACTCCTTGCACCTGCACCTTGGCACACCGGGTCTGGCTACCACCATCACTCACCCGAATCATACGCACATCTGGTTCCTCTTCAGAGGAGGAGTACAGGAGATCCAGTGGATTCAGTTGCTCGGATCCAATGCTGCCAGATTCTCCCTCTGCAGCCCTCACTTTCTTGGTGTAAGCGAACTTCGGCTTCTCTGGTGGCTTGCCACTACTTTCAGCCCTTCTCTGTGGGCAGTTCCGTGAGATATGGCCCACCCTGTCGCAGTGATAACACTTCCTATCAGCGGCGTTGGGGGCCTTGGGATTGAGAGGTTTAGTCCGACTATCTTCCTCTCTACTACTAGAACGTGAGGGCAGAGGTGGTTTGTGGTACTGCTTCCTCTTCTTCAGCGCCGTCTGCCGTCGCTCCTCGTTCTTGGCAGCAATGCAGAGGGCTTGGTAATTCACGGCACCAGACACTGCAGGGGCTTCCATAAGGTGGTCCCTCAAGCCCTCCTGTAACTGACTGTACAAAAGGGCATCCCTTGTTTCCGATAGCATGCCATCTCGGCCATAGGCCAGCTGAAACGTTCGCTCCAACCGCCGGATGAAGCTGTTGACACTCTCGCTCTCCCTCTGGGAGATGTGCCGGAAGTCCTGGGCTGCCATCGCCTTACTCCCGGGGTCAAGCCGGCTGCGTAGTGCTGCAACAGCCGTGCCATAAGCTCCTCGCTCATCCCCAGTCAGCAAGTTCCATTCCTGGAGGGCCCGTCCCCTGAGGTGTCCGGCGAGCTGGATTAGGAGTTCAGCCTGGCTCCAGCCGTTCCATTCAGCTGCTCTCAGCAAGGCAGGAAGCCAGTCGTCCAGGCGCACTTCGGGGATCTCACCCGTAAAGGCATCGACGGGTGGGGCCTTGCCTCTTCTTTGCCCTACCGACCTCGTCGGGCGTGCTAAGTCTTCCTCCCCACTTGACTCGTGGAGGGTTGAGGACCGAGAGGGAGAGCGTGAACGGGAATGTGGGCGTGGATGAGAGTGTGCGAGCTGCTCTCGAAGCTTCTCTATCTCGTCGTCCTTGGCCGTCAGCGCAGCATCGAATTCGGATAACTGCATGCAATTGGCTTTCCACAGCTCCTTAACCCGCTCCCTCTCTCCCGCTAATGCCTCCTGGAGGCTGCTCACCTCCGCCTGAAGGGCCCCCTTTTGTTCGCTCACCTCCTTCAGGGTCTTGCGTAGGGTCTTGAGGTCATCCTCAGTGTGCCCACTCCCTGACTCTTCGTGGCAGTCATCATCAGGGTGGTCTTCTGGGTCCTCGGGGTCAAGGTCAAGAAAGATTCCATCTGCGTCCTGTAGCCCAATCCTCATGCCCTGCGTCGTCTCTTGCAGGCGCACCTGAACGGTCTTAGGCTCACGTCCCGTCTCCACGAGCTTGTCTCTGATTGCCTGTCGCAGTTCGTCGGGTGGGACATCCTGAGTGACCTCCAGTCCCCTTCCCAGCTGTCGCAGCAGCGGACCGGTCATCTTCTTCGAATGCAGGGGCAGCGGCCGTCCGGAAAAGGGTTCACGTGACCCTCTGGCCCCGCCCTCTTCGACCTCGTGGCCCGACATCGTCGCTCCTCTGCTCAAATGATAGAGAAAGGACAGCTCTTCGGTAACCTCTCGAGGTATTAACTCGCAGACCCTCTAGCTGCTGCCGGTCAGCAACTGGGCCGTCTCCCTCAGGTCACGCTGTCCTGCGAGGGCCACAGTACGGTCCGCGTGCTCGACACAGACTGCTCTCGTTCGGTACCAACGTTCCCCGACGCATAGGAGAGACTTTTTCTCCACGTTGGCGCTAATTCAGGTTCGTTCTATAGCTCGATCCCTGTGGATCTCGGTAGAACCTCCACTGTAGCTGGTTCTCACTCATGCCAACATTATTCTCAAAGACCAAAAGATCATTTCTACACGTGATCACATACCGTAATCATATATTAACGGAATAATAAGAACAAAGAACAACAGTCTGAATAAGAGTTCACTAATAACAGTCAGGTCTGCTACATATATACGGTACTGCTAAATAAATATTTCAGTAACATTATGGCAAAAAGATAAATCTACAGCACAATGACGCCTCTACTGATACCTTCTTGAATTTTAGTGCAGAGCTGGGCCTTTCTTTTACATCATTTCATCAGGTAGGCTAAGTGTTAGCATTGAACGAAGGTTTAACATTTTGAAAGCATAGTTATATTTATTACTCACTCAGTGATGGTCCAGATCTACTTCCTGCTGCAATACTCGGTCCTGGTTGGTTTGCTGCTAGCAGACATGCCAAACCTCCAGGTGAAGTCTCCAAAGAATCCAATCTTTCCTGCAGCTCACTTCGTCAACTTGCAAACTTTCAAGCTTCTGCAGTATTTCAGCCTTAGCTTGCTGTATCTTCTGCCATCTTGCCATATGGCAGATTCTTATCATCCAACTGAGCAGCTCATATAACGGAAACTAGATGAACTCAAACAGTGGACTGCAGTAGTATCTCAGAAAATTCACACCTACTGCACGTGAATCTAAAGGGTGGGGCCTTCCGCACGCACTATATATATACACCACGTGCACGTGTAGCCTCGTACCGAGGCCATAGTCTGGCGTAGCCCACCCCTCGCGAAATTTTTCGGGCTTCGTGCATCACAGATAATATCCGTAGTTACCGATGATGAAATAATTAACACTACAGCAAGATCGTCTGCCCGTGTCACACATCTACATTCCAGAATGACATCTGTACCAGACCCCCCGTTTTTCGCAAGGGGCGGGCTACGCCAGACTACCGAGGCCACAATTCCTCGAACGAGGAACGAGGCTAGTGCACGTGTCGACCATAGATTATAGAGTCTACTCTATAATCTATGGTGTGGACAAAGACATGCACATTAAAGTCGCTGTGTCACTATCCGTGGTGGTAAGTCGCTACAAGTCGTGTCGCGATACAGAAGTCGCTGTGGGCGACGTCAATCTCGCTGTAGGCGGTACCGATGACAGAAGTCGCAGTGGGCGACGTCAATCTCGCTGCGGGCGATGTCGATTTCGCTGTGGGCGGTGCCGATGACATAAGTCGCTGTGGGCGACGTCAACCTCGCTGTAGGAGACGTCAATCTCGCTGTAAGCGGTGCCGATGTCGCTGTAGTCGTCGCGCAGACGGATGTGACTCTCTCGGCCACGGTAGGTACTTCCTGTGGGCTGTGTGAATGGGAATGGTAAGAAGGCGTCCTTCAGGTCCACCTTTGCTAGCGAATCTCCGGGCTTCAGTATCTCCTTCAGGGTGTGTATCTCTTTCATTTTGAAGTGTTGTGCCTGAACAAACTGATTCAGGGCTTTGAGGTTGATGACTGGGCGTTGGACACCATCTTTCTTTGGTACCAGGAATAGGTTGGAGTAAAATCTCCCCTGGGGGTTCATTAACTCCACAATTGCCCCTTTCAGTAGAAGCTCTCCGAGCTCTTGTAGAAGTAATTAGTTGAGTTTGTTCTAACGGGTATGCCGAAGGGTGTGGCCGTCTGTTCTGGTATGGCTCCGCCAAGAACTCTATGCAGTACCCCCTTACTGTCTCGAGGACCCAACGGTCCTTTGCTAACAACTTCCAGTTGTTCAGAAAGTGATGCAGCCGTCCGGCTGGCAGGTACTTTCCTGCTTGTGATAATATTCCCAATGCAATGACTTGATTTTTTTCATAAGTTTCTATTTGACAACTTATCACTGGTATTTTTACGGGAGAGTTCTTCTCTAAGATTTATTCCCACTCTGGGCTGGTCTGCTGGCCTGCCCCTGGAAGGTCTTCTTGTGGAAGAACTGCCTGTCCTGGAACCCTCTTGAGTACAGTTGGGGGCCTCCGCCCCTCCCGTACTTCTGGTTGAATCCCCCTCGAAAAAAAGGCTTCTGTTCTCTCCGAGAAGTCAGGGGGACCCGGATGGCTTTAACTCGGTGTACAAGGTCTGTAGACTCTTTGGCAAACTCCGTACCAAATAGAGCGGGTGCTGATGTTTGAAAATTAGCACCATCTTCAACGATGGGCATCAGCGCCTTGTTGATGTGTGAGATGGCCTTTTGTCGCCTTAGGTAGGAAATTTTGGCATCGGCATTGCCAATCAACGCCACCACTGCCTTGGTGGCATCAATTACTTAGTCATAGGTGACTTTCTCACTATCAGCCTCCAAGATTGAGAAGTGAGAGGCACAAGTGAACCCAGCACGAATGTTTGGATCATTGCAAGCTCCCTGTTGTCGGACTTTGTCGTATTGGAGAGCTCCGTCTTCAGGTAGGAAATTTTGGCGTTGGCATTGCCAATCAACGCCACCACTGCCTTGGTGGCATCAATTACTTAGTCATAGGTGACTTTCTCACTATCAGCCTCCAGGATTGAGAAGTGAGAGGCGCAAGCGAATCCAGCACGAATGTTTGGATCTTTGCAAGCTCCCTGTCGTCGGACTTTGTCGTATTGGAGAGCTCCGTTTTCAGGTACGAGTCAAGGTGGGGGTCGTTTTGGTTGGTTGCCACCACTTTGGGGAGTGGATACTTTCCCTGTGTCGGGAGCTTGACACTGTTCTGCACTCTCCTCCAGAAGTTTCTTGGTTTGCTCCAAACACTCCACCAGTTTGGACTCTTGTTGCTCTGTATCAGAGTCTGGCCACGTCATGTCTTTGCTGTAGTGCGTTTCCTCAGGCTCGATGGAGGACATCCTATCAGCCCACCTTCTGGACTGTCTTCCCTTCTCCAAGGGCTGCGGCTTGTCATCCGCTTCGTCCGTCGCAGGGAATGGGAAGCTCTGCTCCGAGCGCGTGATCGGGATGCCTGGCGAAGATTTCTTATATCCATATTAGTTGCTTTGTACACACCTATACTATACATGCTATGAAATGAATGTGAAGTAGTACAATATTGAAATGGTAACGGCTAGCTAACATTAAAGTGACAATAACATAATTAACAGTACTATAACTAAATCTAATAACGTCTGGGGCTCCTGATTGCCAATGGTGTGTATGGGTCATATCGCGATCAAATTCTGGTATGCCCACAGACAGGAGTGGATTGCCTAGGTGGTGAACGCCCTGGTGTTTGAACATGTATCTGTGAGAGCTCAAGATCAGGGCAACTTCCTGGGGCATGTGACAGATGTAGTCGCAGGGCACTGCTACCTTGTGACCGCCCTGGTGTCATGTCCTGTCTCCACTGGGGTGGTTCTCGATTACTTTCAGGACCCACAGGTTCATCCTGGTCGAAATGTGGGGCATCATTGACAGCAGCAGACTGATCCCTGTTGTCCTCATGTTACTGGATCATATCCATAGGCTTCGTAGCACTGGCGGATGATCTTTCTCAGCCTAGTATTTCAGTTACCAAAACAGGATGCATAAGTAAGTCTGAACTGGCGAAGTGTTTAAGTTGACCATGCACTATACCAGTCTCACGAGTTGACCATGCACTATGCACCTTTGAATGTTAGTAATTCCATCCAAAAGTGGAGTGACTAGAACATCCAATTTTGGATGAAATTAGCATCCAAAATTGGAGTAACCAGAACATCCAAATTTGGATGCTAGTAATTCCATCCAAAAGTGGAGTGAACAGGACGCTGGATGCTCATTCTCTGCTTGCAATGTCAGCCAAAAATGGAGTAACCATTACATCCACATATGGATGTCTTGAGTGTGATATAATAGCCAAGTACTGCCATCCAGAAAAATGCAAAGATGAACGAGGAGCAGCGACAGAAATGGTTGGCAGTCACTACAAATGACTTCATGTCATCAGAGGAAAGTGGAAGTGATGATATAACCCACTCCTTACCATGACAAACTGACTGTCACCAGAATGTTTACAAGAATTGATGCCTACACACGGCTGTTTTAGTACAATCACGCGTGGACATTTAGACATGCCCCCAAACTTTTTTCGTACCGGTTGGAAACGCATAGCAACCAGCTTCCGGTCTGTTTCCGCAATCTGTTTTAGGGCCTCGCGTGAGCACTGCGTGACCGCTAGAACCACGTGTATGCGCTAAAAGAAGAGTTCAGAAAACGCTCTACACGGCGGTGAAAGGAGTAGCGAAATCGGATAAACGATGCCGAAGATATGACTTCAAGCGTGGAGCAATGCTGTTCTTGGAAACTGGCGTCGTTAGTCAAGACCAGAAGCGCTTCAACAAAAGTGGGGAGTCGCACTGATAGGAAGAAGGCATGAACTTATAAGTTGTCACAGCAGATATGATACTTATTTTTTGTCGCGCGGTATGCATTGTCTAATGGGAGGTACTATATTGATGTGTACATGCATATGGTGGCTCTTGTCTTAGCATCATAGCAAGTTGTGGCAGCTACTGCACGACAGTTTTACAGCACCCAGAAGGTCATACACCACTGCCGAAGGTAGACCCACTGTGTGGTTGTCGACCTGGTGTTGTTAGCAGCACGGTCAGGACACATCTCCAGACACCTCTATCCACTTACAACAACAATTTGCAAACACCAAGTTGCCACAAGCCAACTCAACCGGCTGATTCAACACTCCACAGCAGAGAGGGCACAGAAGGCTGGTCGTCTGATCAGATGTGTTGTACACAACTTCTGTGGGATCAACTAAAGGAGGTTTGTCATGCACAGTCTTTCTGATTTGTGAAATTGCTGCTGCAAGGCTAAATCCAGCAGGCTGTCCTCGGTTCCTCTGTGCTCGCTTGTTCTGCCCGCCTCCTTTAGCAACAGCCTCTAGATGATCGCATACCTATGGAGATTAAATACCCCCACCTTTAAGTTTGGCTAGGCTCTTATATGACATGTAAATATAATACATACAGCACACTCTTCTTGATATTTCTCCCAGTTGAAAACCTCGATGGAATGGCAATACGGGATGCCCTCGGATGAAGCAGTAGAATGTCGCTTCACTGCCGCATAACAACTGTTGCAAAAAAACGGCGGATCGACTTCGGGTTGATCACTTGCTACATCCACCTCAAAGGTACTTTTTAGCTTTGCCATGTGTAGTGTGCATTTATGACTGGTGCTCTCCCTTTTGCTTTCCGCAGCCTCCCTCCACATACCCTGCAGTGCTTGTCAAGATGATGTGCCATTCCAGATGTATCTGTATTGTTAATTTTTGTCAATGTTTAGGGGCTTGTAACCAGCGTAAAATAAGTATCATTTAATACTGCAGTTCATTCAATCATTCTGTCCTTACCCTTGAACTTCCTTGAAAGGATTCACAAGGAAGCACTTCCTGTCTCTGGATATGGCTTCAAACAGATGCGTGCCTTGGCTGCCCGTGAAAATGAATTTCATTTACAGCAGCTGCGCAGACGGTATAGCATTGTGCAGCTGGTACAGTCCTCTCCATGGCAATTTTGTATATATGTATGGTATCTAAAGTATGTTAATCAGTGCATTGTTTGCATTCTGAACATGCCACAGCGTTGTCGATGCACGGTGCTTTTGTAGCGAGTTATTGGGGACGTGTCCATTGCATACCGTAATACGCGCGAGTACGTTTTAATTAAGCACTATGTGCGCACAAAAAACAGCCGTGTACAAGGAGCGTAAGTCCCTTCAGGTGATTCAATAGAAACATGGAGTCGGGAGTGTCTCTACCCGACCTTGTCCCACTTCGGATTATCCAGACTGGGCGGTTTCTTGTGACTTGACTAAAACTCAACATTTCTTCTCATGACAAAGGTTGATCATCAGTGATTTGTTTTCATCACCATCAACAGATAATTAACAGCACTGTCATCAGCATAATTATTTTATTTTGTTATCTCATTCCCTTGAGTGACTTCACCCGACTTTGTCCAATTTCAGACTGGTCTTTCCTTTTGACAAACTTTGCTGAAGTCTTCTCATGACAAAGGTTGATCGTTAGTGATTCATTTCATCTTTCATCATCATCTAAATAGCATTCTGGTCTTATTTTGTCACATTCCCTGCTAGGGAATGCAGCAGGGAATGTGACCTGGTAACTAGGAAGTGCAGCCGAAAATGTTGATTCATTAGGGAATGCAGCAGGGAGTGTGACATATTGGTAACTAGGAAATGCAGCAGAAAATGTGGCATGTTGATTCATTAGGGAATGCAGCAGGGAATCTGATATACTGGTAACTAGCAAATCCAGCAGAAAATTGGGGATTTCAATGAATTTGGAATGTAGGACATATGCCATTTCCATAATAACAGGAAATTTAGTGGACACGTGGCATACCCTTACCATAGGAAATTAGACATTTTGGTATTGGAAATACCGTAATCTCCCGAAAATAAGCCCACCCTCGAGAAAATGCCCACCCCCCCTTCAACCAAAAGTTATTGTAGAGGGTCATTTACTCTCGAAAAAAAAGCCCACCCCATTAACCCATTAACGCCCGATGCCGCATATATGCGTCATCGCATGCGTTACTGTCTAACGCCCAATGACGCGTATATGCGTCATGTAAAACGATCGAGATTCTACCGGGAGATCCCCTTTGTGAATGGCGATGTCATAGCAAGTAAATACGTTCATATGCACTATTTCACGGGACCTCCCCATACCATTCGTGAGTTAATATACAATGAGTAACGTCTGTTAGTAGACGGATACAACAAGGACAGGTATTCTAGGCTGCTAAACGGCACTAGCGGTTCTGTAATCAACTAAACACAAGGTACAACACTGCTGTAGATCTGTGGGGATGGCCTGATAATCCTTTGTAGCCTCTGTCAGCCGGATCTGAGGGTAGGTAACGGTGATAATCGTCAATATCGCCGGGCCCGAGAAGTCTGCTGCCGCTTATGGCTTTCTTCCTTTCAATCACGCTTGAATCAGGTATCAAAATGAAGCTTGGGAGCTCTTCTCTTCAGTTCTGACGTGAGTTCAGTCGCTGTCTTGCTCTGTCTTTCACTACGAGACTGTAATCAGCATGCACTGCCATGCACGTGAAATAATTAAATTCCTGTGGGCAGTTCAGTGATATATGCGCATGCGCAATGGGCATTAAAGGGTTAACCACACAAGCATGCTGCATAATGAAATCTGTGTTGGGTTTTGTAGTATAGTGACGGTGCGAATGCGCGTAGTAATCTCAGTGAAAATATCTCATTCTGAACTCACTCTAAAGTCACAACTACAATAACTGAATACACTGAAACATACAGACATGTAGACTACTTATAAGGGGTGGTGTGAAAGAATAGAGACAAAGAGATGACACACACACAAAGAAAGGAAATAATTCTACTTAGCACCGATTAGCACAGAACACTGCTAAATAATAAATATGTAATACTATACCACACTCCTCCCTACTTAAACAAAACCAAGGAACTAAAATGATAAGAGATAGATTCAATGGGGGTAACCTACATGAACCTGTCCGGAGGTCGACGATCACGTTGCGGATACTGATTAGTGGGCGTTTTGGGATCAGTAGGTGGTGTAGTAATCTCAGTAAAAAAAATAATAATAATAATATACTCATGTTGCTGCCGTAGCGCTTACGCCATTGACCGCGCACCCACAGACGCAGCTCACTAGGGAAGGCATTGGGAAGAGAAGAGACAAGTTGTCAAGCAACGAGACCCAGTGGAGGTGGACACAACCCCGGATGAAGCCAACAGACCGGAGGCTGAATCACAGCAACCGGATCAGCAGAGACGTTCTGAACGGTAGAGGCGACCTCCTGTCAGATATGGTCTGGATGAGTATGCAGACACAGCTACAGTGGGCGATCACATTCAACATGTTGCATACAATGTGTGCCAGATTTCAGAACCACAGACTATGGAGGAAGCTCTGACAGGCGATCATGCCAAAGATTGGAAAGCAGCGGCGGACTCAGAGTATGAATCGCTCATGGAAAATGAGACATGGGAACTTGTGGAACTACCCAGTGGTCGAAAGCCAATTGGATGCAAGTGGGTGTTTAAGGTCAAACATGGAAGCGATGGCAAGTTAGAATGTTTCAAGGGACGTTTGGTTGCCAAGGGGTATGCTCAGAAGTATGGCGTTGACTACGATGAGACAATCTCTCCAGTAGTAAGATTCTCCTCCATTCGAGCACTATTGGCCTTTGCAGTGCAGAACGACATGTTAATTCATCAAATGGACGTCGGTGACAGCATTCTTAAATGGAAAGCTGGATGAGGTGATATACATGCAGCAGCCTGATGGCTACATTCAGCCTGGAAAAGAACACCTCGTCTGCAAGCTCAGGAAATTGCTGTACGGTTTGAAACAATCACCAAGGTGCTGAACACGGCATTCAGACTGTACATGGAATCGATCGGGTTCAAACCGAGTGCAGCAGACCCGTGTGTCTATGTTTGAGTCACTGGCATACTGGCCATTGTTGCAGTGTATGTGGATGACGTTATTGTCATAACTAAGACAGCAAAGGAAATGCAGAAGCTGACAGAAACCCTGGTGGCACGTTTCAAGATTAAAGATATGGGTGCACTACACTACTGTCTTGGAATCAGCATTGAACGAGGCGAGGATGGAAAGTACATCCGGATACATCAGAAGCATTACATCTTGAACATGCTTGAGAAGTATGGACTGACAGAAGCGAAGACCGTTTCAACTCTAGCTAATCTCAGTGTCAAACTGAAGATGGATGATGGTGTTAGCAAAAGTGTGGATCCAGTTGCTTACCAGTCAATGGTCGGAAGCTTATTGTATGCTGCCATTGCAACACGACCAGAGATTACTCAGGCAGTGGGAGTGGTAAAAGTTCAACTCAAAACCATCTGGAGCATATTTGACGGCCGTAAAACGGATTCTACGGTACCTGAATGGAACTGCAAATCTGGCACTGAAGTATCAGAAGTCAGAAGATGGAATCTTGATTGGATACTTGGATGCAGATTGGGCTGGTGATTTGGATGATAGTCATTCGACGACTGGAAACTTGTTTCTAATGGCTGGAGGACCAGTTAGTTGGTTGAACAAAAAACAAGCGATGGTTGCATTGTCAACTTCTGAAGCAGAATACGTGGCACTCAATGCAGCTACTCAGAAGTGGTTTGGCTCAGGAGATTACTGACAGTTATAAAGGAGGATAATTAGGGTGCCATTGCTATTGCAAGAAATCCCGTTGCACATGCCAGGACAAACCACATCGACATTCGCTACCACTACATTCGTGAAGCAGTGCAGGAAGGAACGATCTACCTCAACTATTGTCCAACGGAGGAGATGGTTGCTGACCTGCTGACGAAGCCACTATCGAGAGGGCGATTGCAAGGCTACGGGAATGGAAACACTCAGTCTGACTGAAACTGCACAACCTGCTAAATAAGTAATAAGTGGGAGTGTTGTGATAGATTGCATGGCCGTCGGAAGCAGTTATAGAGTGGTCAGGCCAGAGAGGCTGCGAAGCAGCCGAGTCCAGTCTTCCGCCCGTAGCTCGGAAATGTTTTACCCCCTTAAGGTCAGGAAGGGCTCTCGTAGCTTCTCTCACATCAGGAATAAAGTTTTAACGCTCCAATCCAGGCCTTCCTCACACAGATTTGATCTCGCAGCCAGCCGTGGAGAAAAATCACTGACAGCTGTGGTCGCGAGAGGAATAGTCTCGTGACCCCATATGCGCGTCTGGGGTCGCGAGATCCGTAACTATACTGGTTTCTACATTCCAAATGAATTTTAAAGCTAAAGTTGACTTTCAGGAAGTATAATACACAGTCATGCATATAGGTCCAGATCAGCTAGCTAGCTAGCTAGCTACTACATGCACCAATAGTGGTAAAGTCTTCTTCAGTGAATTTTCCAAAGACATTAAGTCTGTGCTCAAGTTTATTTGCAACAAACTCATTGGCAACATCAAGAAAATTGAGCTGATCAGTTAGTTCTTTGTGCACATGGAGGATCATAAGGCTATTCAATCGAGGCTGCGACATAGTTGATCGTAAGTTTTTATACGACGAAGAGCAGAAAAGGTGCGTTCACTGCTGGCATTGGTAGCAGGCATGACCAGTATCAATGTGATAAGCACAACCACTTGGGAGTAAAAGCTACGCTGAGCTGTGGATAGTGACTGCAGGTAGTCACAAACATCCTTAAAAGAAACGGCTGACTGTTTAGCACCACAGCTTTTAAAGTGAGTGGATAAATGCTGCAACTGAGTGTCCAGCTGTGAAGATTGAAAGTCAGATCCATGAAAGTCTACTACATACTCAAACTCTTTGTGGAAGTCCTGACCACGTGCTGCCTTAAGAAGCAACTCCTGTAGATTCCTGTAGGTCTGATAACCGGGCTGATCAAACCGATTGTTTATAGCACTAATTACAAGATCAAGAGCTTCAAAATAGAACCTGCGATACATATCTTTAGGTGACTGGGGATGAGAAGGTTCACCACATCCTACCTCAAGTCTCTTTGGAGCTCTTCTCCTCCGTGGCAAGACAGGTGGATCTATATCAACACCATCAGCCTCTCTCAATCGCTGAACCTTCTCCCAAAAAAGATCAAACATTTCATCAGACCGAATAGACTGCAGAGTAGAAACTGTCAATGTCGCTACCTCTTGACCTTCAGCAGCAGACATGTCAACATGTTGCAAAGTACGGCTTAGATTATCACTGTGTTTAAGAATAAGCTCTCCCAGCAAAGTACCAAATAAGAAATTAAACGTTTTCATTTGGGCACTTACACCAATTAATCGACTCTTTACCTCAGTGTCAGTAACAGTATCAATACTCTCTTCAAATGTTTCCTGTAGAACTGCATAATTGCCAATGACACTACCAAGACTCTCACCACGAACTGTCCAGCGTGTTGGACACAAGACCCTTATGCCAGGTACATCAGGAGCTATTTCCTGCTTTAAATCACGAAAGAGGATCTCCCTTTTTGGTGAAAACTTAATATGTGTTGTAATCTCTCGTGTGGTTTCAAGCGAATCTTTGAGAACTTTGCATCCTTTTACTGCATCACCACAGGCCAAATTTAGTGAATGGCCATAACAGTGAGTGAAGACGGTTCGTTTTTCTTCATCAAGAAGCTGCTTTGCAACACCTGTCCTCACTCCGCTCATATTTGAAGCGCCATCGTAGCACTGACCGCGTACCTTAAGAAGTGGTAGATTGAGACGTTGTAAGGAGTCTTTGATAATACAAGTGAGAGTGTTTGCACTGATTGACGGTACATTATAAAGACCAATGAAGTCTTCATGGACAGTCAAGGTGTCATCGACCCATCGTAGAACCAGAACCACCTGTTCTTTGTTTGAAGAGTCTGTTGCTTCGTCAACCATGACTGTGTAAAATAAGGTATTCTGTAAGTTTTGGGCCACTTCTCTCAAGATGTTATGGGACATTACCATTAGCATCTCATTTTGGATATCAGCAGAAGTATATTTGCTACTTTTCCTCTTGATCCAGTCAAACACACGCGGATCATCAATTCCCCTCAGCCTTAGAAGCTGAGAATAGTTACTGTCATTTTCTGTATCATCTCCCCGCAATGGAAGCCCTTGGCGTGCCAGGTAGCGAACATTGGTAAGTATTTTGTACAATAGCTGCCGATTGTCAGCCTTTTCTTTTGCATGCTGACTAGACAACATCTCACCACAATCCTTGTAACACTTGGGTAGGACCACCGTCATCTGCACAGCATCCTTGTGGCATCCGGTTTTCTCATGTTTATTAAACGCAACCGTGGCGTCCTTCCAATTATGGAAGCCCTTGGAAATGAAAGCTTGATCGGTACACTTGGTAGCAAGCTTCTTCTCCTTAGATGCGCGCATACACACGTAGCAGTAAGCTACATCACGGTTTTCATCGTAGTGCAGCCAGGAAAAGCTGTTAAACCAGCTGGGTTGAAATGACCGCCACACAACGGTCTTGTTACCAAACGACCGCTTGGGAAAGGTCGCAAAACGAGGCTGGTGAGGGCCATCGATCCCGACATGCACTGCCGCTGATTCTGCCATGATAGCGAGCTCGAGCACATATGTACGGCGGATTGCACGAGGTTACCGTAATTCATTAAAAAAATTTTTTTTGAAAGGCCAAAAAGTGGTTCCGACGGCCCTGGATTGTACTTGAACAGGTTGTTTGTTTAGTCACAGAACCTTCTAGAAATTATGCTATATTATGTAATCGCTGTGTGCACGTGCTGTCCTTTTTGTCTATGCCCAGTTATGTTTTTGTCAAGCGATTTTATGCGATAAAACTGCGAATCTGCCAACAATAGCAGGAAGTTAGCTAGCCATGTTTCTAAGTGTGTGCGTTGCGGTATCACTGGGGAGGAGGTTTGTTTCCTGGACAATTATTCAGCTAGAAAGGGAAGACAGAACATTTTAATGAAATAAAAGCTGGAAAATATGACTGCAGTGAAGTTTGTGACGATCTGAAAGAGCATATTATTTGTTGGAGCAGACAAGGAAATTTGATGATAACCAGTAGCACACAATCGGTTGTGGGTGTATGTGAAGGATTTGGAAGATACATCAAATTTACAGTAGAGATCGATGAAGCACAGTGAGAACCTCCAACAATACGCCTGTCCTGAATGCTTTTGCTGTCATGACTGCTGCACAGAAGCAAATGCATGTGAGTGGTAGTGGGGTACCTTTTTCTGTAAGCTGTACAATGCTCTTGTTGGTTTGATGAAAGAGCTTGGTGTAAAGTGGAAGGATCCAAATGCCTAATGCTGTATGTACCCTTTCTTATTTCATTGCACGCTATAAACGCAGCTTTCGTGCCCTGGTAGCGAAGGATGATGATCCTACTGAGTGTATAACTCACTGTCTAGAAGCAAGATCCTTGTAACTGCCACTGACGGTGACTGCAGAGCCCGATTAACTGTGTAGTACTGTAGCTATACGTAACTAGTTATCGTATTTCAATTTCTTTTTGCCATGTACATCCGTTATTTTATAAATTCTTGCCTACTTTCGGTACAGTTACATCATAAGGGTGTGGCTATGCCTTTATGGAACGGTAATAGGGAGTTTTCCTTCACGTAGAGCTGCTGATTGGTGTGCATGTAGTGTGAGCCTATATATAGGCGCTTCACGTAGACTAATTGGAACACGTGCGCCTATACATAGGCGCGTCGCGTGCAATGAGTTAAGAAGTTTTGTGAAGTGTTGTGGTACATCGATGGGCACCATGGTATGATTGGTGAAAATGCCCCAATGATACCCAGCCTGTTTTTGGTTTCAATGGTTATAATTGCCTTCAGCTACATAAGCACCGCAAAACAACATGAGACGATCTTGAGTTATTCTGAGTTAAGTTCTTGTTCGTTGACACTGCAAGACATATCACAGGTGAGCTGGTTCCAAAAGAATTCATTCAAGACATTGAAAAATGCTACAAAAGAAATGTTTGGATTCGTATTCCAAATACCTGCTAGAAAAAGTAAGTAACAAAAGATCCACCATCAAATGAACCACCCATCAGCCACTTCAGATGGATCTTCATAAATTGTCTGTTAACGAATGTTGTGTGTGTTGTAACATGTTCTTTAAAGTCTACAGAGTGCGTATAGTCAGTCTGGACAGTGCTCCCGAAATGCTGCCAAGACCGTCATCATACTACCCTCCACTAGCGGGTCTGCCAACTTCGAATGGGATAACATGGAGCTAAGTGTAGAATCAGAGCCATACTTACACTACAGCTATAAAACCTTCCTGTCTACTAAATATCATTACCTGTGAATTGTGAATATGGACAAGTGAATTTCGGGAAAAACATAATAATCTGCACACTCATAACTCGGCTAACTTCTACCTTAGCTACATATGCCACGAACAGTTCTCAAATCTACCACTCACTGTTTCTGAGATATGCCCGTGTCTACCTCCAGGGTTACAAGCAACTCGCTTTCTGGGCCAACTTTGATTTTTGGGATAACGTGGAGCAAAGCCAGCCATCCCAACAAAACTTGCACCACATGCACGTGAGATTGCATTAAGTAACTCTGTGTAATGCCTTTCTTTACTGGTGAAACAAAATGGAATTTCAGCTCTTTCATACGCTCCAGCAAGGTGAGTTATGTAACGTCACGCAATCCAAACTGTAAACTGCTAATTTATCCATGTACTTGTACATGGCTTCCTGCACTCACGTAACACCCCTTTTACCGACGGCTTAGTGTAGAGTGAATATACTACAGTATCTGAAGGTGTGACGTTGAAGTTTGCTTCATGGCTAAGCCTATGTCAACTAGAGATTTGATTTCCCAGGTATCCCACAAATGTCCTGATGGCCCAATGGGTTAATTAATATTTGCCCAAGAAATCCCTGAGCAAAGTCAGCTCAACACTTCCGTAGACACCTTGATGCAAAGCGGATGATACAAAAGAGATTATTCAGAAAGTCAGTGAGCCATAGGTAATATTACCTATGGTTGAGCTTAGTATAATTGTCATAGTATTACTAAGGTAGCTACACCAACTATGTCTACAGCTAATGCATTACAAATCAATTCTACCAGCATACTGCTATTTAGTAAACAAACCTGGCTGCAGTGAACGGGATGTGTAAGGATCATGCAGTGCTTGTGGAGGCAATGAAAAGGCTTCCAGCTTCTTGCTAATCACTTCTCTTAGATCTGTTACTTCATCCAGAGCTCCCATTAGCTCTTGCTTGCTCTTCTACACAGCGATAGCCATGGTCTCCAACCCAACCTTCACACGTGGGGGTGCTTGTAATTGAGCACGTCACGTGAATACTTTTCCGCCCCGCCCACAGAAAGCTACATAATTTGGGCAGAGTCAAGTCGAATGGGAAGATAAGAGAGGTAGTCGCATGGGACGAGAGCTAGTCGCATGGGAGAGCTAGCCACATGGGAAGGGAGCAAGTTGCATGGGACGAGAGAAAGTCACATGTGACAAAAGGTAGTCACATGGGATGAGAACAAGTCACATGGGATGAGAGGTAGTCGCATGGGACGAGAGCAAGTCACGTGGGGTGAGCGGGCATCTCGGCCACGGTAGTTTCTTAATAGGTCTCCTGATGGTTTCACCTGGCACAACAGCACAATCCCCCAGAGTGAAGTATGGGTGAAACTGAAAGGAGACAAGGGCCATTGGAGCTTTAACGCTTTGCACGCGGAAATGATGTCACGCGGGGACGCCCCTACGCGGAATTATTTCCACCACGTGAACACGGAAATGGCGACCTTGAAGTTGCTCCGAGTTTTGGGCAACTGGAAAAGCAAGGAACGGGAAGCGGAAACGGGAACGGGAACGGGAACGGGAAACGGGAACGGGATTCACGGGAAAGGGTCACCAAAGGTGCGCATGCGCATGGAATTGTAACCGCAGAACCGCACGTCTGCGTGACTGTACTAGTATCAGTGATGGAGACTTCTGATGTCGTGCAGATTGACTCCGATTCGAGCTGCACGGACGCTATTCTGATTGATTCAGATTCGAGCAGCGATGTCACCGTCCTGAAGCAGCCACGACTAGCTCGGTAAGTGATAAAAGATACGGTTAGCAGTTGTCCTTGTCTGCCGCTATTTATCATGCGGATACGTAGCTAGTTTTATGGTGCTATTTATTGTTAAACGTATGTTTTCGGCTGCACTGGTCGACTTTCATAATTGCTCCTCCAGTTCGGAGAATGACGATGACGTCATCTTCGTTGCTGCAAGAGAAAGGTATGTTGTGCTGTGACTAAATCATTTAGTCACGTTTAACTTGATAATTATGCTGGTATTGGTGTTTCTCTATAGATCAACTGTGGGTTCAGACGGATCTGCGCCTGAATCACCATGCAGGTATGTACTTGTATGTGTCTTATGCTGACAGAGTTATTAGACCGCAGTTTGAGGGTGTGGTTATGAAATAGGCACTGTTAATTAGCCTTCATTGCAATTGGGCAAGACTGTATGAATGGAATTGTGAAGGCCTACAAGCCAGTAAAACCATTAAGCAAGTTTTGTAGAAACAAAAGAGCCAGTAGAAACCAAGCCACAGCCTACTGTTTTCTTAAGCTGCTGCAGGTATGATGAACAGAGGTAGCAAGTATGGAGGTCTAAATATAAGTGAAACGTGAATCAGAGAGATACGTATATGTCTGCCAGCTAGCCTCATTCCCAGACCTTCACCCCAACACACAATTGACACCTTAGTAACTTAATTGCATGGGTGTGTACATATATAGATATACTGTAGAATCGGGATAGTAAGCACCCATAGAAAGTAAGCACCCTATGAATATAAGCACCCAATTGAATTACAACCACCGCATCCCGTTTATAGGCACCCACACGAAAGTAAGCACCCTACAAGAAAAGGTACCCAAGCCAAAGTAGTGTAGCAACAGAGAGAGACTACAGCACTTACCAGGAAAAACTGCCTTCTACAACTGGAAGCTTCACTATCCTACAGAGAGCGCATGAGCGAACATCAAGCTTGCAGAACAGTGGGATTGATGAGTAAGGTCAATGGTATACTAAAATTCATGAAAATTATGCATACACATTGTTGCAGCACTGCTGCCTTCTTCACAGTAGTTGTAGTGCTTCTTGCCAGCTGTGCACCACTTCCTGTTAGGCATTGTAATGAGCTAGAAATGAATATCTTTCCTAGAGCCAAACCCACAAGTGTAATGGTCGTACCTGTAGTACAAAAGGCAGCCACAGCAGCTACCGCTATGCCATATATTCGCGCGATTGTAAGCACCCCATTAAAGTAGGCACCCCTCGAATGTTAGCACCCATTCTTGCCGATAATTTCGAAAGTAAGCACCGGTGCTTACTATTACCGATTCTACGGTATACATGGATAATAAGGCATAAAAGTTGTGTTTGAAAGGCTAATACATGCAGAATGAGGTAAATGCCTTGTGCTATATCAATCTCTCGATTGCACTGTAAAGTACTCTCTAAGTTTGGTTGGATTAAGCTGAAACTTCAAATGACATGTAGTTGGTGCTCTGTTACAGCATCGATGATTCAAGTCTGACACTGAAAACATTTCATCCTAAGATGTCACCAGTGAAGTAAGTTTGCCTAAGTGTGCAAACATGGATATTATCATACTCCTGTCTGGTAATCGCTTGGGTTCAAGTGTTACTAATATAGTTTTAGAAGCAGCACCTTTCCCAGGCATGTAGGAGTTTGCTATCCTTTATGTACGTATAATATTATGTTTTACTTCACTGCTACGTAAAAGTCAGGAACTTATGAACTGCCTGAATACTTCCCCCAGGCTTAATACTCTACTGGCATTACCAGCAAATTGCTAATTACCCAAATCAGGAGAGGCCAATGCTAGGTCTACTTATTACTCCTGTTATTTATCTTTTTAACACAGAAAGAAGAATTTTTCAATAGAATCGAAGTGTGATAAGCATCTTCACGATATCACAGGGTTACCTATCTTCTTTCAACCAAATCAGAAGCTTCGTGCGCAGGATTACTTCGATGTTTTGCTTGATCCTCAACTAGCAAAGGAGGAGATTTGTTCCAGAGTACCATTCAGTGTTAATTGCAATGCCGTTTTTGTGATTGATTTGAACAGCGTCAAGGACGTGAGGGACATAATGGTGGATGACATGGGAGTTTGGCAGTGGAAGGGGAGTTATCGTGTTTGGGCTAGCGTGGAAGATGGTGAAGTGATTACCACTGGAAAAAATCAACCTGATTCTGAGCATGCCTACCAGCTCTGGCAACGATACTATGAGAATAAGACCAGTCCAGATGTGAAGAAGTATGTTGTGCTTCTCCAAGGTGAGCAAAGTTTAAGTGGTTGCTCTTTACAATCATATTCTTGTTATGTCAGCCTCTTAGTTCCTCCCCTTGTGTTGTCAGCAAATTTTCTATAGGTGCCAGCTACCATTTTAAGTGGCAGTGATCAATGCAGCACTGAGTGAGATGAAGGTTTTCAGCTGATATCATGACCCTACAATCTAAATGTTTTTAGTGTAGCTAGCTATCAACTGTCGCTATCAAGTATAGTTGTTTGGTTGGACCACCTACAGCGTGAGCAAGACACAAAAGCTCTAGCTATGCACTAAACAGGGGCCATCTAAATGCAGTGTGTCCCCCTGGGAGATCCTGCACTAACAGTGCTACCTTCACAGAACCGCAGATTCATGCAAATTGCCCTCACAGACATGTCATCCTGGGTGCAGTAGTGCAAAACCCCACATAGTGTGCTCCCTCCCACACCTATACACACCTCCATGCGTCCCCTACAATCGAGATTTGCAGAATTGCAAATTTGTTGACAAGGCAAATTTTCAAATCTGTAAGGCAGATTTGTAGAAATGCAAATTTGCCTCATCAGCAAATTGGCAAATCTGACAAATGTGTGATTCTGCACAGGCACAATTGCAGAAATGCAAATTTGCTGATGAGGCAAATTTGCAAATCTGTGATTTTATCAATAGCAACATTTGTAGTTGGCCGCTTTTGCCCACTGACCTAGAGGAGTGAATGTAGGAGTAAGAAAACAGGGAATTCACATAATATTCCAGAAGTCACTTTTGATACTGCCCACCACTTAAACAGCTTACACAATTGAAAGGGAGTCCATAATTAATTGTGTAAGCTGTTTAAGTGGAGGCAGTACATATAACTTCCCACTTGTATTGTCAGGTAGGACTGAGATTACAACCACCCTTTTTTGTTCTTGTGCAGATGCTGATATGGACACACTGAGTCTATCTCTTATCCAGTATGTGTTCACTAATGGTGAGCATGAAGTCAAACCTGCTCCACATCGGAATGCCAAACACAGTGAGGGCTATGTTCGTACCATGCCAAGCACATTATCAAAGCTGAAGGCAACTGCTTCAGCTAGCACAGCAAAGAGAGCTCTTGCGTTTGTCTCAGAAATTGAAGGAGGTATTGAACATGCCAAAAGTGCTGGTGCTCTGCCTCGAAGTCGCCAGCAGGTTCATGATATCCGCAGAAAGTTGGCAGGCCCTTTGGATCCCGACCCAATATTTTCTCTCATGCTCATGTGTAAGGAGAGTCAAGGCCATAAGAGCAGTAATGCATTTGTACGGCTGGTCAATGGTGCACCATTTCCTATGATGGTTCTCACGTACGACTGGATGCTGGATGACCTTGAGCGCTTTTGTACCGGATCCACAGATTATTCAGTATGCGGTGTTGATCCCACGTTCAGCCTTGGAGAGTTTGACGTCACAGTCACGACCTATCATCACCTGCTACTGCGTCACCGAGGTGAGCCACATGGCAAGTCACCATGTCTTATTGGTCCGCTCTTTGTGCACCTGAAGGACTTTGCTGCATACCACTTCTTTGCTTCTTCCCTGATCAGCCTTCGACCCTCTCTTTCCAAGCTGAAGTGCTTTGGGACGGATGGTGAAGATGCGCTTGTTAAAGCTTTCAGTACAGCATTTTCTGATGCTTTTCATCTCCGCTGCTTTTTACATTTTCGCGGAAATGTTGAGGAGAAACTCCGAGAGCTCAGAGTTCCCTCAGTAGTGGCAAAAGCTTTTGTCCATGATATACTTGGCAATCCAGCTCAGCTCGAACTTGGCCTTGTAGATGCCGAAGGTGAAGGAGAGCTTGATGCCATGTTAGCCTCACTGGAGGTAGTGTGGAACAGGAGAGAGCAACCTTATAACTACCCTCCTCAATTTTCTGCATGGTTCCTGAAATACTGCCGACAAACAGTTGCTGAAAACATGATCCGACCAGTGAGAGAAAGAGCTCTCTTGGGATCTCCCCCTCAGCCTTACTATACCAATGAAGTTGAGTCAAAAAACAATGTTTTGAAGCAGCATCTCAAGTACAAGGCTTCAGAGCTCCCTCAGTTTGTGGAGAATATGAAGAAGCTGCTAACAGAACAGAGACGAGAAGTGGAAAGAGCAGTTGCTACCACTGGGGAGTATAGACTGTCCCCAAACTACGGCCACCTTGCTGTGTCTCCACAGAAGTGGTTTACTCAGAATGAGCAGCAACGTCAGCGGTGCATCAAAAGATTCTTGAAAGCCAAAGTTTGTATCGACCTCCCCATACACGGTAGGGAGGATGGTCAGTTGCTGAGTGAGGATGAAGAGCAGCCATCATCAGAAGTGAATCCCTTGCACTCTCTTCGAATTCCTGCAGATGTGAAGGATACACTTTGGAAGAAAGGGCAGTCACTAGCAGAGGATGAAGCAGCTATGGTTAGGTCGCCTGGTAGCTCTACTGACTGGATTATCAGAAGTTCAACTGGAAAGCAGCCTCACTTTGTCAAGCCAACTTCCAAAGGAGGACTTGCATGTGACAGCAGCTGTCTTGCGTACAAGTCAATGCGAATTTGTTCACACACAGTAGCTGTAGCAGTGAAAGCAGATAGTGTCCAGCAGCTTGTAGGGTGGCACAGGAAATCGAAGTTTACTGCAAACCTGACATGTGTTGCTGAGGAAGGCAAACCATCAGGTGTAGGAAAGAAAGCACACCGAAAGGCATCTAGCAAGGCAGCGACCAAACGTATCAGGAAGATTGTAGCTCAGGCTCAGGAGGAGGATTTTTCGAAGAGAGTGGTGGGTTCTCAGTCACCTGGCAATCTATCTGGAGTGGCTATTGGACGTCGCTCCAAAGTACATATTGAACACCTGAAACAATCGTTGAAAGTTGTTACTACCTCGCCCAGTGCTCAGCCACTCACCACTCCCCATCATGTAGGCACAGGACGGGTGAGTTCTGCTGCCACTGGAATAGCTGTGCCAAACGTCCCAGCAACTCTGCAGTCAACCTCTCGTGTTGTACCCAATATGATCACAGGACAGTTGACATCACTTGTAAGCTGTACAGGTACAGCCGAGTTGGGTTCTGTTGTGCCTAAAGGAGCCACAGTACAGCCATTGACATCTGCCTCCCTGCAGCCCAACATTGCATTTGGATATACAGCTTCCAACCCTCCAATAGCTCCTACATTGCTACCTTCCCAGTTTGTTATCAGCTCAACCCCACCTGTACCTACTGGATATCAGCTCCCTGATCGGCTCTTTCTTGGATCACCACCTCCTCTGGTACCAATTTCTGCATCCGCAGACAGTAGACCTGCTGTTGGAGACCCATTTATGTTGTGTTTCGTACAGGGGAGGTGCAATGGCTGCAAAGGGCGCATTTGTCGAGGTGAAGATAGAAAGCCTCTTCCTCCTCCTGACGATATCGTTTTACGGCACATGGAATTTGTAATTTTCCAAAACCCAAACACAGGTGCGTTTCAGCAAACACGCACACCACGAAATGTGTATTACCATGCCCAGAAGACATGTGTTGCACCTCATTTCCTTCAGTTCAACCCTATGCAGCACATTGTTATTGATAGCTCTATCTCTCATCGCCTGACAGAGGAACACCGGATGCACCTTAAAGTGGAATTTGGACTTGACCTGGTCTAAACCCTATATCGTGTGTTTGTAGTGCAGTTGAGTTAACTTACTGTTTACCAAGCATCATTGTGTGCATTGTTTGTGAACTGTATTGTGTTATGTGTAGTGCAGTGACGTCCAGCGAACTTCATGTTTATCACGTGCATCGCTTTGTGGACTAGACTGTGCATGAATCTAAGTCTACTGTCTAATTCCCAGCCCATTCTTCGATAGGAACGTGAGCCCGCGGCTAAACAGACGGATAATTAGACCATAGACCGTCTACGGCTAGATATATAGAGATGCTAGTGTTATATAGGACTAAGGTGGTGTCTAGAAATGTACTGCCTATGTTAGCAGTGGCTACGCGTACCTCTGCCGTCGATCTTAGGGCCAGCTGCACGATACTAGGGCAGTTTGCTGATCCGCGTTGGCTATAGAGCTTGTATCTTAAGGTCTTTCACGGTCAGAAAGTCAAGATAAGTTCGCTTAAGCCTTGTATACAGAAAGCGTCGGTCGGTCATGCTGCGACATGCAGTCCCGTTTCTGTTTCCCGTTCCCGTTTCCCGTTTCTGTTTCCCGTTCCCGTTTCCGCTTCCCGTTCCCTGCTTTTCCAGTTGCCCCCGAGTTTTCGGTGTTTTCTAGGCGTACTTGAAGAAAGATGCCGTTTTGGGCGTTGTCAAGTGGAAAAGAAGATCCCAGTCTTCAAGGGGCAACTGGAAAAGCAGGAAACGGGAAACGGAAACGGGAAACGGGAACGGGAAACAAAAACGGGATGTGGCTCTAGGAGGTTGAAAGGAACGCATGTTGTTGGAATCCGCTTGTGAAGTGCTTTCAGGAAAGCGAGTCAACCCCGTTCAACCCCTGGGTAGTTGCGGTGCTAAACTATCTAGCCGTCGGCAATGCTGGAGTACCTACGTCGATTCGGCGATCGACAAACAGTAAGATGCTTCCCTTGTAGGTCTGTACAAACTATCCTACATCTATCTACAGGCTACTGCAGCTGTAAAACGAGCTATTCTTACCGGTTTTTTTTTTGAGTCCGTGTAGCTTTTAATCGCTCACGGTGTTTTCTGTCCAGCTCTGGCACCGTGGAATCACTGAGAATCACTCGAGATTCAAGAGACTTCTTAACGATAAGTTATTTCGGCGTTTGCTAACTCCTTGTTGATTCCTTCCCAGCTTTTATAGTCGGTACATTTTAGCTTCTCAGTGAGGAAATGGCACTTTGGAATGCAATGCGGAATGTAACGGCAGTAAATGGCACGTGACTACGCACGTTAATTAATGCGTTTTCAACCTGCCTACATCATATCTATGCCGTTTTGCGCACCATCGGTGGTCCTTTCCCGTTCCCGCTTCCCGTTTCCGCTTCCCGTTCCCTGCTTTTCCAGTTGCCCGTCTTCAAGTTCAACGGAGAAACACGGTTGGATGGCAGTGTTTACGGCGAGATTACCGTGGGTAAGTAGGTAGCGCTATACGCATTAGCTAGCGATGGAAGGGGAAAGCGCATGGTAAGTAAAAGTAAGTAAAGGTAACTAAAGGGATCAACTGAAGAACACGATCAGACCTGCGCAAACGCTCGGTGACGGTCACATGCAATTACGCACTTACTAATTAATTACTTCCGAGTAAGCACGTGCACTCTTAGGTGAATAATTTGTGCGTTGTTAGAAAAATGGCTGTTGAGAAGCACAACGCGGTTGAGCCGTTTTCCGTTTTCTTGCTTAATCTGGTAGGTCCAGGCTAACCGAATTAAGAAATGCTGATTATAATATGTATATGTTGCATATTAAAGGTAGAGTTAGTAGACTGTAAGCGAATGGGATAAGATGTAGTGCATAAGTAAGTTTTGTCTTTCCTTGTTCTACTAACTAGTCTATACAGGGTACTGTTGTGCAATGTCTCGACATAAGCTGCTGAATGCTTGTCGCGATGTTGGGCCATGGCGCTCCCTATACATGAATTCGTCAAGGTAGGACGACAGCATTGTCTTACGGCACCCTTTCATGCGCTTCAGCTTCTGCTTTGCCCGACTCCAATAACTCTCGACATTTTGTGTGTGGATGCCTGTTGTTGGATCCACAAAATGGAGACTGTGGTTGACTGTGCCGTGGCCTGCAACCCCTGGAAGGGTTGACACCCTGTTGTACGCACTCCACTCATCGGAGTACACAGTTGTTCCAGGGGCTACATGGGCAGAAATGATGGGCAGTAATGTGGCAGCATTTCGACGGGGTACGAGTTCCATGTATCCAAGAGCTGGAGTGACGGAGGTATCCACAATCCCGAATACCCACATCTCCAATGTTGTTGCACGGCCGCGGTGGTTCTGGTAAGTAGGAAAACAGTATTGTAACTATTTTTGCATTGTTTCTTATTTATTCTGACTTTACCTTAGGCTTGTGGTTAAACAGTGACTCATCAATCTGAACCACTTTGCCAATACCGCCGAGAACAATGGGGCTTTGCAGGAGTTTTGTGCTGCAGACATCCCGAAAGAACTGATAAATGTCTATTGCAGTCTTCTCGGAGATTTCTGCATTGTCGGCAGCATCACACACTGGGTGATCTCTGGACCACAGCTGCATGAGGAGAAGCCACTTGAAAAGTGGCAGCTTCGACTTGGCAAAGAAGCTACCATCTCTGATAGTCTTCATGGTGTGGCAGTTTGGGCATCGCCATGTATGGCCATCCTTGGACCCCTGCTGCTCGCTCCTGGTGGTGAAATTCATGGCAACGCCACATCTGCTGCAGTTCTTGTGGCTTGCCAGGAGGTGTTTCCTCTGGAGCCACTGGATGAGATCCAGCTTCTCGCCAAAGATGATGGGACCCAGCTCAATCAGTGACATGTTGGATTTCACCGCTAAAACGTTTCGCGCGCATATTATTTGTTATTATTATTATTATTATTATTATTATTGGTGTTGGTAATATTGTTGCAATTGTGCACTAAGGATGGGTGGGGCTGAATGCACAATTCACCTAAGAGTGCACGTGCTTGCTCGGAAGAAATTAATTAGTAAGTGCGTAATTGCATGTGACCGGAAATGACGTCACCGAGCGTTTGCGCAGGTCTGATCGTGTTCTTCAGTTGATCCAACAACTAAAGTTAGGCTGTAGGTACAATTCCAAACAAGCTTTTAGGCAGTGGTTTTATGTAGTTGTACATGTAGTAGGGCAACCTAGTTGTAAATAACTGACAGTGTGGCCGTATACGGCCACACTATCAGCAGCCTTTTGACCTGCCGACCTTGAGTCATGGATAAGTGGGTTCACCATAGATTGTAAGATAGAAGATAGATTACAGGACTAAAAAGGGAAACAACATAATTTAAAGTATGAGCAGATATAAGCTAGGAGTTTTAGAAGTGATGTTATGTTGGGACATTATACTCTGAATCTATCTAAAGTGTGGTAGCGTTCAAAACACTCCGTAGGGCATAGGGCAGGGTGGCTTGTGCACGACTTGCAATAAAACTTGCTTCTGCGTCTCTTCCCAGCAGGTCGGTTGCTACAGACTAAACAGTCCTGCAGCTCTCTCTTCCCAAGATAGTGTGGCTGTTTATTGAGCCTGGCTGGGTCACCACCAGTTGGGTTGAGTGGGCAAGCACGGGGGCGACCAGCATGAGGGCGTGGAGGAGCAGTGATCCTGTGATGTGATGCTAGGGCATCTACCAGCCTCCGTCTATACTGAAGGTGAGTGAGGGGAGATTGGGTGCTAAGCCTGTAGAGGATGTAGCTGTTCACAATCGCTGAAAGTATACAGTGACTCTAGCTAATAAGGAATGGTCTGGATACTTGTGTTTGAACAATGCCTGTAGGATTATACCTGTGTTTCTGCTTGTTTTGTGGCCTGTGTTGGGTGAAAAAGCATACACACTTGCCCATAGCTGCTGCCCCTGTGGTGTGATGTCAAAATATTTATCTATCTATCATACCCACTGCTTGTATACCTCTGTGTAGCTATGACATACAGTATTTGCATGGCCGCATACTAATAGGCTTGCAGATGTGTGGGTGGAAAAATGTAGGGATGGCAATCACTAAAAGTATTTATCATCCCCTTGTTTGCGTACTTTTTAGCGATTCCCATCCCTACATGTTCTTACATTTTTTCAAAATGTTTTTTCTGTTACTTGACTAAAGAGGGCTCATAGATACTGCAGTAACCACTCTAACAGTAGCCTGAACGCTATTCTTACGAGACAGCCAATTGTGAGAATACGGGCGCTGTTCTATTGTGCATTCATGTTTGAATATTGTAGTCTTGATTTGTGCTGAGACTTTAAGTTACAGAGGGAGAGGAGCCTTGTATCATGCTATGATCACTTCATTCACGTTTTCATGTTCTACTTCTCCACAGCTATTTTATTTATAAAAAGAACCCACATCACAACATGATTGTGCACATAAATGGGAAAGTTTTGAGAGAACTTAGGCAGGAGTCCATAAGCTCATAAAAGCGATCACGAGGTATTTTGTCAGCAATGGGGGCATATCGGTAGTAGGGATCTTTCTTCCAGTAGTCCGACAAGCTGGGAAGCTGATTGATACCCATTAGTATCATGAAACTGAAGAATGCCCAGATCTCCTCAGCTACTATCTTCTCCATGCAACATAAGCTTCCGGACCCATCACCTGACTGGCGTAGAGGTTGCTCTGTTCAACAATCAGATCAATTAGTGATGTGGTGAAGAACACCTCAAGAATAACAGCAGAGATGGAAACTGCTGGACCGGTGGGTTGCTGAAATGGCTGGATCACTACTGGAGTCATTGTCTTCGTCCAGCTATCTTCACGTCCTGAAGCTCCCTGTCTGCCTCCACCACGTCTTCTGCTACCTGAACCCCGCCCCCGTCCACTCCTACTCCTGGCACCCCGCCCCCGTCCACCCCTACCACGCCTGCCCATCTCCTGTGTACTCCTACCACGCTGGCTCCTCTCCTGTGCACTCCTCTGCTCTTCACTTCCTTCTCTACTCCCTCGTACGGCATGACATCCACCTCTCCGATGCCCTCTGGACCTTCCTGGACCAGATCTCAGAGACATCTCCCTGTGTACAAGCATCACAGTCTCATAGTGCAATCAAAGTATGTTACACTTATGATGTTTTTTTGCATAATGAATTATTCTGACATTACTATTGTGACAGCACACTTGTGCTGACTATCTCTGTTTTGTAATTACCGGATATTATGTAATGCACTTTACCGATCATGCTCATCATTGTCCTCCAAGCCATCACTGTCCTGCATGCCATCACCACTGTCTTCAGTGTACTGCTGTGCCTCTTCACTGCGGTCACTATCATTGCTGTCATTGCCATCAAGTTCATCAAATTCTTCATCGCTTCCGTCGCACATTATCTCACCTACTCCATCATCATCACTGTCATCACCCAAGCCCAGTATCTGCAGTACATCTACCGTAGCAAACGCTCTTGGCCTCTTGGCTGCAGGTTCCATGGCAGTCTACCCTATGAATAAAATATTACTGACGTTGGTAATGAGTAACTATAATAAATGGGTTGGGTTAGTCCTACTTACGCTTCGGTCCGAAGTACTTCACGCTCTGTTGGCTTGCTGATGGCTTTGGTGGCGTCTCTGAGGTCTGTGAAGAGTAGCTCTGAAAAATCGCTGTGTTGATCGCTAGGAAATAGACTAGAAAGAGAGCTCAAATTCTTTTACAGCTATAAGTTATCTACCATAGTTACACCTAGCCTCAGAGGAGGTTGGAAGATGTCCATGTGCACATATGTAATTAGCTGAGTTACTGCACTACTTGCTGCTTTAGTTTACACACAAGTATACCATCACCCACAGATCCCGTGGAATGCAATTATGTCATGTGCTTTTTGAATATCATACCAACCACCTCCGACCTAGCCTCATTTCCAGTCCTCTGCCCACCACTTGCTTGCTCATGCGGAAAAGGCCTGTGAGCAAGGATACCCCATTAGAAGATCGAGTTTAATAACTTATCCAGGCTCCTCTTCAGTGGCCTTCTCTAACATCTGTGTCTCATGTTCCAGGCTCCCCTTACTGCTGCATGAATAAAGCCTGAGTTACTTGCCCAGCAACAGCGCTGCTAATGACAACTACATCCAAACTGTGGCCAGATGCCATGGTCCTGAGTAGCTGTAACTGACAAGTAGAACCACACAACACATGTACCACGCACGTGTGCGCCTGCCAACATCAGCTGAACTTTGAACTTTAAGGCATTACCAATTCTCATTGCCGAAACCTGATTTAGCTATACCATTGCTAAACCAATACTGATTTAGCTAAAACATTACTGGTTTAGCTAAAGCATTACTGGATTAACTAAACCATTACTGATTTTTATCATTTGATTTATCTAAACCATTACTGATTTAGATAAAGCATGAGTGGTTTAGCTACACGATTACTGAGTTACCTAAACTAATATAACATGCCACTAATTTAGCTACCATTACTGGTTCAGGCACCTACCCTTCATTTTGAGTGTTTCTACAACCAACAAGACTCCCAAAGTTGCCAAAAAGCATCACTAAACTGGAAAAGTGGAAAGTAGCTAGACGACCAAATTGTTCATCTTGTTCTTGTTCTTCAATGAGGCTAACTCAAATTTGGTTCAAGCAATCACTGTGGTTTTAGCACTAAACAAACGCGTTTCAGTGTGAAGGTCCACCACAACATAGCATTTTCATAACTATAAAATGGAACTCGAAAGTGATACACAGTACGCTCAATCTGCAGTTGAACATTGGTCACTATTTTAATGATTTTGTACGCATGTACACAGTATGTCACATGACATGCACTTGGCAACCGTTCAGTACGAGTGAAGACCACTTAACTCTTTACCAACCATTACGCATGCGTATTACGGCATTGAATGACCACAAGAAATTAATCGGTACACGTTGTCGAATAGTAGGTAACGCTTACCGCCTCTGGCCAAAAACTGAGCTCGAGTTGTGCTGGATACTTGACAGAATCGGAGAGAAGAGTTCCCTAGCTTCATTTTGATGTCTCATTCAAGTATATTTGGCAAGGAGAGAGTCATCAACAACAGGACACAAAAAACACAAGGTAAAAATACCAGAGCGATAGTGAAATAAACTTGCTATTATGATTGAATAAAGTAATCTTAGAGCTAGGTAGCTTATAAAAAGAATAAAGGGGTTCATATAGGATGCTTGGGACTGCAAACTGTGCGCTTCTGTCACGGCAGGGGCGCTGTCTTTGCCAGTATCGTCGTCCGATTACGGGGCTCGATCACCAGATTATCGTGGGAAATGCATAGTCATACACTCTCCCACGGCTCTGGCAAAGCGGTGCATGCACTCTCTGTTGTTCTGTCATGGACTCAGTAACCTTTCTCCCCCTCTGCAGGTGTTCTCGTCCCTCAATGTCAGCTGTATCTGCCTGTGATGACGAATTTTTTTATCGCTAACTAATAATAACCTGTGTCATCCGCGCCTTCACACAAATCCAGCTGACTGAGACGGCCATGAAGGATCATCAGGCTATTTCCAGATCTATAGCAATGTTTTAGAATAGATTTAGCACTTTGCAGAAGTGCTAGTATTACACACAAGCCTAGAATGTTGACGTATTTTTTTTTGTTTTCTGAGCAGCCATTATTCATTGTGCAGTATCTCGCGACTTGCATGGGAAGCCCCGATGAATTGGTACTAAAATGAAAGAATTAGTTCATTATGACGCCAATATTTGGTGTGGGGATTTCCCTGGAATGTAGTTTGGCCGTTAGTGATCGATCGTTTGTCATGACGCGTATATGCGTCATTGGTCGTTTAGCGTACAATATCTCATGACGCATATATGCGTCATTGGTCGGTAAAGAGTTAATGCGCCTATCAATGTTAAGCCCCACCCTCCCCCTACAGTGGGGCTAAAATTGGTAGTTGCCTTAAAACCACACACCATGGGTGGGGCTATTGACAAGCACATGGGCGCATGCGCATAATAATAAACAACTTACCTTGTGAGTCGTGTTTTTGCAACGTTTTCACCGTATGTCTTGTTTACTACTGCTGATTTTGAGTACCGTCACCTTTGTGATGAATGCAGTGGATCTGGAAAGGAGCAAAAGCGTCATTGTGAGTTTGGGGGAGAGGAATAGGAATCGGGTAGTAACCTTTGGCTGTACGGCCTCAGACATCAAGGAGGTCAAGGTGTTTTGTGCTGCAGTGTAGCATGTATTTGAAGACGTATTACCCCAAATTCTCGCTTCATATACCAAATAAAGAGCGAGGAGTGGGGAGGTGCGTTTTTGGATCTACTCGAAGGCAGTGACATTCCTGAGAAGAGTTTATTGAAGGCAGTGCTGCTACCTGCTTGTGAGCTAAATTATTATTTATAGGATAAGTAAACAGAAAATTGCTTATTATCTGATATTTGTAGGTGGTTGAGACCACAAATCAATCGATGATGCGGATCCAGGTTGCCCGGACCAGCAGCAGCAGAACTGGACAGGTATTCATTGTAATTATATATACATTCATAATCAAACAAGACATGGTTTTAGATTTTTTGTTTCATTATTAAATAGTGGTCATGGTCTTGTTTTAATATAAACGCGTACAGCTAGTTATACTTGCTATTCTTGTGCAGTACACGAGTGGTGATACTGAGCCAATGGAAACGGGAAATGCACAGGTGTGAATACCACTTTTTATTATTTATAAAGTGATTGTGTGATTTAGTAATGTTTTCAATGTTCCTTCAATCAATTATAGGATCCAAAAGTTACGGAGAATGTCCGTCTCCTTTCAAGAAACTGGAATGGTGATTTGCAGCTTTGCAAGCCACCAGCAGTTCAGGTACTTGGAAATGTGATAGTTATCGATGTTTGTGCTTTGGCTTTGCTGTATGCATGTGTATCTAGCTTATTCTTGTGCCCAGACATTCACATCCTCTCAATGTGTAAGAAGCCTGCAATATCATTACACTGCAATTTCATTACACTGTACCACATGGCTCCAAGAATTTTAGTTCAGACAGTTTTAATTTGTGAGGGGGAGCCGAGGTCTGCATCAGATAGCATGTTCTTGCTTGCTGCTTTCCTGGCTTTGACGTGTAGCTTTAGGTGTGGCCTGGTTGCTTAATTATGAAGGTGCTGCAGCTTACAGAGCAATCTTTGCACATAGATTACGGCAAACAACAAATGGAAGTAGTTAATTTTTTAACCACAAAATTCTAAATAGACCTCACCAGAGCTCAAGCAGTGTTACTGAATCTGAAATCTGTTGCTAAATCTGAAATGTCCTGTGAACCACATCGGTCAAGAGCGTATAGCGCTGACATGCGATGGCGCATGGTTTACCAGTGCCACAAGTTTGCCACCAGTATGGGTTTGAGAAATGAATGCCCATGCACATGTTGAAGAGTGGATTAAACAGGCACAAGATATCAGGGAGGCAGTTGCAGAACTAGCAGAGGTACAAGATAAAGCACTTCTAGCTAGCTTTGGTATTGGTGATATAGACAGTGATGATAGTACAGGTGAAGATGTATCAGTGCTAGATGCAGACTCTGAGTGCGAGAGTGTATTAGAGTTGGAAAATGATGGGGATAGTACAAATACCCTTCTTTCTGACGAGTGGGTCAAAAGTACCCTGAAGCTGTCGAGATATAAGTGGTTTGAGTTCTGTGAGCGAGCAGAGGAGTGCACTGGAAAGCCCCAATCAGAGCTGGAAACCCTCTTGGACAAAATCTTTCAAGGGATCCCAATCAAAGCAGGCACACAGCATAACCAATATCCCTTCTTATGAAGATCGCATAGCTCGGGTAGTAAATGGAGAAGTAGTAAGTGGCTCTGAAAGTGACAATCCAGAAGAGTACCTTGGTCTGAGTGATTTACAAACAATAGCAAAAAAAAAGCTACAATACGGCGAAGAGCATGAAGATTTTGTGTGAAGGCTGTTGCAAGAGATTCCTTTCCCAAAAAGTCTCACATCGTACAAGTAAAGTTTTAAAGGATTGTCCTGATATTGGGGAAAAAATTGAAGCTTTTGTGCAAAGTAGAAATGTACGAGCCGATGCATGGCGTAGGACAGGAGTCATGACATTTGATGGTAACACCAAACTACCACAAAAAGTTACTTATGAAAGAATTCACCTCCAGGAATTGTACAATCGACACTTTTCATATGGCACCATTGTATAGTTGTGTGTTGCCAGGAACAAGAGACGACGGTCATCAAAACGGTACCGTGGTGTTGCAAAAGTCACCACAAGATGGGCCCAGAAAGGGTTTACTTTAAGACATAATCCCGACTCACGCTGGAGTGCATCTTTCTACAAGGGATTGAACAGTGTCCAGTCTCAGGATGGTCGAGACATGACAATAATGAACCATGACAATGGTTCTGGTTATACTCTGGACACATTGACAACAAACAAGCAATACGCAACTCCATGTGCGCAAGGTCATGATGTGCTGACTACACATACTGATTATGTAAATATATATGCATCTGTTATTCAGACAACATCATATAACTTATAGCTCTGTGCTGGAGTAGTTAAAGTCCCAGGAATTTACTCCAAGAATCCAGCCCAGCACAAAACTGATCTGGAAAAGCTAGAAGCTAAAATATTTGAAACCAAATTGGGACAACCCAAAGCTAGCTATTGACTGCATGAGAGTCGACGGTGGCAGCGACGAAGGACCGAGCCATGAAGAAATTCAGTTCTGGTGGATGGAAAGACATCTGAAGAAGAATAAACTGGCAACACTCTTTGCATCACATAGCAGTGGATCAAGCTATTTGAACAGAGTTGAACTCCAACATGGCTGCTCATCAGTGGGGCACTCTTCTACATTCATTCCGTTGATCCTTGCAGGATCTTATATGAATTCAGAGAAGGATCTGTAGACCAAAACATTTCATTTTCTATTGTCCTAACAGCCTACAACATGCTATCAGACCCCCGATTCACGGAAACTAAAACAATTCTTAGTCAATACCATAATTTGCTGACTCCCCTCCTGTCTTGCACACCACAGGCCTTTTGTCTTTGGTCCAGAGACTCATAAACTGATTTCCTGCCCATCACTTATTTCTTCCACAAAACAAGCCCATAAACATTCAAGCATTTAGCTTTGTGTGCCCCAGATTTTCGTAAATACTGGTATCTGTACCCCCGAGCTTCGGTCGTTCTATGTTCTACTTTTACCATCATAGATAGAAAGCTATAACTTCTGTACACTAGCACATGCATTGGCCTAGCCAATACTTGTCTGTTCTATTGCTTGTGTGATAGATAAAACGGGTACTGGTCGGGCGTTAGTAAAACTAACTCACCTTCTGGCATAAAGTGCGCTATCATCGCCATCGATGGAGGTAGCCCGGCATTCTTGGAACCAATGGATAGCCCTGGAATCCCGCATCACCTTAGTAATACCTTCCTTCTAGCGATCTTGCGTCGTTCAGAAGCTACAAACAGTCTTTTGTCACGAGGTTGTGAATGATAATCCTGTCAGAATGTGGTTTAGCAGGCAAGCTTTAAATATGATATTCCCGTCAGAATGTTCTTTAGCAGGTAAGACAAGATGGGGTTTAAACATAATAATCCCGTTAGAACGTAATTTAGCAGGTGAGATATGATGGGGTTTAAACATGATAATCCCGTCAGAATGTGGTTTACCAGGTGGGTTTAAACATGATAATCGTGGTTTAGCAGGTGAGACAAGATGGGGGTTAAACATAATCCCGTCAGAATGTGGTTTACCAGGTGGGTTTAAACATGATAATCCTGTCAGAATGTCGTATATAAGGCAAGACTTATATGGTAGGTTAGACAGATTGGTAAAGTTTTTACACCATATGCGCAGACCAGGTCCTGGGGTATGAGATCTCGACACTGTAAGGAGGTCCTGACCACATGGAGAATAAATAAAGCCTAAGAAGGATGCAGAGTGGTAAGCTAAAGTGAAATGCACATGGGCCTGGGAATGAGGCTAGGGTGTATCCGCTTGAAAGTCATCAATAGCTATGTGTGATGTCATACGCTAAAAACATCTGGTGACGACCATTATGCCTACTTCTTGTACGAACTTGCTCAACGTGTACAAAATGATGGTGGTTTTCTTCAAAAGACAGAATGAGAGGGATAAACTGGGTAAGTATATTTATACATAATATTATATGTCTACATACAAATAAAGCTTTCTTTCAGACTAAGACTAAGCTGTGTTATCTTCTACAGGGTCTGGCACGATTAAGAAACAAGAGAGTCCATTCACTCTTCTGCAGCAGGGCTGGTGATAGTGATGGCAATGGCTGGTTCAAGGCTGAAAGTTGAAGTGGTGGCTGAAACTGAGGATTCTTGTGCTGATCAATATTCATCTCTTGTTACTTTCAGTCTCTTCAGTATCTCAAGAGAGCACCTCAAGTTCCTCAAACTTCCTCTTTTTGAAGGTCAAGGATACTTTTGCACCACACTTCACTGGTTCAGCATGCCAAATCCCTCATTCGCGATGTCCTTCATGAATGCCTTTGCGGCGTCAACTGGGTATTTCGTTTTACGCTCTGGGGATGCATCACTGAGCGGTTTGGGGGGCATCAGTTGACGCCTGCACACCTCAGAAGCTGCGATGGAAACTGTACCCTTATCAATCACAAATCGCTTGAAGGCCTTTAGATGGCTTGCTAGGATATTGCTATGAAGAATATCAGTGTGTACGGCAACAACTAGCTCGGAGGCATCAAGAGGAACTTCTGCTGGATATAGTGGTTGATGATAACCACTGCAGAATGAACTGCACTAGCGGTTACTTCTGTGTTCCAAATTGAACACAGAAGATATATCCTCTGAGCTGTAGTGCTGTTCTTCATGGAGTTTGGAAGCAATGTTGGCAGCTTGCCCAAGCACATACTGGATCATGGAGAGCCTTGCACATTGCCCTTTCGCTTTGATTAGTACCCCCCTCCTGTTTTCATCATCTGGTATATCGTTTTGATCCACCAGTTCATCACGATACTTTATGAACACTGCCATGGCCTCATGATTCATAGTGTATGTTTCCTTCTCCTGGTGAACTTTGCAGAGCACTTTGAAAACCAGAGATAGTGGCAAAATGCTTGGGGACTTTCAGCTCGTCGTACTTGTACTCAACTTCTTCAGGGCAATCAAACAGTTGACGATCATTAAAGCATCAGCATCACACTTATCAAGCATGGATACAACGAAAGCAGGCTGAATGAATCCGGACATATTAAATGTGGTTTTCAACATCTTTGAGGGCCCAAGTTTGTTCTTAAAGTTTCGCGCCCATAACCCTCCATTATAAAAGTCATGAAGTGTCGATCTGTCGACAGTAGACCCACTGTACTTGTAAGCATCAAGCTGACCGTACATTACACTCATCTCGTCATATAATCCAAGGATTTGGCTACCATTTCTCAGCATGACATTATGCAGTGCCTCCATCGAAAACTGCTGAACCACTAGCTGAGGTGGTTCCATGTCATCAGCCTGCCTCTGTTGAGAAGCCCACTCTGACACTGTTTCCTCTTCAATCTCCTATATGAGAAGCAATGATTTAGCAGTCAAAACAAGAATGGCATAGCTAGGTAACATATGCGTATCTGTTATATGGTTAGCATTAGTATTAGGTTAACATTAACTCTTTCCCAGCCAAGTTTTAACTCTTTACCGACCATATGCAAACGCACGCAAGTTACCACGTGACCATATGAATTTTACACTGACAACAATTCATTGAGCAATGGAGCATTGTACAACAATCTCCAATTGTGGCTTCACAACGCCACTTCCTCTCCTAACAACTGAGGATAAGTTTGAAATGGTCCAAGCTGTGCCTCTCCATTATGTTCTGTTGCAGTGTAAGGCGGAGATGGACCAGTTCTGTGAGGGCCTCATGACACTGGAAATGCTTGATACAATTAAAAAGTATCCGAAGATTCTCTGTCCATTTTTCACCAGAGAAGGGATTCAGGATTTAACAGCAGGTACTGTAGTAGTGGATTTGCATGTGCTGTAACGATGTGTGTATGCAGTTAATACGATAATGTTACTGCAACAGTTTATGATTCAATCATTTATTGCTTTCTGAATTCTTAAACTGTTAAAATGTGATTATTTTTGTAGATGTACTCCGCAAGTTGTTTGTGGACATCAGATTCTCTGAACGAGGCTCGAATGCCCGGGGTGTGGAGGAAAACACATACATGTTCTTCCTTGACTACCGTGATGATTGTGAACAAGGTAGAATGCTATAATTTGTATTGTTGAATTGCATGAAGTTACTGTATACTCTATTGTATCTTATATAGCACAGTCTAGTGATGGCATAACTGACTACCAGAGTGAAAATGAAGCTGAACAAAATATAAGTTAGCAATAGCTGTCACTTCCTTTAGCGTAAACCTGCGGTTCCCTCTACTTAGGATTACACTCTGTTTTCTACGTTGTACATGTGATAGGTGCCGTCACCCTCTCCATGGTGCTGGCATTCTTTACAGGTGCGGAGGAAGTACCACCGCTGGGATTTCCACATGACCTTCTCCAACAACCCATATCCAACAGCATCTACATGTACCATCCAGGTAACTCTACCAACAGTGTATTCAGAGTATCCCACATTCTTAAACCTGGGCTTCATTTCCCATGGGGGTTTTGGCCTGTCTTAAAACAATTCAGGATTATATTGTTTGTTGAAGGTATATATACCTTGCATACTTGAACTGCATCATAAATACCGATTGAGTTGTACAACTTAGTTCTCTGATTTGTTATAACAAGGTTACACAATGCAGATTGTATATTATATGGACTGGTATGTAGTGTCACTGGTAATTGGACAGCCTATCTTCCACAAATCTGACCACAGACGCTTGTAGCAGTATGAAGCATTGTATGCTCAAGGTCATCATAGGCCTCTGCAGTAAGTCGACAGGAATTCTGGCACTGTGACACTGTCTGCTTCATCTTCATAGTCTGCTATAGGTCCATCCCAGTCAATCCCATACTTGCTATGCTTCTTCCTGCAGTAATTGATTAAGACAATTATAAGGGATCTTGAAACTGACTAACTGTGACTAAAGTTACCTCTGTGAGCTGCATGTCTGCATCTGGTTGCAGATGTTGTCTAGATAGCCCAGTAATCCAAAGTTGTTGAGGGGAGAGGTTTCTTCAAGATGACAAAGGATGATTATTCCATGCCTCTGTGAACATCCGTAGGGAAATATTGATTCGTCGCAGGAAAACATAATGCAAACAAAACTTCACTGTCTACATCAAGGAGGTAGTTGTTCTCCATGAAGTAAAACAGGTTGTAGAAGAGCATTGTACAACTGCAGAACACATCGGACCACAGTCTCTCAATTCTTTGATTGTGGACACTTCGTCCAGTGATAAAACTTCCCCTCCCAGTTCCTCGCAAAGGGTGTTGAAGCATGAATGAAGCAACGTCTACATTATCCCCACCTCTGTCAGAGCGTACTCAACTGGGAAAACCCATTTGATCTACTGCAGCAATGAATAGCTGCAACACAGTGTTGGCACGTTATTGTCACAGCAACTCAGATACATGATTTGACGGCTATAGCCATCAATGCATCCATGGATGACAAATCGCCACCTGTGATACCAAGTACATAGTTCTATAGGAGGGGATGACTTTAACTATGTATAATTATGTACTGCCTTTCACGCATGCATAAAACTGCTGTGTATGAGGACACTACAAGATATTAGCTTGCTAATGCACGTGTGGGTGTTTATTGCCTGCATTCCTTAAAATAGTCACCCACCCATATTGTGAATGTGATTTAATTACTACAGTGACCCTCAAGTATAGCAATCACAAAACTATATGTATTCTTCTGTGCATGCTTTCACCTTATTAACTTGTGGTTGCCATCAATGTGCCATAAAGAAAGAGGTGCAGGCACGACGATTGACAGCACGCAGACGTCGCATAACTGTACCATCAGGATCGACCCTTCTCTGAGCTTCCCTTATTCTTAGCTGTTGAACCCAATAGCCACGTGACAGCAAATGTCCCTGCATCTGTCGGTTTCCGCACATGGGAAAATCTTGGTGAATGCTTTCAACAATATCATCCAGCTCTGCGTCTGTAAGCAATGAGTATTCTGCTCTTATTGATAATTCAAAGCACACTACGAAATTGCTGTGTCAGTACTTTTACTGAGCAGCACTACATGATGAGACTATCTGGTCCATTCTACAGCTGCATTAAGCTAAGACTGGCTGGTTTTTAGATATGAAATACCAGTCTTGTTCTGAAGTGCTAAGAGATATCCCCAAAATATCTGCTATTTGAGGACCGGTGAATCTACTTTCCACTAGAAAGACCAATTGCTCGCAAGGAATTTCAAACTGGGACGACCAGTGATCATAGTTTGATAGTTGAGTTGACTCATCCTGAAGTGCCCTAAGATGTGTAAGGGACCTTCTCACTAGTTCACATGCCTCACGTCCATTTGTATCAAGCATGTGCTCTTGGACAATTAGATCCCGGTATACTAATTCCAGACAGGTGACAAAAGCATCAAGAATGTCTTCTGAGATTCTCCTCCCATCCTCAAAAACTCTCAAGTCACTAGCAACTCTCCGCAATGTTCTTATTGCCCATTCACTCATGATTGCAAACAGGTTGGATTAGCTACTACTGAGTCTGCTTAATTTCCTCTCACATGACATTACTTTAGCCACACCCAAATAATGAACTTCCTAAAAATACTCCTCACAAAAGTGCACCCTCTTCCTCTTTTTACAGAACACACCCCTCCACAATAGTAGTATCCCCTCTTCCAAAGTACCCCTGAATAGTGTAGCTACCCCTCTTTACGGAAAGTACCCCTCCTAAATAGTATACTCCCTCTTAACGGAAAGTACCCCCTCCTTCTGAATAGTATACCCGCTCTTCATGGAAAATAACCCTCCTTCTGAATAGTATACCCCCTCTTCACGACAAGTATACCCCTCTTCGCGGAAAGTACCCCCTCCTTCTCATAAAAATATACCCCCTATTCGTGATATTACCCCCAACAAATGTGGATACTAATTTTGACAATAATTACCCCTTCATAGTACCAAACATATATACATTATACAGACACGGGGGACCAGCAAAATCGCTAGGTTGGGGCTCGCTCAGGCTCTCCCCAATTATTGAGGGCATACAGGTACACCAATTATTGCATTATTGTGGTTGTGCATGCCCAAGCAATCTACTAATAGTACCGTGGCAGTTGAGCACTGCGTAGCCAAGTCATGCCCCCCCCTGAACTATGGAAGTTGACAGTTAGTGATGGCAAGCTGTACTTGAAAGTTGGCAATGATATCCAGTTAAGGTGAGCAGATTATGCATTGGACAGCGCTATTAATTGTATGAAGAATTGATATAATCATAGATAAGGTAAGGCGAGGTAACATGGAATGTGGGGTAACTTGGAACGAAGCCTTCCTTTGACTCCTCACCAGAACAAGAGCTGTTAGGTAAGGATACTTAATTACTAACGTTAGTAATTAAATATTCTTGCTATAACAGCACCTATTCTGGTGTAAGGAGCCCAGAAAGACTTTGTTCCAAGTTACCCCGCGTTCCAAGTTACCCCGCCTTACCTTACTCCTTCCTACATCCTTTTATTTTATGTCTCTTATGGCTATGTTGCAACCTTCCAGAATGGGCCAGTCCATTATAATAGTATGGTAGAAAATATATATAGAAGTTTCGTGATTTGCAGCTTTTAGGTAATGTCATTTGTGTCACCGTGAGGAGTCAACGTGTTTCCCCACCTTATTCTCATTTGTATACATGCATGTCACACTGCTAATGGGAAGGCGAAGTTCATGTTACTGGATAAATCAAGGCTTCTATCACTGAACGCCTTTTCTTGGGACGCCAACTGTATTTGTAACCAGTTGCAAAGATGGCAATAGTGTCTTGGAAGTCTGGAAATCAAAGATCAACTCGTTCCTCCAGAAGGACACTGGAAATTTCAAACCACCATCCAATTATGCAATTGTACAAGCAACTTCTCCAGCAACCTATTGGGCTTCCGATGTGCATGTGCCTCCAACCCACAGTACGCCTCCCGAAAGACGAGGGAAAAGAAAGTCACTCACACCTACACTCATGCCTGCTAGCAAGAGTGCAAGGATTGAGCAACTTGATGAGCAGGACATGGAATTGGAGATGAATGAGCACAGCATGGATAAAAAAATTCAAGACCACTTTATAGGTGAGTTATAGTGTACAAAATTGTAGTGGCTGCATGTTACAATTTCATTCATGTCCAATGACACCGTGACATGTCTAGGTTGTCAAAGTGTCCAGAGTAACATTTTAGTCCATCCAAGCACCTAGTAACTAGAGCATCGGTCCATCCCAGGATCATCCCGGGATGCACACGTATGCATACTACTACCTCCTGTCAGAGTATCCCGGGATTCCCTACTGACTGTGACTATCCCGGGATGCACACGTACACATACTCCTACCCCCCCTGTCAGAGTATCCCGGGATTCCCTAGTAACTGTGACTATCCTGGGATCATCCCGGGATGCACACACATACATTCTCTCTCCCCCCCCCCCCCCCTGTCAGAGTATCCCGAGATTCCCTAGTACTGTTAATTTCACTTCACTTTGAACACGCCGTACATACGCCGTGGTATATGCGTATACACGTCGTAGGGTATTATACCACGAAACTTTAATTTCGAACCAGTCTAGGGTAGCCACGATGGTGAGTAGTTTGCCTTTCAGAGAAATTGTTAAGCGTTTGCAGATCGCTTGCAGCACAGCACATCGTATCTACAGGAGGTTTGAAGAGACAGGTGATGTCTCTCCAGTTGGAGTAGCGGATAAGCACAGTATGCGAAAACTCGATGAACATCATGAGGTACTAATCCTTGGATTGGTTGCAGATAATCCTTGCTTGTACCTGCGTGAGTTAAGCCAGCTGATCTTTGACGCAACAGGTGTATGCACGTCAGAGTCAACTGTCTGCAGAGTGTTACAAGATGCAAGAAAGTCCAGCAAGTGGCAAAACAAAGATGCGTGCAGTATCGTGCAGCCAGAGTGTTAAGTCTTTCCGATGCTAGAGCAAACATACGTAAGTTTGGATACTCTATCATCGGTGAGACCCCAGTGTACCACAGGTTCCTTGCAAGAGGAAGAAGAATATCAGCAATTGCAGCCATATGCACGCAAGGTCTCGTTGAGGTTGAACTCACTACAGGCTCAGTTGATGGAAATAGGTTTCTGGGTTTTGTGCGCGGATCTTTGATACCCAACATGCATCCCTTTGATGGTAATTCCTCTAAATCCATTGCTGTTCTGGACAACTGTACCATGCACCACGTGAACGAAGTGAACAAAATGTTTGAAGATGCAGGTATATTGCTCTTATTCCTCCCCCCATACAGCCCGGACTTCAACCCCATTGAGCTGGCATTTAGCAGTGTAAAGTCTATCTCAAAGACCATGATGAACTTTTACAGAGCACAGATGATCCCACTGTCATAGTACAAGCAGCCTTTTTCGCAATAACAGCAAAACAATGCAGAGCATGGATCAACCATTCAGGATATCATTAGGTTACACATGTATTGTTAAATAATCAATTGTGTCCATGTTGAACATAATTTTATACTGATATAACTAAGTTCAAAGCGACTATAATGTCAAGAACAAAGTCAGTACTTCATGTCAGTGACGATGGTCTCTTTCATTTCCTGAAACTGCCCATTGGAAATTGCACCACATTCCATTAGTGAATGCCATTTTCCTAGATGCTCAATAAGCTCTGTGCATAGCTGAATTCTGTTTGCTGTAGACTATTCTCTTGATCTGCACCAACCAACTTCTGAGCAGCTTTGGACTGGCGGTTGATCGTATGAGTCGTGTTTCTTTGGGTGAAGCATGTGTGTCCATACCTGAAGCTGTTCTGCACTAAAACTCTCTGATGCACTATGTCACTTCTCTAGTTATTCAACAATTAGTTCAACCTCAGTCATCTTGTGTAAGTGGCCAGAGGTTTTGGGCTTCTTTGTAGAGCTACATCCTTCACTTGGTCGTTTCTCTGTCGCTTCACTTGCAGGTCTCTTACGTGAAGGTAATTTCGACTTTCCCCACAGGCTGATATGTCTGCGACAACCTCTGTACTCTTCGTACATATCAGCTATGTCCTCATCATTAACAATCTGAACTTGCCTTCCTTTCATACCATGACCACGCTTAATGTAGACAAAATTAAACCCTTTATCAGGGAAGAAATCAGACTGTAGCTGGTTTTTCATTTCGGCAACAGTTTCAAACTTCTTTTTTACGGATAATCTTTCTGTACTTGTGCCAGCAGGAGGGCTAACAACTTTTACCGAATAAACAATTCTCTCTTCATCATCGCCCTCATTTGGTGTAGTCATTCGGATATCCTATGGGGGAAAATGTTACCATCTTAAGGACAGTAGAGGTATTAACAGTGAAGCCCAACATACATGCACAGACTGATTGTTTCGGCTATAACTCGCTTTGTAGTCTGGTTGGCAAAGTAACATGCACTCAATCTACTGGGAGTGGTTTACAGCCATCTCTACATTGCAGTGAGTTTTGTAGGTTCAGTCACTGTAGCTATTATACTGGAAGCTTCAATCACACAACTCAAACGCTATGTACAAATTAATGTAGGCGTGATTATCTAATTTAGCGTCTAAACAAATTTTAATATGATTATGCATCCATCCAATATCCACTTACCGTTTTCTGGACAGTCAAAGCCTGAGAAGGTTGGCTCACAACTCAGAAAATGAACCACTAGCCAATCCTGTAAATTAATCATCGCTGGTCACGTCAGTTATGAGCAGATCGGGGTCACCACTGTGCTCAGACCCACTGTAGTTGAAATGTGAAACTCCACTGTCATCACTGTCCGTTCCGTAGTAGGTGTCCCAGTAACTTTACGCAATATCCCAGTCTTCGCCTAGACAGATACCGGTAGCTAGCCCTGGTAAAGCTGAAAGCGCAAGAAAAGCACAGACCTTCACTATGCCGCCAAACAAAGTGTGACGCATCAGTGTGCACGTGCTCAACAGGCAGATTACGCAGTACGTATACAGCGTACTCTGTATACTACGGCGTATGTACTGCGTGTTCGAAGTGAAGTTAAATCAACAGTAACTGTGGCTATCACCAGTTGTGACATACACATATCCCCCATGTCAGAGTATCCCGGGATTCCCTAATAACTGTGACTATCCAGGGATCATCCCTGGATGCACACACATACACATACCCCTACCCCCCTGCCAGAGTATCCCGGGATTCCCTAGTAACTCTGACTACCCTGGGATCATCCTGGGATGCACACACATACACATACTCCCCCTCCCTGTCAGAGTATCCCGGGATTCCCTGGTAACTGTGACTATCCAGGGATCATCTTGGGATGCACATGTAAACATACTCCTACCCCCCTTTCGGGATTCCCTAGTAACTGTGACTATCCTGGGATCATCTCGGGATGCACATGTACACATACTCCTACCCCCCTGTCAGAGTATTCCGGGATTCCCTAGTAACTGTGACTATCCTGGGATCATCTCGGGATGCACATGTACACATACTCCTACCCCCCTGTCAGAGTATCCCGGGATTCCCTAGTAACTGTGACTATCCTGGGATCATGCCGGGATGCATATGTACACATACTCCTAACCCCCCTATCAGAGTATCCCGGGATTCCCTAGTAACTGTGACTATCCTGGGATCATCTCGGGATGCACATGTACACATAATCCTACCCCCCTGTCAGAGTATCCAGGGATTCCCTAGTAACTGTGACTATCCTGGGATCATGCCGGAATGCACATGTACACATACTCCTACCCCCTGTCAGAGTATCCCGGGATTCCCTAGTAACTGTGACTATCCAGGGATCATCCCGGGATGCACACACATATACATCCCCCTACCACCTAGCCTCGTTCCCAGGCTCTAGTGGAGGGGAGAGTAGAGCCTGGTACACACTGCACATGCACGAGAATTTACGGAACAGGGCCAGTAAACGTGTCCGCTAACGAACTCTGTCACATGAGTAGTACGGAGGCAGTATACACGTATAGTAAGCGGAAGAACTAGAAACTGTCTGATTTTTAGTTTTCTACAACTGAAAAGGCTTTCTAACCAGTCAAGAAAAGCAAAACTACTTGTAATTTTGTACCCGCTAGGATTATGGTAGCTGTCTTACCACAGAAATTCGGAAGTGCCTCTCTCCTAGTAGCTGCTCGATTTTCAATCTCAGATCTGGCCTTCAGTGCCTTTCAGAGGTAAACGGGATCGAACAATCAAACTAACAATCACTTTCTAGGCGAAAACCCCTTCAGCACCAGCTTGGCCTCGCTCCCAGACTCTTCTGAAAGCACCACCATCTTCAATTGTACGTGTGCAATGAACGATAATACAATGATAGACGGAGTGATATTGCGGCGTAGTATCCACTAGTTTCCAAATCCCCAGAAACCCTGGGGTAACTAACTGAGCATGTGCAAACAGTGTGTACCAGGCTCTTTACTCCGCCCACGCAAGAGCCTGGGAACGAGGCTACCTACCACCCTGTCAGAGTATCCCGGGATTCCCTAGTAACTGTGCCTATCCCGGGATCATCTTGGGATGCACATGTACACATACTCCTACCCTCCTGTCAGAGTATCCCGGGATTACCTAGTAACTGTGACTATCCTGGGATCATTCCGGGATGCATATGTACACATACTCCTACCCCCTGTCAGAGTATCCCGGGATTCCCTAGTAACTGTGACTATCCAGGGATCATCCCGGGATGCACAGACGTACACATACCCCTACCCCCCTGCCAGAGTATCACGGGATTCCCTAGTAACTGTGACTATCCAGGGATCATTCCGGGATGCACACACATATACATTCCCCTACCACCCTGTCAGAGTATCCTGGGATCATCCCGGGATGTACACACATACGCATACTCCTACCCCCATGTAAGAGTATCCCGGGATTCCCTAGTAACTAACTGTGACTATCCAGGGATCATCCTGGAATGCACACACATTCCCATACCCCTACCCCCCTGCCGGAGTATCCCCGGATTCCCTAGTAACGGTGACTATCCCAGGATGTATGTGCATGTACATGCACATACACACATACTAATACCGCATGCACAAACACACACATTCCTGCTCTTGCTGCTCTCGCAGAGTATTTAACCATTGAATGTGGGCATGTTGGAGTATATTTATTGAACACACTTATCAAAATTGCTTTTCAGTAAAGAAGTACAGTTGTTAATTTAATGGGGACTAATATATTGAGGGAAATTAATCGCTTAGTGGTCTCTGTCAAGTCTATTCTTGTGCTGTTACTGGCATACTTCTTCAGATGGCATCTGTCATCATAGCATATTGGTTCTGTTTGAGGTAATGACATGATAATAAAATCACATCTTTATGACATTTAAAGCAGTGGGCTGGGGCCACTTAGAATCGATACCTTGTTTCCGGTGACCCGACCGACCCACCAACTGGCCTTGGGGTAAAGGTCAAGGGGTGTGTCTGTGGTCGAGCATGCACGTGTTCCACGTCCTGGTATATTCTTGCATTGTGAACCGGCATCTGTCAGACAGCACTATTTTTTAGCTGCCCATGTCTCTCAGTGTTTGTGGCCATGTCTATCGGTGTTTGTGTATCTGTGGTTAGCGTGGCCACAATGGTTGTAAAGGAGCGACTGTTAAGGGTACCAGACACCACCACCTTAACCGAGCTGCTACGGAATATCAAACCTGATTCTCCGACATGTACTGCTGCAGTTGCCGCGAAGTGCAGCAGAAACCCCAGCAGCGGCTGGATTGATGGAGATCTCGACGCTGATATTGGGCTATTGGTGAGTGATTTTGGTTGTAAATAAGATTTATCGTAGCTGTTCCCGAAACCGAGCCTCCTAGTCCCAAGTGTGTACGGTGGACAGCTGCTGATGTGTTAATGATGGCATCTAGATCTAGGGACAGTCTTCAGCTGTGAAGGATGGGAAGAGGGGGGTGAACTGTGCAGCTAGGGAGTATGGGGTCCCACGTACAACCTTGAAAGATAGACTTTCTGGTAAAGTAGAGCATGGGAAAAAAACAAGACCTATCCCTTACCTCACAAGAGGAAGATGAGCTTGCTTCTTTAAAGAAGCTGCAAAAGTAGGGTGTGGCAAGACCAAGCGAGAGTTACTGCTCATAGTGCAGAAGACTCTGGAACAAAAAGGCGACAAACCTGAGAAGTTCAATGGGGAGGGATGGTATCGTCGCTTCATGCAAAAACACCCCAAGTTTTCTCTACGCTCTGCTGACCCTTTGTCATATGCACGATCCACTGCATTAAGCCCCGAGAAGCTAAGCGCCTACTTTGACCTGCTTGAAAAGACTTTAAAGGAGAAAAACTTGCTTGATAAGCCCAATCTCATCTATAACATGGATGAGAGTGGCATGCCTCTCGACCATAAGCAGTTAAAAAGAAAGGCGTAAACTTGAAAGGGAAGAAAAGCGACAAGCGAGGGAAGCAGAGAAACAATCAAAGGCCGAAAGAAAGCAGAGGAGAGGAGGAATAAGGCAGAGCTTAAAAAAAGGAGCAAGAGGAAAAACGTAAACAAAGGGAAGCAAAACAAAAACAGAAGGAAAATCCCCGGAAACCAGAGGAGCACCCCGGTAATGAAACTGGAGTTCAAATGAATGAGATATCAACCAGTGAGTGTGCAGCATGCTTTGGCCTCTACGAAGAGGATCTATCACCAGAGGGAGAACTTACAGACGACTGGGTGGAGTGTACAAATTGTGAGAAGTGGATGCACAGCCGTTGCGTACAGTTAGATGATCAGGAATTAATGGCATGTTGTGTGTAGTACTTTATTTCAATAAAATGTTAGCATTTTTTCTTTTTGCAGTGTTAGCTGTGCATGAAAATTTCTATGTATGTCAACCCAGTGCTGCTTGTCGGAAAGATATGGTTTTTGTGGGCGTGGTTCAAACCGTTTCCCCGCCCATGATCAATAACGGTGGAGCTGGTCGATAATATGTGTACTGTAGATAACGCGCGGTCGGTATCTAGTAGCTGTGGTCGATATTTGATAGAGCTGTATCCACATCTCAGTATGTAAGTGCTAGCCTATCCTTGCATTTATGAAGTTCATACTCGCACTGTTTGTGTAGAAATGATTACTTCCTGGTTTAATCTTTGTCCGGCAAGTCTAGCATATTCGCTTCCGGAGTTATGATGCGGAAATGCTTAGGTGGTCGATAAATGATGAATTATGGTAGTTTTTGACTAGCTACTCGTCTGTCTGTAGTCACAAAATAAGATCTCCTAACATCAAATAATAAAGCAAAATTCCTGACATGCATAATTATGTAATATGGTTCTGACATGGAAATGTTTTCAAGTATGCTTTAAACAAATTCCTGACAAGTAGGCAAATTCCTGACATGCATAATTATGTAATATGGTTCTGATATCCTGACATGGAATTTCAAGTATGCTTTAAGTAAATTCCTGACAAGTAGGCAAATTCCTGACATCCTGACATGGAAATGTTATTGAGTGTATATGCTTTTAAAATTTCTGACAAGCAGCCAAACTCCTGACATGGTTTTCACTGCATGTGTAGTATTGTGTACTCTATTTAAGAAATTCCTGACAATCAGCAAAATTCCTGACATGCATATCTGATTTCCTGACACGGAACTGTTTTCCATACAAGTATGCTTTGAAAAATCCTGACAAATAGCCAAAATCCTGACAGGGTTTTCACTGTGTACTCTATTTCAGAAGTGCCTGAAAAATTCTGATAGGCCAGGGCTTTCACTGTGTATGCTGTCCAAAAAAAAATTCCTGACAAAGGGAAAATTCCTGACATAGTCCATGCTGAATGCAATGGTTTTTACAGTGTAGCCATTTACGAAATTTCTAATAAAAATTTGTTTGTTTTTTTCCAGACAGGGCAGTCATTCCAAAATTCCTGACAAACGGCAAAATTCCGTACCCATATACTCTGTATCACTGTCATGCCTGATACCTTTGCACTGCATATTATAATTATGTACATCAGCATAAGTTGGTGGCAGCAAACGCGAACCCTATTACATGAGACCTCTTATTGGACATAGTTTAGGCTGCAATAAAATATCTCAGTGGCTCTCTAGTGTGCATGAAATTTCATTTTAGTCTGACGGAAACCAAAGTTCCTCAAAGTATTACTTCAGTTTTAGTTACCTTATTACAACCCTCCAGTGCTTGAATTTCGTTCTTAAAATTAACTACAACAATACTACCAGCCCAAAGGTTAGACACTTGCATAATACCCCTTCCAAAGGGTAGTGTGTATTGCCAAGAGCTGTGCTGGCAAGGCCTCTAATCGATCTTGTGAGCAACATGCAGGAACTTCTTTATAGCAGGACTACTTTGTGGGACAAGTTAGTCACTTGTGAATGACCTATACTTATGCTCATACGGGATGGTACAGCTGATATTAACCCACGGCATGCATGGCTATTAACTTTGCCCAGTCTCGTGTGTAGGTGTATGAGCGGCAGGTGCACGAGACTATTCAGCAAGCTCCACCCAAGCCTGAACTAGCATACCTTTGCGGCTTCCCTTTAATATGTATCCACCTACCGATCGACTGAATCTAAGCGCTTATTTTTTGTGGTACTGTTTTTTTACACTGGCAGCTTAGGCAAGCTTTCTAGCCCCAGGAACGCAGTTAGTAGCGCTCGAAAAGCCTATTATAGGCTTGAGGCATCAATCCAGTACCTATCAACCCCGGTAACTCACCAGCTAGAGGGCAGACATCGATGGCTCAAGAACAGGAAGAGTATAAAGGTTAGCGCTCGAGTTTAGCTTAGCCTAACGGCGCAATGACGCCCTTAGCACACAATTAAACAACAGCTTGACAGTTCCTAGCCTCCAAAGTTGCCGTTCACCAAGTAAACTAGCTAGCTAGCAGCCATAGAAAACTTTGAGTTCATGTACCTTGGTCATAATTAATTACAGCTTCCGCATGGACAAATGGAATTTAATTTCCACATCCGTGCCCTAAGGGTTAACGGACTACTTATACTACAGGTCTGGTTACTTGTAGTGTCTGCCAACTTGTTTTGATAACAGTACGCCATGTACCTTACTGGCTGTCCCTTTGATTTGTATGGCTGCCATGGTACAATTTCAGTTAACCTTTATATTAAAGTTTTTAGCCAAAGGTGCTAAAGCTCAAAATTTTTGTTTCTTACTGCAGGGGTGGGCCAGGTGTAACTCTGTAGCTAGCTTGTAAAGAATGCTGAATGATTTTATCTGTTGTTTCCATCTATTATTATTGTTTTTAGATGATGATGAACAATAATGCTGTTTGAAGGTGTTGTGTGCACTGCTTTGTGTACGAAAATCTGACTCTGGACCCAGACACTCCTCTTATGTTCCTGTAGAGTCGGCACCCTGTAAATGGGGATGGTTAATTTATTGTTAGTATGCTTGTAGCAGGCATACAGGGTTTATCTGCTGGGTAGGCAGGGGTGGAAATTCCCACAAACAATACCGGAGTGGGGGCGGGGGGGGGGGCACTGGGATACTCCCCAGAATTTTGAAATGGATATTTTTTACTACTCAGTACTTCATTAATAGCAAATTTCCAGCCCATTTTGGGCCCTAGAAGCAACCTCAGAGCACAAAAATTTCTGGGGAAGCATATGTTAGGTAATGTACATTCAACAGAATTTGCAAGTATAATATTATGTGGGTAGGGAGGGGGAGGCTACTTGCACCCATACTCTAAAGCTGACATTGATTGACATTTATTATGCATCTCTATATAGAGCACTGATGATCCCAACGAGGTGGCATGGGTGGAGCCACCCAGGAACACTCCACAGATTGGAGGGGTTACTGTGGATGTCGGTAACCCGTCCTACTTTCTCTTTGCGCAGGATGTTCTCTGCTGTCTTTAATAATTATGTCTTTAATCTAGTGTATGAAAAGCATACAAAGTAGGTAGCCTTGTTTCTTCAAGAATATTTTTTAGGTCAAGCCGACAATTGTAAAACACGTACTTATCTATTTGCACTGACATTCAAAGGAACACTCTTGTGTAGGTTTGTAGTTGTATGGCTTTTACTGTGTTTTTATATATTAGCCGGACTTGGGACACTATTAATTTTAGTTTTTGTAGCTAATATTGTTTGGAGTTTGTCAATATATTGCTTAACCTTTCTGGAGAAAGAAGTTTGAAGCGGAAGTAGTGATACCATAATTACGCATTTTAATAGTGGTAGAGTTGTGAGGGTAACCATAAGTGCTGGTTATATCCACCAAAAGAGGAATTGTACTGTCACTCCTGAAGTATTTAATTTAATTAATTTTAATTTATAGTACTGATCAAGTTACTGTAACGATTTTAGGTTAATATAATAACTACAATAATTAACTACGATTTCTTCAAACACCAAATTCTGAGTTTTAAGTATCACTACTGTTAGTTCAACTGCAATTTAATTCATTATATATTGCTTTACAAATTTTTGTTACTATCATTTATTTATGTTTTGCAATACCGAACTAACAGTTACGTTTACAGTTTTGTTGGCTTAATTCACTCTGCTTTCTTCAAAATACCAATTTCTGAGTTGTATCACTACTGATTGTGTTAATTCGACTACATTTTAATCCAGTTAAAACTAGAAGTGTTTGAAGAACACACCCCACGCTAGCTGTTTTATGAAGGTAATATATTATACCAAGCTTTCATACAAGATTTTTCAGTGGGAGTGGAAAAAATCCATTCTGGGTATATCGTCAGGAGGGTGTGTATGTGTCAGTAGTGTAGGTTTACTTTAGGCTTGTGTCTTATCACAGAGTCGGTAGACTCTCTAAGTAGGGATGGCACCGACACGCCCATTACGTAATACAAAACAAAACCCTCCAAATCTTTACTTAAAATACCATAAGCTTTTATATGCACCTAACCTTTTTATTGGGGTGTTTCTGCAACCAACAAGACTCTCAAAGTTGCCAAAAAGCATCGCTGAACTAGAAAAGCGGAAGGTAGCTGGACTACCAAATTGTTCATCTTGTTCTTGTTCAAGTAATCACCGTGGTTTTAGCACCACAAAAACATGCTTCAGTGCACAGGTCCATGACAACATAGCATCTTCATAATCATAAAAAGGAACTCAAAAGTGATACACAGTGCATTCGCTCTGCAGTTGGTCGCCATTTTAATAAGGGATCACGTAGGATATCCGACTCCTTCGCGAAAAAGAAAGGGGGCGTGGTCACAAGTCACGTGAGGCCACGCCCACCCTAATAAGTCATGTGAGACGCACGCACTAGATCGTAAACCCACGCACGCGGAGTACGCCGACGCGCTCGTGAAAAGGGGCGTGGTCTCGGAGTGCCGTGCCCATTTAGCGCTCACATTTAATCACGTGTTGAGCATTGACCATGTCGACAGCAAATTAGTGGGTGAGTGAGTGAGTGTAGCAGGATAAACAGTTGTAGCTATGTATAAAAGATGAGAAAGTATCCAAAATGAGCCACTAGATTTATTAAAATGAGAGCTATACAAGGTTGGGGATCCCTAAGTTGTGTGTATATGAAAGCAGCTACTAGACCGAGCTGTATATATAACCAGCTACTAAATATAAAGCAGTTACTATACTGGATACTGGGTAGCAATGTCACGTAAAATGAAATTAAAGCACCGACTTGCAGTGGACCCATACCTCTCTCTGTACATAAACTCATCAAGGTAGCTTGCCAACTGGTGTTCGTGACAGCCCCACATTCGTTTGAGTTTTATTTTCACCATATCCCAGTACGATTCAATATTCTGAGTATGAACTCCACTGGGGGCAACAAACTCTACAGAATGGTTCACCGTGTCATGGTTTACAACATTTGGAAGGGTTGCCACATTATTATACGCTGCCCACTCATCTGACCACACTGTTGTTCCATTCACCACATGTTGCTGAATGATTGGAAGTAGGGTGGCGGTATCTCTTCTTGGGACGATCTGCAGCTACGTGCATGCCTGGGAATTTTGGTCTTCTGAGACTATGATCGTGCATGCTATTAGCACAGAAACACCTTTCATAGTAAGCCAGGCTCTTAGCTACTAGTACTGACATCGATTTTCAAGGTACAACACCATCATAGATGAGCATGCAAGAGTTTAATAAGTAAAGTTAAGCAGCCAGCTATATAACAGGTCACAAATGTTTAGCTGAATCGATTAGGATGGTTTATTCAATCAAGCAGAATATGCAAATCAACAAAACACATAGTGTACCAAAAAAATTGTGATTACTATAGCTACATGTACACTATTATAATTTTTTTTTATTAATAAACATGACAAATTAACAAGTTTATAAGTTTTGAATACTTTAATGGATCAATTTCCTTTATTATCAAATTCAGGAGACAGCTCTTTAAGGGATTCACCATCAATCCAGTACCGATGAACAAAGGAGGTAATTAAACAACATAATTAAGTTAGTTACTGTACCTTTATTGCAAACACATGATAACTCTAAAAGGGAACTGATATACCTTCTGGAAAAGTCAAGAAGAGAAACTTAGGTATCAGCATGCTAGTTATACTCCTGGTTGCCTCATGCGGTGTATAATGTCTTTATGGCATCCAGTGTCTTCTGAATAATTGTCTGACAAACAACACGAGCAGGATGGTGAAGCTGAGGATGATGGTGAGACCTCATATCAGAAATAACTATTGCATGTACAATAAAGTTACACAGCAATTGCTGTGTAACTTTATTGTAACAAGCATGCAGACACTATTAGGTATGGAATGTGTGTAAAAATTACTGCAAGCTACTGGGAATGTGGTGTATGTCTGGAACCTGAGACTGGAGAAGAAGGGGTGTGGTGGATAAACTGTGACGGGTGCCGCTGTTGGATGCGCTGGAAGTGTGTCGGCTTGTTGGAGCAACCATCAACCCCTGTGTGGACATGCCCGGGCTGCCAGCAGTTCACAAACGAAGACACCATTTAATAGTCAAGACAGGTGTTATTATTTAGGTATTGGGTTGTCTATATATGTGGCCTGCAGATTCTGACATTCACCACCATGCTATAATACTAATTGCTACAATTGCTAATGTTAGTAAATAATGCTTTGGGCCCTCTGGACCATACGTTGCATACAAAATTTTCAGGAATTTCTAGGACATACAGTGTACAAGTGTGAAACCTGTCAGGATTTTTCATGTTTGTCAGGAATTTCTAAGACATACAGTGCACAGAAATCATTTGTCAGGATTTGTCATGTTTGTCAGGAATTGCTAATACATACAGTCCACAGAAATCGTTTGTCAGGAATTTCTGAGATATAGAGTAAGTAATAGATGTTCGGTCGACAGGTATAATCGGACGCGCTAGTGCTGTACGCATAAATTATCGGAAGTGGGTGGGGCCTTCAATCGATACTATAGACCCTTCACACTCCGAGTTCCAAGTTTGGTGTTCCTCCGTTGCTTGGTTGTGGAGCTATAGCCTTCCAAAAGTAAGTCTGAATATATCAAAGATCGGTCAATTGTATGTATTATCGGACTCCGTTCCCTGTCGCTTCTCTAAAGCAACTGTCGGAAAAATTTCTGCAGCATTGGGAAGCTCCACGACCCTGCTGCTGCACGCCAACTTTTCGTAGTTGTAACTGCCTCGAGCACTGAGGGGCGTTGCTGAATGTGAAGCAGGGTCACTCTATCCATGATCGGACAGTGAATTTCTTTTTTTTGCCGCAGACGCCCTGAAACACCTGCTAGCATGACGATACAGCTATGAGTGGATTGTACAGGTCCTTAGCAGAATAACGGTGCAACTCCGATGTTTATACGATGTGGCATTCCAAAGATAGAGCTGTTTTGCCTGCTTCTATCCACTAAAAACTTCAGCATCATGTTCAGTGAAGATAATGCTGAAGTTTTCAGACAAACCGCTCTATCTCGAGAACCATGCAATGTATAAACATCGGAAATGCACCGTTATGCTGCTGACCTGTACAATCCACTCATAGCCGTATCGTCATGCTAGCAGTTGTTTTAGGTCCACAGAAATCGTCTGTCAGGATTTTTCATGTTTGTCAGGAATTTCTAAGACATAGCTACGGTCCACAGACAGAGTCTGTCAGGATTTTTCATGTTGGCAGGAATTTCTAAGACATACGGTCCACAAAAAGAGTCTGTCAGGATTTTTCATGTTTGCCAGGAATTTCTAAGACATACAGTCCAAAGAAAGAGTCTGTCAGGATATTTCATGTTTGTCAGGAATTTTTAATACATACAGTCAACAGAAAGTGTCTGTCAGCATTTTTCATTGTGTGAGGAATTTGTAAGACATACAGTTCACAGAAATTGTTTGTCAGGTTTTTTTCATGTTAGCCAGGAATTTCTAAGATATAGCTACGGTCCACAGAAAGAGTCTGTCAGGATTTTTCATGCTTGTCCGGAATTTCTTAGACATACAGTGCACAGAAATTGTTGTCAGGTTTTTTCATGTTAGCCAGGAATTTCTAAGATATAGCTACGGTCCACAGAAAGAGTCTGTCAGGATTTTTCATGCTCGTCAGGAATTTCTAAGGCATACGGTCCACAGAGAGCGTCTGACAGGATTTTTCATATTTGTCCTGAATTTCTAAACAATACAATCCCCCCACTCAGGAATTGTCCAAAATTTCTATGACATGCTGTCGAGGAATCTTTTATCAAGACATGATACACAGGAATCCTTTGTCAGGATAGAATTTTTACATTCATCAGGAATGTTTTTATGCTCACTATAGCTACTAGGTAGAGTCATTTAACCAACATTAGATAGCTAGCTATTTGTCGGTCCTCACTGCCAACAAATTTACCTGACATCAGCCATGACATGACCACACCACTAAAAACCGTTTCTCGCAAATCATGTAGCCTATCGTCCATCCTGCCAAGCGTGTTCTGCAACTGCTGACTTCTCTAGCTGTCCTACGCGGGCTGCAGCACGGTGCTCTTTCATACGGTGGCCCCGGAGCTCGCCCATCGCGAATGTTCCCTCGCGAGGGTTCCCTGTTACCATGCGAGGGTCCTCAACTCCGACGCGACGGTCTCCTCCTCCGACGCGAGGGTCTCCTACTCCGACGCGAGGGTCTCCTAGCGCAATGCGAGGGTCTCCTACTGCGATGCCAGGGTCGGCTAGTGCAATGCGAGAGTCTCCTACAGCGATGCGAGGGCGATCGTGTAAAGACACGCCTACTAATTTAAAGTTCAAAGTACGTAATGCACGCAGCATAGACTACCGTACAGTCAATTTCAGTCGCGTTTGAACAGCCGTCGGTTCCGTTCCGTTGATTCCGTTCCGTTTCCATGTAACTGTTGCTGCATGCCGCCAAACGCGCGCCAAACGTGAATCAGTCTGGACCTAGAAAGCAAAGTAGAGCATAGCCTTATTCCTTACTCTCCCCCTGCTAGGGCCTGGAAACTAGGCACTGTTTGATATATGGACTTTTGGAGACATATGTATAGCCGTAGCTGTACTTTGACATTGGTCTCGCGTAGGCAGAGCCTGGCTGACTACGCGAGACTAAAAATTATTATTAATGTCGCGTGATAGTCATCCTCTAGCTGAATCTCCTGCCTATCCACAGGATCAGGGCTCATCTCAGGGCTCTACTGATTCGTTTACAATTGTGGAAGACTCACAAGGTCCAATGACAAATGCTGTTACAGCTGTGGAAGAGCCAGCCTTGCAAGATTCAGATGATGACATACTGTTCAGTTGTAGAAGACTCAAGAACCACTGTACTATCAAGTGCACCGTTTGAGTATTCATTAACTCTGCATGTGAAGTGCAGGAAGACATGCACGCATTATGTTAGACTACGCGAAGTGCAGAAAACACGCATCCGGTACTTCCTGAGTGTTATAATCACTGTACGCTAGATAAGCCAGCCTTTATGTAGCTCTACGCACGCTAGGGGGCATCCCGTCTTTACATGGCTTCTGACCACGTAAGCACGAAAACCACAGAGAGCTACAACCGGAAGTATACTAATCGTGCCATGGTTGTAGATCGAGAAAAGGATCTGGAACCTGCAGAAAACGTGATAGTTTCAGGTTCTCACGAGTTGTGTAGGTGCCTAAGGCTGTCTCAACCACAACTGCTTCGTTTCTCGCCCCCTCCGCTCCCTGGTAGACAATCTGATGGCTGATCAGGGCAGATCAACAGAGACAGGTGCAGTATTGGGCTATTCAATTTGATGTCCGTGCCCCCCCTTGGATGAATTACCTTTTGTTGTTTATTCTAAAATTCTGTTTACCCCCAGACATTTGCTGATTTTTCCCATTACTCCCCAGACATTCAGTATAGCTGTACAGCCCCCCCCAGACAATCGTCACAATAATTTAACACCCTCCGGACAGCCATCGAATTTGCCTGAACCCCCAGACACTCACAGAAACAATTATCCACAACCCCCCAGACAGACACCGAAATTGCTTGCAATCCCCAGACAGCAATTTGCCTGACACCCCAAGACACCAACTTCAATTGTTTATAACCCCCCAGACAAACACTTATATTGTCCATAACCCCCCGGACAATCACTGAATTTGTCTGAATCCCCCAAACAGCTACCAAATTTCCCTGAACCCCCCAAGACACCCATCATCTATTGTCCATAACCCCCCCAGACAGTCACTAAATTTGTCTGAACCCCCCAGACAGTCACCAAATTTGCCTGAACCCAACGTCAATTGTCTGTAACCCCCAGATAACAACTAGTACTGTCCATAACTTGACACAGCAGAAATTCATCAAAAACAGCATGAGTTAAATAGTGTTAAATAGTAATCTTTGCCTTGAAGACTAACCCCAGTGTAGTAATTAGCTAATGTGTATGGGCGTCATACCAAATGCAAGTTTTCAGTATGGCCATGGGTTAATTATAGGTATCACAGGGCTGGACGGTTCTTCATCAGTTTCCTTGATTATTTCATTCTCTGACTCCTTTGTAATGGTATCACTTATGGTGTCCAACTCTTCATCTGCGAGATGGGGACATTGCTGAGGTGTCTCATCAAGACTCTGGTCACGAGAAGCACTTTGTAGTATTTCCTGACGCCTTAAAGTAGCCTTTCTTAGGGCTTCATTGGCCTTTTTTAGAAGGCTAGTTTTATGGTCCATTTGATCTTGCAGCTTCTTTGGTTCCGGTTGATTTGTACCAGGTTACTGATGGAGTTCCTCCAGTGAATGGTAGAGAGTATTCAGTATTGCTAAATATTTATGTAAGTCCAGTAAGAAACTTAGCTGGTAGTTCATCACTTCTTTCATCACCAATTTTTTGAATTTTTGAGCATCTAAAAAGTCGTATGGAACTGCCGTAATAGCACATTTTTGCTTTCAAAGCCACTAGATTTAAATTGAGTGTGATTACTTGTTTTAATCATCATCTCACATTTGTAAACTCTTTTAGGTTGGTATTAATCAGCATTTTAAAAGTCACCTTAAGTCACCTTACTTAATTTATCAGTACAGTATCTTTCTTATTGGGAGAGGCTAGGGGCACAATTACCTATTACAAACCCAGAAATTGGTAAATTTTAAGAATAAGTTCAGTATTGTGTGGTTTTCTTTGGAGGTGACTTCTAACGTTCTGTCCTAGCTCTACTAACCCTTACTCTGCCACCTATTGCAGGTATTAACGTACCGCAGGCACATCCTGGGAAAAGTTCCATCACAAGCTGACCCGGAAAGGATAGAGTACCAACTAGGCTTAAAAGAAGTTGTTTGATAGATGGCGCATCAGTGCAGGAGGAATGGCGAACTCTCTCAAACTGTATAACATTGTGCTGGTCTCCTGGACTGTTGAAGTTGAAGTGTTCCTTCGACAATTCCTTGTCTTTGGACCAATGTCCAATAGTTATTGCTGTCAAGTTCGCATAGCCAAGCCCTGTATGAGGAAATAAACAGTACTTTACTATTGCTACTACTCATCTTCCTTTTCATCCTACCACTACCACAGGAAAAATAGAAATGTGTGTAGTGAACATTACACATTGCTACCTGTTGCAACTGCTGCAGTGTTGTATGCATACACTGTGCTTTGGTGTGCTGTGCACTGCTGTAGTGCAGCTCTTGCTGTGGGCAATGTGTCAAGGTCTCCACAAACAGCAATGTTGTATGTAGAGATGGTAGTCATCGCATTAATTTGACAAGACGATAGCACAAGTTTCTGGCACACATCAGCAGTTACTCCCGGTAATAAATTAAAAATTTATTGTAACGACAACAAAGCTTTACAAAGTGAGCTAAAGCAGTAGATAACAACATACCTTCTCAAGGTAGCAGATGAAAAGGCTTGTTCCGGAACTGTCAAACCCTGGATGGGAAAGCATGTGCGCAGGGTTAAGAAGTATTTCGATAATGTGGCACTTCGCGTGCAGTGCAGGGAACGTGGATGGACCACTATCTTCACTGTTTACATCTTTGGATTGCCACTTCACTGCTGATGCACAGAATTGCCGAAAGACTTCTGGTGTACCGCGTGCAGTCTCTAGTGTGAGAAACTGTTCAAGCTGCTTTACAGTGGCATGGTGAGAAAAACGTATCTCTGCTTCCTCACACTTATTCGTGTTTGTTAAGTGGAGGAACTTTGTCTTGAGGTCAGCAAATTTTTTTTTCTTTCTCTGCTTGTACCTTCATCTCCTTCAGGGTGATCTCCTTTATTAGTCTTTCCAAGAGTCTCTTTTGGAGTGTATCTTTTAATGGCAGAAGGCACTGAAATTGAGTTGCCTCAGGTTTTTTCATCAATTGCTTCTTAGTCAGTTTCTGACCTTTCAGTTTTCCACTCTCAACTTCGTCGAATGCTTGCATGTAGCAGCTCCAGAGAGCTGGTCCAACACGGGCTAATCGCAGAATGTCGTTTCTGTAGCCCTTCGGAATAGACTGTGAAAAAAATATGTTTAGGAAACTCTTTAATAATATGTACTTGTCATGAGTTGTATCATACTGATAACTGATATTGATGTCTGTTGTTGACAGGTAGCAATTGCATGGGCAAAGTACATGTATGCTATTACTAGTTGCCATCTTGAAGCTAGTTTATTGATGAGAAATGATTGGAGCTACCAAGCTACAAAATAGCTACTGATGAAGGGATGCTAACACTTTGACCTAGAAGAGCCTCTAGAAAAGTGGGGTAAGCGGTAAGGTCATAGGATTGATCAGTACCCCACCCACTTCTCTGCCAAAATATATGCATGCAATCCTTACATTGTCGGGCAACTCTCCAACAAGGGCAAGCAAATGAAAGGCAGGGACCTTTGCATTTATGGGTTGTAGCTAACTGCTGCAGTGCAGCTGAACGAGATGCAAGAGGGTGCTCTCCGACAACTGGAAATTTTAGCAACATGCAGCTAGCAATAGCTGCTAATCATAACCACCTAGAGTCAGGCTAGCTGCAATTCTGTTTCCACATTGCCCACTAAAACAGGTAAAATATTCTCATAGACGTACACTTGTGCCCTAACCTTGGGAATTATAACAGACTAAGGACGGCTGCAAGAATCATTCAGTAAATTCAGTGACTTACCAAATCACGGAAGGTCACTTCGTGAACAAAGTAACCGTTGACATTGTGACGACGGGCGAGGCTCAGAGCTTGTTAATCCGTAAGGTCACAGTAGACCTCAGTTTTGATTTGCTGATAGAATGGATTGTGGGGATTCTCTTCGCTCAATTCTTTCTTTGCTATGTAACCGTGGAGGTCACCAGCAACTTCATACTGGTAAGCATCTTTCAATGCAGCATCAAAATCTCCTTTTTTCACTTGATTTGTAAAAACTACTGCAGCTGGTACTCCTGTGCCAAGTGGATCTTTTTTAAAAAATATTTTCTTTCAAAGCTTTCACGAACATGCTGTCTACTTTTCGTAGAAGCCTACTCTCTTTGGGAGGGGATAACTGGCTAACAAGGAGCTCATATCTTCCTAAAAATTAATAAGGATTAAGAGAAGGTATGTATTAACAGCATAGCATTGCAGCTCAGGTAGCTTACATATAAAGAGTATAGCTAATACAGCTGTCAAATGCTGTTGTTAAACTTTATTAACAGCAGCATTTGACAGCTGTATTAATTCCCCAGCTAGCAATAATATTGCTATAGCTATGTGTTAAAGTATTCCTAACCAGCACTTTGATTTCATCCAATACTAACATTATTGTCAGCACAGTCTGGATTAACAGTTGCAGATTTTGGTTGACAGGTAGTGAATTGGAATATTTCTTGAACTGTAGTTGTTTTCATTGTATATAGCTACAAAGGAATGTTCCAATTCACTAAATTCTATAGCTACCAACAGCTGTACTGTTAGTTCACATTCAAATAATGCTATACACATCAGTGCATCGGTGCATGTTGTATACTATAGTGCATGAGTGAGTCAGAAAAACTCTAGTGTAAAATAACTATATCCATGCACATTAGTACTGCATGTGCCAGCTTTATACTGCAATAGGCTGAGTAATCACTGCTATAAGCCACAATGTCCTGATTTGTATATATAGGCTCTTGCCACCTTACCATCCATTCCAGGATATTAAATTGTCCCTGCTTGGTACGATATAATATATCTAACATTTACTGGGTATCAAATTATTGTAAGTGGACATGTTCAAAGCTTTTAGCCACACGGCACTGCATATGAGAGATTGGGCCAGGTCTATTCTGACAGCTATTGGAATTGACAAGGAGCGAGGAGTATAACTAATAAGGAATTAAAAGCAAGATCGTTTGGACCAAGGAGTGAGAGACTGGTATTGGAACAAGGAGCGAGGCTATTGGAATGAGGAGTAGGAACATTGGAATGTGGCATGAAATACATTCAATATGGAATGACTACTCATTTGATCCTATCCTGCAATCACTGTTCCGTGCAAAGCATAATAGCTCTCAGTATCCCAAGGGGAGGGAGTCACATTACTATGTCCATTAATCATAATAATGTGTCCCTCTGATAAAACAGCTAATTCTTTGCAGAAAAAATTGGCTTTAATGCATAACTGTACTTACCAACTTTGTACTGTTCAGTATCATAGTCTAGGTCATCGATCCATTTGGACTCACAGTTGCATGCTAAATCGCTACTGGTTGTATTTGCAGTGCCGGACTCGGACTCACTCGGAAGCGTGGCGGTGGTGTTAGCGTCGTTATCGTCACCCTTTCTTCGCTTCGGTGAAGGTGCGCCCAGAGTCGTCCCTTCGTCGCCACTCAGTTCAGTTGTACCACGGTCACCAACAGTATCATCACACTGGAACACTCCTTCATTAACATCCTTCAGTGCCGCGTCAAATGCAGACATAAAAAGTTGCTGCTGTGGTATGGTCTTTGAAGCGCTGACACAGCTCGTTTGCATTCCAGACGAAGAGCTGACGACTTAGCACTACCTTACCATTTTCACATTCTATCTGTAAATAGTAATAAAATGATAAAAGTAAGTAATATAGACTATAACATCAAAACAATAACTCTTAACACACCGCAATTCCATGCTCTGTGCCATATTGCTGTTCGAGTCTTCCTTTTCCATCGGTTGTGGAAACTTTGATGACAGGTCCTAACACTTCCCCGGACACTGTTGGCTTCCGAAGCAACTTCGCATAAGACGAGCCATGCTCATATAATCGAATTTTGTTATTCCTGTCGATCCCCAGATACCACTTCTTAGCAGGCATACTTGCAAAATCAGCAGTAAGGTACTGGTGACCGTGCAGTGTCATTTAAAACATCAATTTTTAAGTTATAACCTTACAGGCATTACATTATTAGCTGCATGCATTATTGAACCCATTGAACCCTATCGCACAGCGCACCCTATGCCACCAATTCCTAATGAAAGGCAATGGTGGCGTCTCACGCACGCCGCTCGACTTGCGCACACCACTCCTCTCGCGCCCGCCCCCCCTGCCAACCGGCCAGACTACCTATATATGTATAACTTCAGTCAACATCACTTGAGTCAAATGCCACGGCCAGCTATCTATACTAGCAGATGGAAGAGTATTCTAGCCCAGTAGCTACAAGTACTCCAAAGCGGACAAAGTTGGACAGCGACGAAAGCTATCTACTTTATTCAAGTGCCGGAAGTCTCTCACCACGGATGGAAAGTAATTGGCTATTTTATCGGTCTACAGAGGACGAAAAGAGTGAATCCAGCTTTCTTTTCTATCCCAGCTCTGTTGCCGATTCTATATCGGAGGATTTTGATACTGAGAAGGAATTGGCAGCCGATAGCGACGACGATAAGCATACCGTTGAGAGCGCGGAACCGATTACATCACTCTCTCTACTTGCGGAAGAGAACTGCTGTGCGAAGGAGTGCCTCCATCACTTGACCCCCGCCGAAGCACATCAAGCACGAGAGCCTTTTTTGTGAAAAGGTGGCAACGAACTGCGACAATACTTGTTGAATTGCATAGTTACCAGTGGGACAAGCAGCGTAGCTTATGCCCACACAGAAAAGCAGTCATGCTTTTCTCTATTTGGTAAGCAAGTATGCAAGAAGGCACTGAGCCTTGTGTTGGGTTGCTCAATGCGGAGACTCGAGAGAATTGCCATTCTCTGCAAACGTGGAGTGAAGAAACTGTACCACAGCAATAGTGGACAAGTACGAACTAGCAATAAAACTGCTGATGCTGTCGCATGGATGGAAAGTTACTTTGAAACTGTTGGAGACCATCAGCCGGACTGCGATCGCCTACATTTGCCGTCATTTCTAACGAAGCGAGAGGTGTATGAACGAATGACAAGGGAGATGAAAGAGAATGGCCTTCGTGATGAAGACATTATTTCGCAGTCTCAGTTCTACAGCGTTTGGGAAACCAACTTTCATCGTGTAATGATACCAGAGGTGAGTCATTCGTTTAGTTTGAGTCTTCCCACGAATAGCTTTTTGAACATAAGTTTTTATGACATGTAAGTTGTATTCTAGAATAGTAGCTAGCTATAGGAGAGCTAGTGCAGCAGTTACTGCACTCGTTCCTTGCTTAATAGTTAGACTGGTATATTATTACAACTGTCCATGCCAGTATTTGGAGCTAATTGAATGTATACTTTTTAATGTTCAGGTTAACAGGTGCCGCTGTGGGTCATTCAATTTTAAAGGAAAAAGAGTGTATTTGGACTTGCATGCAAGCACCTATACGCCACAGTATACTGATCTACTGAAAGATACCTTGGATACTGAAGGTGCAATGGTGGAAATATGTTTCTCAAGGGAAATTGACTGCATCACAACTGATAGTCGTGGATGCAATTCAGCAAATTCAGCTGGAAAGCAAGACTTGCTTACATCTGGGCAGTTAACTGCCTCCTCTACTATAAAGCATTCTGGCACAACTAACATATACAAGGTGGCACAAAAACAAAATATGCAAGTAATAACACTTGATTCAATTCAGAAAAGGCTCAAGAAAGCCAGGAAGATTTCTTTTCACACTACAGCATGTAATGTGTACAAACTAAGATCCCCATTTTGGAAAGTTGAAGATTTGTCAAGATGCTATAAACCCATGTTTTGCCAACTTAAAAAATGGTCGTCTCTTCTGATCCCTGAACACACAAGTAGACAATTGCATTGTCAAGAGGTTAAATGCATGGGCAAGCCTCCAGGGAGGTTACTGTGAAAACTGCAAGATGAGCTACCTAGACCTCCAGAAACATTTGCAAAGTAAACAGCACCAGTCGTTTGCGCAAGATGATGCAATCTTTAAGGGCATTGATAAATGCATACAATCTGGTACATCGTTTCAAGACTTTTTGATCTCTTTCAGACAGAACTGTAATACCACTAACTGATCATGATACTTTATTATTCACTGAAAAAGCTGCAATGTATTGTGACTTTGCACCTGCAAATATATTTGAAACTGCACAGTAAAATCCTTTTGCTTTAATTTATTGTAGAAATAAATTATTTTTATTCCTTTACTTCTTCAATTCATTGTAGCTACAGATAATATTAGCTATATCTTTCTTAATTCTCAACCATGCAGGAAAATCGCTTTTCTAAATGCGATACTTGTGTCAAGCTCAGACAAGAACTTGAGAAAGGGCAGTTAAAAAAGAATAAACAGGATATCTTGAGAAAAGAAAGGAGCATTTAGCCTTGGTGGAGTAAGTACATACAGCCCCATACATCAATATCATGCATGTGTGTTGTATAGCTTAATGTATGTTGCTTGTAGCTTACAAGTGAATAAGTCACAAAAAAGCATTTAAAAAATGAAATGACATATAGGGATGGAATCCACAAAAAGCATCCAAACAAGGTAGGAATGACACCACACTGAATACTTTTACGGATTCCCATCCCTATATCTTTTGACATTACATGAGATCACTGGATGTTAGATTGTGATGTGTATATTCTGTGGCGTTTTTTGGAACCACTTTTGTGTTCAAATAATATTGGTCGAAGACAGTATTTCAAAGTGTGTTGTTACAGCGGGACTGTAAGTAGTGTTGTTACAGGCGGGACTGTAAGTAAGTGGGGTGATATGCGTGGAAGGATGTGAGGTGCATGAGCAGTATATATTGAGTCTACAGTGTACATTGTTACAAAGGAAGAATTATAGTGTGAGCTTAGCTTCCGAGGTCATGTTGTAAAGCACTGCAATCATTTATTGGTATGGCTGGTGTGGCATGTAGGGGATTGTGGTGTGTGCGGTTGAAAATAATCAAAAGATATAGGGATGGGAATCCGTAAAAGTATTCAGTGACAGCCTTGGTTGATGCGTCACAGAAGCCGTATAAACGGTAATTGGTCGTCTCATCCCTTGTGCCACAGAAATAGCTCCAACTGGCTGGCTTGTTTTCAGGTCGTTGACGAGGTGGTTCCACTTGTTGAACAGTTTTCCCTCCAAGGACTGGTCCCACCCTAGCTTGGTCTTGCATAACTCCTGCATTAACGTCTTGAAACGTATTGTGACAGGAGACAGAAACTCCAATGGATCTTAGATTTGTCCAGTCAGGCTGTCATAGCTCGAGTGACTCGTGATTCTCCATGTGCCCAGATAATATAGAGTCTACAGTGTACATTGTTACAAAGGAAGAATTATAGTGTGAGCTTAGCTTCCGAGGTCATGTTGTAAAGCACTGCAATCATTTATTGGTATGGCTGGTGTGGCATGTAGGGGATTGTGGTGTGTGCGGTTGAAAATAAATCAAAAGATATAGGGATGGGAATCAGTAAAAGTATTCAGTGTGGTGTCATTCCTACCTTGTTTGGATGCTTTTCCTCGGAATGGCCGGTTTCGGAAATTATCACGTGAAGCGCTTGTGACGTCACCGGAGGACGCATGGCCATGGTGGCTTTGTCAAGGGAGGCAGCTGATGCTCTAATAACAAGCGCAGAAGCCTAAGTGTGGGATAGTTCAGCGCGGACTGCAGCTGTTTGTAAGTTCTATAAAGTAAATAAGTAGTTTTGTGTCGAAGTACTTGCACTAGCCTTTATTTTTGTGAATAATGGTGAACGTGTGTTGTGTGAAGGGGTGCAAGAGTCGTAGTGATTGCAACAAAGACCTCGCTTTTTACCACATAACAAAAAATTCAGAGTTGAGAAAGAAGTGGCTGAAGGGAATCAAGCAACCGAATCTGGTTGTACATGACTCCACTCGAATTTGTAGTGCACATTTTCCAAACCATTGAAAGACAAGCGATACAGATATTCCATCCAAAAAGCATACTAGACCTAGACCACTACCTCAGCAATCTGTCCCTAGAAGAGTAGTGAGACGCCTTGATAGGAGAGCAGAAGAAATCGAACAGCTAATCCAGGAGTGCGAGAGTACCCTACCAGTAGCAAAGAGGCCTTGCTTGCAGGATGAGCCAGTGTTTTGTCCAGTGCCAAAACTGAGTGACCTGTGCTTTCAAGCTATTAGAAATGCAGATATTGGCATGCAGATTGAGCTAAGGAGGAAGCAGCATGAAATTGAGAGCCTGAGGAATGAGCTGAAAAGTATCAAGTTTTGTGCTGAGCGTTTTACTGGCAATGATGCAAAGATTCACTTCTATACTGGCTTTACGTCATGGGAACTCTTCATGGCATTTTATGAGATGCTTCCCGGCAAAGATAACCTTCAGTACCATGCATATGAGAGAGTGTCGTTTGATGGTGAAAAGAGAGGTCGAAAGCGTTCGCTTACCCCCCTTAATGAGTTTTTTGCAACAATGATAAGACTCGGGCTAGGACTTCTTGAACAAGACCTAGCTGAAAGGTTTCAGGTTGCCATCTCAACTATGTCAAACATTCTGATAACATGGATCACCTACCTTCATAGAGTTTTGGTAGAATTTAATTGGTGGCCCTCCAGAGAGAAAGTACAAGCATTGATGCCACCTGAGTTTCAGGAAAAAGATGAGTTTAAGAGAACGAGAGTTGTATTAGATGCCACAGAGATTTTCATTGAGAAACTGTCTGATTTGCAAAACCAAACTGTCACGTGGTCCAACTATAAGTCACACAATACACTAAAGGGGCTAGTCGGGATTGCACCCTTTGGAGGAGTAACATTTGTATCACCATTATATACTGGCAGTATTAGTGATAAGGAACTAACCTTAGAGTCAGGATTGCTTGATTTGGTAGAGGGTGATGATAATATAATGGCAGACAGGGGATTCATACTTGAAGAGGAGGCAATGGAAAGGAATGTCACTATGACTGTCCCTCCGTTTACAAGGGGAAAAAGTCAGTTTGCTAGCAGTGAACTTCATCAGACAAAAGACATTGCACGGCTAAGAATCCATGTGGAACAAGCCATTGAGCGTATAAAAAACTACCGAATCCTAATGGGTGTACTAGCTGCATCACTCATACCCCTTGCCTCCATGATCTTTAGTGTTTGTGCATACATGTCCAATTTCAATGACCCACTTCTCATTCCCACTGCATTCAGGGTCACTTGCCCATCACTGGATCCTGTTTTACCCCCACCCACGGTGGACACTGCACAAATAACCAAGGCAAGTGTTAGGCTCAGTATGAATGTCAGTCGGGAAAAAAGGAATGAAATAGAGGCCAAGACAAAGCTACAGGTCTCCTGTGCACTGTGGCATGAGGCACGGAAGGGCAGACTTACTGCTAGCAACTTTGGGAGGGTTATCAAAAGGAACTGCAACATTTCAAGTAAGGGCTTATTGCAATCCCTCCTAAGACCTACATTTAACTTACAAAACCTTCCACTGCCTCTAAAGTGGGGCCGAGAAAATGAGGAGAGGGCTTGTGAAGCATACCAAATCTATCTAGCTGAGACAGGAAAGCCTGATGTAAGTGTTCACAGAGCAGGATTATTTATTGACTTAGCCAATGGGTGGCTTGCAGCATCTCCTGATCGCCTAGTCAGTGATCCCCTCAGTGAGGACAGTCAAGGTCTCTGCGAGATAAAGTGTCCCTACAGTGCTCGTAACCTCACCCCTGAGAATGCTTGTCGGATTGTCCCCAACTTTTGTTGTAGACTTGATGCTGATGGCTCTGTTATATTACGTAAAGGTCACAGCTATTACTATCAAATACAAGGACAAATGGCAATAACCGGCCGTAATTGGTGTGATTTTGTTGTATACACACCTTATGGTATTAGTGTTGAGCGTATTACTTTCAATGAAAGCTTTTGGCTCAATGAAATGCTACCAAAATTAGACTTGTTCTATGATGGCCATTATCTCCCCTTCTATATGGATTTTTTCAATCCCTGATTTCAATATACTGTACTGTATGTACTCTATGATTACACCACATTACATGTATATTATGCATGTTGTTTATACATCAGATTAGCATGGTGTTTACAAGATACACAATTGTGCATAGCACAGTTAGTTGCACGGGTTGCTGCATTTTTCCTTGGCACTTTGGAATAGAGAGAGGGGTTATCTAGGTATAAGTACACTATCTGTGAGGATTAGTTCAGCACAGGTTGGTATTCGCGCTTTGTTCTTAATCCTTATCTCCTGAAGTGCTCTACAAAACTGATTTGTTCTCTCCTTCAGTACCTGTCGTTTCGCTATAGGAGGTCGCGGATCAAATCCTGAGATGTCTTTACGCGCTTTCTTCTTTGGTCTGCCCTCATGTTTGACTATGTCCAAGGTCTCTGCAGGTCGGGGACGAACCTTACGTTCCCTCGCTGGGAGCCACTGGCATTGCATGGATGTAGGTGGGATTCCAAGGCCTTGTAGTGCTCTCGCTGGAAGGGGCTTTTCGCATATAAATGCCAGAGCATGAAGCACTGCCGAAATATGAACACATGTGCCCATAATTCCTCCCATGCACTGACAATAGGCATTCTGTATTTTGTATGGTTCACTCCCCTTTGCAAGTGTGAATACCGGGTGATATGTCTTTTGCGTTTTCATTGATGGGTACACATTTGCTCTGTATGTGTAGCGTCCTTCGCTTACATGCATTTCCACCTTCTCAACGTGGCCAGAGCAGAACATTCGTCTGCCAGCTTTGAGCTGTCGGATGTTAGGGTTGTCTTCTGCCATGTAATGCCATATCAGCTCCCTTTCAAGTTGAACGCCTTTCTCTTTCAAAGCCCGAACGTCACTGACCCATGGCCCTCCCGGCACCCAGCTCAAGTCTGTGTTTCTTTCTTTCCCAGGTGCAGCAACACTGACAGGAAGTGCAGCATGGCTGGAGGGACCTGGCTGTGACGCGTCAGTGACACCAAGAGCCTTCTGGATTCTGTAGTATTGAACATGCATTTGTTACTGTGGTGGTAATTATCAACACTGCTACAAAAGGGGAGGGGCTGTAGAGCTAGAGCGGTGTTTACGTGCGTGTGCATGCACCCAAGCCCCACCTCGATTCACAAACTCTGTACTCACATCGCGATGAGTACCGCCTTCTTGCCGCTGACTGGTAGTTTATGTGCGCGCAGCCACTCCCTAAGTGCATCAGTGTTGTTGTAGTGTAGATCTGTGGTGTTTAGCATCACTCTGTAGGAAGCAGAGCTCGCCATAATTTGCTCTGCTGAAACCTTGGTTATTCTCCGGTGACGTCACAAGCGCTTCACGTGATAATTTCCGAATCCGGCCATAGTCAGGGTATGAGGGGTGCCACTTGGGTTTTCGAAGCAACAAAACTGGAGTGCTTGCGACCATCAGTTTCCTCCACCAGGTAGACAACAGCTGCGTAGGCAGTGATTAATGCGTCACAGAAGCCGTATAAATGGTAATTGGTCGTCTCATCCCTTGTGCCACAGAAATAGCTCCAACTGGCTGGCTTGTTTTCAGGTCGTTGACGAGGTGGTTCCACTTGTTGAACAGTTTTCCCTCCAAGGACTGGTCCCACCCTAGCTTGGTCTTGCATAACTCCTGCATTAACGTCTTGAAACGTATTGTGACAGGAGACAGAAACTCCAATGGATCTTAGATTTGTCCAGTCAGGCTGACGACATTCCTCTTTTGGGGTCCAATCGCATGGCGGTCTCCACTATACCATCCAGGCTGAACACCAGCTGATCACATGGGCTATTCCAACAAACTCCGAGTGCTTTCTGCTCGTCAGGACAGCTGTGTTGATTGATAGGGAGAGTAGATTCAACGTAGGTCTCTTCCGACGCTTCAATCTCAACGTGGTCACCAATGGTGTTGGCGCTCGTTGTCAAGGTCGGGGTTGCTTCCTGGGCATCAATCGATTTCTGCAGTGAGGTAGAGTTGGTCACAAACTTACGTAGGTTGAACGATCCATGGCTCAGTATCCCCTTTGAGCCCACATACAGAGCATGGGCAACTTCTGTGTCTGCTCCAAAGACTACATCACCTACAGATATTGATTGCATCAGGACTTTCACGAGCTCAGGATGGGAGCTCGATACTGCTCAATGAGATGTTGGATTGTAGCATTGAGCAAGAACGGTCTTAGAGAAGCTGCTTAGATACTTAACTATGTTGTAGTCGGAGTGGACTGGCAATAGTACAGAAAGACTAGGCTAGCTAATCTGCTTTGCTCCATGTTGTCCGGTAAATCAAAGTAGCTGGCTCAGTGTTTGCCATTTCTCGAGTTTATTGTACAACTGCTGTGCGCTGCGTGAGTAGCTAACCACTCTTCATGTTTAGCAATGATCCAAGTACAGTGTGCAAACGACAGGCTAGTGCTATATAAGATTTGTGAGATATGGCCGTCTAAACCTTGGTAGGTCAGCTGCCAGTGCTCCATTTTGGTCATTTTTCCAACCGGAAGTGATCAGATGATTATCGACATCTCTGTGTAAACTGTGGCTGTAAGGTACGGGACAGGACTTTTCAGAGTATCTCAGCTATACAGATGTGGATAAAATGTATGAAGGAGTCAAGTGGACAAACAGCTCATAAAGATTACTTTGAGTGTTTTTATTATAGGAAACTTGCCTACTGAGAGATCTGAGAAGTTCCCTAGGATGATAGGTAATAATAGTCATCATACAAGACAGTCTCAATATTTCTTTGCGCAGATTGACTAAAATTCCACATGTAGTACTACATGTGGCTGTAAGGCATGGCTCAGGACTTTTTAGAGTGTCTCAGCTAGCTATACAGCTGTGGAGAAACTGTATGTGTGGACAAACAGCTCATAAAGACTATTTCGAGTGTTTTTATAATAGGAAATTTGACTACTGAGAGACTTGCAAAGTTCTCTAGGGTGATAGGTAGTACTACAGTCATCATACAAGACAGTCTCAATATTTTGTGCAGATTAACTCACATATATGTGGCTGTAAGGTACGACTCAGGACTTTTCTTAGTATCTCAGCTAGCTATACAGCTGTGGAGAAAATGTATGTGTGGACAACAGCTCAAAGATTACTGTGAGTTTATTATAGGAAATTTGCCTACTGAGAGATCTGAGAAGTTCCCTAGGATGATAGGTAATAATAGTCATCATACAAGACAGTCTCAATGCCTCTGCGCAGATTGACTAAAATTCCACATGCAATAGCTATTACATGTGGCTGCAAAGTACGGGTCACGACTTTTCTAGCTCTACAGCTGTGGAGAAAGTGCTGAGTGTTTGTATTATAGGAAATTTGCCTACTGAGAGACCTGAGAAGTTCTTTAGTAGTATAATAGTCATCATACAAGACATTCGCAAGGTCTATTTATGCAGGTTGACTATTAAACATGTAATACTACATATGGCTGTCGGTTTATCGCCCCTTGAGGCCTCGCGAATGAGTGACTCGTGATTCTCCATGTGCCCAGATAATATAGTATCTGTCTATGGTCTGTCGAGCTACAATGCCTCCAGAAAAGGTATGAGTTCACTAGGACAGGTCGGTAGGAAATGCTTTTGCATGTTGTCTCGTCCCCAGTGCACAGCGCTTTGTGGCCGGATGCTATAAAACCATGATAGCTAGCGAATCGAATCAGTAATTTATTATGGTTTTTCAGGATCCCGCTACAAAGTGGTCATACACTGAAATGTGTGGTCTGGGGTCAGAGACTGTATGGCAGAGACTATGATGAAATCAAAATGACTTGGTGAACCATTTCACTTTTTTTTACAGGGGTATAAGTGAGGGCAACTACCTCACGAAAAGGCAAAGAAACTAGCAAAAAGGCTAAACTGATCCCTAGCGATGACCCGAATGGTGCCCCTGCGGAATGTGGGAGCCAAACACGGTAAAGGGACCTCTGAGTAAGTGGAGTGTAACAGTTGCACCACAGCAGTATTCACAGTGGTGCCTTGATTGTAGTATCTGGGACTAGTTAAGCAGTGTATAATGAAATTGTCTGGCTACTTATGCAGCAGTATACATATGTATGAAAGACTTCCACGGTAAAGTCACTATAAGGCCTCTATTGCTTCACTTCAAATACAAAGGCTAGTCTTCTGCAGCAAAGAAAATTTTGGTCAGCATGTAATGTATGAGAGCTGGTGAATAGTAAGGGTTGAGATTCACTATAGTGAATAACTGGGAGTTTATCATACTGTTATTTTAGTGTATTCACAGCTTTTCCCCGGGGTGGAAGATGTGAGCCGTAGGAATGGAAGTACACATGGAAGTGCTGACCCTATTGAGCCTTCAACTAGTCAAGTAACAAAGACAGCTAGAGCTACAGGGAAAAATAAAGCCTTTCCAAGAACTATAAAGCAAGCACTTGGCTCCAAGATGCCACTGAGAATAAATCGATGTATCATACAACTAAAATTGGAAGAAAGCTTGGCATTGACCCATCAAAGGATGAAGTGCTCAGTTTTTTACGTTATTCAAAGAGAGTCTGAAGGGAAAACACCAAATTTTGAAGGTATCAAAGCACCAAGCAAGGTTGCTCCTCCAACACCACTGTGGTATTGCTCGTCTTCAGAAATGGAAACCATAGCAAATAGTGCTTACCCTGCAGCATCTGAACTGTTAGCACATGGTCTACAGCTGAAGATTGCTGAGCGTCTGGGTTCTCATGCATACATGTTGGAAATTTACCTTGATGTTGGCCAGATCATTAATGAATGCACTAGGGCTGGGTGATGCCACTTTTTTTAATTCGATACCGATACCAAGTACTTTCATGCTGGTATCAGCCGATACCAATACCGATACCCCAATACCTCAACACACCATCAAAATGACATCTCAACATACTCAAAATGACAACTACAAATTTTTGTTAACTCTTTACCGACCAATGACGACTATAGTCGTCATTACGTAACACCCCCTTTACCGACCAATGACGACTATAGTCGTCATAAGTATAGCACGTACTCAATGGCCTCGATCTCGGCCGACATAGCAATGGGGATTTCCCTTTATAGATAATTATATTCACTAGGATATTACGTAAGTATGATTAGAATCTCAATGGGGCTTCCGCATGCAAATTTTTGAGATAATTGACAATGAATATTGGCTGCTAAAGTAAACGGAGACTCAATCAATGATTATTGCGCTAGACAGAACTATTGAATATCAAGGACTCAGAGATTCACAACCAGTTCTTCTAAGAACTACAGCTACTGGAAAGCCTGCTTTGTGCCTAGAGATGGCTAGATCCTCATTCTCTGTCAGCCAGGTCTGCCAGATTCTCTGTGGAGATGATGGGGATGAAGAATACGTTTTCTCCGGTAGTGATGACGAGCTAGGGATGGAGGATCTCGATGATGATGACCTGAGTGGAAGTGAGTATGACGATAGCATGCATGGCACTGAATCAGCAAGTCTACCTGCAGATGATGAGCAGCCAGGTTCACTCCCAGGACCCAGTACTTTGCAATCCCCAGAACTGGAATCACCACCTCTGCCAGAGCCTCAGACACAGTCCCGTCGAGGAAGAGCTCCACGATCACACCCTCCCCGAGGAAGAGCTCCACGATCACGCCCTCCCCGAGGAAGAGCTCCACAATCACGCCCTCCCCGAGGAAGAGCTCCACAATCACGCCCTCCCCGAGGAAGAGTGCAGTCGTCTAGACCTGCAGAGGAGGAGAGAAGCAGTGAGTGGTCGAGTGAACCCTCTGATGTGATCGTACAGCCCTTCACAATGGAAGTTGGGCCAACTTTTCCAATGAGTGCGGACCCTATGGAGGTGTTTTCCCACTTCTTCACACCACAGCTGATCAACCTGATAGTGCAGGAGACAAACCGCTATGCAGCACTGTGTTTGTCATCAGCAACCGACACCAGCAGACCAGTTCAATCATGGGAGACGAATGCTGAGGAGGTGAAGGCATACTTTGGGTTCAGCATGCTGATGGGGTTGAACCGTCTCCCTGATCTGTATGATTACTGGTCGCTGGATGAGTGCTATCACTACTTCCCGATAGCTTCGCGAATCACTCGGAAGCGATTCTTGGAGATTCAACGGTTTCTCCATTTCGTGGACAACACCACCATCGTGCCTCATGGGGAACCAGGATACGACCGTCTGGCAAGGGTTCGTCCAGTGATCACTGCCGTACATGACAGCTTCCTCACCAATTATCACCCTCACAGAGACAATGCAATCGATGAGGCAATGATTAAGTTCAAGGGTCGTTCTGCCATGAAGCAGTATGTTCCCCTAAAGCCTACAAAACGTGGCTTCAAAGTGTGGGCAAGGGCTGACAGCATCACAGGATACATGTGCGACTTTGATGTCTACACCGGGAAGGCAGATGCACCTGAGAAGTACCTTGGAGAGAAGGTTGTGAAAAAATTGACACGGCCACTGGTGGGTGGGAATTTTCACACCTACTGTGATAACTTCTTCACGACGGTACAGCTTTTTGAGGATCTCCTGGAAGACGGTGTGTATGCCTGCGGTACATTTCGTAGAGATCGTCGTGGTGTTCCGGAGGCCCTCAAACAGCCAGGTAATTGTCACCTACAAGTAGATAAGTACATACTCACATAAAGTGAATGGAAGAGTCTATAAGTGAATAATTAACGTAGCTGGTCTGGTATCCAAGGCCCTCACTCCCAAGCCTCTACCCCGAGCGGGCCTAGGGATGAGGCTAATTTAGTATACCTTGAACCCAGATTTATGTATAAACAAATGTGTATTGTACTGTTTTACAAATTGCAATATCTACAGAACGCACCCTGAAAAGAGGAGAATCCATCTTCAGGCAGAGGGGGAATCTCGTTGCCATCAGCTGGCAGGACAAGAAGCAGGTGACTGTGATGTCCACGAACTGCCAGCCAACAGGTTCCACCACGGTGATGAGGAGGCAGAAGGATGGTCAGCGTGCAACTGTGCCATGCCCCCCGAGTGTTGTTGCGTACAATCAACACATGGGGGGAGTTGATAAGAGTGATCAGCTCCGGGGTTACTATCGTGTACGGGTAAAATCGAGGAAGTGTTACAAATACATGTTTTGTTTTTTGCTCGATTGCTCAGTTGTAAATTCGTTTACTTTGGTGAAACATTATTCCCCAATCACCGACAGCTCCCGCCAGGTCGTGATCAAGAACTTCCGACAGAAACTGGCATTGCAACTCATTGGCGAGTATAATTCTAGGCAGAGATACTCATTGCCAGCATCTGTTCAAGCTGCCTGCCACAGTTGCACACCCCCTCCTACTAAGCAACGGAGAACTGATCCTGTACCATCTGGAGGAGAGGGTCATTACCCACTGAAAGGATCCAAATCCCGATGCTTTTGGTGCTGGCATTACAAGCAGCACAGACGCCATGACTCGGCTTACAACTGCAGAAGGTGCGGGAAGGCGTTCTGTCTTGTTTCGCGAGACGGCCCCGACGGACCCTCCTGCTTCGAGCGATATCATACTCTGCCATGAACAATACTCGTTAGAGAGTCATAACCTGCTTTATTAGTTACTGTATGCCCGTTTTATACCCCATTGTATAAGTTTATACTCCCATAGTTATAATACTCACCTCGATATTCTGGTATAATCTTTTGTCCGCTGTTGTATGCCGCTGTTATCCCACCAGAGCGGCATAATCCTGATACCAAAAGATAGCGCAGGGACTGCTCTCTCCGATTCTGGTAGGTTGTCTGTACAAAACTTGCTCCGTTTTTGAGTTATGGCGATAGACGCTAACCGTGCCAAAAACACGTGAACCCATGAAATTCTTGTGGTCATACGAGGTACTCAGACGCATGCGCAATGGTCGGTAAAGAGTTAAGAAACAGTAGCATATTCACATTCTTGGGTTTAAGGTAGCAAGGGAAATTGGAAAAATCCCCGTAAAACTGCTCATGAATAAGCAATCAGCAAGGTCACGTGAGCTATGTAAAGTTAGTGAGATTCATTGAACTATTTACATTTTCCCATGGCGGCAACCGGAATCAACAGCGGGGGGTGTCACTTTGATGTGGAAAGCGGCACTTTCACGGGCAAATTCGGCACTTTGATGTGGCCAAGCGGTACTTTGATGTTCACTTTCAACACTCTTTTTATTTTATTTTATAATAATAATATACTCATGTTGCTGCCGTAGCGCTTACGCCATTGACCATGCACCCACAGACGCAGGCGGAGCTTGTAAGACCTCCAGTCAGAGGACAAGAGCAAGAACAACCAGAGACCACACAATCCTGATCACCATACAATTCCTTCTTCCTAGTCTCCCATATCAATAATACAAAGGTCTTAACTAGCTTTAATAATGCTTTAAAATCATCCCTGTTCCAATTCTCAAATCCTAAAATAAAACTTGCCTTATTAAAATTATCAAGTGTACTAAACTCCCCAAACCTCCCCCCCAATAGATTTTCTAATTCTACCATGAAATTATTTCTAATGCTGTCATATGCTGGACACTCCCAGAGAACATGTACCACACTCTCACATTCACCCCTGCATAATTTACACTACCTATCATCATTTTTAACCCTATGTCTTCCTAACTCTTCATTCAGACCGTTCGTACCTGACCGAAACTTAAACAATAATCTTGTACCCGGATCACCTACCCCTTGCAAATAATTCTTGAATTCTATTTCCTTACAGAAAGACTTGTACAGATTCAACTTAACTTTAGTATTCAAGCTGTCATTAAAGTCCTTGTATTCTCTATCCCTCAACGCTTCGTGTACCGTATCTAAAAACAAATTAATATTATCTGCAGCTAATACCTCTTGGCTATCTAAATCTAACTGCAGCAGCAATTCATTAATTACTTTCATCCAAGTTTTCCTTTGCCTACCTCTACATGGTTTCACTTCCCACTCAGCATCTAATAATACTCTAGGATACCGCTCATTATCCAACTTATTGACTTTATACCACCACTTAAGTTTGCTTCTATCCCTCCCTTTCAAGGACTCTAACCCCATATCTCCCCTTACCGCTTCATTACACGTTTTGGAAGAGCAGCCAAGTATCTTCTTAGCTGCTCCTAGCTGAATGGATTCTAAGGAAGCTGTCTGCCGTTTATTACAAGCCCACACTTCACTACCGTATTCTAAAGTAGGACGAAGTACTGAAACTAACAGTAATCTCCTTGCAACGGTGCTGATATTTCTATTACTGACAAACTGGTGCAAACGATTAAGCTTTTTCTTCCCATTATCAATTACCTTCTGTACATGACTATCCCATGACCCATTCTCAGCAAATTCAATCCCCAAGTAACAGTAACTTACAACCCTTGGAATTACGTTATGTCCCCACTTCCACGCACACATATCTGTAATAGCCACCTTAGAAAATACCACAACAGCACTCTTTTTGATGTTAGATTTCAACCTCCATTTGTTACAAAACCCTTGTACTACATTAATCAACTTTTGTAAATCCTCCACATTTAGGCCACATGCAGTGCTGAGTAGGCTGTTTGTGTGTAAAATCCAGCCTGAAGTCTGTGGTAGTGTTTGTGAGTGTAGCTGAAAGGCTGGCAGGCAGCTTGCCAGACAGATGGTCATCCAGTCTTCTCTAGTCAGTTGTCTTTAGGAAAGTGACCTTTCTATCTCGTAGACTCGCCTATTTTCGCGTCTAGCTGCCGTTTGTGGGGCCCTGTCAAAAGCAGTGGTGAGTTGTAGCTAGGCTGTGTGCGTGTGTAGCGTAGCAGGGGGGAGAAAAGCATGCATAGTTTTCTTGTGAGTAGGCTGACTGTCATAACCCTGGGGTCAGTCTACTGTAGCAGGCGTGGATTGTTGCAATATTTGATTGGCGAGTCCGGATTGCGAAATTAGTGTAGTTGTGAATAGCAAGGCAGATTTAGATTTGGAATTTTAGCAAAATAGATCTTTTTGTGAATATTAAGCAGAGGGGGTAATTAGGTGCTTACCTATTGTCATGTGGGTGTAGGCTAGGATGTTGCCGACATAGCCATCAACTTGGTTCGGAGGTTCGGCTTCAACCCTACTCGACTTCCCTTCCTACCTTAAGACATGACCTCTTTGAAATTAGTTCTCCAACCTTGGAAAACAATCGTTCAGCTGGGACAGATGTCACAGGGATGCAAAGGTACTTCCTGGCCAGCTGTTGTAAGTGAGGATAATGTGTCGCATGCTCTTTCCACCATATTAGGGGATAATGACGAGTGATGTTTTTCTCCTGTACGTAGCGCCTCATTTCTACTGTAGCCTCAACTGTAGTGGAACGAAGTGAAGATGCTTCAGCTACCTTTCTGTCAAACAGTTCACTATCCACAACAGTTTCAGTGCTAGTCTGTGTGCTTGTGGTTGGCTCTTCAGGTGTAGTCAGACCACACACTTCTACAGAGGTTGAACAGTTCGTTCAGCTGTCTCTTGACTACAAAAAGCAACCTTCTTAAAATCATGGGTCTAGAATAGTTGGTGCAGCAAGGGTGTAGTTTGACTCGATTTGTGCAAATCTCTGCTTCATCTGGTGCTTCATATCTGTCTGAAGCCCACTTTCAGCTGAAATAGTCATTGTAGTTGAACGTATAGCACCCTGAAGCAAATGAACTAAAGGAATCAGCTTTGACACTGAAACGAATGAATCACCTAACATCTCTCGTGTTGCCTTTTCACATGGTTTCAGCACAGAGATAATTCGTACTATTACCTCACGCTCTGTAGGAGTAAGACAAAGGTGATTCTTTCCAAGTAAGCATAAAGCAGTTGTCACAACTTCATTCAACTCAATGACTCTTTCCATCATATAAAAGGTAGAATTCCAGCGTGTCTCTACATCCTGCTTCAGTTTCAAGTCCTTCGTTTCCGGATCTGTATGAGATTGGAGAGACAAACGCTTCTCTGTTGCTTTTGTGCTACGACGGACGAAGGTGACTTTCCTTGCACTTCTGCTGAAGCCTTGACACTTCACTGTCAGCCTGTAGAGAGTCTCGCACAATTAGGTTAACGGTATGCGCAAAGCAAGGCAAATGCCGTTAACCGTGCAGATTAACTGCAGCTACAATGTTGCTGCCATTGTCAGTGATAATGCAACTGACCTTAGCATCAATTCCCCAATCTTCGGCTATATGGGGCGCCATCTGTGTCAAACTATAAATAATCCTCCAAATATAAATGGAGTGCTCCATATACAAATGGACTTACGGGCATTGGGTTACACATGGGTAAAAGTTGCCCAGTTACTACAGATATCAAGATCAACACTCTACCGTCGTCTGGAGGACCATGGAATATCTCCAGATGATTACAGTGACATTACGGAAATCAAATTCATCTTCCTGCATCAGGGATTTTAGCTCCTCAGTAGTCGATGCTGCCTGAACCTGTGTAATGTGTCACAATTACCATATACATGTGTAGGATAGTGATACATCCTGAGTTTCTTTAAGAGGAGCAGGCCCACCCCCACTCTAATATCCTGTCCTGTACTCCAAGTAAGGTACGTCAAAAACTAAATTGGAATTAAAACTCAACACATTTATTACCTTCTTGAGGCTTTCGATGATGTCACACTCAGGTATGTCTTCCAAGTCCACAACACTCTTCACACTTTCAAAAGCTAAAAAGTCAGCTACAGGGTTAGCAAAACAAACTGGGGGCTGCCCACCTTGTACGAGGCCAGTAGCTAGCATTTTGCCAACCACATAAAACTTGTTGGAAGATAAGGCCTCCACACTATGAATTGGTGTGAGATGGCCTGGCAACCCAGCAAACAGGCCTGATGTGTATGCAGCAGACTGAATCATTAGATGAAACAGCTCGTGGCGCGGTCCTCCTTCGTCTACTGCCGGCTCCCCAACAAATGTCACTTTCAGATATTTGGTGGGGTCAAATGAAAAACGAGAGAAGGTGCGCAAAGCATCTGAAAACAGATGTGAGCGGCGAACAATGATGCGCTGGACATCTTCAGGCCCTTCAGACATCACTTTATCCCGATGTTGAAGGAGGATGTGCTTAACTTTCACTATGTCAGCCCGGCCAGACATCTCACTGCCACTATAAAGAGAGACAAGAACAAATTATTGCATGAATTAGTACCTGTTGGAGGTTACAGTTCTGCATAAAGTGCTTACCAAACTGGTCAATACAGAATCTGAATTTGCTTGAACATACACATGTACCTGCTCTGCATGGGTGTGGTAGAAGGTATAATTGACGTGGGAAGATCTACATCTTCCTCTCCGTCTGAGCTAATGTCACTGGTGAGATCAATCAACTTGATGTATTCCCTAGAATATAAAGTATGTGCGTAAAATTATAGCTAATAACAAAAAAATATATAAACACTAATGTAGTTACCTGTACAGCCCAGTAGACTGACATCCTGCATGTTGGTGCTGAGGACCAGGCTGACGAGTGGCAGTACTGGGACCATCCTCTTGTGTGGGTGGTCTAGGAGAGTTCCTGTAAAGAGAGGGAGACCATGCTATGTATATGGATGTTCCTGGCTCTGAATGGTTTAAATTACAGTACACAGGTTACGGCTATGGCATGGGATCGTTCCCGGAAACACTTCTGAAATGCTACACAGCCAATGTGTTAGGAGGCTATAGTACACGTATTTCTATATTAGGAACACTGAGTGTGTTAGGGTCGCTCAGGCTACTGGAAACCACACAGAACGTTACTAAAGTACTAACCCTTCATCCTCAGACTTGCCATCACTCTCTGAATCTGCCTGCATGTATGAGTAAAGTATACAGTGGGAACTTAATAATAGAGCACAGCAAAATACAGGTTACCCATAGCAACCCAACTTTCAGGGGACCACATTGTATTTTGGTGTGCTCTAATTGAATTGCATAACTTACCTCCGACTCTGGTATATTCAGATTTGCTTCAGCAAGTATATAGATACATCCTCTACTGCCTCCAAGTCGTGCCACTTACTGAGCCGTCCACTGGAAGGTGTCAGACACAGGAGGTATAGCAAGGGACCTTGATCCTTCACCAGTGGGTTGCAACAATTGGAATGGGAAGTTAGGATTGTTTCCCATTGCATCCTTAAACACCGACCGCATCTCGCAAAGGACATCATTTTCACTCATGTCAGAGGAAATATGGAGCTTGCCCACAAGGCCATCGCGTGCCAGGCTGGCCCGGGACTTCCCCCTTGGGAAGGGAATGTGTTTGATCTCGAGGGTAGGCAAACTATGTCACGGTCCCACGTCTTGATTGTCTTAGGTTTCTTTGCTCTTGAGTTACGTTCTTCTCCTTTTCTCCGCAAGAACGATGAAGGGAGGATGGCTGATGCCCGCCTCCTGTAAATACCATGTGTGAATTAGATCATGTTAGCAATACGTGCAGCAGTCTCAGGTAGAAATTCAAAGAGAATTATATTAAAATTTCTGGGATAGCCAACGTACCGATTGAGAGCGCTTCCTGCACTACCATCAGTGCTGGCGCCGCTCAGTGCAGGGGAAGGCTGGGTAGTCGCACCGGAAGGCTGGGTGGAGGGTGGACTCGCATGCTGTGCTATAACAACTGCCAGGGCACTTGATAGAGCCTGGATATTTGGATTCGCAGGGCCTGTAGCCATCATGCCACCGTCCACAGTTGAGTCCAGAACGAAACAGCGTGCTGCTGGCTAGCTAATTACTGGACAGGCACGTGACGACCTGGCCCCGCCTCCAATCGTCTAGTAAATGGAGCACTACATATACAAACGGAGCACTCCATATGTAAATGGATCACTGCATTTATACATTCAGCGCCGTGTTTATATCTGGTTTATACATATACAAGTGGAGCACTGCAATTTATAAATAGAACACCACATTTATATATGGACCCCTGCATTTGTATATGGAGCACTCCATATATACATGGAGCACTGCATTTGTATATGGAGCACTCCATATATATATGGATCCCTGCATTTGTATATGGAGCACTCCATTTATATTTGGAGGATTATTTATAGTTTTGACACAGATGGCGCCCCATATGGCTATCTTCTGCAATTCCTCAGCAAGGTTTTCAGCAGTGTGGTCTTTGTCCACATTCAGTGTCTCATTGATGTAGTGGCAGGTCACAGTGATGTAGCCCAGAGTCTAATTCAAAGTCCAAAGATCAGTGGTTAGAGCAACATACTTCACCTGGCAAAGCTCAGCCTTCACAATTCGCTTGATATCTTCGTACTTCAGCGGAAGTAATGACCTAGTGATCGTGGAGCGACTGGTAGCTCATACCGTGGATCCATGACGTGTACCAACTTTCCCTGAAAACTCTGGCCACAAGTTTACATAAATGCTATAAATTTACAGAAGTAACAAGTAAATAAAAAGGCTCCAATCACGAAGCATGCAGCTGCAGTAACAGAATATTGTGAATGGAGAGCTGCAGGCATGGCTTCTACATCCAGTGGCAGTGCTTTGGAGATCTTGGCAGACAGACGGCTCTTTGAGACTCATTTTGGAATTTCTTATGCTGAGGCTCCATTAGACTCTGATGAATCAGACCTAGAGTTGGAAACGTGTGAAGACTGGGGCGATGACGATGAGAACTGGAGTACAGACAGATTTGCTGGTAAATACAAATACAAGTACAGAAGAACTATTATATGTAAACTACACTCAAAATCTGCATGTGCACAGATGGCGACAACATGGGTGAGTTCGCAGATGGAGGATACTCCACCACACATGCTGACGGTGTGCATGGAGGTAAATTATGACACTTACTCTGCTCAGTGGAATGTCATTCCTTCCTCTGCTTCATAGTAGAAACCATCAGTTCTCCGAGTCTGTTTGAGGTCCCTATTTCAACCCATGAGACTAGAGACAGGAATGAAATAGATGATGGTAAGTGTGACAGTACTAGTCCAATCGCCGAATTTGAAAATTCTTACATAACACTCTGTGACCAAAGGATGTACAGTTACTGGAATCCTCACAATCATGCTAAACAGTTGTACAACTATTTTGCATCCCCAGGTACTGTATCACATCATATTTGCCGTCCAGAATGTCCTGGCGCCTAAACGGAAATGTCCTTTTCATCAACTCCTTTGTTGCCTGAGGATATAACAAACCTGCATGACCAGCTGAGAAAGGAAGACGAGCATGTGATGCAGCTATACCTGCTTGTTGGGGCGAACGTTCTTGCACTCTCGCTTTAAGCACTTTAAGTGCTGCTCATGAGAGGTTCTGTCTTCGCTGGGTGGTACCATCACCATAGGAGATGATGGCATTAGGGGCATAAGGGGTCGAACTGGAGTGGAAGGTGTCAGAGTGATTTTTGCCTTCCCTCGTTTCTGGCCATCAGGCTTCCGCAAGTATGCCATACGTTCTTTGAGTGCTTCCACAAGGTATCCCTGTAATAAAACAAAACACTTAAATGTAAAGAGAACATTACATATACACAGCTGCAACTAGAGGCAGCGCAGTGAGGCCGGCCGAGAACGAACGCGCTCGTACACGTACGTATACTAGATCGACAGACCAGCTGCTTCACGTGTGTACCCGTTGGCAGGCAGGCAGGAGAGCAAACAGACCAAAGGCAGTGCCAGTGGTCAGCTAATAGTGTATGTTTGTACCATCTGCAACTTGTTCACTGGTCAGACATTCTCTGCAGTCCTTCGGCACATGGGTACCCATCACTTTGATGCTGGGTTATCTATTCGGTGTGGTATCAACTCCTGTACCGAGCAGTACAAAAACTGCGAGTCATTTCGATCCCACGTTTACCGTAAGCACCGAGAAGTGCTAGTAACTGATTCTGCCCAAGCCGAAACCCTCGTCAGAGGTAGTCTGGACAAGGACAGCGAAACAAATGGTGATGGTTAGGACGAAGACGTGGAAGTAGAACAGAGAACGTGCAATGATGACCCTAAGAGATTGGCAACCTTGTTCTCTACTCATCTTATGCTATCACCCTTCTAGCTACCCCATTCTGTTAACTGCATGCACATGTACAGTAACCATATTTGCTGTGCCCCAGGCTGCTGCCAGCACCACCGGAGAAATTTCTTTTTCCATACATAACGGAAAAACTTCAAGTACAAAACTCTCGGCTGGGCAGGGGCCAACAAATTTTTGCTTAATTGAAACAAAAAAATTTGGCATGAGCAGGCCCAATCCCATGCCAGGGAAAAACAACCCAGTGAACTGCTCTGGGAAAAAAACAAAGAACTCACTGCCCAGCCACACAAATTCTCACTGCAGTCTAGCTCCTAACACAAACAATACATGAGTCTAAATCCACTACAAGAATATGCTTCAGTGTGTTCTTGCTTCATCTTGTACTCAGTTGACTCCCGGAACATCCATGTCGGAGGGAAGAAAACACATTATGATACATTGCTTAATAGTATCCCCGCAACTGTTAAAGGCGGACAACATCACAGTTTAAAATAAAAATTCGATAGCTTAATCCGTGTACTGCTGGCAATAACCCTGGAGAAGTGATAACTCACACTATTCCTCGCCTTATATACCTGTCCTAGGACTGTTACCTTGCAACTTCCCGTATCTATGCAGCAACTTACTTTCTACCCCATTGATTGGGCCCCTTATAATCCTGCAATGATTGGCTGACTCCCCCAATCATTGCACCTGCCACCACGCGCCATTCCGTGGAGAAATTATTTCCCGCCTAATTACGGTGCTGCGCCGCCTCCAACCGGCATGAAATACATTTCTCTACTCATCTTATGCTATCACCCTTCTAGCTACCCCATTCTGTTAACTGCGTGCACATGTACGGTAACCATATTTGCTGTGCCCCAGGCTGCTGCCAGCACCACCGGAGATTTTTCAGAGAACGGGCAAAGTATACATACAAGTCTATGCGCCCACATATATTCCATACTCTATATAAGTCAGCCTCCTCATACATTTTACAATCCTAACTTCTGTGACACCTGTAGCCTACTATCTAGCGCGTCCTTAATGTAACCGTCCTTTGCTGTTTCCGATTGCCATCTACCGTGACGCTTGAATTGTCTGTCATGCACACCTCCGTTGGCGGCAGCAGTTGCACCACCTGCTCGTAGACTGTGTACCCCAAATACCGAGATGTCTTCCACTACATGCTTTAGCATTCCGAGCACTATTTCTCTGACAGCAGTGTACGACAGTGCCCCTTCCTTCAATGTCTGGCGCTTAGCATTTATCGGCCTAAACAAGCGCTTTGTTGATTCTGCAGGCTCCTTTGAGTGTGACATATATCTCTCAAGCATAGCCACTGGACATGTCTGGTTGCCTGTACGTGATATTACTACTGTGTCTCCATTCTGATATTTGTCAGTCTTACTGGCACAAATTTTGACTTCCACATGCTCTTTCTGGAATTGAATATCACTGAAGCACAGTTTGACCATCTCATCATGTCTCAAGAACCCGGCATATCCAATTAGGCACATACTCAAACCCCTAACCTCTGTTAAGGATGCACAAGGTCCACCAAATTTGTCTACTAGCTCTCTTAGCATTTCCGCTGTAACCGGCTCTTTCTTCACTGTGGGCTTTGCTAGTTCTCTCCGTGCACCCTCTGCTGCTATTTGCACTATCGGGTGTTCTGTTGGACTATCCAACCCTGCCATGTGGTGAGCCCATCTCAAACCATATATTGCTGCATCAATTGAGCTTTTTGTGCTTGATGACTTTTTTAATTCTGCTATATACAAGGTAACATGCAGGCGTTCTGCTGGAAAGGTCTTTATTTCAGGGAACTGACTGGCCCACCTTTTCCATCTCTTGTAAGCTCCAAGGTACTTTGTGGTTGTGGATGCGGCTTTAGCTGACAGCACTGTATCTTGCAGATCTCCTGTCAGCTCTTGTAGATGTGGTGTTTCCATGCGCGGTATCGCTCTCCAAACCCCTGCTCTGAGCACATCTAAGTTCAGAACATACAATAGTACCTCCTGTGCCAGGTCCATTCCTACATCCTAAAGTAACAAAAAAACTTTTAAAAAAATGAAAGAACATATAGGGATGGAATCTCCAAAAACCTACCAAACAAGGTAGGAATGACACCACAATACCCTTACAGATTATCATCCCTACATCTTTAGCCATTGCAACTAGGTCTCGTAATATTAGTGTTGCTAGGGTTACATGGGACAACAGGATGTTAGATTGTGGTGTAGATGATTTATTTTTTTTGAAAAGTACTTTGGTATAATCAGGAGCCCATGAACCGCTCATAGGCTCCTGGTATAAATAGAGTAATGTTTTTGGAAATGTGTTCCGTACTAACTGTTGGTGAGGTGTTGTTGCAGTTGGAAGAGTGTAGGTGTCATTGTAGGTGTGGACTGTGGTGTAGAATGTGGGGTAAGTGGTACATGTATGTTTCTAGAGTGTGTATTGCTGCATGTGGAGGATAAGTTGTAGTGTGAGGGGGTGATGTGTGTTGCATTGTGAAGTGCTGCAATTGCCACATTCTATTGGCTGTGGATATGGCTGGTGTGACATGCCAGGGATTCATGTGTGTGTGTGTGTGTGTGAGAGGTTGGAAAAATGGCTAAAGATATAGGGATGATAATTCGTAAGGGTATTGTGGTGTCATTCCTACCTTGTTTGGTAGGTTTTTGGAGATTCCATCCCTATATGTTCTTTCATTTTTTTAAATGTTTTTTTTGTTACTTATTTCTGCTGTTTTTTGGGGGGGGGGGGGAGGAGAAAGGTATGGATAGTTGTGTGGATGGTAATAGCCCTAGCCTGTGAGGTACATGAGTGGTATTCATGCAGATGTACAATGTCATGTAGTTCAATTTTAATTGGCAGTGGATATTAGTGATGTGACGTGAGGTGTAGGATGATTTTGTTGTTTTATTCTGTTGTAGGTAACATTCAGTGGAGAGGTGACTGGGATATGGAGTTGCAGATATTTGCATTTATATGCTGATAGCGGTCAGGCCAGGGATGATCAGATCACGAAGTTGTTGAATCATGGACTGTATGTGTTAGATTTTGTATTGTCAGTGTTGAGGATGTTGATTGATATCTGAAGATTTTTTTATTTAGTAGATGAATAATGATTATAAGAATAACAAGTAGCTAGGTATATATATATATAATTGTAAGAGTACATATTTAAGATTATTTGTACATGAATAATGATTATATAAAGTAGGTATAATTGTAGGAGTACATAAATTGTAAATTAAGTAGCTATATATATATTGTTCAGTCTGTGGTGGTTGGATGGGTGGGCAAGGTTTGATGGAATGGTGCAATAGGGTAGGCTGGGTAGAAGTACTGCAACATGCCCGGCATCGGCATTGGTGGTGGAGTAATATTATACACCACCACCGATGAATTCCCTCTCGGGTTGACGATGACAGGACGACCCTGCATTGGGAAGAGTGGTGATGGTGTTGGGTTTGTTGTGGGTGTGTGTATTCATTTGGTCAAATGCGTTCACTTACGTAAGGGGTGTCGTTTCTGCGGCGGTAGCGGTTTCGTCCGCCGCGTCCGCCGCGGTTGTTAGTGGTTGGAGTGGTTGCAGTTGTGGGTGGTGTGGTAGTAGCAGCAGTGCTGGTAGTGGCGGTGTTGCTGCCGCGTCCGCCGCGGTTGTTAGTGGTTGGAGTGGTTGCAGTTGTGGCTGGTGTGGTAGTAGCAGCGGTGTTGTTCGTTGTAATGGGGGTGTCGGTGAGGGACACACGTCGAAGATGTGAGATTGTGGTGTCCATGGTCTCGGAGTCGCCTGTAGGATATACATACTTTGAGTTGAATGTTTTAGACAGAGAGGTTTACCATTTTGTAGAATCAGGTTATATTTACCGCTCAGCAATTGGTCTTCTGTGAGAGATTCCATGTCGGAGGGGAGGATGTAGTACTGTAGTAGACTGAAGATAACTGAATGAAGTGTGAATGGTTCAGTTTCACTTTTATATGGTGGCTTCCATCAGCTCCTCCCCTTTTTGGAGGGGTTTGCAGAGCTCCACCTTTCTGTGGCAGGTATTTCTTGCATGCGTATCTACGGGCGTCGAGCGGCATACTCAGTGCGAGTCCTTGTTTGGTTTCACAGTGTGACGGTAGTAGCGTTTGGTTGGAGGAACAGTATGTGGCCATGGAGGATGATTTCATTGGTTTGTGCCGGTGTGGAGGCTGTACTTTGACTGGAGGAAGTTGTGGGCAGCACACAGAACGTGTGGGCTGACTATGTGAAAGCACACAGGGTATGATTTCACAGCCCTGTTCCTGGTAGTATCCTTCAGATCGATAGAATGGAGGAAGGTGTGGGCAGAGTGTGTCAGAGTACACAGATGATTTCACAGGCTATATTCCTGTGTTTATGGCAGTAGCATTTCATTGGAGGAAGGTGTGGGCTGACTATGTGAAAGCACACAGGGAATGATTTCACAGCCTGTGTTTATGGTAGTATCCTTCAGAATGGAGGAAGGTGTGGGCGGAGTGTGTCAGAGTGCACAGATGATTTCACAGGCTATATTCCTGTGTTTATGGCAGTAGCATTTCATTGGAGGAAGGTGTGGGCTGACTATGTGAAAGCACACAGGGTATGATTTCACAGCCCTGTTCCTGTGTTTATGGTAGTATCGTTCAGAATGGAGGAAGGTGTGGGCAGAGTGTCAGAGTGCACAGATGATTTCACAGGCTATATTCCTGTGTTTATGGCAGTAGCATTTCATTGGAGGAAGGTGTGGGCTGACTATGTGAAAGCACACAGGGTATGATTTCACAGCCCTGTTCCTGTGTTTATGGTAGTATCCTTCAGAATGGAGGAAGGTGTGGGCGGAGTGTGTCAGAGTACACAGATGATTTCACAGGCTATATTCCTGTGTTTATGGCAGTAGCATTTCATTGGAGGGCTGACTATGTGAAAGCACACAGGGTATGATTTCACAGCCCTGTTCCTGTGTTTATGGTAGTATCGTTCAGAATGGAGGAAGGTGTGGGCAGAGTGTCAGAGTGCACAGATGATTTCACAGGCTATATTCCTGTGTTTATGGCAGTAGCATTTCATTGGAGGAAGGTGTGGGCTGACTATGTGAAAGCACACAGGGTATGATTTCACAGCCCTGTTCCTGTGTTTATGGTAGTATCCTTCAGAATGGAGGAAGGTGTGGGCGGAGTGTGTCAGAGTACACAGATGATTTCACAGGCTATATTCCTGTGTTTATGGCAGTAGCATTTCATTGGAGGGCTGACTATGTGAAAGCACACAGGGTATGATTTCACAGCCCTGTTCCTGGTATATAGTATCCTTCAGATCGATAGAATGGAGGAAGGTGTGGGCAGAGTGTGTCAGAGTACACAGATGATTTTACAGGCTATATTCCTGTGTTTATGGCAGTAGCATTTCATTTGAGGAAGGTGTGGGCTGACTATGTGAAAGCACACAGGGAATGATTTCACAGCCCTGTTCCTGTGTTTATGAGGGTCAGAGAAGCCTTTGATTGGAGGAAGGTGGGAACAGCATTTGGAGAATTATAAGTACATAGAAAATGATGTCATAGGCAGTAGCCTTTGATATTACTGAGGAGTTAGGTGGATTCAGAGAAGGTACACTATGTCCTTAGCTTGAGCCCACAGAGGGGGGAGGGCCACCCATCTGTCTGACTGAGCTTTAAGGGTCATGCATTTGATTGTGGTAGGGTAGGGCACCTCTCCCTCCTCCTGAGCATCAGTGGCAATTAATCAGTCTAATAAATAGGTGGTAATAGGTAGGGGTAAGTTATTGAGCCAGATTTGCTTGGCAGTCTTCCATGACTTGAACATATTAAATGAAAATACATTGGTACAATGGTTCACTTTGGTTATTAGGCTCCTAGTAGATAACTTAGGTTAATAGTAATGTTTATTAGTACATTGAAGAGGCGAGGGTAGCTTAATTTGGTAAAGATTACTGTTTTCTGAACACAGTATTTAGCTATCTCTGAACTCACTTGTTACAGGTAGGCAAAAGAGTATCAATTTGCGGCAGTCTTGAGATCCCTCTAGTAGGTAGCGAGTTGAGGACAGGAGAGTTAGTTGATGTGCTTTAACTAGCTACCTATCCTGTTGATGGGGTACAACTGATTTGTAGGTATGTTTGAGTGTTTTTATAGGGTGTGTATGTTTGCAGTGGAAGTTGACGTAGGTTGTGGTGACCAGAAGAAATGTGGCGGCATAGTACTATGGTACATATTTGTGGTTAAGACCGGAAGAGTAGTATGGTACATATTTGTGGTTAAGACCGGAGGAGTAGTATGGTACATATTTGTGGTTAAGATTGGCTGGAATGATAGTACATTCATGGAATGAGCTGTGCATGGTTATTGGAGTGGGGTGTCCTACATAGCGGGTGTGTAGCAGCTGTAGTGGAGTAGCTAGCTGTGTAGTGGTGTATGTGTAAGATTATAGCTACTGCTTTTGAGAATTGTAGGGTGAAATAAAAGGACACGGCAATAGGTGCATGGTGGGAAAAGTGAAGATGAAGTATAGCAACTTGATTGGTAAAGAATGATTGGTTTAATGGTCATGTAGTACAGATGGGAAATGACGCTTACACTAGTTTCCTGTTTAGTAAGAGGTGGGTGGGAGTTAATGGGAATCCTCACAAGTACACATCAATCTATCAGCTTGTCAGAGTATAAAAGGCAGGTGTATATCATCTGCTTCATATATGAAAAGTCTCTTTGGGTTCTGAATAACGTCTTAGATTTAGTTTTATAGCTATGAATAGTCCATCAAAGCGGCAACGAGCCACCAATACTGTGTGGCAAGTCGAAGCAAACAGGCGTGTTGCTGTTTGGAGGCAGCAACTGCCAGAAACGAGAACTCTCGTGCATTCGCACTTTTTGCTAGAGGCGGCAAAGAAGCGAGGTATTACCTTGGAAGATCTAGGGAGTACCAATTACACAGACTTGGGGGGTATAAGAGCATACAAAGATGCCCTAAAAGAGGTCCAGACCAAGATGCAGCAGTGGGATGAGACACTGCAAACAGTTGAAACAGTAGTCTATGCTGCTGCTGTCGTTGAGTGCGCAGAGAAAGCAGGTATCATAATAAGTGTTGCAGAAGACCCGTTGTCTTTGTACGTTGCAAAGCAACGTAAAATGGCAGATGCTGGTGTGCAGATTCAGGTGGATTGCTCATTCTGCACAAGTTTTGTTGATGATATAGAAGAGGTGAGTGGGTATAGTGCAGTATGTGATGTGACTTGTACAGCTTGAACATTTCCTTTCCATCTTTCAGAATGACTCAATAGCAGATGCTGGTACCGGTGATCAGGGGAGTCAGCAGGGTGACCAGGGTGACCAGGTGAAGACACCCCTGGAAGACGTGTCACAAGAACTGTTATAAATATAATTGTAGTTTGGGATAGGATTAATTATGGATTGTTTTTTTGCTTGTTTGCTTGATTATGACTTACTTGATTGTGACTTATACCTGATTGTGAGATTGTACGGTACGTGTTTGTATGTGTATGCCTATATCTATAAGTGCAGGTTTACAGGCACACATACATTATTCAGCCTACGCAAAGTGCATGAAAACATGCGCGCGGGACTGCCCCGCCTTCACAGCTCCATTACTGTGGCGAGATTCTCGATAATAACCAGGGACTTACCACACGAGTAGCCCAGTAACGACTCCGTACTCGGGGCCGGCTAAGCGCGCAGCGCTTGCGCTAGACAGCTGCAACGCACAAGAATATAACGCGATCAAAAAAAAAATAACAGGATGACTAGCTACACAGTTGATGAAGTGCTTGGGATGATCTGTGATGAGTACGACTGTGGAGGAGAGAATGATATTGATGAAGACTGGAGCTTTCCACTGCCACACTCTGAGGATGAAGGTGATGTAGAAATGGGAGAACCATCACTGCTGCCATTATCACCACGACCAGTATCACCATCACCACCAGTATCACCAACACCATTGCTGCATGATCGTTCACGATCACAGAGCCCAGATCCTGCAAGTTCAAGTAGCAGAGGCAACAGGGAGAGAGGGAGGAGTGGAAGCAGGCGGAGGGGGAGTGGAAGCAGGGGGCGAGGGAGTGGAAGCAGGGGGCGGGGGAGGGGGAGGGGGAGGGGGAGCGGCAGCAGGAGTAGAGGAAGTGGAAGCCAGGAGAGAGGGCATGGAAGCACGAGGAGGGGAAGGGTGAGAGGGGGTGGAGGAACAAGGGGAGCATCCAGAGAAAGCAACAGGGAGAGAGACAGAGACACAGGTGGTAAGAAATCATTTACATAAGCATTGAAATAGAAACCAGTTTCACACATATAGTATGTTGTTAGATGGCACACAATTACCCTACACTTACCTACACTTGTGTTCTCCAACAGCCTTGAAATGGAACACTGTAGAGACTGCTACAGACGTCCCTCCAACTCCACTACCATTTACTGCCCAGCCCAGTACGCGGATACCTCTCTCAGCTGATGCCAGGCCAGTTGATTTTTTCCAGCTCTTCTTTGGAGACGATACCATGGACATGCTGGTGGAAGAGACAAACAGGTCAGTACAGCAAGTGAATCAGAGTGCAAAGTTCACCTACATCTTTCCAATATTCCACATGTAGGTATTAGTGCCTGAACGAATGTGGAAAACCCCACTTCGAACATTCTATCAGCAGTAGGACACAAACATTATGTAGAATTATGTCATAGTTTCACACTGTAAACCACAGAGGGCAGCATGTATCACAAGACAGTTTACATTGTACTAGACTGTCCAGACATCACAAATACATAATATTACTGATACAAGTACTCAAAATTTTTATTCAAAAACAATAAAGCATCCACATTCTCTGGTTTAAGGCAGCTCCTCAGCTTTGTGACAGTTAACCCAGCTGTTGAAAACAGCCTCTCACTGGCAGTAGAGGTCGCTGGAACACACAAGATGGATCTGGCAATTTTTGCCAGATATTTGAAGCGAAATTCATTCTGTTTCCACCAGTTCAGTGGATAGCAGTCTCGAGGGGCTGGTTTCTCTGCAAAATACTGGCTAATTTGCTCTTCATTATTTGTGCTATCTCCATTCGTTTCTTCTTCACCAAGCAGTACGTCAAAAGCAGTCTTCTTACGCTTAGGAGCTGGTGCCGCCTCTGTAGGGGAGTCCGTGCCACTACCATTTCTGCTGTGAGAGTCCGTATCTGCAGATTCCATAGTCTCACGCTCAAAATCCCGCTTCGCACTGTTTGCAAGCTGCAGGAGTTTGGCTTTTACAGCTAATCTCTTGTCATCCATCAAAAATTTAAGTGATCGAAATCTTGGGTCAAGGGCCGTAGCTAGCACAGACACCTGAGTAACATCAAGGCTGTCCAAATCCCATCTTCTAATAGCTGCTGCCACTTTCACTTTGAAAGATCTAAAGGCTCCAGAATCCTCTTCAGTGGCATCCAGCTTGCCCACCAACCCATGCACAATTGGATAAACAGTAGAGAGAGATATTCTGCTCTTTACTTAAAAAAAACAGTAGCAACCTCCAATGGCTCTAAGACCTTAACCAGCTCTTCCAAAGCCGCCCACTTTTCAGATGACATGTCTAGATACCTATATCGTCGCTTTGTGATACGCTCATCAGACAAAACAGCCGTTATAGGCCACCTGTTGGCTAGCAAAGTTTGCAGCATGTAGTATGTACTGTTCCAACGTGTGGGACAGTCCTGTTGTAGCCTCCTCTGTGGCATTCCCATCGTTTCCTGTCGTTTGTGGAGCTCACTAGTGGCAAGAGCACTGTGACGAAAGTGCCCTACCAGCTTCTTAGCAGCACCAATAGCTCCTGCAATAGCACATACCTCCAAGCCTTCCTGTATGCAGAGCTGAAGGCGATGGGCTGCACAACTCAGGCTCTCACAGCTGAACTTTTCCTCCAGTACTGCAGCACTCAGCTCCATGTTTGACCCCTGGTCATGCACTAGGGCTCTCACACGTTTCATATCAATATCATAACTGATCACGATCTGCTTCAGCTTCTCGGCTATGTTAACGCCGGTGTGCTGCTCAGGAAATGGACTTGTGGCCAGCACGCAAGAGACCATCTGCCAATTAGCAGAGATGAAATGGGCTGTGAGAGAGATGTAGGCATCGTTTGCGCAGCTAGTCCAAATGTCGCTCGTGATGGCCAGACTCAAAACATTCTCTTTCAGCTTTTGCTTTAGAGCTACTTTAGCACCTTCGTGCTGGCGGCGAACAACGTGAGCGATGTGCGTTGCTGATGGAACCTTGTAGCCAGGCTCGATAAACTTCAAAAGTGCTTTAAATCCGTCTCCTTCCACCACAGCGGCTGGACGAAGATCCCGAGCAACCATGTCTGCTATCAGTTGTTATTCGCTTTGCCCGACTTTCAGGACACTTCCCCCGAATCATAAAAGTATCTAAACGAGGCTGCTGTTTCGGCTTGAACTCGTTTGCATGTATTCGGAGTAGGTGGTCGCGAAGGTTAGTCGTGCCCCCATGAAACGCGTAGCTTTTGTCACACAATGTACACTTGACGTTCTTAGGCCCCGTTTTTCGAAAATACTTCCACACATCAGATTTTTCGCGATTAGAACTCGAACTCTCGGTCTCAGAGCTAACAGCAGACGCACTAGCACTAGACTCTCCCGACGCCATCTTGATACTTGGCCGCCACGTGTAGTAATTAATTAATTAGTAGTAGTCGATATGAGGAGTTTCCCCTTCGAATATTCTAACATTCGAACGAATGTTCGAATGTTAAACATTCGTTCACGCGCTAGTAGGTATGCCTCTGAGCGGATTGCCACACTTGAGCGCCAGGGTGGCCTGAGACCACGGAGCCGTTTCCACAGATGGAAACCAGTCACCCGGACAGAAATGAAGGCCTTCATCGGAGCAGTCCTAAATATGGGAATAATACAGGTACAGTAACAGCATAGTACACAAAATACAGCATCTTTTTTATCGGTTGTAAGACAGATAAAAGGTACTGATGGGGTTGGGTGAGAAATAACTAGTTCATTCAACTTCATCCTGTAGGTGCCAGAAATAGAGGCCTATTGGAAGACCTCTTGGACCTCCATGATTCCTTTTTTTGGCGACTTCATGCCTCGTGATCGCTTCCAGGAGATCTTCTGGCTACTTCATGTTTCCCTCAGACCCATCTCGTCCAGAAAAAAAGATAGATAAGATCCACACTCTTCTGGTCCATCTTCTTGCCAAGTTCCAAGATCACTTCTACCCATCAAAAGATCTCTCATCAGACGAGAAGATGGTCGGGTTCCGTGGTAGGTTTGGCTCTACCCAGTACACACCGAACAAGCCTGTGAAGTGGGGCATCAAGGCCTTCACGCTAGCTGATGCGAAAACTGGGTACATGCTGAACATTCTTGTGTACACTGGAGCCCAGACCCTTGACAATGCTGATCCCCAGTTTGCATCTCTGCCAGTGCTCAGCCGGTCAGTACTACACCTTGTCTCGCCATACTTGGGGAAGGGTCACCACATCTTTGCAGACAGGTTCTACTCAAGCATACCCCTGGTACGGACTCTGTTTGAGCACCAAACGCACTACACAGGTACCATCATGAAGAACCGAGTCGGTCTCCCCGACCCCATCCGGTCTCCATTCTCCCTGGCTGATGATGCGACGACGCAGTTTCGTCACGAGGAACTCATGGTCATTGCTGGGAGGGCCAAATCCAAGACGAAACCGGTCGTAATGATTACTTCCTCGTGCTCTGCTGGGATGACGGAAGTACGAAACCGACGGGGAGAGCAAGTGAAGAAGCTGGTAGCCGTCAATGAGTACAACCACTCAATGAACGGAGTAGATCGCAATGACCAACACTGCGTTTACTACTCATTCGTGAGAAAGACTCTCAAGTGGTGGCGGAAACTATTTTTCTATCTCCTTGAGTGTTCCACCGTGAACAGCTACATCCTGTACAAGGAAGTACAAAAGGCAGCAGGAAACAGACCACTCACCGCCCTTGATTATCGACGTTCTGTGATTGAGGACTTAGTACAGGAACAGCTGCAGCAGAGTAACAGTCGTCGATCCGTCGGTCGTCAGAGGTCAGGCCCAACTCCTGTTCGCCTCAACAGGAAGCTCCACCTACTCGACCAGCGCTCCACCTACCGCAACTGTGTAGTCTGCAGTGGACAGGCAAGACACACAACTTGCTACTTTTGTAAAACCTGCCCGGAACAGCCAGCTCTTGATCCTACTACTTGTTTTCAGCGTTACCATACCCTAGAACGTTATCGTATTACAAACTAGCTAGGTACTGAACCACTAACAGTGTATCTTGTATGTCTGAACTCACAGCTAGGTATACTTATGGCAACCCTAAAAAGCTACATCTGAGACTGACAGATAAAGAAGGCCGCTCTGCTTAGACGGCTACTTTCCATGTCTCCTACTTTACTGCAAATTATAAGCGTGCACTATACAGTACATACCATATTAGCGCTTGATCTACAATAATCACAGTAAGCTACCTTCTCAGCTACCTTATATCTCCCTCTACCTATTTGACTAGCCATAGCCCTCTCATGCTATAACTTTTGCGGTACTTACACATCTCACCTGTCATGGGGTCATGCACTCTTCGATAAATCTCGATGCATCCACGGCAGGATCGAGACATTCTCTTTTGCCGTAACAAAAGTTGTCCTTTCACGTATTCTTCAGACTGGTGAGCTCCAACAACGACGGTAAGTAGGTTCAAATTCACAAACGCCATTTCTACGCAACGTGGTTGATTTAATTCCGCGTAGGGGCATACCCACGATGACGCAATTAACGCGTGTAAAGAGGGTAGGAAGGGAAGTTAAGTAGGGTTGAAGCCGAACCTCCGAACCAAGTTGATGGCTATGTCGGCAACATCCTAGCCTACACCCACATGACAATAGGTAAGCACCTAATTACCCCCTCTGCTTAATATTTACAAAAAGACCTCTTTTGCTAAAATTCCAAATATTGCACTCCCTGCACAGTTTCTCTACTCATCGTCACCTACACACAACCTACACAGGACAGGCCAAAATCCTACGCATGCTTTTTCACAAAAACACTTCAGATCCGGTTTTACAGCTAAATCTACCTTGCTATTCACAACTACACTAATTTCGCAATCCGGACTCGCCAATCAAATATCGCAACAATCCACGCCTGCCACAGTAGATTGACCCCAGAATTATGACAGCCAGCCTACTCACAAGAAAACTACGCATACTTTTCTCCCCTAACACCTCCCTTGCTACGTTACACATGCACAAAGCCTAGCTACAACTCACCACTGCTTTTTGCCAGGGCCCCACAAACGGCAGCTAGCCACGAAAATGGGCGGAGTCTACGAGATTGAAAGGTCACTTTCCTAAAGACAACTGACTAGAGAAGACTGGATGACCATCTGTCTGGCAAGCTGCCTGCCAGCCTTTTAGCTACACTCACAAACACTACTACAGACTTTAGGCTGGATTTTACACACAAACAGCAAACTCAGTATTACAAGCGGTCTAAACGGCTTCTTATTAAAAAAAAAAAGAAAGAGGTTTGAAAGTGAACATCAAAGTACCGCTCGGCCACATCAAAGTGCCGAATTTGCCCCTAAAAGTGCCGCTTTCCACATCAAAGTGACACACCCCTGCTGTTGATTCCGGTTGCCGCCATGGGAAAATGTAAATAGTTCAATGAATCTCATTAACTTTACGTAGCTCAGGTGACCTTGCTGATTGCTCATTAATTATTCATGAGCCGTTTTACGGGGATTTTTTCAACTTCCCTTCCTACCTTAATAATATACTCATGTTGCTGCCGTAGCGCTTACACCATTGACCACGCACCCACAGATGCAGGCGGAGCTTGTAAGACCTCCAGTCAGAGGACATGAGCAAGAACAACCAGAGACCACACAATCCTGATCACCATACAATTCCTTCTTCCTAGTCTCCCATATCAATAATACAAAGGTCTTAACTAGCTTTAATAATGCTTTAAAATCATCCCTGTTCCAATTCTCAAATCCTAAAATAAAACTTGCCTTATTAAAATTATCAAGTGTACTAAACTCCCCAAACCTCCCCCCCAATAGATTTTCTAATTCTACCATGAAATTATTTCTAATGCTGTCATATGCTGGACACTCCCAGAGAACATGTACCACACTCTCACATTCACCCCTGCATAATTTACACTGCCTATCATCATTTTTACCCCTATGTCTTCCTAACTCTTCATTCAGACCGTTCGTACCTGACCGAAACTTAAACAATAATCTTGTACCCGGATCACCTAGCCTCTGCAAATAATTCTTGAATTCTATTTCCTTACAGAAAGACTTGTACAGATTCAACTTAACTTTAGTATTCAAGCTGTCATTAAAGTCCTTGTATTCTCTATCCCAACCTTAATATGGAATAAAGGAAATTTCAACCAAATAGCAACTTCATATTTCTAGAGGACATTGAAAGGAAAACAATGTAAAATGCATATACAATTATGTAACATACTTGGAATGCACTTTGCACTGCAAAGCTTTCAGTTGGGCTTAAAGATACAGCAGAGTAGCAAAATACAGATAATGTGAATTGTAGCTAAGCATCTCTTGAGAATGCCACTGTACACCCACTCATTCTTGTATGCAACATGGTAGACAGCTGTCTACAGCAGTTTGCATAGCACACAACTAATCCAATTACAAGAAGTGCACACTATATGGGGGAATGTCCCTGGGGGGGAGGGGCCTGTGTGCAAGGCTTGGGAATGTGCATTTAGGGATCACACTGTGCAGGTACGGGTTGTGGATCATGACTTGGAGGTGCATAATTATTATGTGCAGGGAGAAATTTTTTGGTTGTGTTGTGAGTTGTAAATTTTTGTGGTGTTTGATATGGTCTGTGAATGAAAGCGCATGTTGTTTGCTTGCTGTGAGAGATGTAGGGTGTGCATGGTCTGTAAATGTTTTGTACTCCAGTCAGCATCAGGAAGGCCACCGCTTGTATACAAGGGAAGGTTTCCTGATCCCAGGCTGCGGGACAAGGACCCCGGAGTACTTTGCAGCCCGCCGTTGCGCCGACGTCAGGTCTACTGCGTGACTGATTGCTGGTCAAAAGTGAGGTCATGTTATGGTGCTGTCGCCTAACATGGACAGTAGCAGTTTGGCCCGTTACCAGACACGGCGAGCAGGGCTCTTTACCAAAAGGGGAGCCACAACGAACACGGGACACGGTACCTAGGTAGCACACTGCTGGCCAGGGACTGTGTTACAAAAATACAATTTCACTGAGTTGACAGTGCTTTCCCTCTTGCAGCATTTAACAATGCAGTAGACAGTGCAGTGTAAGCATACAACCGTGATACTTCACAATTTGTTGATGTTCTTACACACACCAAAGTGGCCGATAGGATTTCTAAGCATTTGTGTCATTCAGAGTTAGCAAGGCTTGTCTTGCACCATTAGATTTAGAATACACACTGATTACCTATCGATATGAACATGTAAACAACTGGAAATGCAGTAGCATTCTTTGTACATGCTGATCTACTTATTTTAGTACAGCCCGTACGACATCAAAATGAGCGGGAGGATGTCTGATGTACATGCCCTGTTGCGTGAGATCGTGATGCAGTTGTCTGTCTACATTGGCAGGGCTGAATCTATGCCACTGACAATCTACTGTGTTGTACGAAAATATTGGAGTCTAGCAAATTGGCCAGAGTCAGCATTTCTATCTCTGTACCCCAGCTAGAGGCCTCGTTCATACGGGTGGCTTGTTGGTAGGCTTGGATGCTAACATAGTCGATATAGGAACCCAGTAGGTGCTGAGCAATGCCTACCATGTGGTTCCTGATGGCCGTGCGTATTTGCATGTGTTAATCCTCGGTGCCAGTTATTATGTACGAAAAGCTACGGAACAGACAGTTCCCATCCCCCGGGACTTGTCTGATCATGTGAGGGATTGGAGGTTTCAGGGGAACATGTGGGCCGCCTGGTCTGACCCTGTTTGCCCTGTGAAACTGAAGGCCGAGTCTGGCACAGGCGTTGCGCTGCCATTGCTCGTCAACTGGAAAGAACTTGAATGGGCAGACCCACTGCGTTGTGGGGTTACCACGAGCGTTGCTATGACAAGGTTTTTTGTCCTTCCCTTTGGACGAGGGAGGTGTTTTGTTTTGTTTGTTTGCTCTCTTTGCGGGAGGCTTGTCCACCGAGCTGAGAGGCTGCTTTCTTTTTCTAGGTGAGCCGTTACCGGCAACACATGGTTTCTTGGGGTTTGGCGCACTGTCCTGGGTACTACCTGTAAGCTTGTGCTTAGAGCCGGGTTTGGGTGGGTGTGGCAATGCATAAGCCTGGAGATCTGGTCTATATGCTCCTCTTAATCGATTGACTTCTTTCAGGCAGCTAGTACTGACCATGATGGACTTGGGCTCGAATGCAACTAGGTGTAATCCCTCTAATGTTCGAACCCGTGATACTGCTACATAGGCCATGCCGGCACTAAATACTTTGTCGGAAAGGTCAACTATGGCGCAGTCTAATGACAAGCCTTGGCATTTGTGGATGGTTACCGCGTATGCCAAAATTAGGGGAAACTGTTTTCGGTAGACATAGTAATTTTTCATGACTATGAATCTACTCTTGACCTTTTCCACATCGTAAGGCTCGCTTATGTGATCGAACTGAACCATGATGTGGTCTTGTCGGATAGACAGTACAGTACCAATGGCACTGTTTACCAAGCCAGTGTTAGTGCCAACGTTGTGACGCAGCACGACATGTGATCCGACGGCCAGCATAAGCTTAGCTTCCAATCCCACCGTCATGTTAGTCTTTGTTGAGCTTCTCTAGTAGCTCAGCTGCTTTTTTGTTCCATTTGCGTGTACTACGAGTTTCATCGACTTCGTCGGTACACAGCAATTGGTGTCTTGAAGAGTACTCAATGTTTCATCGGTTGGACAGCCACAGCGTACGCAATCCAACATGGATGAAAATTGGGCATCTGTTTTCTGTCGCTCGTTGATGGTGAGTTCGTCGTAAGTGACGGCATCTCGCCAGATGTTGACGGATGCTGCACATCCGAGTTTGTACTGTAGTGATTTTTGAGTGATCTTTTCAAATACAGGATGTCCATTGACAGGCTGTAGTTGAAGGAGATCACCAACAAAGAGCACGTTTTTGGATCCAAACCAGTCGTGGCCACCAAACAGCTCTTCTAGTCTCAAGTGCATGTATGCAAAGTTGAGGCTGGAGACCATCGAGATTTCGTCTACAATGATTATCTTCACGCTACGAAGCGTGGTTTTCATCACTTTCTGAGATTTCAGCAGTGCCCAGTATCCAGCCGTCTTCCCCTCGTGTTCAATGGGCAACTGGAAGAGCCTGTGGATGGTGATGCCACCTACGTTGAAGGCTGCTAAACCAGTTGGTGCAGCAACGGCACATGTTAAGTCGTCAGATGGCCACAGGTGGCGAACTAACAACTTGACGGTTTCGATTAGAAAGGATTTACCGGTACCGCCGACACCGCTGACAAACATTCGAAGCGGTGTAAAGTACTCGCAGACGCATTGATTCGCATCATGCTGTTGTTGGTGAAGGAGGTGACTCTTGACTTTGTCAAAGATGCGCCTCTGATCAGTGTTGAGCATGCCTACCCTCTGTTCTAAGGAGAGAGTATCGTTGGGACGTGCGTTGATGTCAAACAGCTCCTTCATTGCTGTTCTCGCTTCGCCCATCAGCTGAGGATCGTCGTCTTGTTTGCTGATTTTGTGCTCTTCACCGGCAGCTTGCCTGGCATCATTGATCTTCTTGATGTTGGCCCTGGCTTGCAACATCTGCATTCTGCTGTGGTAAGCAGAACAGTTGTTGCTGGCAGGTAACAGCCGGCGGAATGCTTCTACGGCCGTTTCATTTTGGAGAAGCAAGCCACTTTCGTCTCTGAATGGAATAAAGAGGAGTATGAGAGAATAGTAATAAGCTTCTCTCTGATCTTCCCTTTCGGGATCAAAGAGTTTGTGGTTGGGCAGTCGAGGCTTTGCAAGCTTGCGATACTTCCTGTCTCCATTCCCATCTGTAGATCACTCGGTCTCTGAGGATAGAAAGTGTCCAAGAGGTTGTCCCGGAAGATGTCTTGACTGTCTGGATTGTGCTTTACGACATCTTCCAAAACCTTGTGGTCCTTCAGCCTGCGACTCCTTTTATGAGGAACGGAGACATCTACCCACTTGACCGTGTCGGATTTCTCGCACGCCAAAGCTCCAAAGGCGACCGTAAACGCTCTTACTCTCGCTAACTTCCTGCCAGATGTCCTGCAGGTTACTTCTTTCGGCTTTGGTAACGTAGCCGCTAACGTAGTGGGCGAGAGCTAGCGACGACTCTGCCACATACTGTATGTCTGTATTGGCCTTCCACAGCATCAGTAGGAGAGGGTTATAGTCGTTGACTCTAACCTCTAACTCTGTCCGTGGCAATTGGTAGATTTTTTTGCGCGATTTTAGCGCGTCCTCTACACAATTCAAAGAGGCAGTTTCGCAGGCTTGGCAAGGAAATCCAAACCAGCACCTCGTAATGAAGGTGCTACCGTACTTGCGCCGTCGTTTGCAATATGCGCTACACTTGTGCATCTGGTATCTAGTGACCAAAGCGTGCAGGTCAGACTGAGAACAGAACTCAGCTGAAAAGTTGGCCCAACGTCCATCATGAAGGGCTGTACCGTGATATCAGATGGCTCACTTGACCACTCATCTCTGCTCTCTTCCCCTGCAGGTCTAGATGGCTGGGCTCTTCCTCGACGAGACCGGGGCTGAGATGGTGGTGGTGGTACAGATTGCTGTGCTCTTACTCGTTGAGACCGGGTCTGAGACGGTGATGCTGGTCTAGTTGGCTGGGTTCTTCCTCGGCGAGACTGGTTCGGAGATGGTGGCAGTGGTCGAGATTGCCTGGCTTCTCCTTGCCGAGACTGTGTCGGAAATTGTGGCTGCAGCGGAGGTGGAGATGCTGGTGTCAGCAGAGGTGGCGATGCCGGTCCTGTCAATGGAGGAGATTGCAGCCTGCTGGAGGACTGCAAGCTGCTAGGACCTGGGAGAGAATCTGCCTACTCAACTGCCTCATCACTGTTAGGTATGCTTTCTAATCCAGTAGTGCTGTGTGTTTCTAGTGCCTCATCACAGTCACTATCTCCCTCTAGGTAATCATCATCAAGATCATCCATACCTAAGTCGTCATCGCTGCCTGAGAAGATGTATTCATCATCATTGTTGTCTCCACAGATAATCTGGCAGACCTGACTAGCAGAGAAGGATGATCTGGCCATCTCCAGACACACAGCAGCCTTTGCAGTAGCTGTAGTTCTTAAAAGAACTGGTTGTAATGCTCTGAATCCTAGATATTCAATAGTCTTGCCTACTGCAATAGTCATTTGATGGCGTCTCCGTTTACTTTTAGCAGGCAATATTCATTGTCAATTATCTCAAATATTTGCATGCGGAAGCCCCGTTCAAGGGCCAATCATATTTTAGTGCTATCCTTTGGGAATGTAATTAGCTATAGAGGGGAATCCCCCTTAGTCTACGGGCGGAGATTGAGGCGCTTAAGTATGCGCTATAGCTAATGACGCCTAACGGCGTCATTGGTCGGGAAAGGGGTATGCGCGTCATGACGCCGTACGGCGTCATTGGTCGGGAAAGAGTTAAATAACTATTAATAATTGCATATTCAGCGTTTCTCGTTGCTATGCATACTTCACGTTCGGGCGTCGCAACGCGATCGCAGCTCGTGCCCATGCCTGGCCCAGACCTGTACTCGCGGACCGGCGGGCGAGTAGAGGTCTTGGCGAGATCGCAGGGGGGTGGTTTGCAGCTGGACGGAGTCCCCTATTGCAAGATGGAGGCCATACGAGAGTGGAGGACCCTTCAAGGCTGGGAGGGATCAGTTTCTGTTTTGTGGGTCACACTATTCTGGTACAGTGGCAGCCTTTGCACCTAGCCTCATACTTTGCCTTACTTACCAAGATTTATCTTACAGCCATAGAGAAAATCTGCACAACTGCAAGATAAATCTAGCCTGGGCAAGGAAGGCCCGGGTATGAGGCTATTTAAGTACTTGAGTGGGGGAGATTCCTATCCGCTTGCTAGTGGGAAGTTCATGCAATGCTAGGCCTCATAGAAGTCTTTAGGTTTTAGGCCTTCCAAGTGAACCCCCTTGAACCTCTCCTGCCTACTGGCGTGATACTGATGGTGTAAGGCTCCTTTATAGCTGAAAGTAAAACAAGCATCGGCGTGGCTTACTGATCCTCAAACTTTGTTTCACATAATGTTTGGGTTATGTGCTCCTGATTGTGTGCTTCCACACATCTGGTTGGGCCAAAACTTTGATTTGGTGTGCCACGGCTAGGGGGTAAACTAGGTCAGGTCACAAGACTACACTAAGTTATGTGTGCTCTATTGGCGCCTGGCTTGCCTTTCCATTTTGAGCATAATTCCGAGCGAAGCGAGGTTCTACTCCAGTTCGATTGACCTTTTTTTGTCGTCATTCCCGAGCAGTTCTCCTAGTATAGCCTATCTGAATAGAATTTTATGTAAATGTACATGTGGATATAAACTTAACTTACGTGCTGGTTGGTATGGCATAGTATTATGTAATAAGATCAGCACAATGTAAAAAAGATGTAGGGATTCAGTAGCCATTTTGTTTTGTGAGTGTGTGTTTGACCTTTTTCGTTTGTGGGTGGGTGCTAGGGGCGTGCCACCTGCACGCCATGTGCCACGCCCAGCAATTCTCGTGAAGCGAGGACATCCCTGCACATTGTGTATCACTAGTTATGTCTTTCTGACATCAATTGATTTTTGTAGCGGTAATTAGCGCGCGCCTCTGTATACGGTAGCGGAAATTAATCGTAAGGTGGAACTAATTTCACAGCCTCGTGGCAAAAACTATTTATATTTTCTAAACGCTGGAAGATCGCTACGGGCAACGTGATACCAAGGTGAAGCGCGATCCCAGGGCTTTCCAATGGTGCCAAGAACGCGGGGCTGCCTCCATGCTGGACAAAGATAACGCGCTGGATATCGATGGGTGAGTTAGTATTGTTAGCGGTAGCTACTAACGCTTGGCCAATACCTGGTTCTTCTATCGCTTTGTGATAGGATGGACAGGTATTGGCTAGGCCTAGGTATGGGGCATGTGTGTGAAAGTCATAGGCTACTGCTAATGACAGTAACAGTTCGAATACTAACCTGGGTAGTGAGACCGAATTTTGAAACGTCTGGGCCCCGAGACTAACTAAGAGCGCTAATGAGTCGAAAGTTTGTGGACCTGTTGATGAGAATAAGGTGACGGATAGTAGTGTAATAGTTTACTGAAGACAAGCTACAGATATAGATAGAGTAAGGAGAAAATCAAAATTAAGGGAGGGGGGGGTGTTGAGCAATCTACGACAGTCACAAGGTAGAATACTCGAAGAGGATTCACTGCTCTGCTCCCACCCGGTGTTTGTGCCACAGCAGGAAGCAGTCACTGGAAGGGTCTCCACTGTGACAGAGCCAGACATCACACTCACGACAAAACCATGAGGTATCTGTGCGTTGGTGCGATTTGCTGCAGTGGGCACATCGTCCTCTCTGCTTCTTTGTCGGGTGGGACTCATTTGAGAGCTTGATCGGAAAGTGTCGCAGTGGAAGGGGAACTATGGCAGAGGAGTTGCGGCCAGGTCTGCGACGACTGCAGTAGTCACCAATAAGGTGAGTTGCCAGCTTCAAGCGGAAGTCCTTGATCCTCTTGATTGTGTGGTCAGGGCTGTAGTTCTTATAGAACTTGGAGTAGGAGTTGGTTACTGCCACATCAAATAAGAAATAGAAAATGTACTTATAGAATTTCCTACTCTTTGTGCGGCAACTATAGTAACCACGCAACTGGTCACCCCGATCCACTCCTCCCATGTAGGTGTTGTACTGGACGACGGATTCTGGGCAAGGGACAGGGATTCTAGAGCCATCCCGTTGTCGTCTCAGTACAGTGCCAGATGCTTGGGGCTGAGTGGTTGTGGACATCACTGTGACTGCCTTTCTGTCCTGCCAGACACTTGCACTCACCTTCCCCTGCTGCACAGTCTTGAAGTCACCCCTTAGAAAGTAAGTGTGAATATAGATGATGTATACTCAATCATGATTGCAATCTTGATGTAACTCGTTCTCAGGCCTGTACCCTAGCTTTCGCCGTGTGGCGGAAGCTTGTGAACAAGACCACCTAAATAACTGTAGTTTCTATTATTCAGTAAGTATTATATCCTACCTCTGACAGCTTTGCTCCCTTCAGTTCCTCAGGGAATCCCCTCATGTCCTTCCTTGCTGTTCCACAGCTGTAAATCCCATCCTTCACCAAGTCAGCAAGAAGATTGTGGTTGGTAAAAAAGTTGTCAAAGAATACGTGGTGATTCTTCCCCTTCAGCTCACTTGTGAGCTCCTTCACCACACGAGTACCAAGGCCCTTTTCTGCTGAAGCTCCCTTGCCAGTGTATACTTCTAACTTTGAGAAGTAGCCGTTGTTGCTATCACCCAACACCCATACCTTGATGCCTCGCTTGATTGGCTTTAGGGGCATGAATTGTTTCAGCGAGGAGCGTCCCTGAAACTTAATCATTGCTTCATCCACTGCAACTTCTTTGTGGGGGTTGTAGAGCTCGGCAAACTTCGTGCAGAATTGATGAGGGGACGTATTTTCCCAAGTCGGTCGTATCCTGGGGAGTCTAGAGTGCTGTTATCCACAAAATGCAAATATCTGGAAATATCACGGAACCTGTCGCGTGATATTCTGTCGGCAATGGGTGCGTAATGAAGCAGTGGATCCCACTTCCAGTAATCGTCCAGAGATGGTAGTTGGACGATGCCCATCAGGATAGAGAAGCCCAGGTATGCCTTCACCTCATCTGCTGTTATCACACGCCACGTATCATACTTCTCATCTCCCATGACCTCTCTTGCATACCTGTTGCTCTCCTCCGCAATTACTTGCACCAGGTCATCGCCAAAGAAAAGCTGGAAGACCTCAAGCGGTGACTCGGGGATGGCAGTGGTTGGGCCGACAGGAGAGGAAAATGGCTCAATGACGATGCTTTGGAGCCTGGATGACCATGAGGTGGGTAGAGAGGGGGCTGCTGTAGATGAAGGTGAAGGGGATCCCGTGGATTGTTGGGTGGGGGTTGGGGAGTCTGGCACTGGAGAGCTGCTGCGACCGAGGGTTGGGGAGTCTGGCACTGGAGAGCTGCTGTGACCGAGGGTTGGAGAGTCTGGCACTGAAGTGCTGCTGTGACTGAGGGTGTGGGAGTGTAGCACTGGGGGGGCAGGAGTTTCGTCATCTATGTCATCATCGCTCTCCTCTTCTCCTAGGATCACCGAGAACTCATCGTCACTGCCCTCCATCATGGGCTCTTCCAAGTCATACTCTTCCTCATCCATCGTGACAGCCTCCAGAACCTCCAGAACCCCCTCTACTGACATGCAGGGCCTCTTTGTCATCTGTTTTGTAACAGGAATATTGCAATTTTTGTCTGAATCCATACAGTGCTCATCTATAATTCTATTCATAGTATCACCTACCTCAGGAAGTGTAGTAAAGACGTACAAGTATTGGTCGCGCTTAGCTCCACCTTACTTCCACTTACGGCGCTGTAGGTGTATAGCGTTGCAGCTGACGCAAAAATGCGTCTACCGCGCTTTGCGTAATGTACGCGTATGACGCAATAATGCAGGTAGAATTTGTCTGTTGGAGCCTAGACAGGAAGTATGGCTAGTGAAGCCTCTCCAACTTATGGAATCCATAGCTGGTTTGATTACCTGGCCAATAAAGATTTTAGCTTGATCTTGGCTAGTAATAGAGTACTATAATCCAATGTGCATGATTTAGAGTTCCCTACCTCTGTAACACTGAGGTGTTAATAGAGAACAAACTTTCACTTTGGAAACCATACCTGCTTTCATTACCGAGATACAGAGAATAGCATTTCGATGGTTAAGGTGTTCATTTCATCCCAGTGGCCTTATAACTAGAAACAAGGTGCAATGTACACTCGATCTAGCTCCTGCCCGACCATTAGAGTTTCAGAGTGCAAATCAACATTGTACGTCATGTAATCCTAATTTTTTTCCTGCCTGTTATGCTATATTCCCTAATTCCCAGCTATACCCCTGTTATGGTCTCAGTCAGTCCCCTACTGTGCTGAAATTATGCTCAATTCTGATGGTCAAATTGTGGAGTAATTAGAGCTGCTAGCAGTGGTTGCTCGATCAGTGTCACCTCACATTCAAAGTTACATATGTATGAACAAATATTAAATTGTGTTAATTACTAGGATGAAGAGTATGCTCCCCGCATGCCTATGGGGACTGAGATACACCTATTACTGGGGATATCCTGCAGCAGATGATAGGGTTTAGCAGGCCGGCTTTTTCCTTATTTATTTTTCTCTCCTTGTTTTAGGAGTTAATAGATGTAATGGGTGGTAATTTAAAAGTGAGCACTAAATGGAGAAAATACAAGCAAACATATGCTTTGATGTACTGTTTGGCGAATATGTCAGAGTAGGCGTGACCCGGAAGTCATGCGGTCATCCTGGGGGGTGCCAGAGAAATTATATCCCATAAAGGGATACACATTACATCACACCCAGCAGGAAAAGGATGGGTATTGTACTAGTGTTTGAGCCTTGCAAGGGGATTGCATGAAAGAAACAAAGCCAGAGGGTGAGTAACAACGTGAGGACTGCCTCTGTTACTGTTCTGCCTATGTATTATGCAGTCACTCGCTTAGGCTTGCCCCACAATGTCCTGCATTACACTAGTATAGCTGATTGTGTATAGCTGTTCATTTTTATGGGTGCAATTTTTTTGTGATTTATCATAATGACCATAAGCAGAAATATTGACGGTTTTTGATTTTGTAGTTGCAGCATAGAACTTCAATTATTGATTTTATCACGCATTGAGTAGAGACCATTCTGTGTAAAACGTAAGGCAGTGAGTGAGTAATCATACGATTTGTTTTTGGGTTTTATGGCGAGCTTGCTTGTACTGCTAGCTAGCTAAGGCAAACGCTAACATCTGGTATATGTACCTGCCCGATCTAACTTGCTTGCTACTAAAAGAAAACTTCGATATTAAACTCCATGCTGTTGATTCTCTCCTTATTTTTCTTTCCTTTTAGTCAGTCTGGTATTAGCCATAACTGTCCTTGCACTTTTAGCAGAGCTTCAGCCGTGCTTTTCTCTAGCTCTTTGCTGGTCTGTCAGGGTTTGGAGATTTTTCTTAGATCCTCAGAGTACCAATTCTTCTGAGGGTATTTCCAGGAATTGCTATCACTGCAGCTGTATACACAGGAAGAACCAGTGAAATAATGGGATGTACATTGTGTAATCAGGAAACATGGAGTAGCCCTTCCACTATGAGTTTTCTATTTGAATTGTTATATGTAATGTATGGGTAAGAATCCCGATTTCTATGATTCTGACACAACTGTTGAAGAGCGATACGTGTACTTAGCCTGGGGGCACCAGAGAAATTATAGCCCATAAAGGGATAAAAATTACATCACATCCAGCAGAATATGTACGACTGTAGGCTTGTACATGTCTCCTGGGTGTTAATTGCTTTATGTGGACTACATGTATAGTTCATTACAGACCACGGGGGGTCGAAATGACCCTATTCAAGGCTACCGTTTTTCAGAGCGAAGAACAGAAGCTTATATACGGTATATACGGCTTTTTATGACATCATTCGATAGCGTACAGACTGGGGAATCCCCTGATGCTAAATACGAGGGGGGTTAGTATAAAAAAAATTCAACAAAAATTGCTACGTTTACGGTCGAAGAAACTATCCCTCTCCTCGACGCAGATGATGCCTTTGTGAGCGAACTCAAAGATCCTGAGAGCGATGACATCACTACATGAATCATAGCTACATTGTGCATGCATATTCTGTGTCTGTATACTACAGAATGCTTTTGTAATTTTTTTTGCAACTTTTTAACGTTACGCGTATAAACTCGTAAGGTATTGAAAGGTGATGTCATATCCTGCTGTAGCTATGACAACACTTTCTGTAAACAGCATGATGTCATAGTTCATGTCACGTGGAGTCCAGTGATACCTACTTTGTCTATAGCTATCTCGTTCAGTTCGGGAGATGTAGGCTCAAAAAGACAAGAGGTACCTACGTTTTCTCAAAATTTTCCTTATTTATTTTGGTCTGGAATGAGATAGAGTATTGGTCTATTGGAGTGTAGGCAAGGGTAGTGAAACCTGCAACTTATGGAATCCATTTATGATTACCCATGCAATTAAATTTTAGCTTGACCTTGGCTAGTAATAGAGTATTAATCCAGTGTGCATCATTTAGAGTTCTGTATCTCAGTAAGACCATAGATAATAGAGCACTACTCTATTATCTATGGTAAGACTGAGATGACAGAGCTGAGGAACCACTGTTAGCAGATCTAATTACATGTACATCTAAATTCCCCAATCCCTTCAAGGATATGCACCTTTGAACCCTTCTCTGGTGCCAGTTTGCCAAAAGGAACACTGTGAGAAGGCCAAGCCCTCAGTCTATTAACCCCAGGTTTAAGTGAGGCTCTGACCAGAATTGAGACAAATTAAGAAGCTTAATGTCCCTATGGGAGGAACATTTTGAGAGTCTAAGTGACCGACATAAGTCTGAGAGTAGACGCAGATGTGTAAACATGTCTGCAGCTTAGTAGTACATGTCACATACATATGAGCAAATGTTGAAAAACAATTACCCCCCTCACAGATAAAAACTGGCAAAATTAAAATACACATACACAATCAGAGATGTACATACACATGTGTTTGTACGTGTCTCTGATTGTAGGTGTGGCATAATAGCAACCGATGCCAGATGCATACATGTGCGTTCTGCACATGTGTAAATGTCCTACCAGTCACATGTAGCGTGAAGGTGGAGTCAGTTGGACGGACTCAACCAGAACCAGAGGCTGAGCCAGGTGCTGGTACTTTCGTCAGTAGTAGCGATTCTAGTGAATCCAATCCCGACATGGTACTGAGGGCTCCTAAGAGGTAATAACTGGCATATAAGCATCTGAGCAGATTAATGATCAAGCATAATAGCAAGTATCTCAGGCAAATAATAATAATTAAACTGAAGAATTCTAGAATACCATAATATTAATATAATCAATGCAAGTCTAGGGGTAGGCGGATAACATGCTAGCTTATAAAGCAACACACCTAGTAGATTCATATTCCCCCCAAAGACACGTGGAAGCACATCAACACACACACATACACACACACATTGCATTACGTATTTAACACACACTAAAGGGCAGAATTTGTGGATCTCAGATTTCATTACTTGCATTTGTATGGCTAGCCTTGTTTCCAGTCCACGAAAGAGCGGCCTGATACACACTGTTCATACATGCGCAAGAATTTAGTTTGGGTGGTAGGTTGGAGGAGTTACTTCTGGGCTTGATTGTGTGTCAGTGTAGATACATTCACAGGTCACAGTGTTAACATGAAAATGCCATTGGGCTTGTGACCATAGAAGTATTTACTTGTACTTGTAGGTGGTCTAATGTTCCTCTGAGAGCCTCATCAGATAGTAGACTCCTACACACACTCACAAGGCTTTGGAAGAGTTGATAATTGCTGTAGGTGGAAGAAAGCGGAAGGGCATTTTTAGATGTGTGTGTGTGTGTGTGTGTGTGTGTTTGTGAGGTTTGTGGGGAGTAAATAAAAAGGGCTTAGGGTTGTGGCAGGGTACCTGTCAATTGCTGTACAAGTCAAAACCAGTTGTCTACATTTAGTTTTAGGCCTAGATCGTCGATAATATAAGAATAAAACAACCCCTTCTTTATACTGCATAAACACACATACTAAAAATGTTTTGAGGCTGGTCATCAGGAGAGTACCACAGACTGATCATCGAGCAGCCACAGGTTTCGGCCCCTTTAACCTCTCGGCCTGTGACTGTCTACAGAAAGGGCGGGGCCACTCTCACGGGGTAGAGTCCAGCACGTGGTGAATTTGACATCTCCAGTTTACACGCTTTATTAACGCGCTTGTTTACTTCTTACATAGTACCGTTCGTTGTTAACTACCTATATCTTTAGTGGTTATGTTTGCAGGCAGTAGGCTACAGTAAGGATCTGAGGTCCATTTTGTCCCGGCATCAGATGGTCTGGTTCTTGCCGTTTGGTTTCTGCTTTGTGGCTAGACAGATAAATAAGAGTGTGTATACCAATGACTACATACTTCATTTTTATGCCATGATGCAGATGTGGTTGGATTTAATCCTCACCTTTCTTTCCCTTCCTTGCTTGAAACTAGAGAACATGTGCTTCGTTGAAGCTTATGTCATTGTTTATCTATTGTGGTTACTACTTGTTGCAAGCAGAATTCTTTTTAGCAGAGCTCTGCATACAGGTACCTGCACATGTAGCTACAGAGCAATACCCATTAATGACGACAGGAATCCGGACTCAGTGATAAAATAGAAAACTGTGTGTGTGTGTGTGTGTGTGTGTGGCTGTATGCGTACAGATTTACTCAGCTAGCCTGGAGCAGAGGAATAATATAATGACTACTGTTGTACACATAGCATAGCACATTTTACAGTTTCCTAGAAAAATTCTATTAGGGATTTCTGTAGCTATGACAACAATATTCCTCATGCCCTGCAGGCATATGCTTCTTGGAGATGGTTTCTGCAAGTATCTGCATTGAATTAGTACCCAATAAGTATTGGGTTATTGCAAGTGTGGCTAATTGGTAACATTATCCTGGTTAGTTAGTTAGTACACAGTGTCCTGGTGTAGTACATGTAACTCTTGGTGAGAGATCCTAGCTGTGTTCAGGTGTCTCCTTGGTGACACACTGGTGTAGTTGGTGTAGGCATACCAAGCAACTCACAGACTGAAGTCTGTTAGTTACTATAACATGCACTTAGTAAAGAATCTCATTCTAAAGCACATGTGGGCTGGGAATCAGGTTGCATCTAGTTAGGAGCTTCATTCCCAGGTACAGGTGGCCTAAGAATGAGGCTAGACATACGTGTGCGAAGCTTCATAAGAAGAAACTTTTGTTGTGTTTTGCTTCATCACATGCATGCACACTCATACACATACACACACCAGTGGCAGTACCCCAAGGTAGCAGAGGTGATCATGATGGCTCTTTGTCTACCACCCTGTTTATCAAGGTTGGAATCACCTCTGTTGTTTGTTAGCCATGTTTGAAGTGTCAACTGCTGCAAATAATTCATTCTGTGACTTAGGAGGCATACATAGCCTGTGGTTGTACACTAATGGTTTATGCACTAATGAGCTAAGGTGGCTTCCAATCCATATTCCCAATCCCGTTCAATGTACACCAGTTTAGTATTATGTAAACAGGGCTTAGACTAGACTAGCCTCATTCACAGGCTCTAGTGCATGGTAATCAGCCCCAAAATGCCTACACCCTGCCAACTGGTATATAGTGCTGTGACTCAGGGGTGGGCTTATATTTAACCGATTATACGCGATAGACGCATTATTGCGTCATACGCGTACATTACGCAAAGCGCGGTAGACGCATTTAAGCGTCAGCTGCAACGCTATACACTTATAGCGCTGTAAGTGGAAGTAATGTGGAGCTAAGCGCGACCAACACTTGTACGTCTTTACTACACTTCCTGAGGTAGGTGCTACTATGAATAGAATTATAGATGAGCACTGTATGGATTCAGACAAAAATTGCAATATCAGCAATATTCCTGTTACAAAACAGCTACAACCAAGATGACAAAGAGGCCCTGCATGTCAGTAGCGGAGGTTCTGGAGGCTGTCACGATGGATGAGGAAGAGTATGACTTGGAAGAGCCCATGATGGAGGGCAGTGACGATGAGTTCTCGGTGATCCTAGGAGAAGAGGAGAGTGATGATGACATAGATGACGAAACTCCTGCCCCCCCCCAGTGCCAGACTCCCACACCCTCCGTCGCAGCAGCACTCCAGTACCAGACTCTCCAACCCTTGGTCGCAGCAGCACTCCAGTGCCAGACTTCCCAACCCCCGCCCAACAATCCACGCGATCCCCTTCACCTCCATCTACAGCAGCTCCCTCTCTACCCACCTCATGGTCATCCAGGCTCCAAAGTATCGTCATCGAGCCATTTTCCTCCCCAGTCGGTCCAACCACTGCCATCCCTGAGTCACCACTTGAAGTCTTCAATCTTTTTTTTGGCGATGACCTGATTGTGGAGGAGAGCAACAGGTATGCAAGAGAGATCATGGGAGATGAGAAGTATGATACGTGGCGTGTGATAACAGCAGATGAGGTGAAGGCAAACCTGGGTTTCTCCATCCTCATCGTCCAACTACCATCTCTGGATGATTACTGGAAGCGAGATCCACTGCTTCACTATGCACCTATCGCTGATAGGATTTCACGTGACAGGTTCCGTGATATCTCCCGATACCTGCACTTTGTTGACAACAGCACTCTATTGCCAAGAGATTCCCCGGAATATGATCGACTTGGGAAAGTCCGCCCCCTCATCGACTACTTCCGTATGAAGTTTGCTGAACTGTACAACCCCCACAAAGAAGTTGCTGTAGATGAGGCCATGATTAAGTTTCAGGGGCGCTCCTCGCTGAAGCAATTGATGCCCCTAAAGCCAATCAAGAGAGGCATCAGAGTGTGGGTGCTGGGTGATAGCAGCAATGGATACTTCTCGAAGTTCGAGGTGTATACCGGGAAGGAAGCGTCAGCAGAAAAGGGCCTTGGCACTCGTGTGGTGAAGGAGCTCACAAGTGAGCTGAAGGGCAAGAATCACCACGTATCTTCGACAACTTTTTCACCAACCATGACCTTCTTGCCGACTTGGAGAAGGATGGGATTTACAGCTGCGGAACAGCGAAGGACAGGAGGGGATTCCCTGAGGAACTGAAGGGAACAAAGTTGTCAAAGAAGTAGGATATAATATTTACTGGATAAAAAACTGCTTGATAGGGGAGTAATCTCAGTTATAATCAGCTTCGTTTACAGGCTTCCCCCGCAAGGCAAAAGCTGGGATATAGGCCCGGGAACAATGCTACATTACAATAAGATTGTAATCATGATTGAGTAAATATTATCTGTATTCATGCATACCTCCAAAGGGGTGACTTCAAGACAGTACAGCAGGGGAAGGTCAGTGCGAGTGTCTGGCAGGACAGAAAAGCAGTCACGATAATGTCCACAACCACTCAGCCCCAAGCAACTGGCACTGTACTCAGACGACAACGGGATGGCTCCAGAATCCCTGTCCCTTCCCCAGAATCCATCATCCAGTATAACACCTACATGGGAGGAGTGGATCGGGGTAACCAGCTGCGTGGATACTACAGCTGCCGCACAAAGAGCAGGAAATTCTATAAATATATTTATTATTTCCTGTTTGCCGTGGCAGTTACCAACTCCTACATCCTCTACAAGAACCACAGCCCTGACCACACCATCAAGAACATCAAGGACTTTCGATTGAAGCTGGCAACCCACCTCATCGGTGATTACTGCAGTCGTCGCAGACCTGGCCATAGCTCCTCTGCCATAGTACCCCTTCCACTGCGACACTTTCCTATCAAGCTGCCGAATGAGTCTCAACCGACAAAGAAGCAGAGAGGACGATGCGCGCACTGCAGCAAATCTCACCAGCGCACAGACACCACATGGTTTTGTCGCGAGTGTGATGTCTGGCTGTGCCACAGTGGAGACTCTTCCAGTGACTGCTTCTTGCTGTGGCACAAACACCGGGTGGGAGCAGAGCAGTGAATCCCCTCTGAGTATTCTACCTTGTGAATGCTCACCCACCCCCCCCCCTCAATTTTGTCTCTCCTTACTCTATCTATATCTACAGCTTGTGTCCAGTAAACTATTAATTCTCCTAACACTACTATCCGTCACCTTATTCTCATCAACAGGCCCACAAGAATCGAATCTTAGTCTCGGGGCCCAGACGTTTCAAAATTCGGTCTCACTACCCAGGTTAGTATTCGAACTGTTACTGTTATTAGTCGTAGCCTATGACTTTCATACACAAGCCCCGTACCTAGGCCTAGCCAATACTTGTCCATTCTATCACGAAGCGACAGAAAAACCCGGTACTGGCCAAGCGCTAGTAGCTACTGCTACCAAAACTAACTCACCCATCGATATCCAGCGCATTATCCTTGTCCAGGATGGAGACAGCCCCGCGTTCTTGGCACCATTGGAAAATCCTGGGATCGTGCTTCGCCTTGGTATCAAGTTGCCCGTAGCGATCTTCTAGCGTTTAGAAGATATAAATAGTTTTTGCCACGAGGCTGTGAAATTAGTTCCACCTTACGATTAATTTCCACTACCGTATACCGCGGCGTGCGCTAATTACTGCGTATAATCGGTTAATAGTGGGCTTATAAGTGACTAGGCAGCCCCACAATCGACTCATGTGTGACCCGCTGTGGTCAGACCCTGAAGGTATTGGAGGATGAAAAATTTGACTGGTGGGTACTATATAGAGATTGGGGTCACCATGACAGTTGATGGTTTGCATCAGTATATTCTAAGCTGCAGATATAAGAATGGGGTAAGTACTCATCTCTGAGAACATCATGTATCTTTACCAACCAGTTGCGTGCTTCTCGCGCGCCCAGCTGGTACTAAGATTGCTTTACGTTCCCACGTCTCTATGTTCGTCCGCAGTTTTCACGTGCGCTGAGTTACGTCATTTTGTTACTATGCCAGGGCCGTAGGAAGCAAATTTGGATTGGTCCGGCGGGGCAAGGCTTGATTGCGATATGGATGTAGGTGCCGTATATTAAAGCGCGCGAAGCGCGCCCTCTAGGGGTGTCTGGGGGCATGCACCCCCAGGAAAAATTTTGATTTTAGACCATCTGAGATCGTTTCTGGTGCAATCTTGGGGTGAAATAGCAAGAGTTGGGCGTGCTGCCAAGCCCTTGAACGCTTGAACGCAGAATTTAAGGCGTGGCTCTCACTCTGCGTAATAATTATTCCTGGTCCACTGCTAGGGCTCAGAAACTCAGCCTCCTTTTCACAGTTACTGCACTAGGTTCAGCAAGACTCATAGCCTACTCATCAAAGAAACATACAGCAAAAGAACAACCACCATATACAGTTATGCAAAAAATACTAAAGACTGTTCGACCATGCGGCAATCCTACGGGCATGTTTGTATCAAGCAGCGTCTATGTCGACAGCGTAGTGCAGCCAGCTGAACGTCTCACACCACTCGGCGCGGAAACTCCTCTCCTCACCTTTCGAACCAAACTGGCACTTTGGAAAGCTAAATGCTTTTGTCGGTCGAAACTGCTCAGCAAGGAAGTGCGACTCCATTCGACAGCTGCTTGTCACATTGCACGCCATAATTACGTCACGCATGATGCCATGCGCGTGCGCACTACGCGTTAGTGTCTACAAAAAATGGTGTACTAAAAGTTATCAGTGTAGCGTTTTACTTTAGCAGTGTTTTCGCTTACCAAGTCAAGGAAGCAACGGAATTTTTGCTAAATTTGTTGGAAGACTATCTGCTGCAGCCATTTTTTTTTGGTTGGTGATCCGAACTTTGGTCCGGCGGCCGCCGGACCTGCCGGACCTGCTCCTACGGCCCTGTATGCCACTGCACTATAGCCAAGAGCGTAGTGGAAGCTATTATAGTGGAAGTTTGCAGGCTGAATAGGCCAAGGTACATCAAGCTAGGTTAGTTTTGTGTTGCCTAGACGGCAAAAGAGTGGTAGGTAATGATGATAATTCTGTTTTGGGATGTTCTGATTGCTAACTGGAAGCGCACTACGAAATTGCTGTGTCAGCACTTTCGCTGGAAGCTGTATATGATGGGACTGTCTAGCCAAGCTGATCCATTCTACAGCTGCATTTAGCTTAGACTGACCTGTTGCTGAGCATAACCTTCAGTTGAATGATTTATGTAAAAAAAACACCCAGCTGGATTTTAGATATGAAATACATGTATCAAATTTATTTTCTTTTTGCAGACATTGAGGGGTGGGGGATCAGTCTGCAGGGAACTGGCTATCTGTTTGGCAGCGATGTGGTAGCACAGGTACATGTATGCTCTAATTAGAGTAGTATGTAGTCTCATGCCTAGACGTACGCTGGCCCCCTGCAGAACAGTCAGGCACAATAAGTCGAATTTCGTGGGTTTATGGGCGGAGCAATGAGCTTGTTAATTGACTATTCGAGGTTTGAAATGCTATATAAGGCTTACTGAGGCCTCTTCACTAACGTAGATAAGTGCTTTCTTGTATAATCATACGTGCAGTCTTAGCAACTAAGTTACAAAAGTATACAGTTAAAATACAAAATATGGCAACTTGCTTAATCCGAGGGAATACCTTGTATTGATCTTCAATTAGCCCTTCTATCACCAAGACTGGAGTTATTTAAATTCTAAGCGACAGAAAGAACAGCATTAGCTGCCAAATTTCGACAAACAATTCAAACGTCACCATTTTATCGTTCTGTAGTGGCATTCCATAGCACAGAAATCCTGCAATCTCATTGGTCGCTACCACATTCTAACAATAAGCCCAAGCAGTTTGAGTTGGTGCACCAGACCATCTGCGAGGGGGTGACCCTAGGTCTGATCAGGAGACTAAGTAGTACTGTATAAAATATTATTCCGGAATAAATGGACGAAAGCTAGAAACACAACCACAATCGTTCTGTTGAAGTTCGTTAACTTGAAGAGACCAGATTTATACATTGTAACAACAATATGATAAACTTTTTATCAACCTCTTAGTGTTAATTACTTTATGGGCTATATAGGGAGTTAGTGGCTGGGAATCACTTATAAGCCCACCTATATGACTTGAGAATTCATATCTCGGATCATGTAGGATATCCGACTCCTTCGCGAAAAAGAAAGGGGGCGTGGTCACAAGTCACGTGAGGCCACGCCCACCCCTAAGAAGTCACGTGAGACGCGTGCACTAGATCGTAAACCCATGCACGTGGAGTACGCCGACGCGCTCGTGAAAAGGGGCGTGGTCTCGGAGTGCCATGCCCATTTGGCGCTCACCATGCAATGCCACGCCCACACTAATCACTAACCACGCCACGAACATGATATGCAGCAGATGCAATACAGGAATGACGCTTGGGCAGAAGTCTGATATTTCCGATGGCTGCATTTTCCGCTGTGCTGCATGCAAGACCACCAAATCCTTGCCAGCAGGGAGTTTCTTTAGTAAGAGCAAACTAACCCTGCAGAAATGGCTCCTGCTGCTGTACTGGTGGGTGCGCCAGTACCCAGTCTCAGATGCAGCTGAAGAAGCTAAGGTAGGCAGAGACACAGCAATCGATGCATACCAGTGGTTTAGAGAGGTGTGCACTACAAAATTGCTCCAGATTCGGTTGGGTGGTCAAGGAAAAGTGGTCCAGATTGATGAATCTCTTTTCAGGCACAAGCCTAAGGTATGCCTTGATCAGTGTTGTTAAATAAATGAATAAATACAGTACCAAGTGAGGAAATTTTTTTGAATAATTAATTAATACAATGTATATGCTTTCTTGATAAATAAATAAATAAATAAAGTAATTAATTGATAAATAAATAAATAAAAATAAATAAATAAATACACTCTTTAGGGTCATCGAGGTCGCCCACCACGATCAAAGATATGGGTATTTGGGATGGTTGACACGTCACATGAGCCAGCCTGGGGCTATATGCAGATCGTTCCAAGAAGAGATGCCGCCACCCTACTTCCAATCATTCAGCAACATGTGGTGAATGGAACAACAGTGTGGTCAGATGAGTGGGCAGTGTATAATAATGTGGCAACCCTTCCAAATGTTGTAAACCACGACACGGTGAACCATTCTGTAGAGTTTGTTGCCCCCAGTGGAGTTCATACTCAGAATATTGAATCGTACTGGGATAGGGTGAAAATAAAACTCAAACGAATGCGAGGCCGTCACGAACACCAGTTGGCAAGCTACCTTGATGAGTTTATGTACAGAGAGAGGTAAGGGTCCACTGCAAGTCGGTGCTTTAATTCCATTTTACGTGACATTGTTACCCAGTATCCAGTATAGTAACTGCTTTATATTTAGTAGCTGGTTATATATACAGCTCTGTCTAGTAGCTGCTTTCATATACACACTTCGGGATCCCCAACCTTGTATAGCTCTCATTTTAATAAATCAAGTGGCTCATTTTGGATACTTTCTCATCTTTTATACATAGCTACAACTGTTTATCCTGCTACACTCACTCACTCACCCACTAACTTGCTGTCAATATGGTCAATGCTCAACACGTGATTAAATGTGAGCGCTAAATGGGCACGGCACTCCGAGACCACGCCCCTTTTCACGAGCGCGTCGGCGTACTCCGCGCGCGTGGGTTTACGATCTAGTGCGCGCATCTCACGTGACTCCTTAGGGGGTGGGCGTGGCCTCACGTGACTTGTGACCACGCCCCCTTTCTTTTTCGCGAAGGAGTCGGATATCCTACATGATCCCATATCTCTTACTCCAGTAGAGATGAGATGGATAATTACTTGTTTTGTAATTGCCTAATACTGCTAATGTTTTCTACTCCTCTTTGCATGCCTAGGGTGTGGCTCCACGCACATAATTTTTTCTCATCCCCACCTTGTATAAAACCAGGCATGTGATCATTGCAGGTATAGAAAGGTATCACTTAGGCAAAGCTACCACTGTGATGTAATGGGGGTTAAGTGTACGTATACTGACGGTTGTGGTGGGTGCTTAGGCTTGGAACCCAAACACCGCAGCATTGATCTGCAGGTGGTTGTTATTCCACAGTAGCCTCATTCCCAGGCTCACATGCGTGTTTCACTTTAGCACTGCTGTGGGCCTGGTATATTTTCTCGCCTGTGTGATGCGTAGGGTAGAAGGGAGGTAGAAGGGTGGGTGGCTATTCTCAGACAATAATGGAAGATAGAGAATCTATACTTCTTGTAGCTACTCTTCGGAGCCCATTTGAACCACAGGCCAAGCAATGAAACAATGCCACCAGCAGAAAGTAGAGAAGTTCAACTGTCTTTTGAACGGTCCCTACCCATCCGCAGTTAAGTAAGTCAAATCACGTAGGAAAATCAACCAGGCTCTCCAGCAATGTGCATGAGAGTGTGGGGACGAGGCTAATTCCACAGTGTATGAGGAGTCTTACCTAAACCACTTAGAATTCAAAATTTTAATTCCTCCTTACCTCTTTCTCCCTCCCACCCTCCCTCCCTCCCACTCTCTCCCTCCCTCTCTCCCTCCCACTCTCCCTCCTACTCTCCCTCCCTCCCTCCAGCATTCCTCTCTTACCACTCCAAGCAGCCATAGCTACCGCAGTGCCCATTTTATGTGTTGGTTCCTAAGACAGCAACTGCCTGTCCTTGCTGGATGAGGGGGAGGCCACTCTCATGTGAGGTGATCTGAATTGCAAAGTCAAACTCATGTACACTGAATTAACAGTGAGTACACTGAAAAAAAAGTGTGGTTATTTTACCCAGTGTGGTACATTAACCATCTTGGAAAATGGGTACAAATACCTGTTTAGAGGGAATTTAATTATACAAGGTGAAAACACACCAGTGTAGTAGTATTCCCTTCACACTGTTACTTTTCCTCAGTGGAAGTAATACCCATTGTGGCAAAAAATTAACTATCTCCTCATCAGGTAAGTTTCCCTCATTTGGTAGTAATACTACCCACGAGAAAGAAGAAGTAACCATCTCATTAGGTAAGTTTTTGTCACTAGTTAGTAGTACTACCCATGAAAAGAAAAAGTAACCACTCCTTTGCTAGGTATGTTTCCCTCACTTGGCAGTGATACTACCCAAAGAGAAAGAAAAGGTCACCATCTCCTTGTTAGGTAATGTTTCCCCACTTGGTAGTAGTACTACCCATAAAAAGAAAAAGTAACTACTCCTTTGCTAGGTATGTTTCCCTCACTTGGCAGTGATACTACCCAAAGAGAAAGAAAAGGTCACCATCTCCTTGTTAGGTAATGTTTCCTCACTTGGTAGTAGTACTACCCATAAAAAGAAAAAGTAACTACTCCTTTGCTAGGTATGTTTCCCTCACTTGGCAGTGATACTACCCAAAGAGAAAGAAAAGGTCACCATCTCCTTGTTAGGTAATGTTTCCTCACTTGGTAGTAGTACTACCCATAAAAAGAAAAAGTAACCACTCCTTTGCAAGGTATGTTTCCCTTACTTGGCAGTGATACTATCCAAAAAGAAAGAAAAAAGTCACCACCTCCTTGTTAGGTAATTTTTCCTCACTTGGTAGTAGTACTACCCATAAAAAGAAAAAGTAACCACTCCTTTGCTAGGTATGTTTCCCTCACTTGGTAGTAGTAGTACTAACCCTTGAAAAACAGAAAGGAACCACTTCCTTGTTAGGCAAGTTTCCCTCACTTGATAGTAATACTACCTGTGGAAAGGAAATCGTAAGCATCCCTTCGGTAATTTTACCTTACTTGGTACCCATTGGAAACAGATGATTAAGCTAGTAAGTTTCCCACCCTTTGATGACTGATATGGTGATTCCTGACTAAACATACCTGCACTCACACCATCATAGCAGCTAGACTAAGTGGACGTGTGTTCCTCATTCACAACTCAATAGCAATTATCTTGACAAAATCATAATTCCTTTTCACTGTTGACATGCATGCATACTTTCTTTCATTGCATACATATACATACAGACAGACACAAGTGCAGAATTCTCTGAAAGGACATTAAGCAATATGCCATTTCAAGTACACATATAGTGTTCCAGAAACTTTGTGAGCATGGAGAACACAGTAATCTTTAAGTTCATTTAAACAAACAAATGACCTGTCCGGTGAAATCTGAATTGCATACGCATGGAATAGTGCTGAACTAGAAGAATTACTTCTCCCATTATATACAGAATGTCTTCAATTCTTGCAAAAGTAGAATCCAGCTCATTTACAGCAATAATTACATAACAACAACTTCTTTTGACTGTTATTCTATCTTGCTTTATCCAAAAAAGGTGGCATACGCTAGTATCTTCACTTATACCTGGAAGGAGCGAAAGAGACCGTTGAACATCCTGTGTCTCAAATCTAAGAAGAGCTTGCTTTTGACATGGTCCATTTTCAGTTGGTGAATATAATAATTTATCAGCAGAAAGCTCATAGCAAAGCAAACGCTGGTGACGGGAAGCCAAACTAAAAGCAATGTTCTTAATTTCCAAGGTGAAATGCTCGTTTAAACAAGGAGAGTTTGGCTTCATTACGCATATTCCAGGACCGTACCATTGGACCCGTTTGGAGAATCTGTTCCGAATAGTGTATAAGATAGTGGAATTTAGGAGTCATTGCCTTTTCAGTATAGATTGCTTTGAAAGCACTGGTGCTCCTCAATTAGCACCTTCAGCAAACCACAAAGATCCTTAGATGACAGGGCACATTAACAAATCCACTATTTTTGCTAGAATCAGAAAACATTTCCAATAGCTATCTTCTTCAGGAACCTTGTCCCCAACAAGTAGGGGTAGGATACGTATGAGAAGTAGTGATTGCGAAGCAGATAGTCGGAGATTCCTATCTTCAGTCAGCGTGGTAACTTTTGATGGCTTATCAGTTTCTGAGTGGCTATAGTCAAAGTTACTCAAGCATGAATTATATTCATCAAGACTGAAATACCTTTGTAGAACACAGTGGTTTAGCAAAAGTGACATTTCACGCACTGCTACACCTTCAAGTACATCATGCATTATGTCGTGAGGGAGACCACCACCAAAGAGAGAGAAGTGTGGCACATCTATGAGACCACTACGCCTATTCCATACATTTTGGAATAATGGTCTCGTAGGGGACCGTTAAGCATGTCATACTGTGTTTGGTACTGTGAGTCTGACCTACATTCATAACGAGCAGAGTTAAAACTAAGCTTGTAATTATCCTTAGTTGCCATACATGTTCTGCACATTCGAAGGGCAAAAGAGAACGATTCCTTAAATCCACCAAAGGCATGGCTCCCAAGATTATCAGCCAGGAAAGCAAGTAAAGCACCATGAAATGTCTTTTCTTGGTCATTTATAGTGATAGTATTGCCCGTAGATGCTAGTGTAGTTAGGTCATGAATGAAGGGTTTCAAGACCTTATCAATCCCATACTTCTCAATTACTGGCACAACTGCTGCAAGCGCTAGGTGAATTACTCTAAGGGGTGATCGATACTTTGGGTGAATGTTCCCCAGTGTAAAGAGTACTATTCCCATTTTATGCTTCTTAACATGTGTACCAAGGGGATTGCAAAGCTCTAATTCGTCATAAAATGCTATAATCTGAAGGGCAAAACGATCTTTTGAAAAGATCGGGTGAGTACGAAAGAGCTCCCCATCGCAGAAATCTTCTAAAGTTCCATCGCTATGAATTCGGCTTGGGCACTTATTAATTTCATCTAGTACAGTGTTGTCAGATAAAAGTGTACGTAGTGTATGTAGCAGTGGTACATACTGATAGGTGTCATGGGTTTCAACCAGTCGCCGCTTTGGCCCTGAGAATCGTGAAACATGGTAGGGTTCTCCAATCTTGATCTCTTGAGGCTCCTGAAGGTGCATATATTGTGCATGTGTGTGTGCGTGTATGGAAGTGTTATAGGTGTGTGTTTGCATGTGTGGGGAGGGGAGACGTAAGAGTCAAGCTAATTTACTGAGCATAATGTGGACAAGCCTATGAATCCCCCCATTCTCCTCACTTAGTAAACTGTGACTGACTATATTAAGTGCTGATTGTCTGACAACACAACAGAATATAGTGTTGGAGTTTCCTAGCTAAGCAACAACCTGATACCTAGCTAGGTTACCGTCATCCACTTATGCAATCAGACAGCAGGTATGCATTGGTATGGAACATAGTACATCAAAATACAAACTTACAACTAATCCAAGCATGTCATGAAAGTATTTCTCTTGTTGGTAACGAGTTCCAAGGCCATCGAATGGATTAGGAACATCTGAAAATAGGCCCTCCAGTCCCTCAATACTGTCAATTTCTACACCAGCAGAGGCAAGTTTAGCTCGTACACCAGCTTCAAGGCGTTCAACAGTATGAGTAAAGATACTGTTCCAACCCTGTACAATATCATCAATAGCTGCCTGCGAAAGAAACCTTGTTTCCGTTAGCTTTAGGATAAAAGTGGCAGAAGATTGTTGTTGTTCTGCATTATCTCTCCCAAGAAGATGTTCCAGTTCGGCTCTCACAGAATCTAACAATGTAAGAGAAATAGATCAAATGCAGTTTAGGTATATACCAAAATGTCATGACCTTCATCAAACTAGTATGGGTACCACACCAACGTAACCAATCTGTGGTTTTCTTAAAATTCAGAAAAGCACTAATGAGTACAATCACAGCCCAGACAGTAGTATAACTAGCCAGACATACATGTATGTATGGCTGCCATGGTACAACTGTAGCAATGAACTCCCAACAATTGTATAATATACCTGTTACTTCAGCATTCCACCTTACATCATGATCAGAATTGCCTTGCTGTGACCCTTCACTGAGCTGCGGAGGTACAGTATTCGAAGTCTGTTGACTTGAGGAAGAACGACGCTCAATGTAGCCACTGTCCTTATGCAAACGATAGATGTGGGAGTAGAAAGCAGAAAAGCTTTTTGCACTGTAAGTACACCCTCCAATACCACAAGGGACACTAAAACGTGGATCATTTGCATGTACTAGGCGGAGATGGTTCAGCAGCAATGGCTTCGTAGGGGCTTCAAAACGACACATAGGACAAAAGTGCAATACCGGTACTCTAGCTTCCTGACTCTCATTCTCAGACATCACTCAACTTAACAAAAAGGTACAGCACGTAAGTAAACGTACAAGATGGAGATGACTCAGCCGCAGTGACTTAATAGGGGCTTTAAAACGACCGACTTTGTGCGTGTGCACTCCTCAGGTCAGAAAGCGCAATATCATGTAGTCTACGGTCTCATGCACGAGACTAAGTGCGCGTGTTATTCTGGGAAAAGTCACGTGCACTCTGACCTTCTGCACGTGCGTTAACATGGTCACTGCGCATGCCCAATGCAGTTTGAAAAGCAGAGACTAGCTAGTTGGTATAGTGCTCTAGACCAGTACGCAGTTCGCTCAAGGCTGCAGACTCTGACTTTAGACGTTTTCCTAGTGAACGCCTTTAACTATGGCTACAAAGGACAGCACTGATTCTGATTTGGAATCTATGAATGTTGAAGAGCTGGGTGTATGGCTAGCTGAGCAAGGAATTCCCGAAAAGTTCTGCAAAACATTCGAAGGTAAGCCACCTTGATTACTTCTGTGTTAAATTATGTGTATTTTCGGCCATTTAATTAGCTAGCTACAGTAGCAGGTTTTTGCTTGCCTTTCCGCAATAATTTAATGATGTTTTAATTAACTTAATTACGTTTTAATTGTTATGATATGTCTCTTTTGATCTTTAGACAACTTTATCGATGGGGCAGAGTTTGTGAAGCTCACAGACAGTGAGATCAAGGAGATTATTCCACCCATAGGGCTGGCTAAGAAAGTCATGCGCCTGAAACCAAAGGTCAGTTTTCCATTTTAAAGTCATAGTAATAATAATAATAATATACTCATGTTGCTGCCGTAGCGCTTACGCCATTGACCACGCACCCACAGACGCAGGCGGAGCTTGTAAGACCTCCAGTCAGAGGACAAGAGCAAGAACAACCAGAGACCACACAATCCTGATCACCATACAATTCCTTCTTCCTAGTCTCCCATATCAGTAATACAAAGCTCTTAACTAGCTTTAATAATGCTTTAAAATCATCCCTGTTCCAATTCTCAAACCCTAAAATAAAACTTGCCTTATTAAAATTATCAAGTGTACTAAACTCCCCAAACCTCCCCCCCAATAGATTTTCTAATTCAACCATGAAATTATTTCTAATGCTGTCATATGCTGGACACTCCCAGAGAACATGTACCACACTCTCACATTCACCCCTGCATAATTTACACTGCCTATCATCATTTTTACCCCTATGTCTTCCTAACTCTTCATTCAGACCGTTCGTACCTGACCGAAACTTAAACAATAATCTTGTACCCGGATCACCTAGCCCCTGCAAATAATTCTTGAATTCTATTTCCTTACAGAAAGACTTGTACAGATTCAACTTAATGTCAGGTTGTGCTTCTAGGTGATTTTAATGCTAGGGTAGGATTATTTAAAATCTTCCAAGGCTGGAAAAGGATATAGCTACTACTAAATTTTAAAAAAACTTTGGGGGGAGGGGGTAACTCCCCCCCCCCCGTATAATACCCGAGTATAGTGATACCAATATAGTTATGACAAAGCTGAGGTGCGTTTAGACATTCACTATATATCTTGTTTGGCATTTCATCATGTATATATTTTTTTCAGGAAGCTATTGATCTGTCAGGCCACTCGAGAACTCTCTCCCCGTCACCTCCACCATTATCCCCTCCCTTCTCTCCGTTGGGCTCACAAGGGAGTGAATGCAGCAGGTCTACCACAATTTCCGCACTCTCTGACATCCACATACCTGACAATTGGAAGGAAGATACCCAAGATTGCATAAACGATAAGGTGCTTGACAGTGACACCAGGAATGATATTTCCCGCACAATAGTTACTCTGCTAACGGCCAAGTTTGGTGCTAAATTTGGAAGAGACCGTATTGAACATGCAGCTAGGAAACTGATTTTGAAATATCCATTTATGGCCGACGACATTGGATCTGGCTATGTAAGTATTTAGTGTGGATAAAGTATGCATGGTGTACCCAACCTTGCCTAATAGTTGTCATGTAGAGAGAAAGGGTGGTATTTTAACCATGCTCAATTTCCTAACTTTTCAGAGAAACTTCTACAAATTCCTAGCTTTTCCTTTTAATTATAGTAACCAGCAGGAGTGCATAAAAGAAAGAGTACAATGTACGATGGCATTTGAAGTTGAAAGTGTTCCAGTGTTAAAAACTGTTAGTTTAGCCTATCCTTTTAGCAGAAGTAGCACTGAAGCTAGCATTCTATAGCTATGTTCAGTACAGATTCTAGCGTGGGAACGCTCTCAAAACTTCAGAGACATTTACCGCCATTTTCTGCTCCTGTACTCTCTCATGCGCTCCCGGTAAGCAGGGAGTGAGCCTGGAAACATTGTAATAATTATTAATGGCTCAAGCACTGAAGTTGGAGACTAACTCACATATCCTAATACATAA